>OZ038502.1:80119007-80151507 GCA_964036315.1 Acanthosepion esculentum
ATATTTAACCCTATGACACTCGCTTGGGGACCCTGACGACAGCGAGGACGACGACGATGACAATGACGACGTGTTGTTTATCCTATAAAATGTCACGCTTACTTCTAATCAAGCGCACTTGATCAAAAAGCAACTCTCAAAGCTCGCACGCGCCCCACCCATTCTCATTCTCATTCTCATTCTTTCTTTCTTTCTTTCTTTCTTTGTCATATTCATTATTTCCTTGTTTCTCCTTTTCTGCTACATTTTTTTCTTAACCTTCCTTCCTTCCTTCATTTCAGCCTTCCTTTTAAACTTTCAACAATTCATCTTTCTTTCTTTCTTTCTTTCTTTCTTTCTTTCTTTGTCATCATATTCATTATTTTCTTGTTCCTCCCTTTTCTGCTATTCTTCTTCTCTTATATTTTCCTTCCTTTCTTCCTTTTGTACATTACTTTCTTCTTTCAGCAATTCATTAATCTTTTTCTTTCTTTCTTTCGTTCTTTCTTTCGTTCTTTCCTTCGTTCTTTCTAATTTTAAACCATTTTTTTTCCTTTAAATTTCTCAGAAATCATTCGCCCATCATATATTTTCCTTCCTAAATGTTCGGCTTCCGCTTCACATCCTTTTTCTCGGGCTCACTCCGCTTTCAAAGTCTTTGCTCTTCTTTTCTTTGATCCCTGCTCTCTCCACTCCAGCAGACTCTCCCAAATTTAGGCGTATCACGTGAAGTAAATTGACAAACAAGAATGGCGGCGGGCGTCCTGTGGTTTAGGATTATTCTGAGCAGCTGTTCTTCGAACCAAATGTGTAGAAAACATCAGTTTAAAAAGAACAGTATTGGAAAGAAAGAAAGAAAGAAAGAAAGAAAGAAAGAAAGAAAGAAAGAATTTTATTTGATTTGATGGATTTTCTGGCATATCAACCCTGTCGGTTATTTAAGAAAGAAAGAAAGCAAGAAAGAAAGCAAGAAAGAAAGAAAGAAAGAAAGAAAGAAAGAAAGAAAGAAAGAAAGAAAGAATTTGATCTGATTTTATGGGTTTTCTGGCATATCAACCCTGTGGGGTATTTAAGAAAGAAAGAAAGAAAGAAAGAGAAAAGAAAGAAAGAAAGAAAGAAGGGTTTAAAAATTAGAAAGGAAGAAAGGAAGCAAGGAAAGGTTAAGACGAGGATAAGGAAAGAAGTGAGAAATCAAGAAAGAAAGAAAGATGAAAAAGTAATAAAAGAAAAGAATGCAAAAAGCAAAAAAAAAGAATAGGTTTAGAACGCTAAACAACGGAAAGCAAGAAAAAAAGAAAGCAAGTGAAGACGGAAGAAAGAAAGATTAACATATCAGAAAAGAGAGGGTAAGCAAGGAAGGAAGAAAGAAAGATAGAAAATAAAAGACAGAAAGAAAAGAATGACAAAAGAAAGAAGGAAAAACAAAGCAACAAAGACAGAAAGTAAAGGGAAGAAATGCAGGAAGCAGGAAGTTAGAATAATAAAGTGAGAAAGAAAAAATGGAAGGAAAGAAAAAAGAAAGAAAGAAGAGATAGGGACAAAAATAAAAGAAGAGAAATAGAAAGAAGTTCAAATAAAGTGAAAAAGGAAAAATAGAATATAAATGAAAGGAAGGGCGGGAATAAGGTGAGAGACAAGAAAAAATCAAAATAAAAGATGTAAGCAGGTAAGAAAGAAGAAGAAAAAGGAAAACCACATATGGGAAGTAGATAAAAATAATGAAAAGAATTGTGTGAAAAGGGAGGAAAAAGAAAATAAAAATCCAAGTAGAAAGGAAGAAAGAATGATAAAATAAGGAAAGACAGAAAGAAAAAATAAAAGAAAGAAGAATGGGAGGAATAAACAAAGAAAACTATATGAAAAAAGAAAGAAAGAAAAAAGAAAGAAAGAAAGAAGGTCAAAAGAAGGAAGGCTAAAAGAATGGAAACATGACGGAAATGATGGAAGAAAGAAGAGTGTGGCGAGAAAAAATGACAGGTGAAAGAAAGAAAGAAAGAAAGTAAGAAAGAAAGAAAGAAAGAAAGTAAGAAAGAAAGAAAGAAAGAAAGAAAGAAATAGAATTATAGATAATGTAAAGAAAAAATAGTAGAATTATAGACAATATAAAGAAAGAAAGAAAGAAAGACAGAAAGAAAGAAAAAATAGAATTATAGTCAATGTAAAGAAAAAAGAAAGAAAAGAAAATTGGAGAAAATGTAAAGAAAGAAAAAGAAAATTATAGACAATGTAAAGAAAGAAAGAAAGAAAATAGAATGATAGATAATGTAAAGAAAAAAAGAAAGAAAAGAAAATTAGAAAAAATGTAAAAAAAGAAAGAAAAAGAAAATTATAGACAATGTAAAGAAAGAAAGAAAAGTAAGGAAGAAAGATGGAAAGCAGCATGAAAACAATATGAAATCTCGAAAATGGAAAAAAAAAAGTTTCAAATATCCGAAAGACAAAGAAAAAAAAGGAAGGAAAGCAGACAGAAAGAGAGAAGCGAATTTAATCGGCGTATCCCTGACCATTCCATTGATATTTACATGACGTGTCGTCATCCATCTGTCGTTGACACATGACATTGTTTGTTTGTAAACAAACTCTAATCAATGACATCACCAAAAGCCGATGACGACACAGCAAACTCTCCCGCTCTAGTATTTTCAATCCAGACCCTGTTTCTATTAAAAAATAGTCATACGAGGAAAATGTGAAGAATCGTGTATATAAAATAATATATAAATTAGTATATCGAAATAATAATATTAAATAATAATTTAAAAATAATAACTTTCGTATAAATAAAAAAAACAAACTATATCGCGATTAGATACACCAATAAGTACATTTTCTAAAAAAAAGAGCCTACCGTAATGAAAAAATAGGCCGCAAACTTGATAAAAATAGTTTTATCGTCAAAATGTTTCTTATTATTAAGAGGAAAGACCAACGTATTTTTTATTATTTTATTAAATTTTGAAACCTTTCTAGCACGTTCGAAATTTTGGTTAAAAATCTTGTTTTTCTTGCGTCCGAATACCACTGAAAATTTTAGCGTCTTTTTTGGTGTTAGAAACACATTGTTTTGGAAATTCATCATTTTATAAAATTTCGAGAAATTAAAATTCCATCCTCTTCATATTTACATTAGCAAGACACCTTAGAGAATTTAAATCCTCAATTTGTTTTTGTCAAACAGAAACATCATTTACCAAAAATCTGTTCTGAATCATAAAATGAAAAAAATTAATAGGAATATAGTATTATTAGAAATGCTTTTAATTGCCTTTATAAATAATATATATTAAGGTCAGTATTGTCTTAAGAAAACATTTTTCAATGAATATGGATTTTCATAAGAATTGTTTTCATTTCTTTTAAATTTTAATTAGAAAAATAATAAATTTTAAATCTTTTAAAATGCTGTATTAATTTCAGACTTTTAGATCATATTATTAAGTGAAAACTATATTTATTAATCACAAATGGAAATGCTTAATACAAATCATCAAACCCCAATATTTTTTGTGTGAATAAAAGTGCCGATTTTTGTAAGTACGAGCGACCATACACGACATTATCAGAAAATAAGAGCGATAACTATAGTAAATTTAAAGCTGACGTTTCCAAAATTCAATTAAACATTACATTACGGAGAATATTTATTTAAATTCCTAAGATTACTGAGAACTTATATAAAAAAGGTGCTCACTTCATTTTCTTTAATTATGCTTTATCTCGACTGGGTCAGCTTTATTTTTTCCCATGCCCGTTTAATTTTTTTATCCTTTCTCCCACTCCCTTCGAGAGAGAGAGAGCTTCTCGATTTTGTCCAATGGCCAGAATACAGAGGCCTCTCGTTTTTGAGCGTTGGACGGGCCCTACTAACATCAGTTATGTTTAGTTTACTTTGTGTTGAGTTTTAGTTTATTGGGTTCATTTCCCTCCCCTCTCATTCTTCATTATTAGATTTTTATATATAATAATGTATTATCATTAAATTTTAACGCAAGGGGAGCGTTTTGTAGGTTCCCCTTGAGAGGATGCGGTATTGTGGTGGATGGAGGATTGATTGGTGAGGGACGAATTCTTATGGTGAATGTGAAAACTGTAATGCGTGAATGGGTTGTGAATCAGATTAGCCAGGTATAAGATACTTAGAGACGACCAGCCTCAACCACTCCCCATTTTGGCCTTGTGCCGTAATTGTATTTTTAATACAATAAATATACAGATAAAATCTTCGTAGAACAACATTAGACCCGTCGTTAGGCTGTCAACACTAATGTTGTGTTAAAAATGCGTTTCTGCGATGTTTTAAACTTAAAGTAAATAATATTGATTTAAAATCAGATTAATTAAACTTTAAATCAGCTAATATTCCTCAAATAAAGTTTCATAAAAGCATATTTTATTTTTGGAAGATTTTTTCACGAAGAGAATTACATTGCGATGAAAGACAATTAAGAAAAGGGTGATAATCAGATATTTTAGCAACAACAAAAAAAAGAAAAAAAAAGAAAAACAAACAAAAAAGAATCTCTTTCCAGTTAATTTAAATTAGTTTTTGAAATACAGTAAAGTATTTTGCATATATTAAATTTCATCTATTAGCTTGAAATTCAAACTAAAATAAAAGCTCTAAAAAGATTTTTCATTTAAAAAAAATATTTTAAATGCATGTACTTAAGTTTCTATATTGGTTTAAATGAGTCCTAATTGAGCTATGAACAGAAAGATGTAGCTTGAGTCCTCTTGATATTTACATGTAGTGGTATTGAAACACACTCGGAAAGCTATCAAACTACACCAGCAACATACTCATAGAAAATACAACTTTAATAGCCCACCCCACATGTAAAAAAGGCCCAAAATAATCAAAGCATTATTAATAAAAAAAGAAAAAGCCAACAAACAATAATATAAACTACGAACAGGGCCATAATGTGCTGGCAGTGTTTGGAAAAAAAACATTCCTATAACTCTAGATACATAAAAAATCTATATATTGAGTTAAGAATAAACAATAAAAATCACCCTTGATAATGGCAAGAAGAATAGCCGAAATCGCAGTACCTTGTCAGTCGTCTTTAATGAAACTCATATATATATATATATATATATATATATATATATATATATATATCGACGTGAGGAGAAAAACTGATATTGCTGTGGTTGTCTTCTTTTATATTATTGGACTATATTATTATATTTATTATTATATTGATATTATAATATTATTTTATTAATATTAATTTTATATTATTATCATTGTTATATTATTATTTTATTTTATTATAAAATTATTATTATATTATTATTATATTATTATTAGAATATAATTTTATTATTATTATTATATTATTACTTATTTTACATTATTATTTTATTTTATTATAAAATTATTATTATATTATTATTATATTATTATTAAAACAGAATTTTATTATTATTATTATATAATTATATTATTAATTTTATATTATTATCATTGTTATATTATTATGCTATTATTATTATTTTATTTTATTATAAAATTATTATTATATTATTATTATATTATTATTAAAATATAATTTTATTATTATTATAATATAATTTTATTATTATTAATTTTATATTATTATCATTGTTATATTATTATTATGCTATTATTATTATTATTTTATTTTATTATCAAGTTATTATTATATTATTATATTATTATTAAAATATAATTTTATTATTATTATTTTAATATTATTATATTATTATTATATTATGTTATTATAATATTATTTTTATTATAATACAATTTTATTATTATTATTATATTTTTGCTATGTACCGTGTCCTTTCAGGATGTGAGCGTTCATGGCTCCCCACAATTTCCTATTCTTTGTGGTACTAAGATCATTCTCTTCGCTATCCCTACCAATTCCTGTTTGGTTATCAAATTCCTGAGAATTATGTTATTCCTCCACATATGTTTTGATTTTCCCCCATTTTTTTCCAGGCACCACACAAATTCAATTTATTGAGCCATTTATTGGATCCTTTAAAGTGTCCAAACAACAGATCCAAATATTTGGTACCGACGGTATCAGAGTGGAAGCAAACTGTTTCTTCTTCTTTTATATGCCGTGTACATTCCGGACGTTGGCGATCATGGCTCTCTAGAATTTCTTGTCCCTTGTAATTCCTAATAGATTTTGCTATCTCTCTTAAACCAGGTTCTGCTAACAATTTCCACAAACCCTAACCCTAACAATAGCCCTAACTGCTACTTTCCTCTGACATTCCTGCTTTCAATATATCCGTATTGATTTTTTAATAATTTCCAACCAAGCAAGCCAAGAAAGCCACTCGGACGCAATGGGTTACTGAGTGTTAGAGAATATGAGAAAAACTACTATTAAGGAGAGAAGACAATAAAAGAACAAGAATTAAGAAGACAGAAGATAACGATTGACATCGAATTAAATCTTTGAAGATCAAAGTTGACTGGCAAGTAAGTGCGATAGAAGAAACTATTAGCATAGAACTTACGGTTACATTTAGCCATTTCAACTATAAGATAGTGAGACCTTGTCACCAATCTAGTACTGCGCTTAAATTTCTAAAGTCTGGGTACCATAGCGGAAATTACTATGAAAGTATTTATAAAAAAGGCACAGAATATGAGAAAAAGAAAAAAAAACATTAAGGAGAGAGAATTACATGCCACATATAGTTTCCTCTTTTGAAAGATATTCATTTAATATATATATATATATATATATATATATATATATATATATATATATATATATATATATATATGTGTGTGTGTGTGTGTGTGTGTGTGTGTATACATATAAACCAAGGACACATACCTAATGCAATCTAGGGTCTCCAGAATATCTGAAAACACTCCACTCCTTCAAGTCAGTACCTTTTGACAATGTTCTTAGTAACAGTTCGCCCTTTTTCCCTCCTTGTCTCCATCACCTTATGCCTTACATCTGAGAGTTTTGAGCTCTAGAGTAAAACATATACAATTGCCCATGACTGAACACTGGCTGAGGTAAAAACAATCCCACCTCAAATGTCTCCCCCTGTGACTTGTCATATGACAAATGGACAGTAAACTGGGTTCTTTCCAAGGTCAATGGCGAGTCGTTTGAAGCCAGCTTTATTCTGGGGATGAGTATATGCCTGCCAATTGATGAGCCGCAAATCAGGGAAGCCTCAATTGAGTGGTGATGCATGGCCACCAATTCCAGTCTTGTACCATTGCAGAATCCATTCTGGATAGAAATGTTACGAAGAAGCATTACTAGTGCGCCGGGTTTTATGAGGAGGCATTCCTGACGGTGTCAAAGAGTTTAGAAATTCAAGTGGGTAGGGCTCAGCCTCTGCAGGATCACCTGTCAAAACTTTATCTGTACTATAATAGATGCAGCAGTCACCTGGAAGTTGCCTCAAAGCTTCTTCATTGATCAGAAGGCAGTCCGAGTTCTCCGGCTCCTCTCTTCTTTAGATGTATTGTTGAAGATATCATCCACCAGAGAGCCGCCAACGCATGGAATCTGAGGCACTTCTATGTCATCAACAGCAAGATTTGGAACTTGTGAAGCTGCTGATGTTCCAGTGCCAAGATGCAAGAGCCTTGCTGCAAATTCCCTTTGATCTACTGTTGTCCAGATGTTTGGATTAATCTGTATTGGATGAAAATCAGCTTTAGAGGAGAAATTTTAATACAGACTTCAATGATTGCCTCACGACTTCCTCTTGGCAATATGGGTAGGACTTGTCTAAAGTCTTATCCCAAGAGCACAACTTTACCACCAAAAACAGCAGCAATGCCAGTGACATCCCACAAGGCATTATTAATAGCATGAAGGACAAATGAAGTGATCATAGATGCCTCATCCAAGATTATCAAATCCAGGTTTCGTAAAAAATGTGCATGGTCTGAAGTGGCTGGTACATTACAAACGCTGGACTCCGTGAGTGAGACAGGCAATTTGGACAAACTATGGATAGTCTTTCCACCTGACCGTAGTGTAGATGCAATGCTTGCTCAAGCATCACTGCAGACGTTGCAGTTGTTCCGTTGCAGATACAAAATTATGGTATTAAACATAATTTTTATCCACAACCTCCTGGTGCTCCTGCATAGAAACAGAAGTTTTGGGGTACCTCACTTTTCCTCTTCTTTTCTACAGATTCAAGCACACCATTAGCAATCAATCTCTGTTCATCAGTGAGTGTTGCAATGTCTGGGTGGTCGGGGTCTTTATAATCGTCAAGCTGCGGTACTCCGATAGGTTCACACATACCAATGTCTAAACAATTAATGCCATTCTCTACCAGAATGGCATCAATTGAGTGCAGTGACATGTTTTCTGCCTGGTCTGCATTAAAACCATAGTGCAAGAAATCTTCAATTGTGGATTCCTTGTGAGTGGTCCACAGGTGAGAGAGCAGGGTTCATATACGTATACAGGGCAGCAAACATAACACGTAACTGTAAGGGCATCTGTCAGGCAGAAGCTTCTATGCATGTTCCAGTGTGTCAGAAGAACATGTCTCAGGTATGTTGCCTTAAATGTTGGCAATATTTCTTCTTCTACAGTGCGCAAATCCTGGAAGCTCGTGGTGCCTGAAATATGCAAGTGACATTATTCTGTGTCTCTCGGGCTCACTGTATACATTCTACTGATGAAATTAGTATTTCTTTACTTTGGTGTCCATCTAGAGCGCTTATTAAACACATAAGGCAGCGGAATGTCAGGGTTCCTTGCATCATCGTCATGCTCATTCAGTTTAAACCATGCAATGAGGATAGGGTCACGGTCCATCTGTGCCCAAGCAGCTTGCAGTGCGTTGCCTCTATGAAAGTAAACTCTTAGCTGGTCTTCAAGATGTACAGAAAGTCTGTAGACATTGTGAGATGTGTCATGTAGCTTGAACCCTTACAGTCTACATATAGGTTCCGGGGAAGAAACATACCGGCAAGCAAGATAATTACTAATTTCATCGTGAGCTTGATTCTGCTCACGATCTGCCGTTAGGTTGACTCTTACTTCAACAGAAGCATAGTTATGTCCCTTGTACCCATACAAGAAGATATATTCAATGCTTTTCGCTGACGAGCAAATTTCTAGATTAATGTGAGCTCTGTACTTTTTCAGCTGGTAGGCATTGTACGGTACTACGTTCCTATTGGCAACTGAGTGACGTCCAATTTGAACTGTGACTGCAGTATTGCGTCTTCTGTACTCTGGATAGCCATTCAAATTCAGAATCATTTCCTCTCTGTAGTTCTTTGGGAATTTCTTTTGGCATGAGCCGTTTCCCTTGGATGAAAGATTATCTGTTCTGCAAGGACCATGTATCATGCATTTTTACTAAATCATGCAAGACTGGATCATCATTTGCACCCAGGAATTTCAGCTGTTATGATCCTATCTATGTCATCGCTGCCTTATCCTCTGTCTGTAGAGCCTCATTCTCACTCGAGCAGCTTCCGGTTTTGTTGCCGGTTCATGATGAATGCAGTTTTAAGCACAATGTTAGGAACCTTAACTTTTACGCAATACGTAAGTTTTAAAATGAATTTTTATAAATAGAAAAACTTTCTTGAAGCTTTCATTTTTATCTTTAATTGAAAGCTAAAGGATTACATTTAAATTTTCAGAAAACATAATACTCTGGTGTATTTCAAATAGAACTTATAGTGATTTAAATTGATTTTTGGTCGCTCCTAAAATTGGCCATTATTTTACATATCGACAGATTTGTACACAAAAGTTAATTCTCGGTTTTAAAAATCTTGAAAAAAAATATTACTAAAATTGTGAACACACGGTAATAAAAACCATTGACAATAACTAAAATGAGAAAACTAATTTCAAATGCGAATGAAATAAAGTCTAAAAATAATTAAATTAAACATTAGATTTAAAATTAAATTCAAGGTTTCCAAACAACTCTAACATAAAATTAATAAAAAATAAATTAAAAAACTAAAAAGAATTATGGAATTGGAGTTAAATGTAAAACTAATTTGAAAGTAAATTGCAAAATGACATGCAAATTAAAAAATAAGAATTTCAAATAGAAATTTAATTAGAAAGATAAGTTAAAGTAAAAATGATTTTTCTACGAAAATAAAAGCATAAAGGAAATACGTAGTGAAACAGAAATTCAAAAAAGTAAACTTACTTTAAAAATTTTGATGGGATGATTTTCAAAGTTTGTTGAAACTCGATGAAACACAGAAATGAAACGAATGAATTCCAATCCCCAAAAGTCGAGTGAGTTTTCCCAGTAAGGAAATTCAAGGTTTCAAAACAACTCTGATAAAGTAATAATTATTTTTCTTTCTAGAATAAGGTTCTAATTAGTAAGGGGAGGACAACCCTTAAAACACGTGACCTTTTAACGATACTATCATTTAGAAGCCACGCTAAAAAATTTCTGAGGCCAATTTAATTTTTCGAAGTTTCATGGACTGTTATGTTTCTTTAAAAATCGCCGGCATATTGTGTCTAAATATTATATCCAAATTATTCTATATTAGATAGATAATAATATTATATTAATATTATTGTTATTATATTATTATTATATTATTATTATTAAAATATAATTAAATTATTATTATATCATTATAATTATATCTTATTATAATTGTGCTTGTTCCTGAGTTAGTTACTTAGTTCTTCCGTTCGTTACATTCTTCAATACTGATTTGTATTCACCGTTTTACTGGCGGCGGTTTTCAAAGAAATGCCGGCCATTTTTAAAGAAATACCCTCACCCACTCCATCTCACTGTTGCTGTCAACAAATGCAGGCGATTTTTAAAGAAATGTAACAGTCCGTGAAATTTCGAAAATTAAAATTAATTTTACCATGGCCATTCGCATTGATCTACTTTAGGAGCTTGGCAATCCTCTAATATAAGAGTCGCTTAATTTTACCATTACTAATAATTTTACTATGGCAATTCGTACTGGTCTACTTTAGGTCATTGACAATCCTCTAATATAAGAAACGCTTAATTTTACGATTACCATTAATTTTACCATTGCTATTCGCATTGGTCTACTTTAGGAGCTTGGCAATCCTCTTATATTAGAAACGCTTAATTTTATCATTATTATTAATTTTACCATTACCATTAATTTTACCATTACTATTAATTTTGCCATTAAAATCCACATTGATCTACTTTAGGCGTTTGACACTCTCCTTATATAAGAAACGCTTAATTTTACGATTACCATTAATTTTACCATTGCCATGCGCATTGGTCTACTTTAGGAGCTTGGCAATCCTCTTATATTAGAAACGCTTAATTTTATCATTATTATTAATTTTACCATTACCATTAATTTTACCATTACTATTAATTTTGGCATTAAAATTCGCATTGATCTACTTTAGGCGTTTGACACTCCCCTTATATAAGAAACGTTTAATTTTACCATTACCATTAATTTTACAATTACCATTAATTTAACCATTGTCATTCGCATTGGTCTACTTTATGAGCTCGACAATCTTCTCATATAAGAAACGTTTAATTTTACTATTACTGTTAATTTAAACATTACCGTTAATTTTACTATTACCATTAATTTTAACATTGCCATTCGCATTGGTCTACGTTAGGCACTTTACTATCCTATGATATATGAATTTGCCAAACGTAGCTGAGTAAGGCTCTAAGGTAAATTGAAGCTAGAACGATAATGAATATGCCCGCCTAGAAAATCTGCAACCAAAGCACTAGGTATTGCGTAGGCTCGAACAACGACCTTCTGTGAGAAAGACAAAACTATTTCAGGCTGGTGAAATTTAAACTTAGCCACTTGCCACGTGCGTTACGTCATCGTCACACATGAACGCAGCATAAACCTAAAACTTAAAAGTAAAATAAAAAAATGAGAAATAAAAATGAAACATCTCTAATTACAGTTTCTGTGCCTCAAGCATCAATGTTCTGGGATCATAAAAATTGCCAAACGAATTGCTGAAGTTACAGCAACATTCGATATAGCGTCCGACCATTAAAAAAAAAATCTCTGAAGAAATGGGGGCGAGTGAGGATATTATATATCATTAAATCTATTAAATAAAATTTAAAAAAAAATAGGGTATCTAAGGAGTTTTGACCTCACTCGACGGGCGAATTGCTCTACAGCAGGCGTCTTATATACCCACATCTATAAAAATAATTACCATAATTCCCCATGTATAATACACCTTCATCAATAATAATAATAATGAAAGTGTTTGAAAATTCTTCTACTCACGCATAATACGCACCCCTTGTTTGGTAATCCAACCCTATAAATTGTACTTCTCCAATTTCATTACGGCCAGCGTTTCCTACTCTTATTTAAAAAAACGGTTTTAAACATAGAATAATATTATTCTAATTTAGTTTTATGATCATATTTTATTTTAAATTTGTAAGTATTGTTAGGTACATATGATTGTATTTGACATCCTTATGGGGTCGCAATCGCCGAATGTTAGTGTCAAATTGTCATATGTTTGTGGTGAGTAGTCATTTCGAAACTGAAATCGACCTATGAAACGATAATATTTAAAAGATTTTTGTAGCTCTGCATAATACGTACCCCTAATGTAGCTTATTATTTTCTTTAGAAAAAAAATGCGTATTATACATGGCGAATTACGGTAAGTTAAAATAGTGTTCGACTTTAGGAGTAGGTCTCTCTTGTTTGCATTTGCGGGTGAAGCTTCAGAACGTAGGTGATCATGGCTCTCCACAGCTTTCTGTCTTTTGTATATATCTTTACCACCCTTCTTTCTCCCTGTTCTGATGTTCATTCACACAAACTCATTAAGTTACCCTTTGTTTCTATTGCCTTCAATATGTCCTCTGAGTGAGAAGATTGCGATTGACATTGCATTTACATTTTTGAAGATCATATGTTGAAAGGGAGAAAGAAATTGGAAGAGAGTTCCACATGTGAGAAATGTGAGATGAAGAAACTTTTAGAATGGTTACAGCTATCTATTTCAACAGTAAAACGATGGGACCTAATTGCCAATCTAGTCTTATGCTTAAATTCATATGGTCGAGATATCAATGAGGAGAGCTCAATAGAACAACTGCTATGAAAATATTTATAGAAATAACAGAGGAGAATCATGGCTGTGGGAAAATGACGGCAGTTGAGATGCCAGGTCAGTACCAATAACATTACATAATCTTCTTTGGGAGCGAAAGAGAACGAGAAGACGTTAGTGGGGAGAAAGGACAATAAAAGAAGCGTTTTCAGAAAGAAGATTGCGGTTGACACTGCATTTACATTTTTGATGATCATAGGTTGCAAGGAAAAAAGAAATTGGAAGAGAGTTCCACAGGAGAGAAGTGTGAGATAAAGAAACTAGTAATTATAAATAAATAAATAAATAGATTAATAAATAAATTATTAAATTAGAATAGAACGCATGGTTACAGCTATCTATTTCAACAGTAAAACGATGAGACCTCGTAGTCAATTAAGTGGCACGCTTAAATACATGAGGCCCAGGTACCAATGAGGAGAGCTCATTAGAACAACTGCTATGAAAATATTTATAGAAAAGACAGAAGGAGGTCACATCACGTCAGTGGGAAAGTCGAGATTCCAGGTCAGGTTCGATTAAATTACAGACTCGTCTTTTAATTTTGTCAAAAATTTCGAGATATACAGGAGGAACACTACACCAGATATAGCAGCAGTATTCAATGCACGAACGGGAGGTACTTTTATAAATGTGTAAGATGAATTCTGACAAGAAAATAAACCTCCTGGCACTACGCAGAGAACAGACATTAGATTGTAATTACTTTAGAGTAAGAGAACCTCAAAATGTATGAGAAATTATCTTTATTATTATTTTTCAAATAATTTGAGAAAGTCAGCTGATGGAGATCAGAATCGTTTAAACTTGTTGAAGATGAACGCTTCGTATGTTTGGTAGTGGCAAGGCACGGCTGGCTTGGAATTCGTTTCTCATATGAACACATTGACTGCCAACGATAAGATAATTTATGCTTGACACATTTTATTATGACGCCCACTAAGAGTTACGTCATGACAACAAAGAGTTTTTTTCGAAGTGATAATTTTAGTGTGAAAACAATGTTATGGCTTCAGATGAATTTATAAATCAACTTGTGAAAATTATTTATAGCCTAACTTGGTATCGAAATCTGACATGTTCAACATTTGGCACAGGAACATAGCTAAAGCAATATATATATATATATATATATATATATATATATATATATATATATATATATATATATATATATATATATATATATATATATGTATGACTTCAAGCGTTGGGCCAACGCCATAGGAAACACTGTTGTCGCTACATGTTGACCTCAGTATATATATATATATATATATATATATATATATATATATATATATATATATATGAATGATAAAATATAGTTTTAAGGTATGCTCAATATTGGGGATAGAGCGTATGTAAATATAAAAGTGAACGTTCAATTCAACACCGAGAGGAGACAGGATTAAACAAATAAATTAACAAAAACAAGTAAAATAAATTAATACAAACAAATAAATAAGTAAATAACCTAAATAAATACTAAACAAATTAACAAACCACGTACGTACAAGAAAACGTAGTAATAATAACCAAAATTAATATAATCGATAAGAAATAAAATGTTTACAAACAACACTACAAATAGCCACAAAACTGCATCTGGATCCACAATTATTCCCACTCAATAGAGCCTGGAATAACTTGAAACACAACTGTTACCGTCCACCAAAATAACCGTCAAAATAATACAATAGACTACACAGAATAGAATACAAAAGACTATCTACAATGCATTTTGACATAAATACAAAAATAATCGTATACATCGCACATCGCCTGACAATTGCGTTTATCATGAAACAGACAGCCACCTCTGGGTACTGACTTCAATCTTCATATATATATATATATATATATATATATATATATATATATATATATATATATATATATATTTAAAAAGTAGCTTCCAATCTCCAAGAACTACAAACAAAATCACCTTTTAGATGTTGCTTTTTTTTAGGGCTCACATGAAATAAAAATTATTACCTATGGGATTTTAAGTGTTTGATATTCTTTAATTAATAATTTTGCTCTATCTTTTGACATGGGGCTCTCGCTGGATCTATATCCTCCTGGAAAATCCATACATATTACATATTACCATATTGTATTATATATATATATATATATATATATATATATATATGGTGCATGGGACGCATTTTAAATGTAAGTTACTTGGCTTATAAAATTGCATAGAGTAGCTAATATATTTCTTACATGACTGATATACAAGAGTTCAACACAGTATCTAAGATTTTGCTATTTCTTATAAATATCTGATATCGCTTTTGATGACGGCGGACCCTCATAATGTCACCAGCTACAGATCCATAGTTGCAAGCCAAAAGCAACATTCTGGTAAGCGATATGCACCGCCCAGAAAAGTGTTCCTGCGTGCTGTTACAAACTTCCATCAGACAGTCAATGCCACCATTGAGCTCGTGCATGTTCTTATCCTGGTTTTGATCATCTCAGGGACGATGTCATATTCAGTTCTTAGATAAGATGCTGAACTCTTTATATCAGTTATGTAATAAATACATTGCTAATTCTATGTCATTTTTATAATCCAAGATACGTGCATTTATATTATTTAAATTATATATATTTTATTTTAATGGCATATATATATATATATATATATATATATATATATATATATATATATATATATATATATATATATAAATAAAAAGAAAGAACAGTAAGATATAAAATCCGGTGTTCTTATAGATATTTTTATTTTTACACAATAGTGCTCAATGTAAATTTACAGAGCATTAATGTTATAAATTAATTGATTTAAAATATGTTTTTTTTTCGCTACACAGTGATAACCATGTTTCAAAGATGGAAGCTAAAGCCCTTGAATTTAATTTTGTTATTAAACCAAAGACAATCAATTAATTTATAATATATATATATATATATATATATATATATATATATATATATATATACAAAAGGAAAACATATATTAGTTGACATGTTTCATCCCCTGAGGTACTTTATCAAGACAAATGTGAGTATCTTTAACAAGTATTTATATAAAAAGCGGAAATATTTAAATGAAAAATAAATTTAAATAATAATTTACACACACACACACACACACACACACACACACACACACACACACACACACACACACACACACACACACACACACACACACACGTCCATGAACTTGTCTGAGTTTTCCGCTAACCTGATCAATGTAAAGTTAACCGTTATATTTCCCTCCTAGCCGTATAAAATAGCCCTTAATGTAACCCTCAACCTCAAATGGCCCCCGGGCTATGTACAGGCTGAATCTTACTGCAAAAGATTTCTTTGATGAAACCAAGCTGACATACTATTCCCAGTTGGTCAAGGAAGTCACACAGTTTTAATAGGATTGATCCCAATGCACAATAATATGATATTTCTTGCTCCCTCTATGGAGCACAATAATAACCGGACAGCGATGATCTATTACTCTGTCTGAAAATCACAGCCCCAGAAAAATTGTAAGCTTTTCAGCTTCGTCAATTCTTCTGCAAGACACATGCATTATTATTATTATTATTATTATTATTATTATTATTATTATTATTATTATTTCCTTTGATTTCTGGTGGGTACTCATTTCTTTCCGGCTCCCGACCAGAGACCTAAGGTTAGAAATGGTATCATGACATTTTCCAATGACCAATTAAAATAAAAACAAAACACACACACACACACACACACACACACACACACACACACACACACACACACACACACACACATATTTTACACAGATAAAGCCCTTCGTAATGTGTGAGCTGTACTCGTGAGAACATTCTTTTTGTATTCCTTTAAGGCATGGGCTTCCAGGAATCCATTCAATTAGTCTACTGAAATCTTTTCCAATCAATCCGAGGGATCCAACTACAACAGGGATTGTTCATGTTCCCATGTGCCACATTTTTGAGATCTCGATTTCAAGGTCCTTGTATTTTGATAGCCTTTTGAAGATCTTCCAAGATTCCAGGGATTGCCATATCAATAAGGACACAATCTTTTGTCTGCGGTGTTTAATATCGATGTCAGGGCGATTAGATTTGATTGTTCTGTCTGTGTGTATTGTGTAGTGGCATAAAATTGTAACAGGTCCTATCTCCGTAATCGGGTCTGGGTTTTGTTCATACCAATTTCTTTCAGATTCTTTGCCATAGAAGTTGCAGTTATCCAGTGCAGATATTACCCCACTCTGTCATGCTGGCTTTTTATATTCAGTGGGTGCCAATAACTTGCAACCTGATACAAGATGATCTTTTGTTTCTGCATTTTGGACTAACACTATATTTTAGTATGTGTGCTTGATAATTTCTAGTTAACAAGCATTGGTCCTGTGCAGCAAGAATAAAACCTTCGGTTTCAGCTTTTAACTCTGCACTACGTAGCCACTGGTGGGTAGAGGTATGTCTACGTCAGCTTGTTTGGAACAGGCAGAGTATTAGCCATGAAGCGGTTTATCTTTCTTTTTTAAGTATTTTGCAGCTTCAGTCGGTGTATTGTGCTTTATTTGTATTTCTGCACCCATTTGAAACTCCATTTTGAACTTGTTGGCTTCATTTATTACGGAATAAAGACGCTTACTACTTTCATGTTCTTTGACACATATCAACATCCAGTCTTCTGTAGTTTGCAGGTATCTCTGAAGTCCAGTTGTTGTAGTTTTGCAGGACAGTTCTAGTTGAACTAATCCTCTGCTTCTTTCGGATCTGGGCACATACAGACGATCAACACCAGCTTTGGGATGATGCATGCAGTAGCAAGTGAGAAACTTTCTCGTTTTGGCGTCGATTCGCTTAATGTCATGTATGGTCCAGTTAAGTGTGTTAAAACTGTATTGCACCACAGGGACAGCCAAGGTGTTTATGGCTGAAATTCTGTTTTTTTTTATTCAGCCTGGTATTCAGTATCGGACGCACACGTCTGTAGTACTCTTTTCGTACCTTCTTACTTTGGGTATGCTGTATACTATCTCCTTCGCTAGGTACTTATAGTCTTCAGCTTGTTCCAGTTCCCTAATCTTTGTGACAAAGTCTAAATCTATTGAGTGTGTTTCTGTAATTCTCCCTTTCTTGAATGTTACTTTTGCACATTTATCTAATCCGTTAATTCTTACCTATGTCGTCACTGAAACATTTTACAATATTGAGAAGGTCCTTCAACTCATTGTCGTCTTTGGCAAAGAGTTTGAGATCATCTATGTAGAGCAAGCGATTGAATACTTTTTGTTTAGTTCGTAACCATAGCTACTTTTGTTTAGTTCATGCGTAAGGGGGATTAAGGACAAACAAAACAGAAGGGGTGAAGGGAGTGTCCTTGAAAGATTCCGTCTCGGATATTCAGACGGTTGGAAATGGCAGTGCCTCTGGTGTGATTTAGGTATAGTGAGGTATTCCTCATTCCCATGCTGTGCTTAAGGAAATTCACTACAACAGGGGGGGGGACTTTGTACATTTCCAAAGTCTTAAGGATCCAAGAGTGTGGCGCACTATGAAAGACTTTACGATAATCAATCCGCGCTACGCTAAGGTTTCTGCATTGTCTCCTGTAGCTTTCCAGGACCATTTTGTTTATCAGTAGTTGCAAACATATGAACCTCTCTTGCATCCCTTCTGTTTCAGTGGAGGAATGTTGTTTGCTTCGAAATAAAGAGTAAGTCCGGTTCGTCGGAACAGACGTGATCAATTTATACCTGGTGGACAGACATGTTATTGGACTATAATTTTTCGGATCATCTGTTTCACTCGTCTTTGGCATGAGATATGTAATACCTTCAGTGATCCAATCCGGGATTTCACTGGGATTATTTACAAGAATTAATAAAGTTTTTGCAAGTGTTTTATGGATTGATGACAGATGATAGAGCCAGAAATTGGGCACCTTGTCATTTCCTGGGGATTTCTATTTTAGGAATTTCGTTAGAGCTTGCCTAACATTATTTGTGGTTATACAGGGTGTCCATAAAATTCGTGTGCACTTTAAAAAATTTATAACTTTATTTGTATTTGCGATAGAAATAATCTGTAAAAAAATGTTATAAAGTTTAATGTACCTAGTTTTAAGTATAGCTACAATAACTAATGTGATTTCAGGCATTACTGTAAATCAGTTGGCAAATGTTTTCCGTGAACTGCAAAATCGTATTACCCTTTGTATTGCTAATGATGGAGGACATGTGGAAACTTAAATAAAATTTCAATAAAACCTTAAACATATAGATTTACTTCTTTCTAATCCTTTTTACAAATTATTTCTATCGCAAATACAAATAAAGTTATAAATTTTTTTAAATGCACACGAACTTTATGGATACCCTGTATTATTCCATTCTTGCAGAGGTTTATCCAGCATTCGTTCTTCTTCACGCTGGATCTTCATTCAGGCTATATTCCTTTGGGCGGCTCCAAATATTCTCCCAAAATGTCTGTACATTGTCAATAGATGTTGGCTTTTCGGTATGTATAGGTGCTTTTCCAATTTCCCTGGTCCGTTTGGAATATTTTATTTTGGCGATAGAACCTGCAACGTTTTTTTGTATCGTCTTGTTCTCTGTGCCTTTAACTGAAGTTTCTGTTTCAGCATTTTCTTGATTGATGGAATTTCAATTAGGGATTCAATTTTATATTTCTGCTTGATCTTCTTTCACTTGATATTTGTGTTTCTACTGAGCTCATCTAATATAGAAATCTCACATCTGATTTCCTTTATTTCACGCATCAGTTTTGCCTTCCAAGCTGACTCTCTATGTCTGTTAATTTTTTCATTGTCTTGACTCCCAAGCTTCCCCCGAGCTGCTAAATCTGTTGCGTATATGATGCCGTTAACTTCTCTGTTTCCCAGTGGTTTATCTGTTAACAGTGTTTCCAGAGCAGCGTTGTATATTTTCACAATTTGCTTATTGGACATCGTCATATGCATTTTTGGGAGCTTGTCTCTGTCCGACAATTATATGAGCGTTACTCTTCTGAGTACTTCGATGACATCGTTTTTCGCTCTGTGGTTTTCAAGGAATTCTACCACAATGTAGTTGAAGCCATCTTCAGTGACATCGTCTGGATAACTGCAGGTTATGTCACAAGTAGATTCTTGGATTTTATTTCTTGGGAAGTTATTTCGTATCTCATTTGTTTTAGATTTTACCTCATCCTCTGTCATATTACTTATTTCTATTTTCATCTTTTTACAGTATAATTGATGGACTATAGTATTGTTTTATACGAGGGTCATTCAAATAAATAAGGTGATTTTTCGGTATAAGGACTTCTAATACAGATAGAAGCTTACATTTTTTTTTATATTTCAACGTAGTCTCCCAGCACTTTCACACACTTTTCCTATCTGTGCACAAGCTTCCGTATTTCCTCAGCATAAAAATCTTTGGACTGATGTCTCAGCCAGCCGCTCACAACACTTTTGACTTCATCGTCACTTTTAAACTTCGTGCCTCTCGTGAACGCTTTCAAGGGACCAAACAGGTGAAAGTCTGAAGGGGCAAGGTCTGGGCTTTAAGGGGGATGAGGGAGCAGTTCCCAGCCCAGCTCGTTGATGGTCTGCGCCGTTTGGGCTGCTGTGTGAGGCCTTGCGTTGTCATGATGCAAGATAACTCCTTCTGACTGATGACCCCTGCGTTTATCTCAACAGATAAGCTCAAAGCCCTTGCAATGTCATCCACTGTCACCCTTCTGTCAGACTGAATGAGGTCATTGACGGATTCGATCACCTCAGGAGACCTCACTTCTGTAGGCCTCCCAGGCCTGTCTTCATCCTCAACACTGCTCCGTCCTTCTTTAAACAATTTAGCCCATTATAGACATTTTTTGGATGAAACATGTGGCACCATACACAGTTGACATTCTCCTATGAATATCAACTGGTTTGCACCCTTCAGCAACCAAAAACTTGATAACTGACCGCTGTTCAATCCTGGATCATGCTTCTTTGTCGGCCATCTTTATTAATCGCCAAAACTCTCAATGTTTTTTTTTAATCTGCAAAAGAAATTAAATCCATGTGAAAAAGAAGTAAAACAAAAAAAATAAAAAAAGAGTAAGCTTCTATCTGTATTAGAAGTCCCTATACCGAAAAATTCAACTTATTTATTGAATGACCCTCGTATCTAATTTTATCTTATCTGTTTCTGCATTTGAGAGTCTTTTGTTTCGCCCAATGTCCCTGCGGACATTGGCCAGTATGTTTGGGTTGAGGTGAGGTCTTATATCACTCCCTACCACAGCTGCCCATATTTGGTATGTCTGATTCGTGGTGATCTTTACTGGATTTTCGAGTGCAGTGAAGAATGATGCCATGAGCTGTTGATACTCTTCGCGAGACCATTTTGTTCGTTTTATTTTTATTAGTCGATTTGGTATTGAGCCACTTTGACCAAGGTTGGGAATAGTCCGGGTTTGGTGACCTAGTGTCTCTTCGTTTTTGGAAGAGTTTGTTCCAGTGACAGATTTTTCGGTCCCAGACTGGTTTCTCTCTGAAGTACCCGGCCCTTGTTGACGTGGGTGACGGCATGAAAATTTATTCGTAATCATTGAAATTCGTAAAATTTTGCGTTTTAACCTTGGCCGCCAAGGGGTAACTTTGTCCAAGTTACCAGCTTCAGTACGACAGTCGAAGAAGACCAGAGAGCTCATCCGACCCATGAGTTCGTACAGATGGGGATTATATTCATATATCCTCGGTTAAAGAGTTCATAATTGAGTATTGTATTCAGTGGGGTAGCATATACGTATAGATATGTCACCGACTTATACTTAACTTAGTATAAGTCGGAGTGAGCATTACCACGTGGAATATCAGACTTTAATATTGAGGGTTATTTCACAAAACAAAAAAAAAGAAGGGAGAGAAAAAAATTAAAATGAAATAATTAAAGTTAAATAAAGTCAAAGAGATTTAAAATGAAATCAAAGAAAAGGAAAAATGTAATTTAAAACGGTATAAAATTTACGATTCCTTTCATGTTGAGAGGACGGCACAAGGTGTCATTCCACCAATGTTCAACTTTACTTATTATTATTATTTGAATATTTATTATTATTATTATTATTATTATTATTATTATTATTATTATTATTATTATTACTATCATTTGAATACTTTTATTATTATTGTCATTATTATTCTTATTTGAATATTATTATTATTATTGTCCTTATTATTATTATTATTATTTGAATACTGTTATTATTATTATTATTATTATTATTATTATTGTCCTTATTATTATTACTATCATTTGAATACTTTTATTATTATTGTCATTATTATTATTATTTGAATATTATTATTATTATTGTCCTTATTATTATTATTATTTGAATACTGTTATTATTATTATTATTATTATTATTATTGTCCTTATTATTATTACTATCATTTGAATACTTTTATTATTATTGTCATTATTATTATTATTTGAATATTATTATTATTATTTCCTTATTATTATTATTATTTGAATACTGTTATTATTATTATTATTATTATTATTATTATTATTTGAATACTGTTATTATTATTATTGTCATTATTATTATTATTTGAATATTATTATTATTGTTGTCCTTATTATTATTATTTGAATACTCTTATTATTATTATTATTATTATTGTCATTGTTATTATTATTTGAATATTATTATTATTGTCCTTATTATTATTATTATGATTGTTATTATTATTATTTGAATATTATTACTATTATTGTCCTTAATATTATTATTTGAATACTGTTATTATTATTATTGTCATTATTATTATTATTTGAATATTATTATTATTATTGTCATTATCATTATTATTTGAATATTATTATTATTATTATTGACCTTATTATTATTATTATTTGAATATTATTATTCTTGTCCTTATTATCATTATTATTATTATTATTATTATTGTTATTATTATTATTATTATTATTATTATTATTTCAATACTGTTATTATTATTATTATTGCAATTTAAAATCGTGCTTTCATATGTTCCCTTTCATCAAATGACGACAAAGTCCGTACTTCTGTGCATGAAAGAACAATTGTATTGTATATTAAAGCCGGTTGTTGTTGGCAGATAAAGAAGCTTTCAAATGTTTACTCTAATGAATTAGAAAGGTTCCTGAAAATACTTTTCTAGTCGCAGGACAAAACCTCATTGTATTCCGAAGAGTGACTCTTATTCCTTAATATTAATAGGGTGCCTTGTTAAATATGGTAAAAGTTTATGTTTTTTTTTTTTTCATTCTTTACGACTGGAAACATCTTGTCAGACAATAATAGGCGCTGCTTGAAAGGAAGGAGATTTCAAATCAGCAAAGATAAAAAACAAACTGAAACACACAAACCTTGTTGAGTGTGCGGCAAAATTTACGATAAAACAACTAACACATATGATAAAGCTAACTGAAAAGTGTTGGAAATAGACAGGCGCCAGTGGCTTTTTATTACAACCAGCTATTCATTGATATTTGCTGAGTTGAATCTAGTAAAGCAAAAGGCCAGAGGAATTAGGTGTCCCTTATCATACGAGGTAGAATATTAAGGCTGTTGTTGACCAATGCTTTACCGTTGAGCCTGAATTCAATTTATTGTCTTCGCCATTCACTACTGATATTCATACAACACCTGATGAGCTGCAGTTCGAGTTAATAGACGTACAAGCTGATCACACACTGATAGAAACGTATAATGCTGGGAAATTAATTGAGTTTTATAAATCATTGTCTGATGATAAATTTCCATGTATGAAGAGATTTGCTGGAAAAATGTTCTGTATATTTGGATCAACATAGATTTGTGAAAAAAGTTTTTCTTGCATGAACATTAACAAGAATAAATACAGATGCTCTTTAACAGACATAAATTTGCAGGCAGTAATGAAAATCTCAACAAGCAACTTCACTCCAGATTCCAAAAGAATTTTAAAAGCTGTGTTAGGATACACTTGCCCCATTAAATAATTAAACGTGATGTAAAATTTGCTCATAAATGAATAAATCTACATCAATTGTTTAAGTTTTATTCATTGAATTTTATGCTTGAAATTACATCTTTTCAGAAATAAAACTTCATGTTCACGAATGAATACATTCAGTGCGGCCCTCTGTCGCCCTCTGTCCCGACAATATGGCCCTCAAGCCAAAACAGTTGCCCACCCCTGCTTTACGGCAAGGCGGCATCGTCTCTCCGGAAGCTCATTTAGAAAATTATGGTTGTGAGTGAATATCATAAAATGTATTTTGTCTAGAGGAGCTGCAGCTCGAGTTAATAGACGTTTTTTTCGGAGATGCGCCCAAAGTTGTCAATATAGTTCTTTGGAATGGATGGGACTATCCAGGGAATTGATAAAAACATCATGGTGACTTACGACTAAAACTAATTTTTAACAAAATATCAATGTCCCTTCTGCTAAACATTTTGCATTAAAAACATCTTTCCCATTACTCATTTCCCATTAATTTAAACACATCTTGCATTATACACATCTTTCCCATTAATCATTTCCCATTAATTTAAACACATCTTGCATTATACACATCTTTCCCATTAATTATTTCCCATTAATTTAAACACATCTAGCATTATACACATCTTTCCCATTAACCATTTCCCATCAATTTAAACACATCTTGCATTATACACATCTTGCATTATACACATCTTTCCCATTATTGACGTCAACCAATTCAATAAACATTATGTTAATTTGTTTTTAATGTGTATTATGACCTAAATAATTTATGAAGTTTTTTGCTATTATTATCATTATTATTATTATATAGCAAAAATGTTGAATGTTTGCATTACGCCATTTTATTTTTACGAAATGGCGTAAAGCAAAGAGAGCAGATACCATTAATTTGTACGGGGACATTTTTAAGTGTTCATAGACCCCGAAATATACTTCTATGCTTGCTTTCTTCGAAGCCAAAGGTCGAAGTTTTTCGGTAAGAAGGAATAATATTTCAGTTCTGAAAGATGGCAGATCGAGCAGTTACTACACTATGATCCTAGATAGAAAGAAACGTAACAGTCAGACATTTTGTATACTACTGTGCATCCAATACAAACTCCAAGAGCTACTCAAGGTAGAGTGTTGCTGAATGTTGTTATTGTAAGAGCGTAAAGAGGGAGACATACGTAAGTAGTACGTATTATGGAGATATGTAGGATAGATAACAGTTTGTCAAAGACTTGAAGAGGTTAAGAGTGTAGAAATCGAGAAAACATCCACAAAATAATAGAAAATACTGTTCTGAGTGAAACTTCCTCCTTACCAATGGAATACGAAGAGAATAAGAATGTGTCGACCTGTGAATGAGGCATGGCGGGTCCTAGCTGTAAAGGTCTGAACTGGTGGAACAAAGGAATGTAGCTCATCTGAACAATGGAATTAGCAATAGAGTAGCAAGGGGTTTGTGATGTTTTGTCCGGGCGAAGAGGGTTTGTAGGGTGGAAAATAATCCATCACCCACAAGGCCGCATAATCGCTTTTAAACTCTCTCATGGCTAAATAGTATTTTTTCAACCTGATCTGATCTTATAAAGACAAAGCGTATAGAAGGAACAGGCCATTTTTATTAGCGGGGTGAGACGATCATACGAGTTCCACTTTAGGTTTGGAGTGAGCTTTCGTCTCAATAGACGTACGAGGCAAGGAGTCTCATTGAGAATACAACCGCTCATCAGGACGGCAGCAGATTCGGGGTCTGCTCAGTGGTGATTCTCTGAAACGGTATAAAGTAAATATTTTCAAACCGGTTAATAACCCTTGCTTTCTCGTTTGAGATATTAAATTCCTGCAACGACAACGCTTAAAAATACAGCGCTTCTCAAACAGAATCAGTTTTAGTTGATTTTTAATTGTACCACTCGTGACCTGTTAAGCAAGACTCAACCAACAATGGACGCTCTTTATTTTAGCTTACAGCCACAGAATAATGCTATCACTCACTGTGAGTAGCAGGCTAGCGAAAGCGTGTCAGAAGATCAGGTTCGTAGAATTAAGGAATGTAGAGCGTCAGATCTTTTGCCATGGAAATAGCGATAGAGTATCGACAGACTAGTGACATTTCGTCAGATGGAAGAGACGTTGCAGGGCGGAAAATAATTCATCACTCACAAGGCCGCGTATTTTTATTTTATAACTCTGTCAAGTCTTGACAGTGAGAACTGGACAGCAGCAGCCAAGATGTGGCAGCAATAAGCCCATTTTTTGTCTGATCTGACTCTTGTAATGGCAGTAGCATTCAGGTACATTCTGGAGCAGTCAGTAGAAGGAACCGACAATTATTCTAGTATCTTTTAGCAAGGATTCGATCCTACGTGTCCCACTTTAGGTTCGAAGAGAACTTTCGTCCCAGGAGACGTACGAGGCAAGAAGCCTCATTGAGAGTACAACCGCTCATCAGGACCGGAACAGATTCGCGGTCTGCTTAGTGGTGATGAAAAATAATAATGATGAAGCTATATGTACCATGGCAGGACAGAATCATAAAAGCTTATTGGCTTTGGTAATTACTACTGGTTATTTTATTTCAATATCGATAAACAAGCGATGCATGAAAATTGTCTACTTTCACTTTAGTTGTCACAGGATTCGTTTTTATATCTGTTTATTTGTCCCTTTCTGGGATTTTTTTTTGGTATTTTCTCGTTTTCTATTCTGTCAATTCTCTTTCTTTTCCAGATCATTTTTTTGTATATCCGTTGGCATTAAAAAAATGTCTCTATGCACACATGCACCAAATTGCAGGAATAAACCTAACCGCTTCTTTTTTAAAACCTCATGCAAATCGAGAAAGTCTCTGTCCACACGTGTTTCACACATATGCACAAAATATGAGTGAAACGAACACGCAAGCAGGGACAGTGGAATAGACATACATTTATACATGCGTTAATTTTATAGAAAAAGGAAAAAAAATCAAATCGGAACGTCTACATTTATGGAAGCAGACAATAGACATAATTGTTTTTAATCGTCTGTCAGGTGTGAGTTTAGCTGCAAATATATATGGAGCACTAAACAACTTTCATCAGAATGGACAATTTGAGGCTATGCAGTAAAGGATGTGAAGTCTTTGTGAAGCCATACAGCAAGGAGAAGAAGTCATTATGAAGCCATACAGTAAAGATGTGACGTCATACAGTAAAGATGTTTAGTTATTGTGAAGCCATGCAGTAAAGATGTGAAGTCATTATGAAGCCATGCACAAAAGATGTGAATTCACTGTGAAGCCATTCATTAAGTATGTAAAGTCATGTGAAATCATTGTAAATCAATATGGTAAAGATGTGAAGTCATTGTGAAGCAATGCAGAAAAGATGTTAAGTGATGTGAAGTCATTGTGAAATCATACAGTAAAGATGTGAAGGCATTATAAAGCCATACACAAAAGATGTGAAGACAATGCGAAGCCCTACAATAAACACATGAAGTCATTGTGAAGCTACAGAGTGAAGGTGTGAACTCATGTGCAGGCATTATGAAGCCATACAAAAAAGATGTGAAGATATTGTGAAGCCATACAGTAAAGATGTGAAGTCACCGTGAAGTCACCGTGAAGTCACCGTGAAGTCACCGTGAAGCCATATAGTAAAGATGTGAAGTCATTGTGAAGCTATACAGTAAAGATGCGAAGTCACCGTGAAGTCATACAGCAAAGACGAGAAGTCATTATGAAACCATACAGTAAAGAAGTGACGTTATACACGAAAAGATGTTAGGTGATTTTGAAGCAATGCAATAAACATGTGAAGTCATGTCAAATCATTGTGAATCCATAAAGTAAAGATGAGAAGTCATGTGAAGTCATTGTGAAGCAACGCAGTAAAGATATGAAGTCATTGTGAATCCATGAAGAAATATGTGATGTCATCTGGAGTCATTGTGAAGTAAATTCATTGTGAAGACATACAATAAAGATGTGGAGTCATTTTGAAGCCATACTGTAAATAGGTACCATCATTGGGAAGCCATAGAGTACAGATGCGAAGTAATACAATGAAGATGTGAAATCGTTATGAAGCCATACATTCAACGTATGAAGATATGAAGTCATGTGGAGTCATTGCAAAGCCATACAGTCAAGATGTAAAGTCGTTCTGAAGCCATACAGTAAAGATGTGAAATAACTGGAAGGCCATACAGTAAAGATGTGAAGTAATACAATGAGGATATGAAGTAATTGTAAAGCCATACAGTAAAAATATGAAGACATTGTGAAGCCATGCAGTAATGATATCAAGTCATACAGTAAAGAGGTCAAGTTATACAGTAAAGAGGTCAAGTTATACAGTAATCAGACATTTAATCAGTCATTGCATGTTATCAAATTATAATGACTTTCACGTTTAAACTATTCGAATATTGCGGATAGACTTTTTGACGGTTTGATTTCTACTCGATTTTCTATAATTAAATATTTACAACATATTTCTATAGTAAATACTGTAATTCTTATTGTCTCAACACATTATAATGAACATCACCTAAAATTTGGTAAGGAATATTTTAAAGTTATCATATTCTCCTAATTATTCATTTTTAGTTATATATATCGTTTTTTTTTTATTTATATTTCAACATCAATTTAATTTGTAATCAGAATTAAACCATAAGATAATTATTAATGTTTATTTTATACATTTTTTGTTTCTTCTGTAGTGGGAAGGTAGATAAATCAATTTATATTACTTGTTTTAATCGATACAAATAAAATATTTATCAAAAAAAATATTTAGACAAAATTAGATTCCCGAGTAAAATGAACAGTTTAATTGATCATTGCCTTTACTTCTAGGCTTCTTAGATTGCAGTCATATTTGTTTAAGCCTTTCATGTGAAGCACTGAGAAGAGCACTTCATAAAGTGATCGTCTTGCTACAACTTGCTCTTGAAATAGGTTTGGTCGTTTCCGTCTTTGTCATTTTGTTGCTATTTTTTTTTCTTTCGAGAGATATTTCCATTTTGCTGTTACATTAAACACAACAGTTTTAACATGAAAAGATATTAGGCAAAAAAGGGATTTATTTAATACCACGAGAAATTATAAATACCATTTGGCGTCTATACATATAAAGGGAACGGATTAATTACGGTAATTCCCCATGTATAATACGCATTTTTTTCTAAAAATAATAAGCAAAGTTAGGGATGCGTATTATGCACAGCTACAAAAATCTCTAACTTGTCGTTTCATAGGTCGATTTCAGTTTCGAAATGACTACTCACCACAAACATACGACAATTTACCACTAACATTCGGCGATTGCGACCCCATAAGGATGTCAAATACAATCACATGTACCTAACAATACTTACAAATTTAAAATAAAATAAGAATTATCATAAAACTAAATTAGAATAATATTATTCTATGTTTAAAACCATTTTTTGTGAAAAAACTACATACAGATCTGGTAGATTGCACATTTTATCGAACAAAAACAGGTTAATGAGTCTGCGCAGTAGACACAATATAGGTATTTCCGTTTCCTTTTAGAATCGGGATGATTGAGAAATATCTTCAATTACAGCTTGAATAAGAGTAGGAAACGCTGGCCGTAATGAAATTGATGAGGTACAATTTATAGGGTTTGATTACCAAACAAAGGGTGCGTATTATGCGTGAGTAGAAGCATTTTCCCACACTTTCAGCACAATTCAGGTCAGGATCGATAACATTACAGACCCTTCTTTGAATTTTGTAAAGGATGTCGAATTATCCAGCAGAAACACCAGACCAGATATGGTAGCAGTATTCCTACCCCCTCCTATTTTTAAAGAGCGTTACATCCATATTGATGTTGGTAAAAATGTAAGGATACTAGCCTGGTGCTAGACAGAGTGACAGGAATAAACATTCTGATCTCGGGCCAGACGCACAAATATTACACTGTTTCGTGACTGAAAGTCCGTTAGAGATAAATACGGGCTTGTTGCATAGACACTCCACTAATCATAGGCAGTGGGGCAGGAGAGGAATTTTTATCACAGCACGAATGCACAGATACTACACTGGTGTTAGGCTGAAAGACCGTTAGAGTCATATTGATCAAGAATAGAGTGCACAGATATTACACTGGTCTTAGCCGGAAAGACCGATAGATATATGGATCTTCGCCAGAACACGCAGATACTACACTGGTCTTAGTTTAAAAGATCATTAGAGACATATTGATCAAGGAGAGAGTGCACAGATACTACACTTTTCTTCCTTTGAAATACCGATATACCAGGTGTAACAGAAAAATTGTCCAATTGTTAGATTTTATCTTTGAACCGTTGTATCTCAGAAATAATTAAAGTCATATTACAAGAATTCTCCGAGGTTTTATAACCCTATTGGACTCAACTTTGAGCAATAAGAATGTATGATTACTCTCTAAGCTTAACAGAAGAGTCGCGATGAAATCGATCCTGAACGAAAATGACATGTTTATCATTAATTAATCACAGTTAAGGATCAGAAGTTCATGAAGGATTGATATAAAGTTCATATATATATATATATATATATATATATATATATATATATATATATATATATATATAGTCAAACCTAATGAGCCAGACAAACCTACCAAGGTTTCACTTAGGCAGATCGTCAGACCCTGACGATCTGCCTAAGTGAAACCTTGGTAGGTTTGTCTGGCTCATTAGGTTTGACTAGGTTTGCTCTACGTTTGTATCGAGCTCTTTAGTTAGTTGTTTACTCGTATCGGGGTTTTTTCTTTGGGCCTTGAACCTGTATCTGTGAGATTATTTTCGACAGACTTTCATATTCCTGGCTCTTACATTTTTAAAACCTTTTTTTTCTTTCAAGATTGATTTAGCTATTGTTAAATCAAGAATTCGAAGGTTTTTCGACACGAGTATATTTACATATATACACATATATATATATATATATATATATATATATATATATATATATATAACACCTTCTAATTATCTGTCCTGGAATAACTAAGTGCCTCACAGGTTCCACGTACGATTTCATTTTCAAGTCTTTTTTCACTGCTGTTTGGACTGCCATAGCTGAACCTTCTCTCTCAAATGCCAAACGTCTTATGAATTGAGTTGGATCTTTTCTAATCGATCTCTTTAGCTCTAAGTTGAAATGATGTACCCTTTGTTGTGACCTCTTGATCCAGTTTTCCTCTCTCCTGTTCCCTCTTTTTTAAACTTATTCACCGTTCTCTGGAAGGTTCTTGAATTAACTTTTAAGATGGAAGCCAAAGTATAAATGCTGGTACCATTACTGAAGCCTTGAATTGTATTTTCCTCTCACCATTGCTCATTTGGGAAGACAGTGGGGCTGACACAAAACGATTTTAACCTGTTCTCTTTCTAGCTGAATAACACAAAGGTTTTTCAGTGATTCATATGACAAATGGTGTCAAGATGGCTAAACGTCTTACCTGAAAACCTGGGAAAAACTCAGTTAGATTTTTTTTTTTTAGATATAAAAAATTTTGTGGAATTAAAAATTAGGCTGTTACATGATTTGGACAGTTTTGCTGTTTCACTCGGTATATATTATTCAAGGTCAGAGCCCACAGATACAACAATGGTCTTAGCTGGAAAGACTAATAGCTATATTTATCTTGGGCAGAGCCCATAGATACTACACTGGTCTTAGTTTGAACAATCGTATGATATATTGATCTTGGGCTGAGTGCACAGATACTACACTGGTCTTAGTTTGAAAGACCGATATAGACATATTGATATCGTGGAGAGTAGACAGATACTACAGTCTTTACACACATACACACATATATTTGTAAAAGTTTTTTTTTTATTTATGTTATAAAGTTTTGAGAAAGTATCAAAATGCGACAAAGAAGTTTCTATCAGAATATTTGGGATGAAGAGTTATCATTATTTCCATGTGGACTACTGTCCTCATCTTTGTTGTTGTTGTCAAAATGTTTCGACTTGTGTCCTACGGCCTTCATCAGGTGTATGTCGATCCAGGTAATCTACAGAGAATTTCTAACTGAACTCTTTATTTAATAGCTAATTGTGAATAGCTTATTGGATTAATTCGTTGGTTTGTGAATTTGGTGACAATAGTATGCGTAAGTTCAATCCCTAGGCTTGGCGGTGTGTACTTGAACTAAGTCAAAGCGAGACGAACAATAACTGAGCAGTAATAAAATCAGAAGTAGAAGAGATATCCCTAGACATTGACAGTGAAACGATAACAATTTATCCCAGTAGATTAAATAAAAGGGTTCCGTTTGAAAATCTTCGGAGCTTACTGTAATCGATCTGGGATTGCAAAGGAAATATTTGTCGCAGATTATTTCCACAATGCAGAGAAT
>OZ038502.1:80156507-80174007 GCA_964036315.1 Acanthosepion esculentum
TTCTTAGTTGAGTATTGCTTTATTTACTATTTCTAATAACTTTTTGATTTCCCGTTGTTCTTAGTAAATAAAAATTCCCATGTCGAAGTAACTTTATCCAAAAATCTGTTCACTTGTGCCCTGGATTTCGCTCGGGAATACTCCAATATTTCTGAAAGAGAAGTGAATACCATCATGGAGTGCCGAAATTCGGTTCTAATCTACAAAGATGAACAGTGGACCAAAAAGTCCTGTAACGAAAAATTTGACATTTCAATGGGTTCTCTGGATTCTGCTGAAGCTTCTGATCTTGTTGGATTATTTCTTTTGTATAATTTAAGTGCATTTGATTGCCTAGATTCTGATAGTGTAGGATTATATAGGGACGACGGGTTATTAGTAGTTAGGAATTCCACTAAAATTAAAGTAGATCGTATTAGAAAAATGATACATAAGGTATTTAAGGATCTAGGTCTCAGAGTAATAGTTTCCACTAATGTTAAACAAGTAGACTTCCTAGACGTCACCCTAGACCTCACTAGCAACACATACCAACCATATGTAAAAATTAATTCCAATACGTTCATCCAAATTCTAACCACCCCCCTGCAATCATCAAACACATACCCTATTATATTGAATGTAGGATCAGTAACAACTCTTCAAACAGTGATATTTTTAATAAGCATAGAGACCTTTACAATTCCGCACTTAAAAATAGTGGATATAAAAATATTAATATTCAATATAAAAGCCCTATAAATAGCAACAATAATGGTAGAAAGAGATCTAGAAAAATCATATGGTATACTCCCCCTTTTAACATTATGGTTAAAACTAAATTGGGGCACCTGTTTCTAAACCTCATTAAAAAACATTTCCCCAAATCTGGAACCAACTCACTCAGTAAAATATTTAACTCTAATACTCTTAAGTTAAGCTATAGTTGTGCTGATAACCTAAAAAAAATAATTAAAAAACATAACAATAGTATATTCAGCAAGTATATAAATTCGGAGAGCCTGACAACCCACAAGGTTGCACAAAGCAACATTAAGCAAAATGACACTAATAATAAATCATGTAACTGCAGGAATCCCAATAATTGTCCACTAAATAATAATTGTTTAACTAGCTCTGTAGTTTATCTCAGTACTATATCAACACTAGAAAATCCGAATATAAAGAAATTCTACATAGGTTGCACCATGAGACCATTCAAGGAACGCTGGCGGGGTCATCTGCAATCTTTTAATAATAGTAACTATAAATATATGACTTCATTATCCAAATACTTTTGGAGTCTAAAAGAGAAAAATAAAACACCTAAAGTTAAATGGAAATTAATTAGAAAGGCCCGGACATGTAACTCACTATATGCCCCGTGTTACTTATGCCTTAACGAGAAACTTGAAATAATTAGATTTAAAAATAAGACTGATCTTTTAAATCAAAGATATGAACTAACAGTTAACTGTAAGCATCGTTTTAAATTTAACTTAGTATAGAAATCATATACTTTCTATGATAATGATAAATTAAACTTAATAGACTATTACCTTTTTAGCATGATAGTCGCCCTATCGATATGAATGTGTACTGGGTACTTACAAAGTATCATACGTGTCTGTATTTAGATGTATATATTTATATGTTATGTAGAGTTATTTCTACTGTCGGATATGTATATGTGTATATAGGGGTATATATATGTGGGTTTTTTTTTTTTTATGAAGGTATATGGTTGTGTATATTGGCATCTATCATAGGTTAACCTGTTTATGTGTATGAGTAAGGGTGTAAATTCTGGTAAGTGTCTACCACTAAATGTGTGAGTATATGTATGGGTATATAGGGATATTTATGTGTACTTGTGTGTGTGTAGATATGTGTATGCATATTGCATATGTATGTATATGTATGTGTGAGTGTGCATATATGTATGTATATGTAGTATGTATGTTTCTATGTGTATGTATAGGTTTATATATGCATATATATGTCTATATATATGTATGTTTAAATATGTATATGTTTGTGTATATGTGTATGTATAGGGGTGTATATTTATATGTATGTGTGGGTATTTATATGGTTGCGCTCGACTGTTTGTGTATTGTTTATCTGGATGTGTCGATATGGGTATTTAAATATGATTAGATATTTATATATATATGTTTGTGTGTCATTGTATGTGTATTTGTATGCTTTAGTGTCTTGGAGTGTATCATAGATACAAACTAAAATCTACTTTTGTTGATAAAGTAGCTTTAATTGCTTACAGACTGTTGTTCTTTTCTTAAATTATGATAAACTTTTAATATATTTTATCATAATGTTGTTGGAATATTATTAGAATATAAGTTGGTCTATGTATGCTTATTTCTTTTTCCTTTTTTATGCATGTGTCTATATGTTTATGTATATATGTATATGTGTTTGTATATGTATGTGTGTATGCGTATGTGTGTATGTATGTATGTATGTATATATATATATATATATATATATATATATATATATATATATATATATGTATATGTATATATACGTATATATATTTGTGAATATGTATGTTTGTATGTGTGTATGTATGTATATGTATGTCTGTAGATATCTATGTGTAGTTGCGTATGTATGTGTGTATATATATGTACTAGCGGATGTGTATATGCATTTTTATATTCATGTGGTTTTAATTTACGTTTGTTTAATTTTTCATGTATACACTTTTATTTGTAAATGTCTATGTATATATTTAGTTTATATGCATATATGCATACGTGCTTATGTATGTACATCTAGATGTGTATGTATGTATGTGTGTGCTTGTATATAGTTGCATCTTTATATGTATTTCTTCACTTGCCTTATTTACTTTTCTGCGTCGACGTATGGGTCAATATATTTATATGTGCTTATCTATGTGTATGTTTATGTACGTAGGTCTGTATATGCGTACCTATTATGCTTATATGTGTGTATGCAGGTGCATGTATTAATTTATATGCGGATGTGCGAGTGTTCAATTATATGTGGAGGTGGTTATTTACTTTTGTCTGTGAATGTGTCGAAAACTATATGTTTTCAAAAATGTATATATATATATATGTGTATATATATATATATATATATATATATATATATATATATATATATATATGTATATATATATGTATGTATATTTATATGTAGTTATTTGTTTAAATTTTATCTATGTATATTTGACCGGTTTAGCTATTTTTCAAGTTTAAATTCGTTTAATAACATATTAAGCCACGAATAGCTTCGACATCTGACCGTCTAGATCATATTGAATGTAGATGTATGTGCCTGTGTGTATCGATGTGTATGTGTAAGTATAGTGCATTTGCCTATGTGTGGTTTGATTTTTTGTATGTGTGTGTATATATCTAAATACGTCTGAGCGCTTAACATGCCGTTGTTCGAATGATTTCACGTGAGAGGCGACTAACATGTTGAAATGAAACTAAAATGTCTACATTTCTGTCTGGGATTCCGAATACAACTTTCAACTTAATTTCAATGAAAATACAAATTAAATAGCATATATATCTTTTATTTTTATTTTTATATTTTTTCTCCTTGGTAATTCTACAATTTAAAACTGAATAGTGATCTGATTTAGATTTCTAAATAGGTAATTTAATTTTTTAATTTTTTACTTTTAATTTTAATTTCAAATTTTATAAATCTTTTAATATCTATGATAACCTTGCTTAGTTGTCAAATTTTTCGAATCATCCTATACTTGTTTTTTGATTGGCCACTCTAGCTTATGTAACAGCGTTTACTCTTAGCTAAGGATCGTTGATTAATTTGAAACTTTTAAAACCATTTATTCTATATTCTATATTATCACTTGACAAGACACAAGAAGTGTTGAAACAAAATGGCTACTTTTGTCGTGATTTTATAACATATTTATGTTGTAATATTCAAATAAATAATTATATATATATATATATATATATGTATGTATGTATATATTGGTTGTAATTTGCTTGACATGAAACGTATATATATATATATATATATATATATATATATATATATATATAAATATATATATATATGTATATATTGGTTGTATTTTGATAGCAATATTTAATTTATTTGATAAAAGAGCGAATTTTCTTAGTTGAGTATTGCTTTATTTACTATTTCTAATAACTTTTTGATTTCCCGTTGTTCTTAGTAAATAAAAATTCCCATGTCGAAGTAACTTATATATATATATATATATATATATATATATATATATATATATATATATATATATATATATATATATATATATATATATATAGTCAAACCTAGAGAGCCAGTTTCTTAGTTGTTGTTTTTTTTAGTTTTTTTTAATTGTTTCCTCGTGTCGAGGTTTTTTTCTTTGGGCTTTGAACCTGTAAGCTCTACGATTACTTTCGACAGACGGTCAGGTTCATAGCTCTTTCTTTTTTTAAAACCTTTTTTCCTTAGATATTGAGCTGATTATGGCAAATCAAGAAAGCGAATGTTTTTCGAGACGAGTATAGTTACCTATATATATATATATATATATATATATATATATATATATATATATATATACATACGAGGTCAAGTGAAGGTGCATGTTATAACGTTCTCGCTCACTTCAGTTGCTTCCAGCAGTGCTTGGAAGCAAAGTGTGTAGAGTGTGGTCGTCTCACCATACTATGGAGATTCTATCAGTGACCATGGAAGAGAAAATTGAGTAGAGATTCTGCATCAATTTCTGCTAAAGGCTTGGTGATACTTGCGCAGAGAGATATGCAATGTTGCAGAAAGTATAGAGAGAGAAGTGCATGAGCCTGTCACGATTGTACAAATGGTTGAAAACTTACTGAACTGTGACACCTGAGTATGAAACATGTATAAAACTTTAAAAGTTTATGGTAAATTTTTTCTACTATTTGTCAAGTAAGATATACAGAAAATTATGTTTAAAATGAATCAAAATTATGTGCAACAAATTATTCCACATCAACGCACAGCAGTGTAATTCTAAGTGAAAAAAAGTATATCATTTTTAAGTTGTTTATGCCTATGCCAAGTCTGCACAACAAAAGATTTGAAGGGCCATTTTTATGTTGGAAAGTTGGCCAAGGCCCTAAGTGTATATTTGCAGAGTAAATTACTAAGCATGAGTCTAATTGAGTTAGGGATAGCGAGAAAATTCTTTCTTTTTCTTTTTCTACGGATTAGATTAATTATTATTAATCTAAAGGATTATTAAAATGATTAATTAGATGCAAGCACTGGGAAATATTAGTTGAATAAAGTCATGCTTCTACAAAACTGACTATTTTTGTACGCGATCAGTTGCCGAATTTGTACTGATGAACACAAGCTAATTATTATTTTGAAAACTCCTCACAGGCCACACTGAGTTGTCTTCTGTTTCGTATTTTGCGCAGGCCCCCGATCTATGCATTAGTTTTCCCTTTCTCTGCCATCTTCCTCATTTATCGTTTTGCATAAGCGAAATTGAGCGGTAATATAACAATTTTTTTCGCAGTTATTCTTTCGCTATTTCTTGTCTGGCCAAATCTCGACAACATACACACAGACCCACTCACACACACAAACAAACACACACACACACACACACACACACACACACACACGTACTTATATACACACACGCGCGGGCGCGCACACACACACACACGTACACACACACCATTAGAACCTTTTTTACGCTCGGACAGATATACTCAGCCAGACTTTCTCTGTGTCTTTTTTATTTTTAACTAACTGAAAATTATAATGAATAGAAAGATGAATTCAAAGTTCAACTTTACAGCTAATGAAGTTGATATAAAGAGGCGTTGTTGGTATTAATCACAGGAATGAGCGCAAAACACTTGCTCTTCCACAATTTATAAGCAGAAGCACACAAATGCATGCTGGGATTTCTTCCTAGCCAATTCTCTCTTTCATCTGATTCAGTCCCGATCTGTCTTGTCTCGAAGTCAGAACGCTACGTTCGCTTGTCCGAACTTGCTTTTGTGTGTCAACTCCCAATTCTTAGTTTGTGAACATTTTGCCTTATTACTGTTGCTTTGCCTTATTAACATTAATTTGCCTTGCATATATTGTTTGCTTGCCTTATATTATTTTTGTCCTGGTCTTTCCTTTTTCACGTTATTGCTTATTGCAAACTTTCTCAATTCTGTTTGTTGGCCAGTTCTGTTATTTATTTTGCATTTGATCATGGCTACTCACTCCACAGGTATTCGTCGAAAAACAATTAAAACCTTTTGAGATTTGTAAAGATTATTTTCAACGTTCCTCTAGAAATCTCTTTGCCTGAGTCGTGTTAGAAGTATTTCTTTTTGACCCTATGAGGCTAGCATTTTTACACCTTGTAATCACTCTCCTTAACTGCTAGTCCCATTATTTTTTTTCGTATGACATTCTTATGAATATTTAGCAAAATTTAGTTAAGTCAATATTTTAAAGTATGAAGTTAAAATAAAACTATAAAAGAAATGGTATATTAAAACAATTCGAGATTATTTTATTCTTGATGATGCGCGTCACGACTTCGGATCCAACCAAAGTCGAGGACGAATGTCGTGTTCTTAGAAATTTTTACTGATTTGAAATAGATATGCCTTTTGTAGTTGGTCGACTAGATCTCAGCTTGTTTAGCCTAACCACTGGAGTCGCCATTGATAGATTTATATCTATATAACTTTGAACGTTATTTTTAATGGATATACGTATTTGTGTAGACGTTCCGTTTATTTTTTAAACGGCATATTTATTTTTGTTCTGCGATCTGAATGTTCCAGGAATCTTATTAAAGAATATTTTCTGCCCTCCGGCTACGACTTAGACCGGTAGTCCGGGCGACAAAAACGAATAAACAACCCCTGGAATCACTATTAATAGCTCTATATCTACAGTATTGTTCGATAAAAGTGACTCACCTGTTTTTTTTTTACTAAATGTTCTCTTCTCCGATGAAACGAAAGTTGAGCTGAATTCAAAGGATAAGCGATCTAAAATCCGAACAAGAAGCCTTGAAAGCTCTTTGAATTTAGCAGTAAGTACTGTCAAGCATCCGTTCAGTATAATGTTCTGGGCATGCTTTTCTTTTCATGGAACTGGTTTCTTAGTACCTACTATTGAAAATACCCTCAAAAGCGAGCAGTACAAGAGAATTTTAGAGTCTTGTCTGCTCCCTTCTGCTGAAAGAGTGCAAATCGACCCCATCAAGCTCATTTTTGCAGGATAATGCTCCCTATCACAAATCAAAATTGATGAAGGAATACTTTGATGAGAAGAAGGTGAGTGTTATGACATAGCCGCCCCAATCTCCTGACCTCAACCTCATAGAAAACTTATGGAGCATTATAAATTACAGGCTCTCAAGAAAGCAGTTGAGCAACAAAGAGGATTTGATTGTGAATTTCATATCCGAATGGAATTCAGTGCTTGGAGATGAGATTTGCCAGAACCTAATCAAGTCAATGCCAAAAAGGGTTGTAAAGGTTATTCAAAATAAAGGAGGACCCATAGATTATTAAATATTTCGAACTATATTACCTATTATAAATAAATTATACCTCTATTATTCTTTATTTAAAGCTGTTCGGTTATGTTTCTATTGATTACTAGTTGCAGGAAATAAGTGAGTCACTTTTTTTGCAAAGAATTTTTCCCTAAATCTCATTTATATCCAAAATTATAATTATCAATAGAATACCATAGGGTGAGTAAACTTTTTTACTAGGTGTTCGGGAAGGGGTCTTTATATTAGTAAGATTAAAAATTAGTTTGACCCCAAAAACAATAGTCGAAAAAATTTTTACGTACAAAAAAACAGGTGAGTCACTTTTATCGAACAACACTGTATATAACTTTAAACGTTATTTTTAGTGGATGCTCGTATTTGTGTAGAAGTTCCGTTTATTTTTTTAAGCGGCATATTTAATTTCGTCTTCCAGTCTGAATTTTCCAGAAATCTTATTTAATAAATTATTTTGCTCTCAGTCAAGAATCGAACTTGGGTCACTCAGGGCAGAGGAAGCTACGGTTTAGACCAGCAGTCCGGGAGACAAAAACAAACAACCCCTGGAGTCACCAATGATAGATCTATATCTATATAAATTTAAACGTTATTTTTAGTGGATACTCGTATTTATGTAGACGTTCCGTTTATTTTTTAAACGGCATATTTATTTTTCGTCTTCCGGTCTGAATGCTCCAGAAATCTTCTTAAAGAATATTTTTTGCCCTCCGGCAGGAATCGTACCTGCGCCACTCAGGGTAGAGGAAGCTATGGCTTAGACAGGTAGTCCGGAGACAAAAACAAATATAACTTTTAATAATTAAACGGAGCGCCTACTCAAAATAAGGTTTAAAATGGTAAAGAACTGTCGGATTAATCGATAATCAATTTTAATATATGTCTAAATGTAGGGTAGGCAATATTGGCAAGAATTACTTCCACCCCAAACGAAGATGCATCAGCACAAAAGTACAAAAGATTTAAAAGAAAACTGCTAAATCCATAACTTCGTGTTATTTAAAACATAACACATAAATCAATCCCCATCTAAAATAATTTAAATACTAAATTACATATAGTTATATACAAAGAAAAAAAAATATATCTCCTACTGACTTTCTATTATTAGTCATTGAACTGTGTCACCTCACGTCCATGAACCTTCCTGCCTTTTCCGCTAACCTGATGAATATTCATGAGCTCCTCTATACCAAAAATGTTGAAAAACCAATGACATCTTTGCTCTTGTATATAAATACTTGTCACAAAATAAAAACATTACATTTGCCTTGATAAAGCTCCTCAGAGGAAGAAACGCGTCGACTAAAATAAGTTCTTCTCTTGTCTTTTCATATTGTCCTTTTACATTATACTATCTGAAATCTTTACACGCACACAAATATATATATATATATATATATATATATATATATATATATATATATATATATATATATATATCCATCTTTTCTTTCTATTTATCTATCTTTCTATCTGTTCATATCTTTCTGTCTGTCTATCTATCTATTTTCCTATATATATATATATATGTATATATATATATATATATTTTTTTTTGTCATCCACAGACAGACTGTTTCGCTGTTTCACAGCTCATCAGTGTGGCTAGACGTCCGGTTGCCTCTAGCTAGGATCGAAACCCAACTGAATTTGCGTCAGTCCGAACTTCTCCCGTCAGCGTACGGTACGGGATGAAGGTGAATTTTAGCGTGTTTATTTTTAGATTCAGATAAACACACAGTGACTGACAGTGACTGACAGTGACTCAATTCTGTCAAAGAGTCGTGCAGTATTAGCTTAAATAGTCACTGTTTACAAATTCACACCTCAAACCAGAGGGCTCAACCGAAATTAATTTTTCAGGAGCTAATATTTTTGTCATCTACAGACAGACTGTTTCGCTGTTTCACAGCTCATCAGTGTGGCTAGACGTCCGGTTGCCTCTAGCTAGGATCGAAACCCGACTGAATTTGCGTCAGTCCGAACTTCTCCCACTACGCGTGTTTATTTTTAGATTTAGATAAACACAATACGGTGTTTTAAGCAATTATTTTTATTTAAAAAAAACTTCTCGATACAAACAGTAGCACATAATATAATTATTTTCTTTTTTAAAAAATATGATTCCATAGCGACACAGAAATTTCTATGTTTCAAAACTGAAACTAAAGTTGTAAATTTAATTATAAAAATTAAACTTAAAATCCAGAGTCTGGTTCCATTGTCAAGCGATGCTAGGAATAACTTTCTAAGAAATTTACTTAATTTATAAGCGCAGACAATATTAATATTTTGAGTTTTTTTTTTAGGAAAAACCAATCTATTTTGATTAAAGGTGGTTGGATTTGAATATTATTTTTCTTTTAAGGAAAAAAAGTCCATACATAATCCAAAGAATCTAAAAATTAACCCTTGATAAAAAACAGTAACGGTAAGAAAGCGACACAATGGAAATGGCGCTGTTAACCCGTCTGTCGCTTGATTGATTAGCTTTCTCTCATTTCGCAGTCACAGGTTTTTTGCCCTTTTCTCGGGAAATATCAAAAGAGCGCAGACATTATTCCAAGAATGCTCTCGATCAGCTTATAACGTCACTGACCAAATGTAAACGGACATGATAAATAGTAGGAGTCTCTCGGCATCCGCTAGATGGCGCTTGAAACGAAGTCTTGAAAATAACAGGCAGTGACTATTCATAGGGTCAACGACTATTCATAGGGTCAACAGCTAAATGAATAGTTGAAAAAAGTTTATTGAATACCGAATATACTCGTGTATAACGCTACTTAACATATAGTGTAACAACTGAATTTTTGTGAAAAACATGATTTTTTCATATAGCTCGTGTATGTCGCGACCCCAGCTTACAAGCAATACTAGTAGTACTACCGTAGTAAAATATTGCAGTACTGGACATCCTCCTGGATATAATTTATAGCAAATAAATGGTCTTCATTATTTCTGTATAAAGCTACCACAAAATGGCGAGAAAAAAACAGTTAGCGCAAAATTGAAAATGTCAGTAGTTAAATTCCTACATACTCCTCTGAGGCTCTTATCAAATACATCACTGAATAACACTATACCTTGAGTGGTTCTGGGGGAATTCTATTGAGTGGACGAACATGAAAAAATAAAATGGCAAATGTTTAGATGAGCTCCATTCTTTATTTTCACCAGTAAAGACGTTAACAGCTCGGATATTTACACAGTCCTGGGAGGGAAGGCTTTTTCTCCGCTCTGCACCTTCTTTCCCACAGACTAAACATTACAAGCCCTTCACTACTGCATCGCTATTTCATTGGCAAATGTTTAGATGAACTCCATTCTTTAGTTCCGACAGTGCAAGCATTTACAGCTCGGACATTTAAACAGTCCTGGGAGGGAAGGCTTATTCTCCACTCTGCAGCTTCTTTCCCACAGACTCAACATTGCAAGCCCATCACTACTCTACCGCTATTTCCATGGCAAATGTTCAGATGAGCTCCATTCTTTAGTTCCACCAGATCAGACCTTTACAGCTCAGACGTTTACACAGTCCTGGGAGGGAAGGCTTATTCTCCTATGAGAAGTTTCTTTCTCACAGGCTCAACATTGCAAGCTCAACTCTTCTCCGTCACTATTTCCATGGCAAATGTTCAGATGCGCTCCATCTTTTAGTTCATACCTTGCAACTTTTACTTCTGCTGAATCGAATCCTTGAAATTTCCTCCACATTTTAAATGTAATCAGCAAGTTCCATTCTGACATATTTCTTCCAACATCTCCTATAATAATTGTATACAAGCACCCAAGTGTAAGGTTCCTTGAACTTTGCAATCCTAACATCTTCAATCTATGATCAGTCACTATCTGTCGTCCTTATCTTCACTTTCAGACACCTCCGCTCTCAGTCATATCACACCTTATGCATCATATCTAATTTAATAGTAACACTCCACCTTGACTGTCTCTCGTACCTTGTACTGTGTCTTTTTTATTAAAGGGAAAAATAGATGTATATATGTTTTCTGCGTCCTTGCGATCTCCCATGTTTTTGTTTCTGTGTGTGTGCGTGTGTGTGTGTGTGTGTGTGTGTGTGTGTGTGTGTGTGCGTGTGTGTGTGCTTTGGTTTGTTTTGTTTTACGCCATATCAACCTCAATGGGTTATTTAATGCCGACAAAATTTTTATTGCTGTTGATATTTTTTTTTTTTTAAATATATTGCTGGAAAAAATTTTTTTAAAGTTGTATAGCTGTTTTTTTTTTTAAAAAATGTATAGCTATTTGTATTACTGGGAATATTTTCTTTTCGAATATATATTGCTGGTAATGATGCATTGCTGGCAATAATTTTCCCCTCAAAAATGTATTGCTTGTAATAATGTTTTTTACAAAATATTTCTGGTATTAAAATCTATTTTTACACTTTCATAGTGTTTTGACCCCAGTTTGGCGGTTAACTATTTGCCGATAGCTGGGGCCCTAACAGGTGCTACCACCCCGAGTCAGGTTGGACCTGGGAACACCAACAATTTAGAGGTGGTTCCACGCTTCTCAGAACCTCCTGATCAGAGGCCTTGCTGTTGGACGTAGTTTATCGACTTACCAAGGACGCAGATGTAGTTTATCGTCATACTCAGGAGGGGGGTGTGAGTGCATGTGCGTGTGCGTGTGTGTGCGTGCGTACGTGTGTGTGTGTGTGTGTGTGTGTGAATTCATGTAATTTATTTCTCTCTTTCTTTTGTTGGCCTCTGCCCTCCCAACCGTTTCTTATTTCTCTTTTCTAATTTTTCTTCACACTTTTCTTTCTTTTCCTTTCTTTACATTCATTCTTTCTTCTTCTTCTTTCTATTTTCTTTCTTTCAACTCCGCGCTCTTCCGCATCTCCTGTTCTTTACAAAGACCCAGGGTCAAGCCACGCCAGATGGATGATGGCGTGTCCCCTATGCAGACATGTCTTGCTGACAAAAGGTCAGACTTGCCAGTCGCGCTAATATCTGGGGACAGGTGTCGTTGGAAGCTGGCTTTTTTTATTGTTTTATTTCATTTATTGTCGGTTATTCTGCATAAATTTGCATATGGACTCACTGACCATTAGAACAGTAAATATTTTAGTTACTAAGCCTGGACGAGTACAAGAGGAAAATCGTTCAAATGCGATATAGAAACTTTATCTAACCAGTACTCGTGACAGTCCTTCAGGTGTTATGGTTACTGCAGCTCAATATAATTATTCATGTCCTGTGGGTAGAGTAGATTTTACAAGCATCAGAATAATCACGTCAATCTAATATGTTTCACTTCGCTTCGTCAGAGATTGAGGGAAAACAGAAGTTTGGTATTTTCATTTTTATTCGAGTCGATTTCGGTGGAGTAATGGATAGCGACCCGGATTGAGGAATCGGAGAACCGAGATCTAATTCCAGTCTAATTTTAGTTATATACAGAAACATGTAATGACACGAGTCATGTAATTCCCAAAGGCTTTTTTAAGTGGTGAAATTAAGATTTCAAATAAAAAAAATATTTTGTATTTTCTTTACGTGTACAAAAACATGATCGCTATATACAAAAAATATATAAACGTAAGACTTTTTGATATTTTGAATGTCTTTACTGATCCCAAAACACCTGGTGAGTAATCCATGAACGAAGGTGTTGCTGTGACGATCGATAACAAAAACCCGGCGCCAACATAGGCCACATAGCTGGGCAGGTGACGTCACTTACAACAGCCGCACATCACCTAGGAACCTTCCCAGTGATGTCCGAAATTTTCCATTTATGGCAAGTCATGTCATCACCTGGAAAAATTTCGATACTTAAAAAAAAAAAAATCAGTATCACACGATGCAAGGGAGAAAAGTCACTAAGACACAAGGGGTTACAGGGTGTGGAAGAATTAGGAACAGAAACATTAATAATGAGCGGAAAGCGAACTGAGTAATCGGGAGGACAGTAGAAAGCGATTGACATTGCATTAAAATTTTCGCAGATTAAAGTTGGCTGTAAAGCATGCAGCCGGAAGGGAGTTCCACAAGCGATGAGTGCGAGAAAAGAAAATGTTAGCATAGAATTTACGGCTACATCTAGCCAGTTCAGCTGGTTCAAATGAGATCTCGACGCCAGTCTAGCACTGCGCTTAAATTAAAAAAAGGCTAGGTTTTATAGGGAAGAGCGATATTTATTTTATAATAAAATACAGAAAATGTGACACAAGGCCAAAAGCGAGGATGCAGAAAAGATGGTCTTCTGTCTTATAATTAAACTTAGCTAATCACAATCACAGACCCTAACATACCACAATATTCCTTACACCAAAAGAACGCATTTTTACTTAGCATTCTTTCTACATCTACAATACCTCAGAAAGTATAAATGTACAATTTTTATCTGTGGAGTGGAGACTAAAACAACAATTTAAAAAAAAATCTAAACTCCAATATTTATTTACAATATAAAATATAGCGAAAAGCTCATCCGAACAATTACCATGAAAGTATTTATAGAAAAGATACAGGGAGGCAACCTTACGTCGGTGGGAAAGTGACTGAAGTCGAGCCGTCAGATCAGAACCAACAATATTGCTGATTCTTCTGTGGATTTTATCAAGGAGCTCAAGGTAAATAGCAAGGGTACCAGATCATATGTTTCAGCAATATTCTAATCATGGACGAATCGTAGACTTATATATATGTAGGCTAGATTCTGGAGAATCTAAGCCGCCCTAGTAGACAGGTAGCCTCGAATACGAGTGGCCAGCTATACATATACGTGCCTCTCTGAGTGCGTGTTTGCGTGTGAGAGAGGAGAATAAAAAGCGATTAGCATTCATACAAGAATTTGACACACACGAGTTATTATTAGCTATAACGACAATGTAGAGGTTGGTCAGATTTTATGAGATGTACTGAATAGAAGCTCGGGTACATTGAGTCGTTTTTTTTCCCGAAGTGAGTCACGCTTGACCAGTTTTTGCCCGTTGGACTGTCGCCTCCGATCATGTCGACTTGAATTGTCCGAAGCGGGCGGGTCACACCGGGAACACAACGGATCGTTTCATCTCTGCAGTACAGACTGATTCATTTTTTGACACCCCCACCCTCTACTTAAGAGTTTTTTCTTTCTCCTCATTTATCTCTCAGTCTGTCTGTCTGTCCATCTTTTGCGCACGTTCCAATGTTAATCCTTCGTGTAAATGACGGCTTGCTTAGTGTTAAAATAGTTAGCGACATTGTAATTACTGTAAGAATGGTCGCTTCAAATTTTAGATCTGATTTAGGGTTTGACATATATATATATATATATATATATATATATATATATATTTATATATATATATATATATTTCAATGAAAAGATAAATTAAATAGCATATTTATTTTTATTTTATTTTTTTCTCGTCGGTAATTCTACAATTTTAAACTTAATAGAGATTTGATTTAGATTTCTAAATAGGTAATTTTTTACTTTTAATTTTAATTTCAAATTTTATAAATCTTTTAATATCTATGATAACCTTGCTTCGTTGTCAAATTTTTTGAATTACCATATACTTGTATTTTGATTGGTCATTCTAGCTTATGTAACAGCGTTTACCCCAAGCGAAGGATCGTTAATTAATTTGAAACGTTTAAAACCATTTATTCTACATTCAACATCATCACTTGATAAGACACCAGAAGTGTTGAAACAAAATGGCTATTTTTGTAGTGATTTTATAACATATTTATGTTATAATATTTAAATAAATGTGTGTGTGTGTTTATGTGTGTGTGTGTGTGTGTGTGTGTGTGTGTGTGTGTATATACACAAACACACACACACACATATATTTCTTGCCAGCGAAACTGTAAATTGAGGAGATCTTGACACCAGTCAAGTAAATTAAGTAAAAACGTAAAATTGCTCAATACACTTTGTACAGCAAAATCTAAAAACCTAGTGAACCAGAACTTACCTACCAAGGTTTCACCTATGGATCTTCAGGGTACTACTGGCTAAAGAGAGGAGATCCAAGCGACATTTTATTGGTAAAAACAGCGACAGTAAAACAATAAAATTAGCATAAAATCAAACCAAGAAGACAAGGAAAACAAAAAGGTAGGCCAACGCTATATTATTAAAAAGACGGCCACCCGAAGTGAGCCAGAGAGAGAGAGAGAGAGAGAGAGAGAGAGAAAGAGAGAGAGAGAAAGTGATAGACTGCTAACCTTTGGTTCAAGTAACCAGGGAGAGAGATGAACAAGAGAGAGAGAGAGATGAAAGAGAGATATGAAAGAGAGAGAGAGATGAAAGAGAGATATGAAAGAGAGAGAGAGATGAAAGAGAGAGAGATGAAAGAGAGAGAGAGAGATGAAAGAGAGAGAGAGAGAAAAAGTGATAGACTACTAACCTTTGGTTCAAGTAACCAGGTTTTTTTGTGTCTACACCCATTGAGAATTTCCGATCTTTGGTTAAGTAACACGTTGGGGTTATAATAAGTGGCTATGTCATAAAATTTGATTAAATATAGTTTTTAAGGTGTGCTATATTTATGGGTTAAAGTACATAATATCAGAGAGCGTATGTAATTATAAATATAAAAGTGGACATTGAAGGCCTGACGATTGCGTTTAGCGTGCAGCAGACTGTGGTCTCTGCGTGTTGACTTCAATGACCACTTATATATATATATATATATATATATATATATATATATATATATATATATAGTCTGAAGAGATGAATATTTTATATATTCATGAAATAAATAATAACCGAATGGGTTTTTAAGGATCATCTGTGCTTTATATATATATATATATATATATATATATATATATATATATATATATATATATATATATATATAGGATAACGACATATAAAATTTTTGGGGAGTGATCTATGACAAGCTGGAAAAACGTTTTCGTGTGACGTGTTTCGTTCTTCAGGACATCATCGGACTAATATTACTCTGAACAAAGGAGGAAATAAATTACTAAGACGAAAATGTTTAGAGTGCCTTGATCACAAAATCTTCCACTGTAAATTTGCACCCTGGCTCTTACAACATTCCAGATTTCCTAGCTGATCTTCTATTATTCTTATAACATTGATTTGAATATAAGGAACATATTTCCCACTTTTTTGTTAGATTAGATAGAAAAGTATCTCGTTTAAGAAAAAAAGGGGAGGATTTAAGGTGCCTTTCGGCCGACACTTCTTCAAAAAAATAATCGTCGGCAGAATAAAACAAAGAAGTCGCTAAGAAAAATTATTATCAACGACCGATGTTAAAAACAATAGATTACCAAGATGTAATAGAAGGGAGAAAATTAAAGGAAGAGGAAAAAAATTAAATTTAAAATATATACATATATTAAATATATAAATAATATATAAATTCTAACGTTCACAACATTAATTCAAAAGAGGGCTCAATACCAATAGTAGAGCAATAATTATTTATTATAATTTTTTCATATAGAAAAAATAATTCACTCACTACAAAGGTGCAGCTTCGTTTCACGTGAATTTAATTGCACTTCGACTGGTGAGAACCAAAATAGTTAACATTTCACAATTTTGGTCCCCACCAGTTGAAGTGCAATTAAATGCACTGAAACGGAGTTGCATCATTGTAGTGATTAAATAGTTTATGTCACGGTCGTGACCTGTATATAAGTCGACATATTAGGATTTCGGACATAGCAACAGGAAAATTTGTTGAGGTTTCTCGTCGTTGTCTTTCGTTTCTCAACCGATCAATACGACTGATTGCAAAATTTCTGCCTCAATCCGATAACATCAGTGAGATTCGAACCCGGTAATCATGGTCAGAATGCGAACGTTCTAACCACTCTGCCACGCGCCCATTTTATAGTGCATTTGTGAAGGAACAAAATGAATAAAAAGGCAAGAGGAATAACTATTCTTTGCCGAATTTTACCTGAGATGACGAAACTCGAA
>OZ038502.1:80179007-80199007 GCA_964036315.1 Acanthosepion esculentum
ATGGTATGTGGAGGCCATGCCTCTGCCCAGATTATAAGCCTCCTCCTTTCGTTCGTACCACAAAGATCCAAAGAAATTCATCCATCGCCAGACCAGCTGCTAAGAAAGTTGGTTCACTGTTTTCGTGCGAGGTCATTTTTCTCTTCGGAATCTATCGTGCATATCTATAAGTCTACCATTCGTCTATGCTTAGAATATTTCTGTCATATATAGTACGGTGACCCTGCTATTTTCCTGGGGATCCTTGATAAGATCCAAAGAAGAATCAGCCATATTACTGGTCCTGATCTTGCGGCTTGGCTTCAGTCACTTACCCCCCCCCCACTAATTTAAGGTACCCCACCTCTGGTAATTGTTCTGATGAGCTTTTCACTATGATACCAAGACTCTATGCATCTAAGCGCAATACTCGTATGTCGGCGAGATCTCATCAATTTACAGTTGAGCTAGTGGAACTCCCTTCCGGTTCTATGCTTTTCAGCCAACTTTAGTCTGCAAAAAATTAAATGCAATGTCAATCACTATCTATTGTCCTCCTGGTTACTCTTTCCTCTTTCCGTTCATTATTAATGTTTCTGTTCCTAATTCTTCCACACTCTGTAACCCCTTGCGTCTTAGTTACTTTACTGCCTTGCTTGTCGAACTCATTTCCGGTTCTATGCTTTGCAGACAACTTTAATCTGCAAAAATTATATGCAAGGTCAATCGCTATCTATTGTCCACTTGATTGTTCTTTTTCTTTCTCCTCATTACTAACGATTCTGTCCCTAATTTCTCCACGCCCTGTAATCCTTTGCCTGTCAGTGGCTGTACTACCCTTGCTTAGGGGTGAAACCGATTTAAAAACAATAGCAGGGGATTATGTTTGGTACGGATTGGCTGCAGGAGTTGACATTCAACCAATTTCCGAGTTCCACTCCAGATTTTTCTTTTTTTCTTTCTTTCTGGATTTTGTTCCATAGACTTTTCCGTGTTTGGATATGGCCACAAGACAGGGAGGCGTAAAGTCAGAGTTTTCCTTTCTCTAGACCGACTGCTTTCTTGGCTGACGAGCGCAATATATACGATTCAGCTGGTCATGAGGTGTCAGTAATCCGCCTTCACCCTTCTCCTGCTCTCATCTGGACATATACACCTACACTATTTAGAAAGATGGTTCATTTGCTGTCTAAGAATTTAACCACAATACATGAAGGCATCAAGAAATACTTTTTTTTAACATTCTTCTGTAGGGACCTGGAAAGGCATCTAGATTTGGATCTCATTATTCGTTTTTTTCTGAATAGGCTACCCTAGGAGAGAGCTGGAGAGTCTGCCAGGATTTATTATCGGTAGGTGTAATCTGAACAAAGAGATGATACTCTGTTTATGGTTGACACAGAAAGACAACAACGAGACGTCCTAGACCAGAGGTCGGCAACCTTTTGCTAACTATATGCCCACTTACAGTTTTAAAATATGCGTGCCACTATTTCTGTGTGTGTTTGCGTATGCGAGAGGAGAATAAAAAGCGATTAGCATTCATACAAGAAATTGACACACTCGAGTTATTATTAGTTACAACAAAAATGCAGAGGTTGGTCAGATTTGGTTGGTCAGTGCGCCAATAGCACACGTATTTTTATACAACGTCAATATACCTGTTCTACTATATATTTTATTAGTATATATACTTTAGTATATAGTAAAATTGAAACAGCTAAATATATTTTTGGGTTGTAGTAGTTATTGGTTCGTAATTCGTAATTCGTGATGTCATTTGCGGCTGCGTGCCATTAGAAATTGCTTGGCCTGCCACGCGTGCCGTAGATTGCCGACCGCTGTCCTAGTCAACATAGTAAAAGATAACGAGAAGAAGGGACTAACTATAAACTGTAAGGAGACAGAAAATATGGTTGTCATCAAGAATTTCAGTTTTAAAAATAAAAATTGGAGATGTTAATATCAAACAAGTACAGAAGATTTAATAATATCTGGTTTAGTTTGGTTTGGTTTGTTTTACGGTATATCAACCTCAATTGATTATTTAATGCCGACAAGATTTTTATTTCTGGTATAATTTTTTTCCAAAAATGTAATGCTAGTAATATTTTTTCCCAAAATATATTGCTGGTAATATTTTTCTTTTTCAAAAATGTACTGCCAGTATTAATTTTTCAAAAAAGGTATTAAAACCTATTAACTATTTACCCATAGCTGGAACCCTGACAGGTGCTACCGCCTCGGGTTAGGGTTGACCTGGGAACGCCAGCAATTAAGAGGTGGTTTCACGCTCCAAAAAACCTATTGATCACAGGCCATGTTCTCGGATGTTATTTATCGTCTTACCCAGGACGCGGATGCAGTTTATCTTCATACCCAGGACGCGGATGCAGTTTATCTTCATACCCAGGACGCGGATGCAGTTTTTAGTCCTTTCCTGGACGCGGATATAGTTTATCGTCTTACCCATGACGCAGTTATAGTTTATAGTCATACCCAGGACGCGGATGTAGTTTATTGTCTTACCCAGGACGCGGACGTAGTTTATCGTCTTACCAAGGAGGCGGATGTAATTTATCGTCTTACCGAGGATGCGGATGTAGTTTATCGTGTTATCGAGGAGGTGAATGCATTTTATCGTCTTACCCAGGAAGAGGATGTAGTTTATCCTCACATCCAGGACGCGGACGTAGTTTATCGTCATACCCAGGACGCGGATATAGTTTATAGTCATACACAGGACACGGATGCAGTTTACCGTCATAGCCAGGACGCGTATGTAGTTTATTGTCTCACCTAGGAGCCGGATGTAGTTTATCGTCTTACCCAGGAGCCGGATATAGTTTATCGTCTTACCCAGGACGCGGATATATTGTATCGTCTTACACAGGACGCAGACGTAGTTTATCGTCTTACCCAGGACGCGGACGTAGTTTATCGTCTTACCAAGGAGGCGGATGTAATTTATCGTCTTACCCAGGATGCGGATGTAGTTTATCGTGTTATCGAGGAGGTGAATGCATTTTATCGTCTTACCCAGGAAGAGGATGTAGTTTATCCTCACATCCAGGACGCGGACGTAGTTTATCGTCATACCCAGGACGCGGATATAGTTTATAGTCATACACAGGACACGGATGCAGTTTACCGTCATAGCCAGGACGCGTATGTAGTTTATTGTCTCACCTAGGAGCCGGATGTAGTTTATCGTCTTACCCAGGAGCCGGATATAGTTTATCGTCTTACCCAGGACGCGGATATATTGTATCGTCTTACACAGGACGCGGACGTAGTTTATCGTCTTACCCAGGACGCGGACGTAGTTTATCGTCTTACCAAGAACGCGGAAGTAATTTATCGTCTTACCCAGGATGCAGATGTAGTTTATCGTGATATCGAGGAGGTGAATGCAGTTTATCGTCTTACCCAGGAAGAGGATGTAGTTTATCCTCACACCCAGGACGCGGACGTAGTTTATCGTCTCACCCAGGACGCGGATGTAGTTTATTGTCTCACCCAGGAGCCGGATGTAGTTTATCGTCTTACCCAGGACGCAGATGTAGTTTATCGTCATACTCAGGACGCGGATATAGTTTATCGCCTTACCCAGGACGGGGATGCAGTTTATCGTCTTACCCATGACGCGGATATAGTTTATAGTCATACACACGACACGGATGCATTTAACCGTCATAGCCAGGGCGCGGATGTAGTTTATTGTCTCACTCAGGAGCCGGATGTAGTTTATCGGCATACCCAGGACGCGAATATAGTTTATCGTCTTACCCAGGACGCGGACGTATTTTATCGTCTTACCCAGGACTCGGATGCAGTTTATAGTCTTATCCTGGACGCGCTAGATGTAGTTTATCGTCTTATCCAGAACGCGGGTATAGTTTATAGTCATACACAGGACACGAATGCAATTTACCGTCATACCCAGGACGCGGATGTAGTTTATCGTCTTACCCTGGATGGTTTAATATCTTGGGAGTATTTTAGCAGAGGATGCTTGTTTCTCAGTTTTGTTTGTTCTCCGACTTAACAACCTTTACCGTCATTTAATGTCGAAATTTATTGTTTTTCCTCAATTTTTTATCAGTCAATTTAAATAAAAATGTAAAAAGACTGCAGTTATTTATGGTTATATATATATATATATATATATATATATATATATATATATATGTGTGTGTGTGTGTGTGTGTGTGTGTGTGTGTGTGTGTGTGTGTATATATATATATTTCATATAAGTTTTGTTTGTAATTTTATTATAAATATGTATTGTTGTTAATTGTACTATTTAAAATCTATTGCTGGTATTTTGACTATAAAAATGTATTTTTATACTTTCATAGTTTTTTGTTTTGTGGTTCACTATTAGCCCATATCTGGGACCGTAACAGGTGCTACCATCCCAGTTCAGGTTGGACCTCGGAATAACAGCATATAAGAGGTGGTTCCACACTCTCCAAAAAATTCAGTCTTCCGATCAGAGGCCTTGCTGCCGGACATGGAAAATCCGACACGGAAATTTGAACGCAGCTTGGAGTAGGGAAAGAAACGGGAAATTTTCGTTAGAAATATTGAAAACAGGCATGAACTGTTATGTAGTACTGATCCTTTTATATAGCAGACAATTCTGGACAATTTCCTCAGATTAAAAAGAAAAAAACTAGAGGTAACAGATATGTGGATCTACAGAAGTTTGCTGAGAATATCAAGTTAAATTTTTACTGAAAAATAGAAAGAGAGAACTGAAGTCTATTGGATGTATAATGAGGAACGGTGAAACCCACAGGGAATATCAAGGGCAGACGGAACACTGTAAGTAAGCTACCTTCCCGACAAGACTATTGGAAGAGGGTAGCTAGACCTCCAGCCGGGTTAGAAGCAAATACTATCAAAGGGCAGATGATCGTTCTTGTAGGTGCAATGGGGGTAGACGATGTAAACAGCCGTGACAGTGATGACACGACATCTCTGAGCAGAGGGCTTCCTCGACTAAAGTCAACGGCCAGGGCGGACGGTTTCCCCGATGGAATCAACGGTTACGTGTCCGTGACCAAGGCGGGCCTTCCAACTGGAGGACATAGGCTTTGATATGACCTGGAGAGGGATGGGCTCCGCCAGGTCTACTTTCCCAAGACACGCTACGCATGAATAAATATCTGTCTGGTTTTCAACGCAGGTATGTGGAGTAAAGAGGTCAGGTGCTCAACGAGGGATTTAACACGAAACAGAAAGAAAGCGAGCGAGCAAGCGAGCGAGAGAGAGAGAGAGAGAGAGAGAGAGAGAAAGGAAACAAGAATAAAGCTGAAGAGAAAGAGAGAGAGAGAGAGAAAGGAAACAAGAAAAAAGCTGAAGAGAGAGAGAGAGAGAGAGTGAGAGAAACATAGAGAAAGGAAACAAGAATAAAGCTGAAGAGAGAGAGAGAGAGAGAGAAAGGAAACAAGAAAAAAGCTGAAGAGAGAGAGAGAGAGAGAGTGAGAGAAACATAGAGAAAGGAAACAAGAAAAAAGCCGAAGAGAGAGAGAGAAACACAGAGAAAGGAAAAAAGAAAAAAGCTGAAGAGAGAGAGAGAGAGAGAGAGTGAGAGAAACATAGAGAAAGGAAACAAGAAAAAAGCCGAAGAGAGAGAGAGAGAAACACAGAGAAAGGAAAAAAGAAAGAGGTCGAAGAGAGAGAGAGAGAGAGAGAGAGAGAGAGAGAAAGGAAACAAGAAAAAAAAGCTGAAGAGAGAGAGAGAGAGAGAGAGAGAAATAGAGATAGAGAGAGAGAGAGTGGAAATAAGAACAAGAACAGAAAATAGAGAAAGGGATGAAGCGATAATTATAGCAAATGTAAAAGAAGAAAAGAACGTAAGAGGAAAAATGAGTGAAAGAAAGAGAAAACAATGAATAAGAAGAAAGAAAACGAGTGTAAAAGATAGCGAGAGAGAGAGGGATAGAGAGAGAAAGAAAGAGAGAGAGAGGGACAGGAGGAAATGGAAGAACGAGTAAAAGAACGAAAGAAAGAAAAAGGATTTAAAAGAAAGAGAGGCGGAATGAACAAATGAGAAAAAGGAAAAAGGAGTCTAAATAGAGAGAAATGAAGAGGAGAGTGGGGAAGAATGAAAAAATGATAGGCGAGAAGAGGAGGATAAAAGACTGCGACTGAATGAAAGAATAAATGGGAGAAAAGAAAGCAGAGAAATAGAGGAGAGAAGAATGAGTAAAAGGAAGGGGAGAAAAGGAGTGTAAAAGAAAGAGGGGGAAGTTATAAAAGAAGGAGTGAGAGGAAAGTAGGGAGAAAAAAGAAGAAAATAAGATAGTGAATGCGAAAAGAGAGAGGGTGGGATGTGAAAGAGAACGAAAGAGCGCACATAATGATGAAGAGAGAATGTAAAGGGAAAGAGAAACGATAAGAGAAAAAGAATGAGCTTTAAAGAAAGAAAGAGAGAATAAAGAATAGTTAGAGGGTGGGAGAGGGAGAGCCTGGATGTGATAGATAGATAGATAGATAGATAGATAGATAGATAGATAGATATGAACAGACTGAAATAGATATGAAATGGCTTAGATAGTTATAAAAAAATAAATAATAGATATGAAATGACAGATATATATATATATATATATATATATATATATATATATATATATATATATAGAGAGAGAGAGAGAGAGAGAGAGAGGGAGAGAGAGATAGATAGATAGATAGATAGATAGATATGGAAAATTATGATAGAATGATATGAAAAGACTGAAATAGGTATGAAATGACTGAGATAGATAGATAGATAGATAGGTATGAACAGACTGAAATAGATATGAAATGGCTTATATAGTTCTAAAAAAATAAATAATAGATATGAAATGACAGATATATATATATATATATATATATATATATATATAGAGAGAGAGAGAGAGAGAGATAGATAGATAGATAGATAGATAGATAGATAGATAGATAGATATGGAAAAATTAAGATAGAATGATATGAAAAGACTGAAATAGGTATGAAATGACTGAGATAGATAGATAGATAGATAGATAATGAACAGACTGAAATAGATATGAAATGGCTTAGATAGTTATAAAAAATAAATAATAGATATGAAATGACAGACACACACACACACATATATATATATATATATATATATATATATATATATAGATAGATAGATAGAGAGATAGATAGATAGATAGTTAGATATGGAAAAATTAAGATAGAATGATATGAAAAGACTGAAATAGGTATGAAATGACTGAGATAGATAGATAGATAGATAGATAGATAGATATGAACAGAGTGAAATAGATACATACGAAAAAACAGAGACAGATATGAAAAAAATTGAGATAGATAGATATGAAATGACTTAGTTATAAAAAACTAAAATAAATAGGTCTGAAATGACTGAGATAGATACGAAATGACAGATATATATATATATATATATACAGATAGATAAATATAGATATGGAAAAATTAAAATAGAATGATATGAAAAGACTGAAATAGGTATGAAATGACTGAGCTATATATATAGGGAGATAGATAGATAGATAGATAGATAAGAAGAGATTGAGATTGATAGATTTGAGACAGACTGCGAATTGTGATTTTCTAAGCGTATCTTAGATGTGGCGCACAAGGCCAATAGTATTGGGCACACAGTGAGGATCGAACTTACTATTCAATCGCAATCGATTTAGCGAGACAAGCTTGTTAACCATTACACCACGTTGAAGTGCCCACGTGAATGCAGGAATGAGTAAGTGTAAAGGCAATCGACTATAGAAGCTAGTAAAACGAGATAGAGACGCACAGACAGACTGAATGGGCAAATAATTAAAAAAAAAGTCAAAATACAACGAATGAGAAAGACAGATAGAAGCTGAGAGAGAAATGCTGCACATAAAACTCAACACAGCAACGCGGCTAATTACTGAAGATAAAGTGAATGTCAGTAAAAGTGAGAGAGAGAGAGAGAGAGAGAGGGGGGGAGAGAAATTATATGGAACGCCAAAGCAGACAAGGTATTACATAAAACCAAGAGAAAAGGATTTATAAAACGAGTGGGTGTGCGATTGGGGGCGGACAAAGCTCGTAGAAAGAGGAAAAGACAGAAATGTAAAGAGAGAGAGAGAGAGAGGGAGAGAGAGAGAAATGATAGATATGTACAGGCTGAGACAGATAGACAGAAAGACATAGATAGATAGATAGATAGATAGATAGATATGAATAGACTGAGAACAATAGATATCAACAGACTGAGACAGAGAGATAGATATGAAGAAACCGAGACAGATAGATAGATGTGAATAGACTGAGACAGATAGATAAATAGATATGAACAGACTGAGATGGGTATGAACACACTGATATAGATGGATGGATGGATAGATAGATAGATAGATAGATATGAACCGACTGAACTAGATAGATTGATTGATAAATAGGTATAGATAGACTGAGATAGATAGGTAGATATGAACAAACGCGAACATGTTGAGATAGATATGAAAAACTTAGATATAGACGAACTAACATATATATGGTAGAGAGAGAGAGAGGGGGGGAGAGGGATAGAGAGAGCGAGAGAGAGTCACAGAGAGAGAGAGTATACATCAAAATATAGTGATGTAGATCGATATTTCTACGCTGATCGAGCAGTGCTGAATTACGACAATGCATTTGTCGCCATAGAGACTGTTGCTGGCATGATCCGGGGTTGTCAAACTGGTCAGGTTCGTTATCTCCCTGTTGTCCGAAGAGCTCCACCTCTCGGCTCACTCGTCGGGACAAACTGACCTGACATCGTCAATAAGTACCAGTAAGTCATATAGACAACCGAACAACGTGCGCACATACGAGGTCTGTTCAAAAAGAAATAAGACTGGTGCTATGAAAAGAAAACTACAGCACATAACAATTCGGCATTTAATCTCCTTCAAAGTAGTCCCCTTCTGAATTCATGCAATTTATCCAGTGTCGTTTCCATTGATGGAAGCGTTATATTATTGACTGGGTTTTAGGAAGAAAGGCGAAGAGACGCACATTTCACAACAGTCCTTTATTGCTTATTCTAAATAAAATGCTGACTAACAACCAGAGTCCGTAAATGTCCCCTAACCGACGAACCTTAAGGAACATAACACTACAGGAAATATTCCTGGAACTCCTTTTTCTTTTGTGGGTGGGGATAGCGAGGATCTGCCTCGCTGCCTTCTCTTGGATTTCCCTGACGTCTTTCAGGTGGAAAAACTATGGCAAACAGGTTGAGAAAGCACTTGACTCCTTTATAACTGTCAGATCAGACCAAAATTGTCACTTTGTGGAAAAGACTCCGGTGAGAATGCTTCATCGATGACTGCGATTTTACCTCTTCAAGTCAAGGGTCAAACGTTATCTACCCTACATATCCTCGTAATATGCAGTTCTTGCTTTAGACTTTTCTACCCTCATTCAGGAATCTACTTTTCAAATCTATCTCAGAGTCTGTTCGAATTTATCTACCTAGCTAGCGATCTATGTATACATTTCAGTCTGTTCATATCTCTCTATCTCTCTATCTATCTATCTATCTATCTATATCAGTTCTTTCATTATATTTCTACATATCCTAGTCTTTTCATTATCTATCTATATAATATACTGAAATATATATTTATTAAGATATATAGATATATATTAATATATATATATATATATATATATATATATATATATATATATATATATATATATTATATTGATTCATGTTTCATTAAATAACATAGAAAAGCTTTTTCTATTTATATTAAGTAAGTTCCTTTCATATTGTCTGATAAGCTTAATAACATTATCATTGAAAGACGAAAAGAAATCACCATATTGATACATGTTTAAATCCAATGTAAGCTTTCGGCTTACATAAGCCATTATCAAAGATGACAATTACTTTTCAGTATATAAAACAATACACGGACGAAACAATAATGATAGTCTGTTTTTGTTGCATGAAAAATTTCAAAGCATCGACAAACTCGTGTATACGAGACGCGGAAGCAAAAATCGTGTTGCAGCTCGTGACGTCACACATGACCACGCGAGAGTGAAAACGAGAAGTATTAAGTATGGGAAACCGTTGGTATATATATATATATATGTATATATATACTGAAATATATATACATATTAATATCTCTCTCACTATCTATCTATCTATCTATCTCTCTGTCTATCTATCTATCTATCTATCTATCTCAGTCTTTTCATTATCTATCTATCTACCCATCTATATGTCTTTCATAGCCTACCGATGGACGAGCTGCAGAGAGAAATATAAAGGGGGGACAGGCTGTCCCGTGTTGTGATAAATATGGCTTCAAAAATGAGGACAATAATCCGAATAATGTAAATAGTGTGCAAGTCTGCAGTTGGAGATTTATTGTGGAATTCAATTGACTCACTTGTAGCAGTTGCCTACTTCTACGCCCTGCTGGCGAAACTTATATGCGTTGTTCGTGTCTTAAGTATTATCATTCATAACCAATCTTTGTGTGATTATTCTATTCAGTAACCTTCATGGTTTACAACACCAGCTATCTATTTCAGTCCGTTCATATCTATCTATCTATCTATCTATCTATCTATCTATCTATCTATCTATCTATCTATCTATCTATCTATCTATCGATCTATCTATCTATCTATATATGTCCGTTCATATCTATCTATCTATCTATCTATCTATCTATCTATCTATCTATCTATCTATCTATCTATCTATCTATCTAAGTCCGTTCATATCTATCTATCTATCTATCTATCTATCTATCTATCTAAGTCCGTTCATATTTATCTATCTATCTATCTATCTATCTATCTAAGTCCGTTCATATCTATCTATCTATCTATCTATCTATCTATCTATCTATCTCTCTCTCTCTCTCTCTCTCTCTCTCTCTCTATATATATATATATATATATATATATATATATATATCTCAGGCAGTTCATATCTATCTATCTATCTATCTATCTATCTATCTATCTATCTATCTATCTATCTATCTCTCTTTATATATATATGTGTATATATATATATATATATATATATATATATATATATATTTGGTCTACTCATCTGACGATGTCGAATCAACTTCTATCTATCTATCTATCTATCTATCTAAGTCTGTTCATATCTATCTATCTATCTATCCCCCTCCCTCTCTCTCTCTCTCTCTCTCTCTATATATATATATATATATCTCAGTCTGTTCATATCTATCTATCTATCTATCTATCTATCTATCTATCTATCTATCTCAGGCAGTTCATATCTATCTATCTATCTATCCCCCCTCCCCCCCTCTCTCTCTCTCTCTATATATATATATATATATATATATATCTCAGTCTGTTCATATCTATCTATCTATCTATCTATCTATCTATCTATCTATCTATCTATCTATCTATCTCTGTTCATATCTATCTATCTATCTATCTATCTATCTATCTATCTATCTATCTATCTATCTATCTGGTTCTTACTTGTCAGTTTCGGGTTAACGTTAACACAATAAATAGATTGTCTAAAACTGGTTTCCATATGAATTCTTTCTATTGATCTCGAATTTTTTTAGTAATGAATTTGCTGATATATAGTTCGTAAAGACAATTACTCATATAGCTATCAATGTGCAGCAAAAAGCCATATTTCTGAAAAGAAACCTCCAGAATAAAGCAGAAATTACCAACACACACGAGCAGACGGTTTTGAAATCCGCTGCAGCTGTTTCTGGTTTTACACATCATCGGGCTATTTCCAGGATACAAGACGGATATCTTCACGGCATTTCCTAGTGCATTTGCAGTTAAATGACAGCGGCCACCTCTTCTCGAAGTAATATGTGACGGTAGACAATTGCCATATCATGCGAGGAACGTTATGCAATTACTTGGCAACAACATGACATTTCTTGGCACAAAAGAAACCTCTGACAAGACTAAAACTGATTCCTCACTTAACGAATTACATGTTTAAGTTCCCCACACATACGACCAGCTGTAAAAGCTCATAAAATAGTAGTAATAAAAAAGAACAATCAGGCCGCATTGTACGCTATACTAAAATAATAATCATGCTCTTTTTCCCTTTCTTCAAAATGAATCAAGATAAGTAATATTTAGTAGTACAGTATTTCTTTTTCTGTGTGCCTTACCCCACAGTCTATTTTCCCATTATCCTTGAGAAAAAGGGTCATAGATTTGCCAAAACCATTTGTGTACACAGGTCATTTCAACAGTTGTTATACATTCTATATCCAAAAAAAGATCTATGTCTGTTCATATCTATCTATCTATCTATCTATCTATCTATCTATCTATCTATCTATCTATCACTTCCAGGCTCTCCCTCTCCCACCATGTTTATTCTCTCTTTCTTTCTCTCTCTATCTATCTATCTATCTCATTCTTTTTCTCTATCTATCTATCTATCTATCTATCTATCTATCTATCTATCTATCTATCTATCTATCTATCTCATTCTTTTTCTCTATCTATCTATCTATCTATCTATCTATCTATCTATCTATCTATCTCATTCTTTTTCTCTATCTATCTATCTATCTATCTATCTATCTCATTCTTTTTCTCTATCTATCTATCTATCTATCTATCTCATTCTTTTTCTCTATCTATCTATCTATCTATCTATCTATCTATCTATCTATCCCAGGCTGTACATATCTATCTATCTATCTATCTATCTATCTATCTATCTATCTATCTATCTATCTATCTATCTATCTATCTATCTATCCCAGGCTGTACATATCTATCTATCTATCTATCTATCTATCTATCTATCTATCTATCTATCTATCTATCTATCACTTCCAGGCTCTCCCTCTCCCACCATCTACATATTCTTTATTTTCTCTTTCTTTCTTTCTTTCTTTCTTTCTTTCTTTCTTTCTTTCTTTCTTTCTCTCTTTCTTTCAAGCTCTGTCTCTCTGTCTCTCTCTCTCTCTCTCTCTCTCTCTCTATCTATCTATCTATCTATCTATCTATCTATCTCAGTCTGTTCACATCTCATAAATTTGCCGAAATCATTCGTGTTCACAGGTCATTTCAACAGTTCTTATACACTATATCCCAAAAGAAATCACTTGGACGAATGCAAGAAAAATGTAATGAAAAACTCAATAGCAGTGTTTTGTCTGTGGTCTTCAATGAAACACACATACACACGCACAGATATATATATATATATATATATATATATATATATATATATATATATATATATATATATATATATATATAACGTGTGTACATTTTGGCAGTATATTTTTGAGACATGTCTCATTAAACAATTTAGACAGGTTTTGTCTACTTATTTTTAAAAGGTTCCTCTCGCAATTTATGAAAATTCTTGTTGAAATACATCTATACTTTGTCATGAAAATAATTAACATAAACTAAAATTTCTTGAAGCTATCGATATTAAAAATTGACACCAACTCTTAAGAAAAATATTTATGAATACTGCACAAATAGTTTAAAATATCTCGGTTTGAACTAATAGTTTTAATCTAGTCTTTTCTTTTAGTCTTTTCTTTTTAAAAAATATTTAGATATTACAAAAACTTAGTTACCTCCCTTGACATTTACACGTGAGCCTACATGATGAAATTTAAAAATAGTACAGCACATAACATTAGCGTATTTTCATTTAACACGTAAAAATTTAATTTTCATTTCGACACAAATTTGTCTTAGAAAAATGATTAATACAACCACTTTTGTCTTTGAAACAAGACCCTGATGACGACATTGTGCTAATGTCGAAAGTACTCGGAATAAAATGAATATGGATCAACATCGTAATTTTCTTTCTTCGTTCAATAAGGATACTAAGAGAATTATCCGTAATTACGGGAGGATCCTATTAAAAAGAAGTAGACAAAACTGGTTTAAATTATTTCATGACATATGTCATATATATATATATATATATATATATATATATATATATATATATATATGTATTAATATATACATACATATATATATATATATATTATATTGATGCATGTTTCATTAAATAATATAGAACAGTTTTTTCTATTTATGTTAAGTAAGTTGCTTTCATATTGTCTGATAAGATTAATAACATTATCATTGAAAGACGAAAGGAAATCACCATATTGATACATGTTTAAATCCAATCTAAGCTTTAGGCTTACATAAGCCATTATAAAAGATGACAATTACTTTTCAGTATATAAAACAATACACGGACGAAACAATAATGATAGAGTGTATACGAGACGCGGAAGCGAAAATCGCACTTCCTATTTTCCATTTTTTTGAGAAGAAAAATTTAATTATAATTATATATCCACAAAAACGTTCTTTTGATTACAAAGTAAATAGTGATAACCCCAACATAAAGAAATGCAATCCAACTTTAGAAATCTTATAGAAAAACCAAAAAATAACACTCACAATTATTACAAAAGATAACTCGAAAATCTTTTTACCTACTCAAATGTAATATTATCCCCTATCGCTATCTTCCCTCCCCTACCTCTCAAACTTGGGACGCTTGTGAGTTGACGTGCCTAAACTTTGACCGATGTTTATCAACGAAAAAAATGTCCACACACCAATCAACATTAACCACCCGGTCCACCCACCACCAAACTGCTGTCAACAATCACTATTGTTTCACTCAGATACTTTATGTATATTGTGTATGTACATTTTTCTTCTCAAAAAATGGAAAATAGGAAGTGACGTTTTACATCCGGGCTTGCCTACAAACAGGATCGTTCATAACCATTTTCGACCCTCAACCGTAGATGTGCAGTTAAAATGCACTGAAACCAAGTTGTATCTGTGTTGTGAGTAAAATGATTTTGTCTATATGATAAAATTATATATATATATATATATATATATATATATATATATATATATATATATATATATATATATGTGTGTGTGTGTGTGCGCGCGTGTGTGTGTGTGTGTGTGTGTGTGTGTATGTAATGCACGAAAATAGAACGAGACTTCCACATGGATTTTATTAATGGAGCCAAACTCGATAAGAAATCATTGTTAGACCTCGTATTGGGTAGTCAATTTCGTTCTCTGTGATTTTAGCCGTTAGTCCATCGTTCGATCTCTTGTGGGGCAGTCAATTTCATTCTCCGTGATGTTAACTGTTAAGCAATCCTTGGACCACGTATTGGTCGGTTGATTTCATTCTCTGTAATGTTGGACATTAGGTCATCCTTCGACGACGTATGGATTGGTCAACTTCACTCTTTTTGATGTTAAGCATTAGGCCATCCTTAGGCCTCTCTTAGTAGCTCTTGGTGTCTTGGCGTATAGAAGTCCTTGAACGTGAATTAGCGATACTTTAAGCAGAGATTTTTTGTATGAGGAGTCTTCGTTGTTTATATACTTTACACACATACAATTATCCCTATAGTTTTTTTATTACAACGTTTATGTTTTAGGCCTTTTTCGGTTGCTTGCTGATCCGTATAAAATTTAGTCATTTTCGAACTTAACCATTCATTATTTTCGTTCCGCTCTCTATATCCAGAGATATTGCGTTAAGTTCTTATTTAGTACTCCACAGTTTATTTCCTATGATACTATGTAACCAAATTCCAGGAGCAACGCGTTAATCCATTAGGCGATTGTACTGTGGGACAATTCTGAGTGGAGAATTTTAAGTTTTAAACTTAATCGGCTTGAAAACGAGGCAGTAATAACTGAGCAGAACTAAATAAGAAGACGAGATATCCCTGGACATGAACGGCGGAACGAGGACAATCCACATAAACCAAACCAAAGCAAACTACTAAATAAATGATCTAAACTCATCTCAAAATTTTTACTACGTTACTTAAAAATCGCAAAAATGAAAAGAATAAAAATAAATAAAATAAAAGTAAATAGAAAAAAAAACAAGTAAAATAAATTAATACAGATAAATAAATAAATTAAATAATAAACAAATTAACAAACCACTTCCGCCAAAATAACCGTTAGAATAGACTACCCACAATGCACCACTGACACCTATATATAAATAGTCAAGAAAAACACAATGTATGTGGCCTGATGATTGCGCTTAGCATGAAACAGTCTGTCGCCTATGAGTGTTGACTTATATATATATATATATATATATATATATATATATATATATATATATATAGTCGAATCCATTCCATTCGTGCTTACGAAAGGTATGAATCCTCTTCTCGAAGCTATGGTTAAATAGCAGGACAGACCGTGTTGGTAAGTGGCCCATTGTTCCTCAAAGAATTTAAAGGCATAATATATAATATGTCGTAAGACTCTTGAGTGCATAGGCCAGTAGACGTTGATTTACACTGTTTATAAAACTGTTTATCTATTGAAAGTATTTATCTATTTGATACAACATTTAAATACAATAACAAATTATGTTGAATTATATATAAAATAATTTACGACTTATCTACTCTTCGCAGGTTATTTAAAGCCAGAAAATATTTAGATATTTGTAAGATTGTTTTTAGGGGAAATAATAAAGATTCAGTGACACATGAACCACTAATTAACCTATGAATGGAAGAAGAGATTGGTTCCTGACTATACCTAAAAGATATTTGCACCTTAGGGAATATAACAGGTACTGGAATTGGAAATAGGTTCTTCGATTAAAAATTCCAAGCCATTCTTAGTCACACCACCCGTACATCCAAGCTTAAAGAACTTGGTATTTCCAAGTGGTCACTCATCTTGGTACTGATCAGACTTGACGTTGCTTAAAGTCGCTGATCTTACGGGAAGCGCTGTTTCAACAATATGGGCTTTTGAGGGGCTCAGGTAAGAGATGTGCATTTATAAAAAATACGGTAACTGAACTTTGCCGGACAGTGAAATAATTCTGTGCATGATCGATCTAAAAGTACGCCTTGCTTCCCCCAAATGAGCGATGCAGATTCATACCGTACTGGAAGCACCATTTTCTGTGCTAAATGTATCGGATACACAGGCCGGTAGACAGGACACGGTTTAAAAGACAAACATAGGCATTTGCTGAATATAGCGCTTAAAATAAACTATATAGTTTCGTTTGGAAGACCAACGGAAGTTATTTTTACGTTTTTTATTTAATTTTTCGACGTTTCAAAACATTTTCCCGCTTTTCAAGGGGAATTTCAACAAATTGTTTAATGACCTTTGAACGTTCACACATCTTCAAATTATGGTATAAAATCCTCTGAACTTGTTATCTGAACATTATAACTTTGCACCTTAAAAAAACGGGATGTGTGAAAATAAATCAAAAACAATTTTATCCACTGATGAGTGGATTTCAGGTTGTTCTGTCTGTGTATATTGTAAAGTCCCATACAATTGTTACAGGTCCTATCTCCGTAACCGAGTCTGGGTGATGTTCATGCTAGTTTCTTGCAGTTTCCTTCCCGTAAAAGTTGCATATTTTCCAGTGCAGATATTCGCCCACTCTATGATGCCGTGTTTTATATTCAGTCGGTGCTAATGTTACCTGATACAAAATGGTAAATTCTTTCTGGATATTAATCATAGAATCTGCATTTCGGGTCAACACAATTTTTCAGTATGCGTGCTTGATAATTTCTTGTTAGCAAGCATTGGTGCAGCAAAAATAAAACCATCGGATTCAGTTTTTAAACCGGCACTACGTAAACACTGATGGGTACAGGGTTTGTCTAAATCAACTTATTATTATTTTATTTCCTTTGATTTCTGGTGTGTGCACATTTCTTTCGGGGTCCCGCCCAGGGACCTAAAGCTAGAGATGGCATCATGACATTTTCCACTAAAAAATAAAAAAAAATTTTTTTTATAAAGACAAAGCCCTTCGTAAGGTGTGGGTTGTACTCGTGAGAACATTTTTTTTGTATATCTTTAAGACATGGCCTTTCAGGAATCCCTTCGATTAGTCTACTGGAATCTTTTCCAACTAATCCGAGGGCTCCAACTACAACGGGGATTGTTGATGTTCACATTTGCCACATTATTATTATTATTATTATTATTATTATTATTATTATATTTCCTTTCTGGGGTGTACACATTTCTTTCGGGGTTCAGCACAGGGACCTGAGGTCAGAAATAGCATCATGATATTTTCCACTGACCAATTAAAAAAAAACAAAAAAAACTGACACATATTTTACATAGATAAAGTCCTTCGTATGGTGTGGGCGGTACTCGTAAGAACATTATTATTATTATTATTTTATTATTATTATTATTTTATTATTATTATGAAAGGTATTGGCACCTAGATTGGCAGCTAGGTGTATCTATTTTACTGTTGAAATAGTTAGATGAAACCGTCGTTTCTATTATAACGGTTTTTTCCGGCACTTCCCACCTGTGGAACTCCCTTCCAATTTCTTGCTTCCCTGATAACTACAAGCTTCAAAAATTTAAATGCAATATCAATCGCCATTTTCTGATGTCTGGAACCTCGTTTATCTTTTATCCTTTCTTCATTCCTCTATACACAGTTTTTTTTCTCTCACCTTCACTCTATGTAACCCCCTGTGAACCAGTGGCACTCCCGCTTGGGGTGAAATGCTTAAAAAAGACAACTCTTTGTACAAAAGTCGCTTGTCTTGAGAGAAACGATTGCACTGGTGATCAACGCCACAAAGTGAGCGAAACGCGAGTACTGCAAAGGGAATGCAACTTCAGCGTGAGTAACATGAAGGGGATCTGCTCATCTTCAAATTTCTTTTCAGTTGAATGATTAATAAGAAGAACTAATCAGACTGTTTATTATAAATTTTATGGAACTCTACTACCATTTTGTTAATTCCACCATGGTGGAAACTTAGTAATTTGAATATGCAATTATCTTCCTATAATTTAAGGTTTCTGGTGGAATCGTCATCTTCTGCCTTCTTCAGGCCTGTCCCATTTTTGCGCTTTGCTCAGTCCTCCCCATTTTCAAACTTCTCATTCACTTTTACTCCCTGTAATGCCCCCCACACCTGCGTTCTAGTGCTATTGTTGACTTGCTTGGGGTGAACCGATAGACCGTCTTATTTTTGCGTAACATATTACATGTTATGTCCGGCTCTCTCTGATTAACTATCTTTAAATATGAGGTCTGATAAAAAAAGTATCGGTATTGTTGCTATGGTAAAGGAGCTAAAGTATGCAAAGTGAAGTCGTTTAGAACACATTGACCTTGATCTCTGTTGCGCATACAGTCCTCGCTCATTTCCATTGTTTATAACAGTGCTTGGAATGAAAGTGTGTAGAGTGTGGTCATCCACACCACACCACAGAGGTTCCATCAGTGACTATGGCTGATGCAGCAGATTTGGGCCAAGTACAACATTCCTCAGGCCAGACAAACACCATATTCCCAAGGGCGTGATCCTTGCGATTTTTTCCTCTTCAAAAATCAAAGACGTCGCAGAAATCCTGCTAGCTGTCTCCAAAAGGAAGTTCCAGAAAAGCTTCCATCAGTGGAAACAACACAGGATAAAATATGTGGCTTCAGAAGGGGACTACTTCGAAGGAAATTAAATGCCAAATTGATATGTGTGGTAGTTTTTTTCTCATAGCACCAGTACCGGTATTTTTTAACCAGCCCTGGCATATATATATATATATATATATATATATATATATATATATATATATATATATATATATATATATATATATATATATATATATATCAATTATGTGGTGCACGTTCAATTTATATTATGCGAATCATTCATACGAAAAACAGATAATGAAGTTAATGATATAAACGGCAAGAATCCCTCTCGCAAACAATTTTTAATAATAAAATACATTAACCTCGAATCCGTTAATGAATTGTTTATAAATTCCGGTTTTATCAGGTCTTTTTTTACTACTACTTTCAGGTAGGGAAATAGGTAAGTTTGCGAGAGTGATTCTTGCCATTTATATCATTAACTTCATTATCTGCTTTTCGTATGAA
>OZ038502.1:80204007-80264007 GCA_964036315.1 Acanthosepion esculentum
CTGGTAATAATTTTTACAAAGTATTTCTGGTATTAAAACCTAGTTTTACACTTTCATAATGCTTTTTACCTCAGTTTCGGGGTTAACTATTTGCCCATAGCTGGGACCCTAACAGGTGCTACCACCCCGGGTCAGGGTGGACCTGGGAACAACAGCAATTAAGAGGTAGTTCCGCGCTTCTCAAAGCCTTCTGATCAGAGTCCTTGATGTTGGACGTAGTTTATCGTTATACCCTGGACGCGGACGTAGTTTATCGTCATACCCGGGACGCGGACGTAGTTTATCGTCATACCCGGGACGCGGACGTAGTTTATCGTCATACCCTGGACGCGGACGTAGTTTATCGTTACACCCTGGACGCGGACGTAGTTTATCGTCATACCCGTGACGCGGACGTAGGTTATCTTTATACCCTGGACGCGGACGTAGTTTATCGACATACCCAGGACAGTGACCCGTGTTGAAATCCTTACAATATTGAGTATTGTTGAAGTTATCGCTGCCATCTTTCGTCGAGATTTACAAACTTTACGTTTCGTTCAGCTTCGAAAAAAAAAAAAATCGATGAAATATAAAAACTTACAGAAAAGATATCCAAAAAGCAATATTGTATTTTTATTGACTAAGTATTTGCTATTTTAATCATTAAATTGTTTTTTTAAAATAGTGGGAATATTTTGTATGTTAAATAATAAAGCTTTTACGCACCCTAATAAGACCAACTGTGCTTTGTACCCCTTTACCTGTTTGCAGAATTTTATATATAGATAGAAGATGCCAAACAAAATTTATCAAAAGTACATAAATAAAAGACAACATACTTCTGAAACAGAAGTTATAGTTTATTTGTTGTATAATCGTGTAAAATCTTTCTGTCCGAATTCTGAAGCTAATACCTCTTTCTAGTGATTGTACGAAATCTTCTTCTTCTTCTTCTTCTTCTTCTTCTTCTTCTTCTTCTTCTTCTTCTTCTTCTTCTCCTCCTCCTCCTCCTTCTTTTACTCCTCCTCCTTCTTCTACTCCTCCTCCTCTTCCTTCTTCTACTCCTCCTCCTCCTCCTCCTTCTCCTCCTCCTCCTCCTCCTCCTTCTTCTTCTTCTTCTTCTTCTTCTTCTTCTTCTTCTTCTCCTCCTCCTCCTCCTCCTTCTTTTACTCCTCCTCCTTCTTCTACTCCGCCTCCTCTTCCTTCTTCTACTCCTCCTCCTCCTCCTCCTCCTCCTTCTTCTCCTCCTCCTCCTCCTCCTCCTCCTTCTTCTTCTTCTTCTTCTTCTTCTTCTTCTTCTTCTTCTTCTTCTTCTTCTTCTTCTTCTTCTTCTTCTTCTTCTTCTTCTCAATCTCCCACTCCCATCCACCGACTACTTCTTCTTCTCCCCCTCCCTTCGACTGTCTTCTTCTTCTTCTTCTTGCATGCTTGAGTTTTGGAATGTTCAGAAAGACCATTCCTTAACATGCATACAGTTAACAACCTATGATTTAAGTCTCATGTTGTCAACGGTACAAAAAACAGTTGGAGGAGCGTCACCGATCGCCGCCATCTTTCTTCATCCGCCATATTTATGAAAACGAAGCGGATACTGATCTGGTAAGAGTTTGCTGTCCGCTTGCTGGTGCCGGCAAAAAGCGAAACGGAACGAATCGAAATTTCGGATGAAATCGGGAACTGTGGGAGGAATGCAATATATTAATAAATAAATAAATAAATAAAAGATGACAAAAACAAAATTTTAAATTCTTAAAAAACTTTTTAAAAAGACAAAAATGAAAACAAAACAAGACAAAAAATATCACAGAAGCAAACGGGTTTTTAAAAACTGTCTTCCTGTGTAAGTTAGGGCAGACTATATAATCAGCAATTTATTTATTGCTTATTTTCAGTTTTTTGTTTTGTCAGTCGTTTTTTGTACGCTGACTGTATTACTAATGACTACTGCGCCAGTTCCCGTTTTCGACACACCCAACGCTTTGGAACGTCAAAAACACGCGAGTTACGTGAAATTCTCTTATGAAAATAAAACCGCACTAAAGAAGACAGTGATTATCTTTATAATTTTCTTCATTGAGTTTTTTGTACAAAATATGTCAGGTAGTATTTGCTGCAAAGTATTTGACAGAAAGCCTACTAAAAAATACGCCATCTTTCTTATTTTACTTTTCTTTTTCTTTTTTTGTTTGTTTCTGGAGACTTCATATGATATACACTTTCTCGCCGTTAACAGTGACGTTCATCAGACAACATTGTCTTGAACATGGAATCGGGCAATAAACAAATAACACTATTTAATTAGAAATCAAGTGACAGCAAAACAACAGAACATTCTTCTCTCTTTGTTTGTGTTTTTAAATCGATTCCACCCTAAGAAAGGCGATAACGCCACCAAGACGCGAGGGTGTACTGGGAAGGAATGAAAATGAGAACGTGCGGCGACGTTTCATGAAGACAGAAATGGCGACAGATTTGAATATCTTAGCAGGGAAGTAAGAAACCGGAAGATCCTTACTTTTGTTTTTTGTTTTTTACGGGTACAAGGCCCGGGGGTTACCCGAGGTAGAGGTTCACGTTATGGGGGAGGTTTATGGATAGGAAGGGAAGATAATGAATAGGTTAAGATTGTAGTAATCAGGGAAACATCCTCTTGGGAGTCTGTTCCACAGGGCCGTGGTTCGCGGGAAGCAGCTGTTTAAGTGGAACTTCTCGCCGATGGAATACGGAGTGAATGTAGGTGGTTTGCTAATCTGGCTCTTATAGTACAAGGCTCGGTGTCCACTTGAGGTAGAGGGTTACGTTAAGGATTAGTTTATATGGATATGAGGGGAAGATACGGAGCAAATGTGGGTGGTTTGCAACAATGTAAGTGGCATGGCGCGTCCCGGCCGTCAAGGTTAGACCTGACAGAACTAAAGAATGTAGTTCGTCCGAGCACTTCCATGGAAGTAACGATAGGGTAGTGAGAGGCACGATATATCCCGTATGTAGGAGAGAGGTTGGAAGGTGGAAAATAATTTTTTTAAGACCAGGGCCTTGGAGACGCTTTAGAAGTATATGAAGGCTGGAAAGTGGGGATTGATCAGCGTCCGCCCAAATATGGCAGCAGCGAAGTTTTGTTTTATACCTGAATGTACAAGTATCCACTTAGTACGTGGACATTTTGGCGATGGTCTTACCCATCTACTGACGTTGTAGTTGGCATATTCTATGTTCCATAGCGAATAGAAACGAAGCCAGAATTGTGGAGAAATGTGCTAGTTTTACACCCCCCATATATATATATATATATATATATATATATATATATATATATATATATATAAAAAGTGAACATAGAAGTCAACACTTAGAGGCGACAGTCTGTTTCATGCTAGATGCAATCATCTAGCATGAAACAGACTGTCGCCTCTAAGTGTTGACTTCTATGTTAACTTTTATATTTACACACGCTCTATCTCTGATATTGAGCACTTTATCCCATAAATATAGCACACTTTAAGACTATATTTCTTCATATATATATATATATATATATATATATATATATAAATTGTTTCCGTGCTATCTGTGGCGATAGGTGTCAAGGTGTTTTAAAATAACTTCGATCGAGTTACCCTGGATAGAAATAACTGGAGATATTTGTGCCAGAGTGGTATGAGAAATTTTGGAAATCAGTCGTATTGACTAAGAGACGAAAGACAACGAAGAAAAACGTCAGCAAATATTCTTGTGGCTATCTCCCGAGATTCCCAAGGTTGCATCATATGTGGACATGTATGAGGGTTACTAGAGGGACTGAAGTGTCACATACGACACAAACATAAAAACTGAATGAGGTCGTTGGATCCTCATGCGTCGAAATCGACGGGATATATATATATATATATATATATATATATATATATCGACGGGATATATATATATATATATATATATATATATATATATATATATATATATATATATATATATATATATATATATATATATGTGTGTGTATTCTTCTTCCACAGACTACAATATTTTTTACAGTTATAAGACCCGGGGGCCACTTAATTTAGAGGGTTACGTTAAGGGGCAGTTTATACGGATATTGAGGAAAGATAACAATTAACCCTAGCCTTGAATAGGTTGAGATTGTAGTGATCGGGGAAACATCCTGTCGAAAGTCGATTCCACAGGGCAGTGGTTCGCAGGAAGAAGCTGCTCGAGTGGAACTTACTTCTCACCGATGGAATACAGAGGGAATGTGGGTGGGCTGCTATTATGTAAGTGGCATGCCCCGTACTAGCAATGAAGTTTACACCTGGCGTAACCAAGGAATGCAGTTCATCTGAGCATTTGCCATGGAAATAGCAAGAGAGCAGTGTGAGACTCGCCATTTCCTACTTGTGAAAGACACTTTGGAAAATAGTTCGTCACTCACTAGGACTCGAAGTGCGAGAAAATAAGCTATTAGAATATAAATTACGGTTACATCTAGCTAGTTCAACAGTGAAACGAATGCGACCTAACTGCCAATCGAGTAGTAAGCTTAAATTCCCGCGGTCGAGATACCAAGGAGGAGGGAAATATTTATTTTGAAAAATACAAAAATGTGACACAAGTCCAAAAGGGAAGGAAAGGGAAGGTTGGCCTTAACTTACCTAATAACAATTACTGACCAAAACATACCACAGTATTCCTTATACCAAAATAAAACATTCTTAATTACCATTCTTACTACAACAACCATAATGCCTCTATGTAGTCCTAATTCCCATATGTAAATTTTGTCTGGGGGTGGGTAGGGGATAAAAATAACAACATTTAAACATGAAACCTCAATGAATATTTACAATTTATAGAAAAGAAACTAAACGAAATCATATTAATTGTATTAATTAATCCTTAATTGTGGCAGAGACATCAGTTAACTGGACAAAATTAATGTAGGCCTCATTCAAGCAATCACTCACTCAACCACACACCCATCCAGACCACAAAACAAATACAAAATACACACTCGCAAAAACTAAAAAGGTTCTACATCTACCAGAGAAATGACATCTCTGTCACCTAACGGAGGAGGGGATGGTAAATTAAACTAAAGAAAGTGGTAAAAAAAAAAAAGATGTGCATAAATCACATTTTTGGAGTTACAGTTTAAATTTTTATTTATTGTGAATGTCGTTGTGGGGTTTATCAAAAGTGGAGGAGTTTCCTTCTATGATATGATATCACAAACCCCAGTTCTTATCGTGTTGCATTTCCTGATCCTTTGTATTGTGTGGTGGCTTCATTTGGATGAAGTTAATATGCGTTTTAGGTGTTGTTGTTGTTTTTTGATTGGCGTTTGTTTTTAATTATTTTGCTTGTTTTTAGTATATTTTTCATGGTATCATTCTTGTTAAGAAGGTCCAGATTTCTTGTTATTTCTGTAAATAGTTCTGGACTGTTCTCGGGTGTTGAGACGTATGCTAGAATTTGTTCGTTATTTCGTTGCGTTACTTTGGGTTTCGTAGTTGGCCGAATATTAAAAACGGACGAACAAATAACCAAATAAAATAAGTAAGGAAAACCTACCCATAAATAAGCAGACCTTCACATCATGCACCATTGACCAGCATATATAAATAGTCGAACCAAAAGACAACGCACATAGCCTGAAGATTTCGTGTAAGCATGAAACAGACTCATCCGGGTGTTGACATAAATGTACACTTTTATGTTTATATACACACTATTCCTGATATTGAGCACTTTGATCCACAAATATAGCATACATCGAAACTATATTTTTATCATATATATATATATATATATATATATATATATATATATATATAAAAAGAAAGAACAGTGAGATATAAAACCCGGTGTCCTTATAGATATTTTTATTTTTACACAATAGTGCTCAATGTAAATTTACAGAGCATTAATATTATAAATTAATTGATTTAAAATATGGGTGTTTCGCTACACAGTGGAGTCCAAAATTCGGTTGACGAGGAAATGGAACTAATGTCTTTGGTTTAATAACAAAATTAAATTCGAAGGCGTTAACTTCCATTTTTGAAACATGGTTATCACTGTGTAGCGAAAAACCCATATTTTAAATCAATTAATTTATAATATATATATATATATATATGTATGTATGCATATATATATATATATATATATATATATATATATATATATATATATATATGTATGTATGCATATATATATATATATATATATATATATATATATATATATATATATATATATATATATATATATATATATATATATACGAGGTTTGATTAAAATGTATCTAAACTGTTGCTATGGTAATGGAGCTAAAGTATACAAAGTGATGCCGATTAGTACAGATTGATTTTGAATTCTGTCGCGCATACACATTATATAACATCTTCGCTCACTGCCATTGTTTATACTAGTACTTTGAAGGAAAGTGTGTAGAGTCTGGCCGTCTCACCTCACCACAGTGGTTCCATCAGTGATTAGGGCTTGTGCAGTAGTTTTTGGCCAAGTACATTTTCCCAGGTCCGACAACCACCATATTTTCCAGATGGCATCCTTTGCGATTTTTTCCTCTTCAAAAATCAAATTCCACTTGAAAAGAAGAAGATTTCGCAGAAATCCAAGAAAATGCGTTTTCGGGCTAACGTTTTCCCCTGACATTAAGTGGAAAGATTATATTGAATCAATTACTCGTTCTGCTGACAGAAAGTTGGTTCACTGTGTCGAAAAACTCTTTTTCTCCAGAATCAATCTTACATATTTATAAGTCTACCATTCGTCCATGCTTTGAATATTTCTGCCAAATAAGTCCCGGTGTTCCTGCTATATATTTAGAGATCACTGATAAATTCCAAAGAAGAATCAGCCATTTTATTGGCCCTGACCTGGCATTACGGCATCGGCTACGTTCCCACCGCCGTAACATAGCTTCCCTGTGACTTTTCTATAAATCTGATCTACTTTCCACTGTGGTATCTAGACTTTATGCATTTAAGCGCAGTACTAGATTGGCGGCAAGGTCTCATCAATTTAGAGTTGAATTGGCAAGATGCAGCTGTAAATTCTATGCTAACAGTTTCTTTTCTCGACCTTCTCGCTTGTGGAACTCTCTCCCGGTTTCTTGTTTTCCAGCCAATTTTGATCTTCAAAAAAATTAAATGCAATGTCTATCGTTATCTACTGTTCTGCTGGTTACAGATTTACTGTTCTCGATCTTTATTAATGGTCATCTTCTTTCAATCTTTTAACACTCAGTAGCCTGTTGTGTCTCAGTGGCTTCATTACCTTGACTGGGGTGATTTATAAAAAAAAGATGGAGATTCAGAATTATTTGAAATCTCGGTTGGAGTTTTACAGGGTGGCAATCTGGACACATTTTCTATTCATCATTGTTTTTAACTACGCAATGAAGCTTGTAACTCAAATTCAGAAAAGAGCCGAGTTCGAATTCCAGTCGAATCCATTACATTCACTTACGTGCTAATATTCTTGGGAAAAGTATGTGTCATTTTCTTCTCTCTCCAGCTATAGCTAAATAGCAGGAGAGACCAGGTTCTATAGCCTTGGATGGCGACTGGTCTACCGCAGAAAGAAATGGCAACCTACTGCGGGAAAAAAATCTGCCTCGTCAGTCATGTGTCGAAAGATACATGATCGCCTAAGCGTGTATCACGCGTGGCACATAACTGACTGAAATTCACTTACTTGCTAATACCACTGGGAAAGGTATGAATCCTCTTCTCCCCTCACACAGCTATGGGTAAATAGCAGGACAGACCGGGTTCTATAGCCTTGAATCCAACTGGTCTACTGCAGAAAGAAATGGCAACCTATTGCGGGAAAAAAATTCTGCCACCTCAGTCATATATCGAAAGATACATGATCTCCCAAGCGTGTATCACACATGGCACATAACTGACTGCTTAGTTCTACATTAAGAAAGGCAAGAAGCAGATAATACCCTGTAACCACCCTCACAAACATAGATTCTGCAGATGATCCAGCTCTTGTATACGAGACACTTAAACAAACAAAACCATTTCTTCTCAGATAAGACACTGGTGCAGCTTATGTTGAATTCCATATGAATTAAATTTAAATACAATTCATATCATTTAATTAAGCAGAAGCAGATCTTGTAACATTCAAATCTGATAATCTAAAAGATGGATTTCCCTAACTTTTTTTGTATTATCGCCCACTTTCACATGGAAAGATTATCCACCGCCCTCCTGTATATAGCAAGTATTCAAAATAATATAGCCATGGTTAAATTATGTTTTTTGTCTGCCCTGATGAATTCAAGATGGCCAATGCGATAAAAATAAGTAAAAACAATTTCTTAATTTTAATGGCAAAATATTTATTGGTCTTCTCTGAATCATATCCGAAAAAAATGACATTTCCTTTGAAGAACTATCTGAATGTTAATGACCCTTGTCAAAACTATACAAAATACCAAAATACACTCTTGTGTAAATTAATTGAAACAAAACGAATAATTCCGTTATTATTTACTTTTTTCGTATTTTTTCCGACGAAAAATAACCCAATGCATATGTTAGTACTTCGTATGTCCATTCCACGAAGTCGTTCGTTGCAGATTGACCACAGATACTCGATTGGATTTAAATCAGGAGAGTTTCCAGGTCAGTCTGTAGTACTTTGATTTGCTCACTGGTAAGGTTCCGTGCAGCGTTACAATTTTCGTACGCCTTTTGGAGTAACGTCTATCGTAGAAAATGGCTGCAGGACAACTAATCGGCAATCGAGACAATAGTGTTTGAGCGTGATAAAAATCTGATGTAATCACGGATGATACAATATTTTTCAAAGTCAAACAAATTTCATCATATACCCCGAAAATAGATTCATATTATTGCACATCACTGCAAATGGCCTAAACTGAGGAAAAAGTAGAAATCGATTACACACTGTCACTCCAGTGGGTTTGAAACTGACCATATAGTGAAAGAAAGGAAACTAAAGTGGTTGTTTCAATTAATTTGCACAGCCTTGTGTAAATTAATTGAAACAAAGCGAATGATAGCTAGATATATATGAACAAAATGAGATCGATCGATCGATCGATCGATAGATAGATAGATAGATACACCCTTGTGCAAACTAACTGAAACAAAACGAATAATAGATAGATAGATAAGGATTATATATATATATATATATATATATATATATATATAGATAGATAGATAGATAGATAGATACACCCTTGTGCAAACTAATTAAAACAAAACGAATAATAGATAGATACATAGATAAGGATTAGATATAGATAGATAGATAGGTAGATAGATAGATACACCCTTGTGCAAACTAATTAAAACAAAACGAATAATAGATAGATAGATAGATAGATAGATAGATAGATAAGGATTAGATATAGATGGATAGATAAATAGATATAAACAGAATAAATACATAGATACAGCCTTGTGTAAATTAATTGAAACAAAACGAATAATTCCGTTATTATTTACTTATTTACTTTTTTTTCGTATTTATCCAATCGAACATGACCCAGTGCACATGTTAATATTTTGTATGTCTATGTTCCTTGCACATTGACCACAGCTTCTCGATTGGATTTAAATCAGGAGAGTTTCCGGGCCAATCTATAGTACTTTGATTTGCTCACTGGTAAGGCTTGCCATTGTGTTCGTACAGCGTTACAATTTTCGTACGCTTCCTTGGAGTAACGTTCAACGCAGACAATGGCCGTAGGACAACTAATCGACAGCCGAAACAATAGTGTCTGAGCGGGATAAAAATCTGATGCAATCATGGATGACGCAATATTTCTCAAGGCCAAAGAAATTTCATCATACACCCTGAAAATAGATTCATATTACTGCAAACCACTGAAAATGACCTAATCTGAGGAAAAAATAGAAATCAATTACACCCTGTCACTCCAATGGGTCTAAAACTGAACTTATTGTGAAAAGAGGAAACTAAATCTGTTGTTTCAATTAATTAGTCTTTGTTTGCGGAAACATGTATATCTTATGTAGGAATTTGAACCAGTCATTCCAATTTAGTCTCCTGTTTTTCTTCATACAGCTTCTTTGAATACCTCCTTTGAATAATTTTTCGGGTAGTATATGTTGAAATTACTTTGTAATAATCAAAACCCTATATCGTCCACCAAAATTTCCAATAGGATACCGTTTTTGTTCAGTCACTCATCGCCCACCCAACAGTTGAAATCGCCCACCGTTGCCCAATATCACCCAATATTCTAAATCAAATAGATGGCATATTTATATCTGGCATCATGAGTGAACTCTTCACAAATAGACAGGGGCATTAGAACTACAATGACTAGACAAATTAATAAACCATCCGTATCATCTGATAGTAAAAAAGAAAAATTGATTGATTGGTTCCTTACGGTTTATTTACCGTATTTTCTTGCGTATAATACGATACCGGGTTTGTGAATCTAAAACAAGGAATTCATTACATCCTTGAGTAGCATACGATCCCGTGTACAGTCGTCCGTATGTATTTTTTTGAAAAGTTGTACCATATTATCTATTAAAATCTCAATGTCGTATCCACGTAAATTATAGTAAGATTTTGTGATTTAAAATTGCAAGTGCCAGTGTATACTATTTATATAGAGATATAATTATGTCGGAGTTGTTTTCGTATCTATTTTGTATTGTTTTATTTTTATCGAATCGTTTGAAGTTTTCAAATTGGATATTTCGTGTCAACAAACGGGGGAAGATGAAACAACTTGGAAATTATCGCCCCGATTTTTAAACGGATAAAACTCAAAAAAGTACATAAATTTATACAATAGTTAGGCCTTTGTTGTAACATTATTGTTATCAAAACATAACAGATTTTGTGTATTCCTTTTATCAATTGTTGTAGCGAATTTCGATAAATTTCCTGAATTTGAGAAAAAAGATTTTCAATTACTCTGATTTGCGAAAAAGCAAATATTGCTGATATATCAAAAATATCTTTGTAAACAATTGTTATCGAAATTTGCCTACTTTGTGTTTTATTATCTGTTGTACAGACGGAGTGTATTTGCAAACTTGCTGTTGCAAATAAGAGGTTTTTAAAAAAATTCTGCAAACGTATACTCGTGTATAATACGACCCCAATTCTACCTTTAATTTTCGCTCAAAATTTCTCGCATTATACAAAAGGAAATATACGGTATATCATTTTGATTATTGTCGTAAGCTGGTGCGGTTTTTTCTTATTTCCTATGTTAATTTCAGTGTGTTTTTATTTTCGACTTGTCATATATGCTTTGAAAGGGTTGTGCTGTTTGGATATTTTCTGTGTTAACAGATGTCTTGCATGAGTTAAGACTTTAGTCAAAGTTCTTCAAAAGCCAACAACGCGTCATCTATCTATTCCCGACCGGAAGAGGCTCTTTCCATCTTTAACAATGGCGAATGAAAATAAAGTTATTTTTCATGCATATTAGACTCATTCCAAGACGTTAATCTTTGTTCAGGTGTTACCAATGCATTGGGGATCAAGTGGCAGCAGGTTTCGCAATATTTCTAGCAGTATTTTCTGCATTAAGAAACGTTTTGACTCAGTAATTCCCACAAACATGTGATTGGCTGAGAGAAGGTCAATAATTTCGCTAACCAGATAAAAACATGTACTAAAAAGACAGTGTAGCGGAAAAGGAAGGCTTCGAAAATCAGCGTTCGAAATGCTGGTTTTATCTTGGGCAAGTATTTATGTGCAAGAGGCAAACGCGCTAATAGTGCTGACACTAACATAAACTGATAGATAGATAGATAGATAGATAGATAGATATGAGCAGAGATAGATAGATAGATAGATATGAGCAGAGATAGATAGATATATAGATATATAGATAGATATGAGCAGAGATAGATAGATAGAGAGATAGATGGATAGATAGGTAGATATGAGCAGAGATAGATAGATAGATAGATATGAGCAGAGATAGATAGATAGATAGATATGAACAGAGATAGATAGATAGAGTCCATCACATATATATATATATATATATATATATATATACACATTACAAATAGTTAATCATACCTTGAATCAATCAGCAATGTGTATGCGATTATTGGCGAAATCACTTCGCTACTAGACATAAACATAAGCATTCCACTACTGATAATCCTCCGAATGATGAGATCCTCATAATTAAATAAAATGGATATGGTGTATTTTTTATTTCTGCTAGTACTTTCGAATGCTTCACGTCATTCATCATCAGGCTTTATTATCCATCAGAATCAAAACTGGGAGACGATTTATATGTGTTTATCCGACCGAAAGATGTTTTTAAGTATGAGCTATTTGTTAACTGTTATATGGTGTTGGAGCGTGCAAATCGCAACGCTAAATTTTAAATATTTAAAGTGAGAATTTTTTTTGTATTTTGTAATATGGTAAATTCACGTATTTTCTTTTATAAGTGTTTTTCAGTTAATATGATATGAACTAAGTAGATAGTTCAAGTAACAGAGTGATATGTCTTACTTAGTAGTTTTTTTTTTCCTCAGGAATTCTTTACTGCTGGATCAATTGTTTTTTATAAACATAATAAAATAGGCAGCATATATTTACATTACAAACAGTTAATCATACCTTGAATCTTATTATGTTTATAAAAAACAATATATATATATATATATATATATATATATATATATATATATATATATATATATATAGATAGATAGATAGATAGATAGATAGATAGATAGATAGATAAATACATGGATGGTAAACAGACTGGTTGATAATGAACATATTTATTTACCTCTCTCACTCTCTCTTTCTCTCTCTCTCTCTCTCTCTCTCTATATATATATATATATATATATATATACATATATATGTGTGTGTGTATCTGCGTGCGCGCCTGTGTGTGTAGAGAAAAAGAGAGAACGGGTACATAGACTTGTTTAACGATAAATATCGAAAATTTAATATTAATACAAACACCTTAAAACGACACAGAACAAAAACAAACAATAATATAGAGCATTTATTTGAATGAAAGATGTAAATTAATACATCTGAAAACTGAACGAACAGAAATCAATTAAAACCACACACACACTCACATGAGAAAGAAATCAGAAACTTTTGCACAAATTTTCTTTTTGAGCGAACAAAGCGCTGTCAAGACGAAAAAATAATCTATCAACAGGAAGTGACGTGTAAAGCATTTCCGCCCGCTTCTAAGACGAGAGACAGTAATTAATGGCAGTCATGGGAACGAAGCCAAAATTGTGAGGAAATGTGCTAAAATCTGCTAGTTTTAGAACATTTTATTTTATATTTATATATATATATATATGTATATATATATATATATATATATATATATATATATATATATATATATATATATATATATATATATATGGCGTTGTTTTTAGGTTAGGTATTAAAGCAAAAATTTAGCTGGGCAAACTGTTGATAAAAAGACTGAATATATGTTTGAATTCCATTGAATTTTTTCTTTCGTTTTTTTTTCCTTTTTTTTTCTTTTCTTCTTCCTTTTAAAAAGCAGTAGTATCAGTAATTATTAAGTGGATTGTCTTTGTAGATGTAGTAATAATAAAAAATGGCCACGACTGGGAGACACGATTGAAATCATCTAGTTGATCAATCGAAATAATTCCGTTTTATTTTTATTTATTTATTTTATCAAAATGCTTCGGTCGCTGTACTCTTCGACAGTTCCAGGGAGTGCGTTGAATTTTTTTAATTTCGGAGCTCGGTCCTTCCCCTTTCTAAATAGCATACCTCTCTTCGTGGGTTCCTGGGACAGCCCTTCCTTTACACATATATTGAATTCCCGAGCATTTAGAGAATTCAAAGCATTTTTACCAGCACGCCATTTTTTTTAAGATTCCGGTTCAAATAAATCTTGCGCAGCATATTTTGGTCTCGGAAGTGTTTTTTTTTTTTGTTTTTTTTTTAAATCAGTCGGTACTCTTCAGCAGACCTCAGAGGAATCGAAAAAGAGTGAGGAAGATGGATTTGAAGGTATGTTTGCAACAAAAAGAGAAAGTAGATTTTTTTTTCACCTAGGTGACTTTTAAGTTGCCGCACCATACAACACGCAGGAAGGCTAGAGAGTGCATCGGCCTTAATAAGAAGACAAATCCTTTAACCACGTAATCTTCTACAAATGAGATAATGTGGTACAAGAAAAATAAGGAGACATTCCCAGAGAAGGCAGAATTTCTAATGCAAAAAAGGACACAACACAGCTGTAATAAGAAAAAGATGGGAGTGCGCATAGTAGCCCGTGCAGATCAAATAAGACCACGAGACGAATATGAAGTGGACATTGACGAAGAAATGTTCACAGATACCTCAAGTAATGATAGTGCTAAATAAGAAATTAAACAAAGCCGATAATATTTATGATTTTGAGTTCCTATCATACAAGCGATATTAGGTTTACCAATCAGATTCTTTGTGTTGAGAAATATGAAATGTTTACATGAGATCAAAAAAGTAGACATACGTTCAGTTACACTGGACTAAAATATCTAGATTTAGGTCTAGGGTGCACTAACCGCCAATATTTAGTCCAGTTTACATTACAGTCTAAAAATGTGTGCGTATTTCCGGTTTACTCTAGTATAAAATAACACAGACATTTTTTTTTTACAATAAGGTTCACCCTGTACAAGGCCCGGGGTCCACTTGATGTAGAAGGTTATCTACTGTATAGTGGCTGGCCACTCGTATCCGAGGATGCCCGTCTACTGAGGCGGCTAGCTAATCTCCGTCGCAGACGCCTGCTCAGGCACATTTGTGTTTGTTCAACACCCACGGAGCCGACCTGTGGTCTATACTACAAGTATACTGGGCTGACCTTCGTTACAGTTTCTGGGAGAAAGCGTGTTATCTAGCGTAACAACAGTCTGACCAAGGAGAGCACGCTAAAACCCTCGGTCACGATGACGTGTGATTTCGTGAACGTTATGTTAAGGTGTTACGTGTTGATAATTGTAAGAAAAGAAAAAGGAATGATTTGCCAAAACACAGAGCTAAATCACAAACAATATTTAATTTACCGAGAAAACACAAAATAAAATATATACAAGATATACAATTGGCTATACAAAACTGAAAACTGAGTTGCTGGCGAAGTGTTACGAGGGAGAAGGGTTGGTCTTTACTACGTTAGGGCTAGCGAAGTAATCTAGGTTGCTATTACTGGAAATCCACAAATGTGTGTAAATAAAGATAAACTTTTAGTTTGGTCAATGAAAATAGTCAAAATTCTATTTACCAGATTTGTTCCATGAAATTCTCTTTTTGGGTTTTTGTTGGTCGGCAACTTTTCATAGAGATTCTTTCAGCTGGATATAACAATCCTCGAATCAAAAGGCGGAGTTGATACTGGCAGAAATTCCTTTTACACCAATTGACAACCCTTTACCCAAAAACCTATTTCACAGGGGCTAACACCTAATTTGCATATTTCTAGAATCATCTAGATTCTTCTCGAATATACTTGAATGATCTGGAATCTTCCAAACTTTCTATTTCAAATTTCTCTATTTTACAACTACTTCATGAAAGAAAACTTTTTTGTACTAACAAATAGGACTCAGTAAAATCCCTTACTATAAATTTAACTTTATTGCGACATTCTTTTTATTGAAATACATCCTAGTAACAAAGGGATAGTTCATATAGATAGGAGTGGAAGATAACGGTTGACTCTAGACTTAAATAGGTTAAGATTGTAGTTGTTGGGATAGTCCATACACTATTGACACCCCAAAATTTTAAATGAACCATTCCGTATCATGTATTGGCGAATCGGGTCCGTCGAGGCTAAGTCTACCAATCAGGTCGGTCGGTGCATATTCCCGCCAAGGCGCGAACTTTGCAACAGGAAGGAATGCGGTTCTCTTTAGAAATTCAGTAGATTGCGCGAATCTTTGAATCGACACAAACGCACGTTTCGTCGATTAGCGAAAATATGTGTTCAAGTCAACTCGCCACTCGTTAAATTGTCGTTTGGCAACAATTGAATTTTCTGTACAAACAATTAATCTCGACCGAAGAACAGTTTCAATCGACCTGAAACGAACACATGAACTATAAACTTCCCTTTCATACATTCAACATATTTACAAATCATAATTTGTATATAGATGTGTATAATAATAATTTGAATTTGTTTCTCGTTCAAATATTGTATTGCATGATAAATGTTTGAACAATTTCTCCTAAATTTGTTTGTGGAAAAATAACACAATTTACCATGGCCTTCTGAATAAACCCCGTTTATTCATTAATTATCTAAAAATTCACTGACCTTTCCACTACATAGTGATCGGGGAAAATCCTGTTGGGAGTCTGTTCTATAGGGCAGTGTTTCGCGAGAAGAAGCTGAGCGGAACTTGGAACTTGCAGTTGGTTTGCGATAAGGTAAGTGGCATGGCGGGTCCTAGCTGTGAAGGTTAGACCTGGCGGAACTAAGGAATATTGTAAGGAGGTTGGGGGGTCGAAAATAAATTTTTCTCCATCAAGGCTTTTGAATTCTATGAAAACTGGAAAGTGAAGACTGGGCTGCTCCCGCCCAAATATGGCAACTGAATGTACAAGTATCCACTGAGTACGTGGATATGTTGGGAATTGTTTTAGCCATCTGCTGGCGTTGCAGTTGACATATTCTGTGCTCCATAACGAATAGAAACGAAGGCAAAATTGTCGAGAAATGTGCTAGTTTTACATACAGATACACAGACTCAAACACACATATACACGCACACAAACACACACACATATATATATACACATACATATATGAAGAAATATAGTTTTAAGGTGTGCTATATTTATGGGATAAAGTGCTCAATATCAGAGATAGGGCGTATGTAAATATTAATATAAAAGTGAACATTGAAGTCAACACTCAGAGGCGATAGGCCGTTTCATGCTAGATGCAATCGTCAGGCCGCGAATGTTGGATTTTCCCCTACTATTTATATATATGGGTCAGTGGTGCATTGTGGGTAATCTATTCTGGCGGCTATTTTGGCGGGAGTGGCTTGTTTATTTACTTATTTGGGTTAATTTATGTTACTTAATTTTTATTTTAATTTTGTATTATTTATTCTTTTCGGTTTTTGATGTTTTATTAACGTAATAAAAAAATTGTGGAGGATATGATTAGGTCACTTATTTAATAGTTTGTTTTTGTCTGGGAAGATAATAAAAGCTATTTATTCGTCCAATGTTTAGACTGCTTGCCGTAGTCTATTCTGTTATTTTAATGGTGTACAGTTTTTAATTAATTAATTAAAATTGCGTCTAGCGTGAAACAACCTGTCGCCTCTGAGTTTTGACTTCAATGTTCACTTTTACAATTAATATATATATATATATATATATATATATATATATATATATATATATATATATATATATATATATATATGTATGTATGTATGTATATATATAGCAAAAGTTGTCACCGTGCGATCTGTGGCTATACATTTAACAACTGAGTGTCCGATGGTCATTTTTTCGTAAAATGCAACATTGGTGAAATTAAGACTTTCCTGGTGCAGTCACAACTTCGCTGGGCTGGTCATGTTGCAAGGATGTGTGACGCGTGACGACAGAATACTTAAGATCCTCATGTACAGACAGTTTGGCAGGTCACAAAAGACTTTCGAATAGTCGTGTCTCAGGTATAATGACAAACTAAAGACAACGTCGCAGCTCTCAATGTGTTTTATACTAATTTTGAGCAAGTTGCTCTGGATGGAAATAACTGGAGATATTTGTGCCAGAGTCGGCCATCCTCATGTGTCGAAATCGACGGGAAAGTTCACCATATATATATATATATATATATATATATATATATATATATATATATCAGACCTTTACAGCTCAGACGTTTGCACAGTCCTGGGAGGGAAGGCTTATTCTCCACTCTGCAGCTTCTTTCCCACAGACTCAACATTGCAAGCCCATCACTACTCTACCGCTATTTCCATGGCAAATGTTCAGATGACCTCCTTTCTTTAGTTCCACCAGATCAGACCTTTACAGCTCAGACGTTTACACAGTCCTGGGAGGGAAGGCTTATTCTCCACTCTGCAGCTTCTTTCCCACAGACTCAACATTGCAAGCCCATCACTACTCTACCGCTATTTCCATGGCAAATGTTCAGATGAGCTCCATTCTTTAGTTCCACCAGATCAGACCTTTACAGCTCGGACATTTACACAGTCCTGTGAGGGAAGGCTTATTTATATTATAATATTTTGGGAGGAATCAATCTCTAGAAATTCCAAGAAAAGCCAAATTAAAACACTCCTAAGAAGTGATGACATCGGTAATCCAAATTTTTTCTATAAAATCATTGTCGAAGATTAAATATCACTGTTTTCTAATACATATAAAAATGTTTATAATTTTATCTACTAGAAATTTTTCCTGATGGTATTTAGTATTGTTGAAGTTATCGCTAAAATCTTTTGTCGAGATTCATTCGTTCAATTTCGCAAACCAATCAATGAAATTTAAATAAGCTGATTTGTTCGGAAAAATACTTTGATAAAAACCCTACTTCGCGGTTTAATAATTTCTTTAATTTAATTTAATTTTAAAGGACTTCATATAAGCAATAATTTTAAGAAAATTTCTTTTTTTTTTTGCTTTTTAACAGCGAAGAAGAAACTCTTACTCTTGAGCATGCAACATACAACTGGTCATGCGTAAATATTTCTTTTTAGCGCCCAATTCCAGCATTTTAAAGCGTTTGGCCTTGTGATTTGTTCATAGTTCTCTTAAATGCAGGGCGAACTGGAAACTAGATTCGTGTATATATAAAAACTTAAAGAAAATATATGCAAAAAACAATATTGCATTTTTATTAAATAAGTATTTGGTATTTTAATCATTAAATTGTTTTTAAAATAGTGGGGGTATTTTGTATTTTAAATAATAAAACTTTTAATTGTTCTCAAAAAATGAATGAAAATTTATTGTACTAAGCTACGCACCCTAGTAAAACCAACTCTACCCACTTACCTGTTTGTAATTTTCACCAAAATTTGGCAATTTTAGAGGGTGTGACGGGCAGATTAATGGAAGTCCCAGAATTTTATATGTAGAAGTTATTTTTTAAAATCAGTTCATCCCAAGCAAAGCAATAATGTCACTAAGATGCAAGGGGGTCTACTGGGAGTGAAAGAGAATAAGACTTTACAAGGAACTGGAAACCCAATCCTAAACAGGAAACAAGGGATAAACCGGACGTGTGCCAAAAGCGAATAATTATCAATTTAACGTCTGAAAGAAACTCAATAAATATCTTCCCGGGAACTATTTTCTTAAATTTTGCAGATTTTAATTGTCCTTAATATTTGGCTATCAACACTAATATAAAAAGAAATATTTCTTTAAGGCAAATTTTTGCCAGCGTTATTCGAAGTTGGATTCACAGAAATAAAAAAAAACAAACAAATATAGTAAAAGATTGTATTATTCTGACTGAATTTTGTGTTGTAGGGTTACCAAATCAATTTGATATGGGAATTTTTTCAGAAGAGTGTCAAGTTAAACCTACCGGTCACTTATAGCATTCAAGTCAAAAAGATTTCAATAACGTTTCGAGCAAAAAGAGGCAAAAACATAAACTCTCCAGAATTAAACATGTGCGAGTTTTCCATTCATATATATATATATATATATATATATATATATATATATATATATATATATTTAGGCATTTCATTTTGCTTTTGTTCTGGAAATTTTTTAAACGAAAGACAATTTTAACTCTGCGTACGTTATTGCAATTTTCATATCTGAATGCTGGCTTTCTTTCCATAAAACTGAGAACGTTTTCAATATCTTTTTCAGTTTCATTCCAGGTTTCATCAGCATCATGCTTTTTTTTATTTCGCTTTTCATTGTGGCAGTGTGAACGCTGGTGAATTTTTTCTTTGGAAGATTTTATATCATACAATGTTGATTTTCCTATGTTGAACTCAGCCATTAGTTACAACGTACTTTCACCAGCGTTCAGACCGTTTAAAATTTCCACTCTTTGTGATAATTCCAAAGTTGTTCTTTTCCTCTTATTCCCATCATCTTTTGCACCAATACAAGCCATTAAGATGAAATAAGCATAAGCAATAATCCCATTAAATTTCCTGAAAAACAGAAATTCCAAATCAGATAAATATCACTCAAATCGTTCAAATATACACATCAAAATCATGTCCGGATATGCGGCATTCCGGATATGAGGGATTAAGCCATCGTGTCCCCAAGGGTGGCCCCCGACGAGTTTTTGGTTGGTCTCGATTTCAATCACTCCCAAGACGTCGTCCAAGGAGGAGAGCTAGGAGAAAATGAAATCACTGCTAGACATTCCTGGGTCATGCAAGTGTGTGAATGAGAAGAGTATCTTGATGTTACATATGTGGGCACCTCCTCGATCAAAGCATAACACACCGAGTTGATCATCATGATATAGCGGACGGCATTAAGAGGTGTGGTGGCAGAACAATTTCAAGTCAGTTTTCTCCCTGTCGATCTGTTGGAAATAGCGATAGTGTGGAGAATAAGCCTTCCCTCCCAGGACTGTGTAAACGTCTGAGCTGTAAAGGTCTGATCTGGTGGAACTAAAGAAAGGAGGTCATCTGAACATTTGCCATGGAAATAGCGGTAGAGTAGTGATGGGCTTGCAATGTTGAGTCTGTGGGAAAGAAGCTGCAGAGTGGAGAATAAGCCTTCCCTCCCAGGACTGTGTAAACGTCTGAGCTGTAAAGGTCTGATCTGGTGGAACTAAAGAAAGGAGGTCATCTGAACATTTGCCATGGAAATAGCGGTAGAGTAGTGATGGGCTTGCAATGTTGAGTCTGTGGGAAAGAAGCTGCAGAGTGGAGAATAAGCCTTCCCTCACAGGACTGTGTAAACGTCTGAGCTGTAAAGGTCTGATCTGGTGGAACTAAAGAAAGGAGGTCATCTGAACATTTGCCATGGAAATAGCGGTAGAGTAGTGATGGGCTTGCAATGTTGAGTCTGTGGGAAAGAAGCTGCAGAGTGGAGAATAAGCCTTCCCTCCCAGGACTGTGTAAACGTCTGAGCTGTAAAGGTCTGATCTGGTGGAACTAAAGAAAGGAGGTCATCTGAACATTTGCCATGGAAATAGCGGTAGAGTAGTGATGGGCTTGCAATGTTGAGTCTGTGGGAAAGAAGCTGCAGAGTGGAGAATAAGCCTTCCCTCCCAGGACTGTGTAAACGTCTGAGCTGTAAAGGTCTGATCTGGTGGAACTAAAGAAAGGAGGTCATCTGAACATTTGCCATGGAAATAGCGGTAGAGTAGTGATGGGCTTGCAATGTTCAGTCTGTGGGAAAGAAGCTGCAGAGTGGAGAATAAGCCTTCCCTCACAGGACTGTGTAAATATCCGAGCTGTATTGTCTTGGAATGGTGGGACTAAAGACTGGTGCTCATCTAAACATTTGTCATGGAAATAGCGATATAATAACGATGGGCGGCAGCAGAATGAAGGAAGAAGTTCAGTGTTTCAAACAATGTATGTATTTCACTTGAGGTATTGAGTAAACGTCTGAACTAATAGACGCTCAATGCGTAGATGTTGTTTTTTTAGATATTGAATGTTAACAGTCAGTTTTCCCCCTATCAATGTGTTAGAGTTCCTTCAGAGGAGAGAGCGGCACCAAGGCTTCGATGATCTTGATATTTGAAAGTGTGTCCCTAAACTGTGGTATCATCTGCATAGATGCTTACTAACTGTTATGGTCCAATATCCTCGCACCATTGTTATGGTTCAAGGTTAGGACCAAGGAAGAACAACAAGAACACAAAAGTAGGAATAACAAAGATATATTAAACAGAATAATAATACAAGAAGTTGAAGGTGTTAGTATGACTGTCAGTCTGGTTTAGAATGAACTACTATTGTCTCGACTCGTTCCCCTTCGTTCTATCTTCTCTCTTGAGAGGCGCAGTATTTCTAGTGTCAGGAAGAGTTCATTGTCGTTACAGTTAAGATCCCATAACACTAAATATCTGAGAATGTTCCAGGTATATTGTAAATGAAATGCAATGTACGGAATAAAAAAAAAGAAACATACAATTTGGTTTTAATCATTTCACCGGAAGCAAGGCAATAAAGCCACTAAGAGGCAAAGGGCAATACAGGAATAATGATGGCATTAATGCTCTTGTTCGTTTTGCAAACATTTATATCTATCCTTATAACAAGACAGAGCGGTTGCGTTGACAAAAGTTTCGACCTTTACGGTTAATAAAAAACAAAAACTATTCGATCATCTATTCTTCCAGAAAACCAAGTTAATTAAAACATCACTGCTTTCTGTGGATGAAGAGTACTTGAATATTTGGACGCTGGCCAAGGAACATTCATTGTCCAACAAGAAATAATATCTGTACTTGCAGAGAGGCGCGGGAGAAATTAAATAATGCCATCATCCGAACGAGGCATCCTTCTAACCAACAACTGAATGCAAATACAATGAGATCATCGAAGATTACATAATTTGGTAGATTCTAAAGTTACCACCAAATTACGAACAAATGTCACAGGGACTATTTCGAAAGTCGGCTTCTTTCGCTAGTTTATTTTTATGCCGTTGGTTACGCTGGAATTCAGAAAAAAACAGATTATACCTCCTCTCAATAATAAGAACACCTTTTAAGTCCTTCTTCTTCTTCTTCTTCTTCTTCTTCTTCTTCTTCTTCTTCTTCTTCTTCTTCTACTTCTTCTTCTATATGCCATGTCCAATCATGATTTGTCCGATCCCAGCTCTCCACAACCTCCTATCCATTGTAGCTCTTAATAAGGTCCGTCTTTTCACCATCTCTCCCAGTCACTGTTCTACCATCCATTTACGAAAGCTCGCTGCTTCCCTTTGTCTCTTTTTGCCTTCAGTATGTCCTGTTAGTGTCAAAATCTCCAAACATTCTTTTCTCATTATGTGTTCTAGTAATTTCAAATGAATTTTTCCGATGCTAAGTAAAACTGTCCTTTCAGTTTCCATTTTCATGAAAACTTTCTCGCAGACCTTCAATAAAAACAGTGTAAGGAATAGAAAAGAGTACGAACACAATTTTATTTAATTATTTCACTATAAGCAAAGCAATAAAGCCACTAAGACGCAAAAGGTAATAATAATGGCACTAATGGTCTTGTTCTTTTGCAACTATTTAAACCTATTATATTTAGTCTATGTTATCCTCAGTATCCTTCTGTAGTACCACATTTCTGTTGCCTCAAGTCTCGTTTTCATATGTGAGGAAGTTGTCCAGCATTCACTACAATGTGAGAAGACCAATATTACAGAACAGTTCAGCAGTATTTTCTTTGTTTCTAACGAAATCTTTTGATTGGTTGATTTTGTTTAGCGGCATATCAACACGCCTATGGGTTATTTAATGTCGAGATACAAATATTTTAACACATTTTTATGGCTTCAACTAAATATATACCATAAATAGGTATTGCTGGTAATTTTACTGTAAATATGGTTTGGTCTATTTTGTTTTACGGGATATCAACCTCAATGGGGTATTTAATACCGACAAGCTTTTTAGGAAAGGTTCGTATGAATAGAACATGCATTCTTTTAAGAAATCAATTTGCAGATCAGGTTTGATTGACGCATTTTGTAAAGAGGGTTTTTGACGAGAGTTAAATGTATTGATGGTAATATTTTTTTCAAAAATTTATTTCTGGTATTTTTACAATAAAAAACCATTTTTATAGTTTTATAGTGTTTTGACTCCAATTTGAAAAGGGTAACTAATTGCCCATAGCTACGACCCTAACAGGTGCTACCACCACGGGTCAAGGTGGACCTATGAACAACAGCAATTAAGATGTGCTTCCACCCTCCTTACATCCTCCAATATCGCAATCAAAGGCCTTGCTGCCGGATGTAGTTTATCGTCATACCTATATATATATATATATATATATATATATATATATATATATATATATATATATATATATATATATATATATATATAGCTGTCTATATTTGTGAGATGAGGTATTATGTACACTATTTACATTATTCGGACTATTGTCGCCCGTCCCAGTTTCTGGTAGGATTTTTCAATTTGTCTCCATATTTTCGGTGTATCGGGTCCGCACCGATCATTCAGTATCTGTCTATATTTCTGAGATGATAGTTCGAATAATGTAAATAGTGTACATAATACCTCATCTCAGAAATATAGACAGATACTGAAGGATCGGTACGGACCCGATACACAGAAAATATGGAGACAAATTGAAAATCCTACCAGAAACTGACACGGACGACAATGATGAGGACAATAGTCCGAATAATGTAAATAGTATATATTTTTAATTATTAATATGTACTATTAGCGGGGGATCAATTTATTGCTTTTTAGTAATGGAAAACCAATTCCTCACTTTATGTTTAGTTGAATTTTATATTACTACTAGTTTTCTCATGTGAGGCTTTAAATATATTTCTCAATTATATTAATATGTAATAATGTGGGTTCACTTTATTACTTAATAACAATAGAAAATTGATCCTCCATTTTTATATTCTGTAGAATGTTATATAATATCGCTAGTTTACCGAACAGATTATAATTCTTTGCAGCAAAAGTCCATCTCCCCCACCCAGTTAAATATGAATAGTAAAACTTGCATCTTAAAAAACAACGCTATTTAATGCAATATTCACGCAAAATATTCTTCTTACAACCCAAAACTATTTTTGGCGTTAAATAACGCACAAATGGTTGATAGACCGTAAAAAATAATTCAATCAACAATTAATTAAGTATGACAAATGTCAGATTCTGAAATAAAATAAATGCCATTATTACGTGAATTTTCCATATTTTACATTGGTCAAATTATGGTTACCATGGTTTCCTGTATATGAAATTCTGAATTTAAATTACTATTCTTCTCCCGCGCCTAAGAGATGTGAGGGTCCTGTAATGGAGATCAGGTTGGAATGAGATATCAGACAGCCGAGTTCGAAATCGAAATACTCTTAGGAAAGGTATGAATCTACCTCCTCCCCCAACAACGATTTAAATATTAGGACACTCATATCTGGAAAATATTAAGACACTTGTATCTGGAAAAATATCAAGACACTTGTATGTGGAAAAATATTAGGACACTCGTATGTGGAAAAATATTAGGACACATGTATCTAAAAATATTGGTACACTTTTATTTGGAAAATATTAGGACACTTGTATCTGGAAAATATTAGGACACTTGTATTTGGAAAAATATTACAACACTTCTATCTGGAAAAATATTAGGATACTTGTATCTGGGAAAAATCATGTTGTTCTCAAGAAATTGTTAATGCAATCTTCACTTGCAAAAATTACAATCTTCATTTGAAAAAAAAATAATATCTTCACTTGCAAAAAAAAGAAGAATGCAATCTTTACTTGCAAAAAAAAAAAAAAAATCCCCCAAAATATGCAGTCTTTTATGCAAAAAGAAAACAAACAACAAAATAATGAAAAATGTACTTGCAAAAAAAAAATCCCCCAAAATATGCAATCTTTAATGAAAAAAGAAAACAAACAACAAAATAATAAAAAATTTACTTGCAAAAAAAAAACAAAAAACAGAAATAAATATTTGCAATCTTTACTTGCAAAAAATACTTCTTACAATTGAAAATGTGTTGGTTTTAAATTACCAAGAAAGGGTCGATAAACCATAAGATACAAATTTTTGTTTCACTCAATCTTTGCTTCCAATACACAATCAAACTGTTTTTTTTAATAACCTGATTCGAATTGATTGATGTATGTGCAGGTTGTGCAGTGTTTAGCTGCTCGGAAAAACAAATCAGTTGATTAGAGTTCGTTCCATGCAATTTCGCGCAAATATCATTGGGAAAGTTATAAACCGATCTCTTCTACCCGAATCTATGTTTTAAGTAGCAGGGCAGTTTGGACTCTTTGAAAGAAAACTCTCCATTCAAAACAGAGTATGTTACATTGACATAACACTGACTATGCAGCCATCGTGAAGATCATGGAATTTGCAAGGTTTTAATGAACTATTATGGATTTGAATATTTTTAAAAAACTTTTTAAGGATTTACGAAGCTATTTGAATCTGTTTATTTTTCTAATTTAGGCATTGGCAAGTTTTAAAGAAATCAATTTCAGACGAATTTTAAGAATTAAAGGTTAGCATCGGAAAAAAAGGCTGAAGAAGCTATCGGCCGAAGTTTTGCGAAAAAGATCTATGGAATAATGTTAATATCCGATTTCAGAATTGCAGATAATACGAGAAAAGATGGTGAACACAGCGGTCTGGTAGTAGACATCAAAGAAATAACGATGAGAATACCAGCCTAAGATATATTTTTTCCTTCTATTTGTGTGTGTTTTTTGTTTGTTTTTATTATTATTTGTTTTGAGGCGAATTTCTTTGTCAGTCTTCTCTTTATTGTTGGCTTTTTCATCTCGAATCTCTTTTTTCTTTTAGTGTCTTTCTTCGTATTCTTCTTCTTCTTCTTCTTCTTCTTCTTCTTCTTCTTCTTCTTCTTCTTCTCCTCCTCCTCCTCTTCCTCCTCCTCCTCCTTCTTCTTCTTCTTCTTCTTCTTCTTCTTCTTCTTCTTCTTCTTCTTCTTCTTCTTCTTCTTCTCTTCCTCCTCTTTCCCCTTCTTCTTCTTCTTCTTCTTCTTCTTCTTCTTCTTCTTCTTCTTCTTCTTCTTCTTCTTCTTCTTCTTCTTCTTCTTCTTCTTCTTCGTCGTCGCCGTCTTCTTCATTATTTAATTATCTACTCATCCCTTTACTTTTTTATTTGATTCTCCTTCATTTAAAAGTTGTTTCTTAATTCTTTCGAGCAATTACAATCATTGTCTCCATTTTCACTATTAATGATCTTTGATGATATTTAACCCAATTAGTTACGCTTAGAAAACCTTATCCAGTCCAGATTGATCTTTTCTTTCTTTCTCTCTTTCTTTCTTTCTTTCTTTCTTTCTTTCTTTCTTTCTTTCTTTCTTTCTTTCTTTCTTTTCTACTCTTTCTTTTTTCCTTTTCATTCTTTTTTTTGTAGTTATTTGCATTTCTCCTTTGGATTTTCTTTCTTTCTTTTTTGTTTGTATGTTTGTTTCTTTCTTGCTTGCTTTCTTTCTTTCTTTCTTTTTAGTCTACGTTTTCTTTTTCCTTTTCATTCTTTTTTTGTAGTTATTTGCATTTTTTCTTTGGATTTTCTTTATTTATTTCTATTGGCCTTTTTTTCTTTATTTCTTTCTTTGCGGCGTCCTTTTCTTTTTCTTCCTTTCATTTTTCATTTTTTATCTACTTTCTTTTTTTCTTTCGTTTAACTTTCTTTCTTTTTAGAGTTATGTCTTTCTTCTTGGAAATTTAAACCTTTTTTTTCTTTCTTTCTTCTTCCTATTTTAAATCCATTGTTTTATTGTCTACTTCCTCCTTTACTCTCTTTTAAGCTTCTGTCTATTTATAGTTATTGCCTTCTTTCTTTCTTTCTTTTTTACTTTCTTTTCATTTTTTCTTTCTTCTCTACTTTCTCTGTTTTTCTCGGACATTAAATTTCTTTCTTTTTATAGTTATTTCCTTCTAGTTAGTATTTTTTTCTTTTTCTTTCTTTCTTTCTTTCTTTCTTTTGCTCTTTCTTTCTTTTGCTCTTTCGCTCTTTTTGTTCTTTCCTTCTCTTTCTCCACCAGTTTTTTCCTTTCCTCACCTTTTCCTTCTCATCTTCCTCTTCATTAACGTTAATACTTTTTGATGATATCTAACCTAATTAACATCGTGATAGAAAAAAAAAATCCTCCCAGGTCAGATCGTTCTCTCGTTCGTCATCCTGACCTTCGCTTGACATAGTTTTTTTTCTTCCTTCAAAACAATAACAAAAGCTACATCTTTTATTCAATTTTCTATTTTTCTTTTTTTTTTTTTTTTTTTTAAATTGTGACTTTAAAATGAAGGAAGTGACAATCGGGTGGGGTGGGAATGGAATTGGATGGCGGGGAGTTGATGTAAGGAAAGCAATGAAATCGAATGGAAAGAGAAAGTAAGGGAAATAACTCCGTCGGCTTATTAATTCAGGCGTAATTGATGAAAATGCTAAACAAGACATGAAAGAAAAAAATCCCTATCCATTTCGAGTCATACCGTAAAAAAAGAAAGTGTCTCTCCAACGCATAATCAGGAAATATCATTATTATTATTATTATTATTATTATTATTATTATTATTAATACTAACAGTACTACTAATAATAATGGTAATAGTAATAATAATAATAATATTGCTTAACTGGACAAATGAAGAGTTTGGGCTCAGTGCTCTTGGAAATTAATGACCATGCATTGAAAACCTTACTTTCAAAAGATGACGTCGATTAAATTTATGTTAAAAGAAAAGAAAAAGCAGACAGAGTAGGGGAGTGGGTGAAGAGAGAAGACATTAATATTGAAGATCGTGTCGACTCTGGTATTAAAGAACAAGCGGACATGGCAAAGTGAACAGGGAACGGTAATGAGATTCAGAAACTTCAAGAAAACTGACAAAAAAGACTGATGGGAGAAAATGGATCCTCCCACAAAAAAAAATCAAGATTGAAAACAATGCTACGGATTTTTCAACAGACAACTAAAAGGAACATGAAATAAAATGGCATGGTTGCGCAGGGGACATTTGAAGAGAGAAACAGTATCCTTATCAATCGTAAGTCTATTCCAACAAAATATAAGACAGCAAAATTGGTCATATTTTTTTGAAGAAACGAGCATGAAACAAACCGTCGATCGCATGAGAAATTTCTGTTTCCTTTCAGCCCTCTGAGCTCATAGCATCCCAGAGGCCCCTATTGGTTTTAATTCTTAGTAACGTTAGTCTTTTTTGTCATCCATCGCCTCAAACCCAGGGAGAATGATTCATTGAGCCTTCAGTTGACATGAAGTGTAATTCTTAAGTAAGCTAAGAATCATGGTTTACTATGTCATGCTAGACAATTTTTCTCGACAGAATCTATCTTATAAATTTATAAGTCTACCATTTGTCCTCGCTTTGAATCTGGCTGCCACATTTGGTCTGGCGCTCCTGATATATATATATATATATATATATATATATATATATATATATATATATAAATATATAAAAGTGGACTTGGAAGTCAGCACTTAGAGGCGACAATCTGTTTCATGCTAGTGCAATCGTCTGACGATTGCACTAGCATGAAACAGACTCTCGCCTCTAAGTGCTGACTTCCAAGTCCACTTTTATATTTACACACGCTCTATATCTGATATTGAGCACCTTATCCCATAAATATAGCACACTTTAAGACTATATTTCTTCATATACATATATATATATATATATATATATATATATATATATATATATATATATATATATATATATATATATATATATATATTAAAAAGAAGAGAGAAACCGTAAACGTTTTTGTTTGTAATATCGATTTTTTTTTAAATTATGGAAAATAAAGCACAATATATTTTTTTTAAATCCACATTACAACCAAAAATATACAGAGAGAGAGAGAGAGATACAGAGAGAGAGGGAGAGAGAGAGAGAGAGATTCTTGACAAAATCCAAAGAAAAATCTGCAATGTTATTGGTCCTGACCTGGCATCTCGTCTTCAGTCCATTTTCCCACCGCCGTATCATAGCTTCCCTCTGGCTTTTCTATAAATACTTTTATGATAATTGTTGCGATTAACTTTCCGCTATGTTACCTAAACCTTGAATTTAAGCACAGTACTAGATTCGTAGTAAGGTTTCATTATTTTACAGTCGAAATAGCTAGAGGTTACCGTAATTTCTATGCTAACACTTCCTTCTCTCGCACTTCTCGCCTGTGAAACTCTTTTCCGGCTTCTAGCTTCCCGTCAACTTGGATTTTTTCAAATATTTAATTGTTAACTCGGCAGCTAAGAATAATGGTTCACTGTGTCGCGCCAGACATTTTTTCTCGCCTGAATCTATCTGACATATTTATAAGTCTACCGTTCGTCCTTACTTTTAATATTGCTGCCACATCTGGCTTGGTGCTCTTGTTATATATTTAAAGTTTCTTGATAAAATACAACAGAAGAACCCGCAATGTTATTGATCCTCACCTGGCATCTCGTTTTCAGTCCCTCTCCCACCGCCGTAAATTAGCTTCCCTCTGTCTTTTCTATAAATACTTCCCTGACAACTGTTCTTATGAACACTTCATTATGACATAAATTGTTAAATTGTTAAATCTTGCATATCTATAAGTCTACCATCCGCCCATGCTTAGAATATTGTTACTACATATATCCCGATGCTCCTGCTACATATCTGGAGATCCTTGATAAAATCCAACGAAAAATCAGGAATTATTAGCCCTTATCGGGCGTCTCGACTTCAGTGACTTTGCCACCGCCGTAGAGTTGCCTCCCTCTGCCTTTTCTATAAATACTCTTATGGTAATTGTTTTGATGAACTTTCCGCTATGGTACCGAGACTTTATCAATTTAAGCACAGTACTAGATTGGCCAGAAGGTCTCATCAATTTACAGTTGAAATGGCAAGATGTAACCCTAAGTTCTACGCTAATACATATTTCTATAAATATTTTCAGTCTAATCGTTCGAATGAGCTCTTCGCTACGGTACCCCAGTGTTTTTGAATTCAAGGGTTTATTTTTTCATTTTGGCGTCGAGTTCTCATCAGTTTGCAGTTGAGCAAACTAGATGTTGCCGTAAGTTCTATGCTAATAGTTTCCTCTCTCGCACTCCTCGCTTGTGGAACTCCCTTCCGGCACCATGCTTTGAAGCCAACTTTAATCTGCAAAAATTTAAATGCAATAGCAATCACTATCTATTGTCCACCTAATTAATCTCTTCTTTTTCTGCTTATCATTAATGTATCTGTTCCTAATTGTGCCACGCCCTGTAACCCCTTGTGCCTTAGTGGCTTTACTGCCTTGCTTGGGATGATCCCGATAAAAGAAAGTCTCTTTTCCCGCAATTATTGCTGGTGGGACTTTCTCCTGGCTTCTTACTTCCCAGCGAACTTCAAAATTTAAATGCAATGTCAATCGTTATCTTGTGTTTTCTTACTTCTTGAGCTTTTATTGTCGTCTCTCCTTAATAGTCGTTTTTCTCATATTCTTTCAAACTCTGTAACCCCTTTGCGTCTTAGTGGGTTTATTGCCTTGTATAGGGTGAAATGATTAAAAAAAATCCATCCGTTCCGCCATCCATTAAAATGCGCTCATCGGGTAGGTGTTGCGATGCCCCGATTTTGTCAGTTTAGCCTTCCATATGTCGAATAAGTGTCACAATCTCTATTTCCTCATAATGTGTCCAAGAAATTTAAATTCTAACTACGTGCCTATTTTGCTTCCATTTTCTTCAAGACATCTTCCTTGCTCACACGCTCCATCCATGGTGTCCTCAGCATCGCCCTCGTAGAGCCATATTTCTGTTGCCTCCTGTCATCTCTTACCCTGTGATGAGATTTTCTTAATCATTTCACCCAGAGCAAGGCAATAAAGCCACTAAAACGCAAACAAATGTTTTCTGCTATCTATGTACACAACCTCGGTTGCTAGATTATGCGTCATTTTCCTCTTGTCTCTCTTGCTTACATTATGTCCTGTGAGTATCAAATTTTCCAATCCCCTTTTCCTCATTATGTGCCTTAGAAATTTCAGCTGTGTCTTTTTTGTATCCATTTTCTCTAAAACTTTATCGTTGCCCACATGATGGGTTCATGGTATTCTCAGCATCCTCCTGTAGAACTAGATATCTATTGCTTCGATTGATTCAAGTCTCTTCTTCATCTATCGGTTATTTGATGCTAAAATTTAAATATTTTGTACGCTATTTTAGTATATATTTGTAGATAATAATGGTTTAGTGAAACAAGTCTTACTAATTAACCCATAACTTTCGGGGAGAAGAGATGTATTCATACCTTTCATAGGGGTATTTACGCCTAATTGAATATAAAAAAACAAACTGGAATTGGAATACGACTCTCCGAATAACAATTCCGAGCCATTATCCATTAGACCGCCCGCACATCTAAGATTACAGCAACTAGTATGGTCTTCCCAGGCTGTCATTTATCTAAATACTGACCAGGCTCGACGTTGCTTAACTTTGGTGATCGTATAGGAACTGGTGTTTCAATGTGATGTGTTTCATAAGACCTTTACAGTACCATAAAATCTAAGCTGACATCACCTAGTATTTCGAAGCGGTCGCCTATGTAAGTACTAACCAGGCTCGACATTGCTTAACTTCGGTGATCATAACATCTGGTAACTGCAAAAGGCTATTATTTGATCGTACAGCTTATTTATATCAGTACAAGTCTTAAACTTTCCAGAAGAATAAATATTTCAATTTCAGTGTGACTTGGTAATTCAGTCCCTGATTAGTCACTCTTACCATGAGTTATTTCCCGCCATTTATTATGATCTTGCGTAAGATCAATTGTTAGGTTTTCTACTAGAAAAATGTGTTCATTATGTCGTGCTAGACAATGGTTTTTCTCGCTAGGATCTATCTCAAACATTTATATATCTACCATTCGCCCATGCTTAGAATATTGCTTTCACATCTGGCCTGATTTTTCTGCGACACATTTAGATTCTTGATAACATCCAAAGAAAAGTCTGCGATGTTATCGATCCTGACCTGGCATCTCGGCTTCAGCCACTCTCCCACCGTCATAACGTAGCTTCCCTGAGCCTCTTCTATAAATATTTTCAGGGTAACTGTTCTGATGTAAATATTCATTGAGTTTTCATTTTTAGAAGTCGTTATTTTTATTCCCCCCCGCCCACAAATTGTACATATGAAAACCAGTTAGGACTTCAAAGAGACTGTGAGGTATTACGGTGACTGTATTAAGAATGGTAAGAATGTGTTGTTTTGGTATAAGGAATAATGTGCTATGTTTGGGTCAGTGATTGTGGCTAGCTAAGTTTAAGATAAGACAGATTGAAGACCAGCCTTCCATATCCCTCCTCTTGGCCTTGTGCCACAATTTTGTATTTTCAAAATAAATATTACTTTCCTCTTGAATTTTTGAAATTAAGCTCAGGACTATTATGCTTCTCCCGTCGAACTCGACGTATGAGGGTCAGACTGATCAGCTCCCAGAAACCGAAAGCCCGACAGCCACACAGGACTTGATTATAGTGTTGAAGGCCTTGTGCAGGGCCATCCACACTTTTTGGAGGGATGAATACAGGGACCTGGTGCAACGGATGCCACAAGGTCCCCAAACGACCCTCCTAGACCAGTTGCCATCCAAGGCTATAGAACCCAGTCTGTCCTGCTATTTACCCATAGTTGGAGGGAGAAGAAGAGGATCCACACCTTTCCCATAGCAAAGTGAATGTAATGGAATCGACTGGAATTCGAACTCGGCTCTCCGATTCCTCAATCCAAGCCGTTATCCATTACTCCACCGTGCCTCCTCAGGACTAGATTGGTGATAAAGTCTCATCAATTTACAGTCGATTCGGCTAGTTGTAACCGTAAGTTCTATACTAACAGTTTCTTTAATCGCACTTCTATCTTGTGGAACTCTCTTCCGGTTTACTGCTTCCAAATCAACTTTAATCTTCAAAAACTGCAATGCAAATCGTTATCTGCTGCCTTCTCGATTCCTCTTCTTTTATTGTCTCGCTCCCTACCAATGTTTTTCTTATTCTTTCACACTCAGTAATCGTCTGTGTGTTAGCGACTTTACTACCTTATTTGGGGTGAAATGATTTTAAAAATATCCTTTCTTGTAAAATGTAATTTCTGAATTCTTTAATATACTGTCAAAGAAAATGATAAAGACAATTGAATTGCCAATAACCCTGGTTTCTCTTGTGTAATTACTTTGTTTCGATTGTTGGTATCGTTATAAAATTTAATATTAATAAATAACACATGACGTTCACGAAGCTGATTTGGTTAAATATTATCTAATGTTATTAGCTATGTAGAAGAGTAAAACGAAATGGTGAAAGAAAAAATGAAACGGAAACAAAAGCTGTACACAGAGAAGAAAATGGCAAACAAGGTGATCAAGAACCAAAAGAAAGAAAGAATAGAAGAAGAAGAAGAAGGTTGTAATTTTAATTGTAATAAGGTGATCGATCTTGTCTGGATAAGCCTTTTTATAACTAAATTCGCTAAATATTATCAAAAGTTATTAACACCGGGAAAAACGAGATGAATAAAAAAAAAATGAATTATTCAGAAAGCTTCGAAGGAATTTGGAAATATTCCTACAAAGGTCGAAGGTTAATAAGGAAAGAAAAGGAGACAATAAAACAGGGAATGTAAAATAAAAGAAAACGAAAAAAGAAAGCAAGAAAAAAAAAGAAAGAAAGAAGGAAAAAATACCTAAAACGAGCAGGAATGAGTGAAAAATCATGAAAGAAGAAAAAGTGTAAAAGTAGAAAAACATTGAACTAATAACTGAAAGAAGAAAAGCACGAACGAGAAAAGAAAAGGAAAGAAAAAGAGGAAAGACAAGAGAAAGAAGAGGAAAGAAATAAAAAAGGAAGAAAGAAAGAATAATTGAAAAAGCATGAGAGAGAAACAAGTAGAAGAAAGTGTAAGGAATTAAAAAAAGAAAAAGAAAGTCAAAGAGATTTAAAAAGAAAAAATCACAGAAATTTAAAAAAAAAGAAAGAAGAGGAAAAGCATCGCAAGAAGAAGCGTTTATTAACACGTGATATGTTTTTAATACGAAACTTATTGGGTTTGGAATCGGAAGTTATTAATAGTGAAGAGGAAAGCGAAAAGGAAGAGAAGAAAGTGAAAGAGAGAGAAAAAAAGAAAAGTGAAGAGGAAAAGAAAAAAAGCGATAGATTAGAATAAGACAGAATGTAAGAAAAAAATGAAGTGATAAAAGAGAAGGAGGAGCTGGGTAGAGAAAGAATGGCCTGGAGGGGGCAGAAAGGAGGAAGACAAGGAAAATAAATAAAAATAAAAGGAAAAGAGGAAATTGTCAACGTCTCTTGCAACATCATACCACCTCCTTAACAAAGGCTAATATCAGAATAAATGCATTCGTTTAGTCACATCCATTGCAAAATAGGAAAAACATTACGCGTGTGTACGAGTTCCTAGCGCCATCTTTTGAAAACTTGCTCTTCACTGGAAACTTCCGTACTCATTAAATAGCGCCAATAAAAGAGAACAAGTACGTTTTCCGAAAAGGGCATTGTCTTTCGGTAATTGTCTTACGAATGTGTGAGTCGCGTCCTTGGGAAGAGTCCGAACCGGTCGCTAGATTAGCCGCCCGTTCCTTTTCCATACGGACTCTTATATCTTTGTCTTCATGGATTGTACATTTGAAGGAAAAATAAATCCAAAACAAATAAGAGCATCAACACATATGAGAAGTGGTCGATTTTTCAGGGAGTTGTCTCACTCAGACACGTGCAACCCAGTGAAAATAACGTTCATATTATATATATATATATATATATATATATATATATATATATATATATATATTTATATATATATATATGTTATGATGTTGATTTGGGGTTTGTAGAGACAAACGCCAAATAACACGTAACAATAAAAAGGGTTTTAATAGGTTGGTAAAAAGGTACAGAAATCGCCTGAGTAGTCAATAACTAGCTCAGCCAAGAATTTCTCTGTCTTCCTGTCTTTTGACATGCCACTATTTAAAATCTTTGTTCACAGACGCAGACAAGTTCATCTTCAAGAAGGGTGGTAGGTTTCCGACACAACAATATATATATATATATATATATATATATATATATATATATATATATATATATATATATATATATATATATATATATATATTAGATCACTGCAGAAGTTCGAACCCGAGAAAATTAAAAACAAAATTTTAAATACTCCAACACCACACGCACACGCACATGAACTATTTCGCATCTTTCTACAAGGTTGGTGATGCCATTTTCATAGAAACTTCATGTTTTTTATTAGAAGAATGTTCTGGGGTAGGTTTTGACTGCCTGTACACAGTCAAATATTTTGTCATTTAAATTGTTCTTCTTGGACGACAACAAATGAACACATCTGAAGGAGCCAAGTCAGGAGAATACGATGGGTGCTGGAGCGTGGGGTACCATTACAACGCTTTAAGCTTCTGCGGGATCTTTTTTGCAGCATACGCTCTTGTATTGACATGGTGGCAAATGACACCTTTTCGATTTGCGAAAATCGACCTTCTTTCTTGAATAGCCGCACTGGCGAGCTGGTCGCAACAATTCTTTGCGTTCATTGTTTCGCCAGCTGGAAGAAGCTCAAAGTGAATTATCCCCATTCCAATCGTCCCACCAAACGTACATCATAACCTTCATTGAATGCGAGCCCTCTTTGGCCACGAGATCTGCACATATCACAAGCTTGTTTCCAGCTCCGTTTGCGTCGAACGTTATCGTAAACGATCCACTTAGCCTGTAACAATTCCGTCTAAGAACAGCTCCGTCTCGTAGCGTAACACCAAAGAAATCGCCGCAGAAACACGATCGAACTTGTTCTGTTCCATCAGAGAATGTTGACACCCATGTGTCTGTTCAATGAGCAAAAGGCTGTTGAGATATCGATTTTAAAACTCTTAGCAATCTTTTCCGTCGAAATCTCCACGATGGCAGGCAGAGCGTCTCCATCGACGTCGGATTAAAATCACACTGACAAAAATCTGCCAAATCACTTTTTGACCGACCGAAGAGCTGGAGAAAGATCCAGATAAATCTGAATATATTTGGTCGCAGTTTCAACGCTTACCTCTTTCGGAAATTCCTAGAGCGCAATATGGCGAAAGCGAATTTTCCCTTTGCAATAATACATGCAAACGAACAGCAACACCTTCATTGGATATCAGCCCGCTCTGGCCACGGGTTCTGCACATTAAGCTTTTTTCCAGCTCAGTTTGCTTCGAACGTCATCATCGAAGGTCGCCCGGAGCGTGGTTGATTGTTTAGATTAAAATCACCCTGACGAAATCTGCGAAACCACTTTTGACCGTCTGAAGAGCTAGAGAGGGACCCAGACGAATGTTCCGAATGCTTTTGTCACAGTTTCAGCGCTTACCCCTTTCGGAAATTCATAGAGCATAATATGGCGAAGGGCAACATTTCTTCCTACATCTTTAAGGCATTCGTTTGGGAACAAAATGTCACCATTGAACAACGTCTGACTCGCAACTGAATGATTCAAGATTTCCATCTAGAACAAACCAGAACAAACGCCAATCTCAAGTTGCGGTCATTTTACATTAACAATAGACATCCGGCACGGACATTTGCAATGATATGATATATAGATACCTCCAAAGATTCGCTAAAAAATTAGTATATTTGATGAAAAAATGGTCCAAGTTTTATACAAACTGTTTTATCGTCAAAATCTTTTTTATTATTAAAAGGAAAGAGGAAAGGATTTTTTTAATTATTTCATTAAATTTGCTGGTCCTTTTTAGAACTTTCGAAATATTGGTTAAAAATTGTGTTATTCTTGTGTCATCGGCTTACCTTAAATTAGTCTGGGAAAATTTAGTGTCATTTTGCGGTGCAAAACACATTGAAATTCTTGAAAAAATCAGACAATTGTCGGATCTTATTTTAAACAATCAGGACTTATTCACAAATGAAGAGAATTCATTATGAAATCTTTCATTTTTATAAAAATCTTAGCAAAAATTCTTTTTTATATCTGTTATCCACCCAATTACTTATTTATATTTATGATGTTTTGAGGAATTCTTTTTGCAGTGTTTATATCAGTTATAAGGACAATTCCTCGATTGATTGAAAATTTTGTTAAAATAGTAGGACTAATGAGTCAACATCCTTAAATGTATATAAAAAAACCCCAAAAATACACAAACACAGAGGTCACATATTGCTTACGTCACAACACTTATTCGTTCTACGAAATTCACCAACTGTCTCTAACTACCCTGATGATGATGTAAGAAAGTCAAAACCTTGGACAATATTTCTTTTACTTTTCACCCGAAAGGAACTCTGGATAATTTCCATCCGAATTTCCACCTTGTCTGTGGAGGATTATTAGTAAATTTGAAAAGTCGATCACTAAAATTAATCGACACAAATCTCTGTCGTTTTTAATTAATATTTTATATATATATATATATATATATATATATATATATATATATATATATATATATATATATATATATCTTTCGTTTCTTGCGCATGTGCCAATGCGGCAACATTAACAAAGCCCAGTCCGATGAAATCTTAACGGATGAAACTCATCACAAAACATTTTCCAATTTATCATAGAATTTTTATAAGTACTGTTTGTTGATATATAAAATTATATATCGGTACATCATATATATATATATATATTTTGTTTATACGTTATTTTTATAAATACAAATATTTAAGTAAATGCTTATTACTAACATTTACCGGCTAGAATGTCCATTTCATAATATATGATGCCATTTGTTTGCGTTAAAATATGCTTCGAGGAGATATGAACGTTGAAGAAAAATAATGGGGAATTTGTTATTTAAAAACAGTAATTTTACTTTACTAGGTTCCTCTGTAGCTAAATGGTATAACACGTCAGGTTATGTAGCTGTTCCGTATAGGATACAGGTTCGATTCCCTCTTAGAGGACGCATATTTTCTATGAAAATTCTCGGGCATTCAGGCTGATAAATGTTATTTAATACTATTTATTATAAACAGAGCATTTACTTAAATCCATTCCATTTCTTTCTTTCTTTCTTTCTTTCTTTCTATAAAACTGATGTGCGCACATATCAATATTTAAGTGCACATGTACACACTCATCCACATGCACATATACACACATACACATATATGCACATATACACGCATGCACATACACACATACGCACACATCCACATACATGCGCAATACACACACATGCAGATACATGCATACATACACATGCAAACTCAAAACACATAGACAGACACACATACAGATTCCCAACAGGCATAACCACATCCACACACATTCACAATATATACACATATACACGCATGCAAATACACAGATACATACACATGTACACACATACACATCAATGTACATAGATACACAAGAGTCATATCTATACACATGATCAGTACATACATATACACACATGTAAAGAAATACACATAAACACACACAACATATATATATATATATATATATATATATATATATATATATGTGTGTATATATACAGGGGTTGGACAAAATAATTGGAACAGGTACTTCGTGATGGCAGGTTATATCTATTGTAAATACGTTTATTTATCTAATTTACTGTCTTTGTCTTATTTATTTTTAGAATTTAGTCAAATTTAATCTAAATGCGTGACCTCTCTGAGTTTGAAAAAGGGCAAATTATTGGAGCTCGCATGACAGGAGCCTCGATCACTAAGGTTGCTAAACTGTTCGGTTTTTCTAGAGCTAGCATATCAAGTACTATGACGCAATTCAAGAAACAGGGTAAAACCTCTAGCAAGCATAGCAATTCGTGCCGGACTTGCAAACTTACTGACAGGAACCGACCTGCTTTGAAACGCAGTGTGGCGAAAAACATCGGACTACTGCAGCCGAAGTGACTGCTCAGTTCAATAATCATCTGAATAGTCCAGTTTCTACTAAAACTGTTCGTCGTGAGCTCCATAAGGCTGCATATCATGGAAGAGCCGCCGTAAGGAAACCTCTTCTCTCCACTCGCAACATTCAGAAGAGGTTGAAGTGGTGCAGAGATCACAATGCCTGGTCTGCAGACCAATGGAAGCGCATCATATTCTCAGACGAGTCTAGTTTTTCTCTTTTCCCAACTTCAGGGCAAGTTTATGTGTGGAGGCAGCACAAAGAATCTTACAAACCTGACTGCCTTCTTCCAACAGTGAAGCATGGTGGTGGATCAGTGATAGTTTGGGCCGCTATATGATGGAAATGTCTCGGTCCAATAGTTGCACTACGTGATAGAATCAACAGCAAAGATTACCTGAACATTCATATTCATCCAATGTCCCAGACTTTATTCCCTGATGGTGACTGCATCTTCCAAGACGATAATGCTCCAATACATACCGCTCGAGTGGTTAAGAATTGGTATGAAGAGCATGAAAGTGAGCTAGAACATATGGAGTAGCCTCCCCAATCTTCAGATATCAATATTATTGAACATTTGTCGTGCATTTTGCAGCAACAAATTAGGAGCCGCTATCCTCCACCGTCGTGTCTTAGAGCGCTGGAGAAGGTGTTAATGGAAGAATGGCTGAAAATTCCTCTGGATGAAGTCAGGAAGCTGTATGATTCCATTCCTAGACGTATTAAAACTGTATGTAAGGCTAAAAGAGAACCAACTCCATATTAAATAATTTTTCTTTGAATTTAACAAGTATTTCAATTATTTTGTCCAACCCCTGTATACGATATATTTATTGAAAAGAATCGCTCAATGTTGGGGACAGAGTGTATGTAGATATAGAGATGGATGGTCTGATGATTCCTTACGTCAGAAAACTTTCAGTCACCATTCATCGTAGATTTCTCCGCCCAAAGGGACACACACACTACACACACACACACACACACACACACACACACACACACACACACACATACACACACACATATATATATATATATATATATATATATTCTCGATTATTGCATTTTAGCAATTTTCGAATAGGTTCTAGCACATTGGGAACAAAATTTCGGATATTATGTTCAAAGTTGTTTGGTTCCCATTAGTTCAACTATTTTCAGTCGTCTTTATCAAAAAGTACTTTTTTGGAATTGCAGACAAAAGTGTGTTTTATTAACTGCATCCTGGCAATGTTTAAACTTTACATTTCGAATGCATATATGCGATTATCTCACCGGAAAAGTACTTTTTTTGGAATTGCAGACAAAAGTGTGTTTTTTTAACTGCATCCTGGCAATGTTTAAACTTTACATTTCGAATGCATATATGCGATTATCTCATCGGAAAAGTACTTTTTTTGGAATTGCAGACAAAAGTGTGTTTTTTTAACTGCATCCTGGCAATGTTTAAACTTTACATTTCGAATGCATATATGCGATTATCTCATCGGAAAAGTACTTTTTTTGGAATTGCAGACAAAAGTGTGTTTTTTTAACTGCATCCTGGCAATGTTTAAACTTTACATTTCGAATGCATATATGCGATTATCTCATCGGAAAAGTACTTTTTTTGGAATTGCAGACAAAAGTGTGTTTTTTTAACTGCATCCTGGCAATGTTTAAACTTTACATTTCGAATGCATATATGCGATTATCTCATCGGAAAAGTACTTTTTTTGGAATTGCAGACAAAAGTGTGTTTTTTTAACTGCATCCTGGCAATGTTTAAACTTTACATTTCGAATGCATATATGCGATTATCTCATCGGAAAAGTACTTTTTTTGGAATTGCAGACAAAAGTGTGTTTTTTTAACTGCATCCTGGCAATGTTTAAACTTTACATTTCGAATGCATATATGCGATTATCTCATCGGAAAAGTAATTTTTTTGGAATTGCAGACAAAAGTGTGTTTTTTTAACTGCATCCTGGCAATGTTTAAACTTTACATTTCGAATGCATATATGCGATTATCTCATCGGAAAAGTACTTTTTTTGGAATTGCAGACAAAAGTGTGTTTTTTTTTTTACTTCATCCTGGCAATGTTTAAACTTTACATTTCGAATACATATATGCGATTATCTCACCGGAAAAGTACTTTTTTTGGAATTGCAGACAAAAGTGTGTTTTTTTAACTGCATCCTGGCAATGTTTAAACTTTACATTTCGAATGCATATATGCGATTATCTCATCGGAAAAGTACTTTTTTTGGAATTGCAGACAAAAGTGTGTTTTTTTAACTGCATCCTGGCAATGTTTAAACTTTACATTTCGAATGCATATATGCGATTATCTCACCGGGAAAGTACTTTTTTGGCATTGCAGACAAAAGTGTGTTTTTTTTACTGCATCCTGGCAATGTTTAAACTTTACATTTCGAATGCATATATGCGATTATCTCATCGGAAAAGTACTTTTTTGTTCTGGATTATTCTAATATCCTTCCCACTTATGTCAAGGTTACCTAGCAGTTTCAGAAGTTCTTTGTAATGTAATTTTCAGGTGTTTCATTACACACACACACACACACACACACACACACACACACACACACACACACACACACACACACTGAAGCCCAAATCGAGTGGCGACAGTCCTTTCTGCTTTAATGCAATAAAATCATAGCGTGGTGCTCACCACAGTGTACAATTTATATTTTCATACACACTATACTTTATTTTATTTTTCAGTTTAATTGAACTCGGCCACAATGTGCTAACCGTTTTTCTGTTGCTTCATCTATGAGGAGATCGTCCAGCATTCATTACCATATAAGAGGACTGATACTACATGACAGATCAGTACTCTTTTCTTTGTTTCTGTTGCTTCATCTATGAGGAGATTGTCCAGCATTCATTACCATATAAAGAGACTGATACTACATAACAGATCAGTACTCTTTTCTTTCTTTCTAACGATATTTTACTCTTTGATAATACTTTGCTCAGATTTTGGAAGGCAACATTCACTATCTGTTATGGGTCCTTACCTATAACTACAGAATGAACTCTTCCTAACACTATGTATACTATGCCTCTCAAGAGAGAGAGTCGAGTCGAGCCGAAAGTTGTTCACTCCAAACCAGACTGACAGTCATACTAACACCTTCCACATCTTGTATTATTATTCTGTGTAATATATCTTCGTTATTTCTACTCTTGTGTTCGTATTGTTTCTCCTTGGTCTTAACCTGGACCATAACAGTGGCGACGAGGATATTGAAGAAACGAATTCTACGCGGAGAATCTAAAAAAAAAAACCTTTTTGCTATCGGTCGTCCATAACAGAGGCGACGGAGGTATTGAAAAATAAAACAAGTTCGTGTTGTTCTTCCTTGGTCCTAACCTGGACCATAACACTATCACAATACGCTTCTCAGATATTTAAATTGTTGCACCTGTAAAAATTGTTTCAGTATCTCCAATCTGTATTTTGCATGCTAACAATCATGCCTTTTGTCTTCATATAATTGATGTTTAATCTTTACTTATCGCTTCCCTTTGTTACCTTCTGTTCTTGTAGTTTTCCTTTGTGTGTCTGTTACATATAACACAGTATCATCTGCATATCTTATATTGTGGCCGCCAACACTGAATCCTGGCAGAATTGCCGCGCTGTATAGATTCAAAACGTCTGGTGAGAGGATGCATCCTTGTCTTACGGCCATTTCTATATTTGTATAATCACCGAACTCATTTTCTACTCGTACGCAAGTAGTTCTCTGCCAGTATATGTTCTGGATTATTCTAATATCCTTCCCACTTATGTCAAGGTTACCTAGCAGTTTCAGAAGTTCTTTGTAATGTAATTTATCAAACGCTTTTGCATAATCTATAAAACATATGGCCACTGTTGTATCGAGTGTAACAGCAAAATTGTCCAAATCGTGTAACAGCAAAAGTATCCATCCCATAAAATGTTTAATATCTAAAATCTTTTTTCCAGGTTTTCAGATAAGACGCGTAGCCATCGTGGCACCATTTGCCGTAAGAATCACTGAAAAAACCTTTGAGTTACTCAGCTACAAAGAGAATAGGTTAAAATTGTTTTGTGTCATCCTCACTGTCTTCCCAAATGAGAAATGGTGAGGGGAACAAAATCATTCAGGCCGTCAGTACTCTGGTTTCCATCGTCAAAGTCCATTCAAGAACCATCAAGAGAACGGTGAATGCATTTTAAAAGATGGAACAATAGAGAGGAAAACTGGATCAGGAAGTCACGACAGGAAGAGGAATCATCATTTCAACTTCGATCTAAAGAGATCAATTAGAAAAGTTCCAATTCAATCTATAAGACGTTTGCCACGTGAGTGAGAGTTTCAGCTATGATAGTCAAAAGAGCAGTGGAAAAAGACTTGAAATTGAAACCGTACGTGAAATGTGTGAGATACCTCGTTACTCCAGGACAAAAAGTTAGAAGGTTAGACAGGGCGAAGATCATCTTGAATAAGTTGGTAAATGATCCTCGAATAATATATATATATATATATATATATATATATATATATATATATGAAATTTATATCAATCCTTCATAAGCTTCCGATCCTTAATTATGATTGATTAATTATAAATATGTCATTTTCGTTTATGATCGATTTCATCATGATTCCTCTATTAAGCTTGGAGACTAATTATACATTCTTATTGCTCAAAGTAGAGTTCAAGATGGTTATCAAAAGCTTCCAGAATTCCAGTAAGATATCTTTAATCATTTCTAAGATACAACGGTTCAAATCTTAATCTAACAAATGGACAATTTTGCTTTTATACGATTTGGACATTTTTGCTGTTACATCCGGTATAATTCATTTATGATGTCTTTAATCTTGTCAATGCTGAAGTCTAAGGTTGCTAGCATCTCTGTTAGGATTTTGATGCCTTGTTTCTTATTAATTTGGCCATTGTTGATTCCACTTCAAATTTCAATATTTGTGTGCCCCTCCTTATTTTTGTATATTGTCAGTTGTTCCTTTTCTTTTATGAAAGACTCTTCGTTCCATCTCTGAAGTATTTGTTTCTTTTCTAATATTATCGCCCCGTCTTATTAATTAGTCTGTTAATGTGGTTGTCTTTTGTCCTGTTAGTTCTCTTACTTTTTCATGTGTATTTCCTTCATCGGTGATACAAATTCTTTCTCTTCCTGCACATTTTTTTGTTGAGCCATTCCTTTTTAGCCTGCCTGCATTTGTTCCTAATTTCTTTGTGCAGAGTCCTATGTTCTGTGACATTACCTTGGCACTGTTTTTTGTCTCCTTTCCATCATGTCGATAATTTCATCTGCCATCCATTCTCTTTTTCGTTTCCATTTCTGATGCTATTAAAGCTTCTCTTAATGTCTCTTCGCGTTTCTATTCTCAATTTTGTCCATTGTATCTACTTTTAGCACTGTCCATATATGTGTCTTTGACATTCAGGTCAATCATAAATCAGTTGTATTGCAATTTGGGGACTGCCGTAGCCCTCTTCAAATTGCACTCTAAGTTTACATATCACTGGAAGGTGATCGCTCCCGCAGTCAGCAGTTGGATATGTCTTGCAGTGTAAAACTGCATTTCTGAATTTCTTATTGATAGTTATATAGCCGATTTAGTTTTTCGTCTATGCTCCTGGGCTTCTCCATGTCTGTATGCGTCTTGGGTATTCTAGAAACCAGATGTTGTCTACTCATTCGCCGTGCATCACTGGACACGAGATCCTAGTCCGAAAATGCTATTTCACCCTAGCCACCCTTGCCCACTTTGGCATTCAGATCTCCCATGACGATTGTAATTTCTTGCGATTGAGCCTTGGCATTTGCCGCTAGGCTACTATATTTTCGGTCTCCTTTTCGTAAATATTTCGCAAAACGGGTTAATGCTAACACCCTCATTTATAGAGCAACACGATCAGGAGATACGTACATAGAACCATCCACGTCAACCATGCTCCACGACGAGGTCTTACCGGATATTAGTCTTAAGAGAAACTTACAACTAAGCTAAATTTGTCATAAGGCCATCGAAAATTGAGATCCCGTTTCAATGACAATAAAAAAACTCTGATACTGTACAGTGGGGAAGGGAAAAATTAACATCTTTGTGTTTGGGAGCCACCAGTTGTGTCTCAGATCTTTATGGAATTCTATGCAGCACCTTCGATCATTTTAATTCCATGGATTGCCGCAGGTGTGAAGCTACATATTGAAACATTCAAATCTGGCTCGGGTCATAACAAACGGCGGAAAATATGACATAAAAATTTGAAAACGCAGAGGAATAGCGAATGATGCCTTTCAGAAACTAAGCAGAGTATTAAGATATGAGAAAATGACGTTCGGAACAAATAATAAATTGCTGAACTGCTTTGTCGCATTTAATCATCTATTCAGGGCAATAATAAAGAAGACTTGAAGCAATAGAAATGCGATTATAACGAGGCATTCTGAGAATACCATGGACTGAGCATGTGAACAACAAAGAAGTTTTATTTATTATTTCATGTCACTTTCGACCATTTTTCCAAACTCCAGTCTTTATGTTCTTTGGCAATTTGAATCGTTCCATATTTTGTGTCCCATATCTCATGATTCCTAATTGTTTTAGGCAATTTCTTTTAATGTTGATTACCCTTATTTTCAAACTATATTTGTGACTTACATCATTTCTTATATTCATAACAATCATTTTCCTATTGCTCATTGAAGATCATTCAATGTAGCTACATGATGGCTTTTCATAGTCGCCCATATCTGGACCTATCCATAGAGCCACCAGTTATGACCTTGTGACACATCTCGTCAGCGAGGGTGGGGCACAGGTAAATAACTAGCCACCAATTATATCTCAAATAATGGGATATTTCGCAAAATGTTATTATAATACTTTAAATATCTTTCGCGTTTGTGGGTTTACTGATTTGGGTCTTAGTTTCGAGCCTTTGCTGCAATCTCTCGATGGTGTTTTGATCTGCTTAATTTGGCTTTGTACTCGCAGAACATCAATATTATTAACTTCTTTTACATACTCTGACTACTTTCGAGATGTTTTTGTCTATCAACCAATGAGATTTTATTTTGTGGAAGTATAGCCACCCACCTTAATTCAGCACGTTTCCAGACATACAATCCCACGCTATAACATTCCCTTCTCAGTGTTTAACTGTTCCTTTAATGCGGCGTGTATAGTATTCTTCACTTACGACCAAAGTGATCCAAGACTAAATATCTATTTTATTTAAACACGTTAACTCCAATAAGAGGGTGATTCCCCAGCTGTTATGTGGGTTTGCAGATTTGGGTCTTAGTTTCGTCTCTTTGCTACAATTTCTTCCTGGTGCTAGGATCTTGTACGTTCGTTTGTAACTGCAGAATATCAGTATTGCGACGTATCGTAATGATGCGGGTTTCAATTCTCGGTAGTGGATGCGCACTGATGATGAGTCCCCAAAATAGGACGAAACGGCCGTCCAGTGCTTTCTGCATTCTGTTGAGGATTCTTCAAAGACTCAATGAATGAATGAATTATGATTATCCCAAATCCTCCTTATAATTTCTATATATACCCTTGCTTGAACAGGCTTCTAATGCTCTGGATGGAGCGGCTTGGGAATACAAGACGTGACTCGTGTGGGCACAGTCCGTTGGTATAAATAGACTTGGATGAGTCACACAACGGAATTTGTGAAGAGCAGGCTATATCGAGTCTAGTTTGTCATCCTATCGTCACCGAGACCCGTTGGTCTAGTGAGTATGACGCTAATATCATATCGTAACGGTCCGGGCTCAGTAGTGGATGTGGACTGATGATGATTCCCCAAAATAGGACAAAACGGATGTTTAGTTTTCTGCATTCTGTTGAGGATTCTTCTACTCAATGAATTACTTAATTATGATTATTCAAACCCCCCTGATAATTTATATATATATATATATATATATATATATATATATATATATATATATATATATATATATATATATATATATATCCTTGCTTGAACCGGCTTCTAATGCTCTGGATGGAGCGGCTTGTGGATAGAAGACGTGACATGGGGGCACAGTACGTTGGGCTATTAAACGTGAGTGAGTTCACGACGGAATTTATGAGGGGCAGCGTTATATCGCGTCTAGTCAGTTACCCCTTCGTCACCGAGACCCGTTGGTCCAGTGGGTATAATAGTAACGGTTCGGGTTTGATTCTCGGTAGTGGATGCGGACTGCTGGTGATTCCCCAAAATAGGACAAAACGGCCGTCCAGTTCTTTCTGCATTCTGTTGAGGATTCTTCTAACCTCGAGGAATGAATATCCCAACCCCCCCTAATAAATTCAATCTCAGTATTGGTATCTCCTACTGAAGCCTCTGACTATATTTTCCACCAAACAAACTGGATGTACGGGTGGTGTAATAGGATAAAGTGCTGAGTTCGAATTCCACTCGAGTTGGTAACATTAACTTACGCGAAATTAAACTTGGGGAAAGCATGAATCCATATTCTCCCTAGCTAGGAGTTACACAGTAGGACTTTTTTGGGAAAAGTCATTTGTTATCCCCAAAGAGTTGTTATTGCAATATTCTTAGAAGGAAAAACATGATTCGGCTTAAATAACGATTGATAGTCCGTCATCACTCACCGACCAAACCCATATTTGCTGAATACTAACCAACTTAATTCAATAACATTTCCAGACATAACATCCTACATTCTGACACTTTTTCCTCAGTGTTTAGATGTCCCATTAATTCAGAGAGGATGCTACTCTTCATCAACCTTTTTTTCTTCAGTACCTTCTACCATGAAACAGAAAGATGCTAAATTTCGGCTTGACACGCCTTGTCAATTGAAACGATTTTTCTAAGCTCCAGCCTCTATTCACTTCAGAGAATGGGATGAGTGATCGTAAAACTAAGATAATTTTGTGGTCCCAATTGTGTTAGGCAATTTTCTTAAATTACATATGCAAAACCAGTATTTAATCGGTAAATATCGGTAGGTGTATCTAATTAATATTGTCTTCATATTTGTTATTGATTTCTACAAAAAAATGAGCCCAGGAGAGCCAGACGTCTGAAAGAATCATGCATATTCTAGACTGTGAGGACCCAATTAGTAGGTCTAGCATAGAAATAAATACGATATAGGAGCCATTATTACGTAATTAAAGAACTGACCGCAAGGCGTACACATCAAGAGTAAGAGAAGATTTGATGAAGTATGAGAGCCTGATTAAAAAGGTTTACATAGAAATAAACACGATATAGGAGCCTTTATTAAGTAAATAAAAGAATGACAGCAAAGCTTAAACAGCAGCAGTAAGAGAAGATCCGATGAACTATGTGGGACCAATTAAAAGATTTACATGGAAATACATACGATATAAGAGCTGTTATTAAGTAAATAAAAGAAATGACAGCAAGGCTTAAACAGAAGCAGCAAGAGCAGCCTCGATAAAATATGAGCAACAGATTAATATGTTTGCATTGAATTAAATACGATATAGGAATCTTAATCAATTAAAAGAAATGATGGCAATGCCTAAACATCATAAGTAAGAGAACCCTAACCCTAACCTTGGATGAAGGATGAAGACCCGATTAATAGGTACATATAGAGTGAAATACGATATAGGAACTGTTATTAAGTAATTAAAAGAAATGACAGCAAGGCCTAAACGTCAACCGTAAGAAAAGGTTCGATGAAGTATTAAGAGAGCCACATAGAAGTAAATACGGTATAGGAGACGTTATTAAATAATTAAAAGAGATGACAGCAAGGCCTAAACATCAACCGTAGGAGAAGCCACGATGAAGTATTAATATGGCCACCTAGAAGTAAATACTATATAGGAGACGTTATTAAATAATTAAAAGAAATGACAGCAAGGCCTTAACCGTAGCATAACTAAGAGGAGCCTCTATGAATTCAGTCATGGTTAACAAAAAATTGTTTCAGTAGCAGGTAGATTAATTTTAAGTATTAAGTCTCATGAATTTAAGCATTTTTTCGGGAATTTATTGACATAGTAATTGTAAGTTCAATCCCTGTGTTGGGCAGTGCAGACATCGACTGAGTGGAATGAGGGCGAGTGAAAGTGAGCTGTAGTAAAATTATTAGTAACACTAGACGAGTTATCTCCCCTCGATACGACCAGCGGAACCTGAATAATCTAACCCTGCAGATTAATTAAAAGATTCAGTTAGAAATTCTCTGAATGTTACGCGGATCGATAAGTACTTGATGAAGGCCGTGGATCCCAACGACCAAACCGTTTTAAGTTAATTTCTTTTTCATGCTTATAGTTATATATGTCGCCTTTGGAAAGGTGTATTTCTTTTAAAAAAGGACATTTTAAAAAAATAAGTCCACAGCATTAATAAAAGCAATGTATTAAGGGAGAGGAAAATGTCGTTTGAACCAAAGAATACAAGAATACAATACTATGTAGTATCTAATAAACGATATGGCCGGAATTTCTGGACTATCAATTAGAAGAGGCCAATATATATATATATATATATACATATATATATATATATATATATATATATATATATATATATGAAGAAATATAGTTTTAAGGTGTGCTATATTTATGGCATAAAGTGCTGAATATCAGAGATAGAGCGTATGTAAATATAAATATAAAAGTGAACATTGAAGTCAACACTCAGAGGCGACAGGCTGTTTCATGCTAGACGCAATCGTCAGACAGATTTCGTCGATCATGGAACAGCTTGTCGCCTATGAGTGTTAACTTCAATGTCCATTTATATATATATATATATATACACACACACATATATATATATATATATATATATATATATATATATATATATATATATATATATATATATATATATATGTGTGTATATATATATATATATAGAGAGAGAGAGAGAGAGAATTAAGTAGCAGAATTGAATTGTTGGTTCTTTTTCTGGGTGGAAGGAAAAGCCTTTTGGGCAGGCAAATTTTTGCCATAAGGTGCTCAATGTCAAAACGTAGGAGGCAGCGTTAATGGAATTAATCTGGAGAAGATTATCACTAAGCTGGATGGTGTTGGTTCAGTCATGCCTACTACATAGTTTCGTGAGCACATCAAGATAACATGTTCAACATTATATATATATATATATATATATATATATATATATATATATATATATATATATATATAGAGAGAGAGAGAGAGAGAGAGAGAGAGAGAAAACAGATTGAGATATACAGATATGGACATAGATATCTAAGTATAACATAAAATATTCTTAGAAGCCAAGAAATTCTGGACAATTACTTCAAAGACGGAGAAGATACATGAAATCAGAGGGATCGTGTTCTACTCACAAATGCTTGGAATACCATGGACATAGTATGTAAGAGACGAGGATGTATTAAAAAAATACGAACTACAAGGATACTGATGTAATCGGAAACAGTTGAATGTTGGGAACACATAATTAGGAAAGGAGACTCGGAGAATTTAACCCTCACAGGACATTGCAGTCAAACGAAGCAGAGCGAAACAACAACTAATATTTTAATTTTCTAGTGACTTAACTAATGAATGAATTCCAGTACGCTCCTCAATGCTGTAGCCTTGTGCCATGTTAAATAGATTTATAAATAACAAAGAGTGATACGTATTTCTTATTGGTCAGAGATCGCATTCACGATATCGAATGGTGAATTTCAAGAGTCACTTAGAATCTTGACGCTACACAATCTTCCTTTCCGATTGTTTCTTGACAGGTTTTGTAAGCGTATAGACATTATAAGTGTATTGACTTATGAGATAAATGAATATTGAGAAAAAGATTTAATAATAAAAAGAAAGAATGAATGGGACTGGCAAAAGGAACGGAGAAGAAAACATATGGGGCAAGAAAAAAACAAGAGAAAGAGAGGCACTTGTGAAAGAAAGAAAGAAAGAAAGAAAGAAAGAAAGAAAGAAAGAAAAGAATCGGGTTTCAAAACCAGTGAAAATCAAAGGTTTGGCTGACAAGAAACGGAACGAAAAAAAAAGGAAAGATTGCTGCAAAGAAAAGAAAAAAGTGTATATCAGAAATGGAAAAAAAAAGAAAGGACTAAGAGAATAAAGAGTAAGAGAAAGAAAGAAAAGAAAGAACAATAAAAGAAACAAGTAAGAAAGAAAAACAAAGAAAAAGGAAGAAATAGAAAAAGAAACAAAGAAGAAAACAAAAAAAGAAAAAACAAACAAGGAAAAAAGAAAAAGCTGAAGGTCTGTGCGAAAGAAAAAAGAGAGATGAAAGACTGTAACAAAGAAAGAAATAAACAAAGCCGAAAGAAAGGGAGAATGGTCGATAAAGAAAGAAAGAAACCCCAAAGACAGCGACAAAGAAAGAAAAGAAAGGTCGATAAATAAATAAATAAAGAAACAAGGGAAGAAAGAAAGAAAGAAAGAAAGAAAGAAAGAAAGAAAAGAATGATAAAGAAGACAAGAAACGAATGCCTGTGTCAAAGAAAGGGCGAATGAATCAAAATAAGAAAGAGATGAAAGGCCACAACAAAAGAAAAAAAGAAAAAGACGAAGGAAGGTCTCCGTGAAAAAAAAAGAGAGAGAAAGACGAAAGTATGTAAAAAAGAAAGAAAGAAAGAAAGAAAAAGAAGGCAAGAATGAAGCGAAAGTTTGTAACAAAGAAAGAAAAAAAGGAAGAAAAGAAAGACAAAGAAGACAAGAAAGAAACGAACGGCTGCAATAAAGAAAGGGCGAAAAAAAAAGAAAAGAGATAAAAAACACAACAAAGAAAGAAAATTAGAAAGAAAGAAGGAAGAAAGTAAAGGTAGTGGCAAAAAAAGAAAGAACGAAGGCAAAGAGAGATAAAAAAAAAGGCTGCGACAAAGACAGAAATAAAATGTTAGAAAGAAACAAAAGATGAAAAAAGAAGAAAGAGACAAAGACGTGCGGCAATGAAAGAAAAAAAAGAAGAGAGAAAGAAAGACAGAAATAAAAATGAAACAATGAAACTCCCAAAAGTAAAAAAAGAGTAAACAAACAGAAAAGCAAACAAAACAAACTCCACCCTTTCCGTTAAGCAAGCCACGCCCCATTTATGAAACTAAACTCCGCCCATTTTAAGAGTCCACACTTATCTAATACCTGGCATTTTCTTGTTACCATTATGTCCTCTCGATGATTGACGCCGATTAATTCCTGCATTTGCTCCCAAGACGTAACTGCCGAACAGCCAATAAGTCCCACAACGGAGACGCTCTTACGGAGAAATTAGTGATCCCATCAAATGTACAAGATTCAAGATTTAAAAAAAAAGTACCAGGTTGGTGAGGATCGTTAAAAAGTTGAGACAAAGCCCCGTTTTTAAACAAGAAAAAAAAATGTCTTTTTTTTCAGTGATTTATTTTCCGGAATTATACTCAGGACGCAACAATCAATAATTAACCATACAAGAAAACTGTGAATCCTGTTGCAAGATTAAGGAGCCGATATAAGTATGCGAATATCGAAAGAGAAAAAAAAAGAACAGAAGAAGAAAAAAACACAATACCATGTTAGTGAGGCTTATTAACAAAAAAAAAAAAAAAAAAAAAGGAAAAAAAAAAAGCAAATTGAAATGAACCAGCGTTCCGGTGTTTTAACCGAAAAAGTCATTTTTTCGTGCAGAAAAAACTCTTGTAAAATTGAGTAAATCCTATTGTTAAATTAAACCCAGAGTTTTTCAAATTAACGACAACGGCAGGCATTTATTTTGATTTGTTGTTTTAGATTAGAAGCATAAAAAAGAGGTAAGAAAAGCGGTGATGATGATGATGATGATCATAATAATAATATTAATAATAATAATAATAATAGTTGTAGTAGTGGCAACAACAACGGCAACAACAACGGCAACAACAACCGCAAGTATTAAAAACCACAAACATCTAACAGCGTGTGGAATCTGCAGACATTGAAACTTTGCCTTACTTACCAAAAGACGCTTTCGTAGCATGGCTGCTCATTAATATGGCGATATAAGACGTGGCGATGTACAATGTTGTTATTTTCAAAGTTTCTGCAGGCCTCTTACACAGCGGAATTTCTACCGTCAGCAAGTCACACAGAAATGAAACAGAATACATTTTATACGTATATAAATAATTATATTATATAATTATATACATACATACATACATATATATATATATATATATATATATATATATATATATACATATATATATATATATATATATATATATATATATATATATATATATATATATATATATATATACGCACACATATATGTGTGTTTGTGTACGTGTGTGCTTGTGCTGACTTATGCAAAGATGTAAATAATCGTAACAATAAACAATGAAAAAAGTATTTAGAAAATATGGAGAAAAAGCGGTCGGTATCTTTACAAACCAAAAAGAAAGAAAGAAAGAAAGAAAAGAAAAGAAACTGAAAAAAAAAAAGAAATTAGAAAGAAAGGAAGAGGAAAAGGAATGAAAACAAGACAGAAAAAAATTGTTGCAAAAGGAGTACAAAAATCTTTTTTTTTTTTTAAAGATGACGCCATGAAAACTCAATCTGGACGCTTGTTATCAGACACCAGACGTCAAATATCTTTCGAGTTAAGTCTCTATCGCTTAGAAAAGGAAATTTTCTTTATTAAATAAAAAGAAAAAAGAAAGAAAAAAACGCACACGAAAAGGTAGGTACGCATGTCAACAACAACAAACATATTTTAGAAAAAAACAAAACAAAAAATACGTCATTTTCTTCTTGTGTTTTTCATTATTACTCAACAGACGCCATTAATTTCCTGTCCAAACCGGATGTCTTCCTTTACTTCCGTTGTCGTGCAACTTCCGCATTCACTTAGGGCATCTAGATTCATACTCTCGTTTCCTTTCCTTTAATCGGTGCTAAGTGCATTAACTGATTGATTTGTTGTAACTTTGATTGTTTCTCGTCTGCATTTTCCAAGGCTATGGCTTCTGCGAATTGCTAGTCTTGAGCAGGCACACGATAGAGCACAGGTTTTTGAAAAGAAAAGAAAAAACAATATCAATCAATTGAATCCGTACCGATTCGATAATTTCCGTGGATTAAAGCTTTTGTTCGTGATTTTGGTGACATAGTAATTGTGAGTTCAATCCCTGGGCCGGGCAGTGTGTACTTGAAGTCAGTGGAAACGGGCGAGATATTATCTAAGCAGCACTGAAAATAAGACCAAGACTAGATGTGCCTAGACATGGACAGTGGAACGAGAACAGTCAACCCCTGTAGATTAAATAAAAGGGTTCAGTTTAGAATTCTCTCTAGTATAACTATATCGACATACACCTGATGAAGGCCGGAGGACACAATGGCCAAAACGTTGGAATAGCAATAACAAAGATGATGACAATAGTCCGAATGTACACAGTGTAAATAACTATTAGCTGAAATCAAACTTTATATAAATATATTCACATTATATATATATATATATATATATATATATATATATATATATATATATATATATATATATATATATATATAGTGTAACCCGAATATAAGAGACCCGGATATAAGAGATATTTTATCTGGTCCCAAATTAGAGCCTGTTAATGTATATATATATAATAGACCAAACCCTGATATATGAGAAACCCGGATATAAGAGACTTCGTCTCCGGTCCCGACAACTCTCTTATATCCGGGTTACACTGTATATATACTATATATATATATATATATATATATATATATAGTATCATACACAGACAGACTGTTTCGCGGTATCATAGTTCATCAGTGAGATGTCGTCCTAGTTAGGATCAAAACCCGGCTGAATTGGCGTCAGTCGGAGAATCTACCCCTAAGCCATTGGCGCACCTCTCTATCTTTCTTTCTTTCTCTCTTTCTCTCTTTCTCTCTCTCTCTCTCTCTCTCTCTCTATATATATATATATATATATATGTCCGTGTGCGTGTGTGTGTGTGTGTGTGTGTGTGTGTGTGTGTGTGCGTGCGTGTAGAAGCTTACACGGATGCTATAGTTCCAGGTAGATATTGGTTGGCTGATTTTGTTTAGCGTCCTATCAACCTCTATGGGTTATTTAATGCCGAAATCTAAATACTTTCAATGGAATCTTATGCCGTCAGCTAAATATATTTCGAACGTAATTGTATGCCTTCAGCATATAACATTGTTAGATTTGCCAACAATACCAAAAAGTATTGTTGGCAAATATAACAATGTGTTGCTGGTATTTTTATTATAAAAATCTATTTTTAGATTTTCATAGTAATTTGTTTCAGTTGCTTACGTATTTGCCCATAGCTAGGACCCAAACAGGTGCTACTACCTCGTGTCATGGTAGACAACAGCAATTAAGAGGTGGTTCCACGCCTCTCAAAACCCCCAATCTCCTGATCAAAAGCCTTGCTGCCGGATGTAGTTTATCATCATACCCCGGACTAGTTCTAGGTAGAAGTTGTAATATAACAATGTTAGTTTAGTTTGACACACGGTCACAAGAAAACGGCACCCTGCGATGATCCAACTCATAATCAGTAGTAATTAGCAATCAGCTCGTTAACCATTACCCCATGATGGGACTCCCGATTCGAGGCAGACGTGCCAGGGAATGACACTTTGATGACAGGGCGCACAGATACAATAATCGAGTCCATAAGTTACGATCCATAGCTAAATTAACCCGTCTTTCTTGACGGGTATTATACCAGTATATCTCCCGATATATATATATATATATTAAGACATTTTTATGTTTAACATTCTTTTTTTTTATAGATACAAATATTTAAGTAAATGCTCTGTTTATAATAAACAATATTAAACAACATTTATCGGCCTGAATGTCCGAGAAATTTTCATAGAAAATATTCGTCCTCCAACAGGATTCGAACCTGTATCCTATACGGAACCGTCATATAGCCTGACGTGCCTTTTAACCGATTCGGACACATGTGAATGTTAAACATAAAAATGTCTTAAAATAATTGTCGGACTTTGTCCATTTCATAATGTGATATATATATATATATATATATATATATATATATATATATATATATATATATATATATATATATATATATATATATATATATATATATTCAGGAATTTGATAAATGTAACAGCGTTTAATTGTAAATAGATTTCATTACGTGTTTCACCTTTCTAGGCTTCATCAGATCCAAAAATGAAATAAAGAAATGTGTGTGTGTATTTGTTTCTATGCTTAAATTTGGTTCTGATGAAGCCTCGAAAGGCGAAACACGTAATCAAATTTAGTTTCAATAAAATATTCTCTTTTAAACATGGAACGAAAGTGAAAGACAATGTGAAGCTTAAAAATGGAGAGGATTGTCGAAAAGACCAGAAAGGAACAGGATTCAAACAGACAGAAGATGGCAATTGACGTAATATGGATCGGAATCCAATAGGATGATAAAATAAAAGAAGAAATAGGAAACGTTTATCAATCTAACATGTTTCACTTTTATTAAAGCTTTGTCAGAGTTTTAGAGAAAACAGACAAAACAATATGATATTTTCAATTATATTTGGGTCAGTTCTCATTGGTCAGACACATGCCACGTGTATTTAAACCTTGGATAATTCTATGTGTATGTAGGTTTGTGAAGATTCTTGTATATTTAAGTGGGTAACGATTAGCAATATACATTTGTAATTGTGTAAGTTTGTCTAGTTCTTTATCTTCCTCTTGTGCGGCCAATCCTCACAGCAGGGAGTCGCAGCGTTCTAATTTAATGGCTCTCCTCTTTAGGAACGTATTCTTTGTATTAAATATATATAAGTTAGATTCGTTAATAATGGATTCAAAGAAAGACGGTCATGTAATGTAATGTTTTAAGCGTGCGTTTATAGTTGGTAATAAGTTTTCAATGTATTTTCTCCTTAAAATATTATGTTCTTTTTTAATTAGAGTGGCATCAGTGCAGTCAAAGTTATGGGTAGCACTGTTTAGATGCAAAACAAGCGGTTAAACGGTTTCTCCAAACGCAAGTTTCTTTTGTGTTCGTGTATGTGGACTTTTAAATCAGGGATAAACATATTTGCATTGTAAATAATTTATTTGATAAATCCCGGTATTTGAATCATTGTTGGGTTTATTTTTCTTCCTAATAATTTCTCTCTCTCTCTCTCTCTCTCTCTCTCTCTATATATATATATATATATATATATATATATATATATATATATATATATGGGCATCAAACACTCTTTAATGCATGTTTCTTTGAAAATGATTAATAACGTACTTTTGTCAGGATTTTTTATGGCCTTTATCTCGTGTGCCACAAAAAATTTAACAGTGTGTGTGGAGATATTGTCATAATGATAATTAGTTCGGAATGCTTTCGGATGAATTATTATCTATTTTCAAGGATAACGGTTGTGCTATTACAAATATTGTGCAGATTGCTGATTTGCCAGCTACGAACACGACCAGTATATTGTGTCCGTGTTGACGTCATTAAAAGGTGTTGATCTTCGTTTTGATTTTATTACTCGGTATTCTATACTTTTTAAATTAAAAGTTTTCCACATTGAGAAACATCCATTTTGTTTGCCTAGTCGATACGTAACACAGACACACACACACACACACACACACACACGTACACACACATACACACACAAATACACACACACACTAACACACGCACACACATAAACACACACACACACACACACACACACACACACACACACACACACACACACACACACACACACACATATATATATATATATATATATATACAGGGTGTCCATAAAGTTCGTGTGCACTTTAAAAAATTTATAACTTTATTTGTATTTGCGATGGAAATAGTTTGTAAAAAGGATTAGAAAGAAGTAAATCTATATTTTTTAAGGTTTTATTGAAATTTTATTTAAGTTTCCACATGTCCTCCATCATTAGCAATACAAAGGGTAATAGGATTTTGCAGTTCACGGAAAACATTTGCCAACTGATTTACAGTAATGCCTGAAATCACATTAGTTATTTTAGCTATACTTAAAACTAGGTACAATAAACTTTATAACATTTTTTACAGATTATTTCTATCGCAAATACAAATAAAGTTATAAATTTTTTAAAGTGCACACGAACTTTATGGACACCCTGTATATATATATATATATATATATATATATATATATATATATATATATATATATATATATGCAGATTCTGCCAAAAAAGAAAGGAAAAACTTGTATATATATTGTAATACTAAATTTATTGAAACATTACGAGATTAATACAAGTTACCTTTTCGACTCTCCAATCACAAGAGATGCTCAAAATGGTGACCTTTAGCTTGCATACGTTTATTCGTACGGCGAGCTACTGCAACGTTTATCAAAGATGTCCAGTGTAACTGCTGCTCATGCATTTGCAATTTCTTGTCAATATAATGTCATATATAATGTCATATACCGAGAATACCTGATTCCAAAATGGTATGATAAGTTGAGCTACGGCCTCTAGGAGTAAAGTTGTGACTGTGACACACTGACATTCGTATTTATTATATAGATATATATATATATATAGTTATGTGCTTGTATCAGTGTGTATCTGTCTGTTTATGTGTGTGCGTGACTTTCATACCTTTTAACAAACTTTATAGGGTGGCAATTCGATTCCGTTGGTCATACCATTTTTTCAGTTTTAGCTATGGAATGTAGCCACCCTCATTGGGTATCCCATACCTGGGACTTTATGGCAAAACTAAGTTCATATTCGCATATATATATATATATATATATATATATATATATATATATATATATATATATATATATAGTCCCCCCAAAAAATTGTATACACACTTCAGGAAAGGAAAAACTTGTATATATATTGTAATACTACATTTCTTCAGATATCACGAAATTAACACAGGTTACCTTTGGACTCTACAATCACAAGTGATGCTTAAAATGTTGGTATTTAGCTTCCAGACATTTATTAGAAAAGCGAACTTCTGCTTGGGCAACGTTGGCCAAAATATCAAGTGGGATTGCTGTATAGGTATTTTCAATTTCTTGTCTAAGGACCGCCATATGTAGTCGATTTTCTGCGATATACAGCATCCTTTAGGGTTTGTTGATGCTACAGTCTTGAGTGTAATGCCATCTGTTGAGAAAATACTACAATAAACAGTGTTATCGCAATTTGATAAAATTACGAACGACAATTTTTTCCTTTTCTGGAGAGTGTATACATTTTGGGCGGAATCTGCATATATATATATAT
>OZ038502.1:80266507-80331507 GCA_964036315.1 Acanthosepion esculentum
ACGCTTTATTATTTAAGAATAAAAATATTGAGCGATATATTATTTTAAAATAAAAAAATGCACGATGTGAAGTGTGGTAGAAGGGAAGGAGGAGAAAAGTAAGATTATTGGAAATGTTTTGGTGGTAGTGACCACTTTTGGGATAAGCGGCTAGGATTTCTTTGTACGCTTTTGGGATAAGAGGCTAGGATTTCTTTGTCCGCTTTTGGTATAAGAGGCTGGGATTTCTTGTCCGCTTTCGGGATAAGAGGCTAGGATTTCTTTGTCCACTTTTGGGATAAGAGGCTGTGATTTCTTTGTCCACTTTTCGGATAAGAAGCTGGGATTTCTTTGTCCACTTTTGGGATAAGAGGCTAGGATTTCTTCGTCCCCTTTTGGGATAAGAGGCTAGGATTTCTTTGACCAATTTTGGGATAAGAGGCTGGGATTTCTTCGTCCGCTTTTGGGATGAGAGGCTGGGATTTCTTAGTACGCTTTTGGGATAATAGGCTAGGATGTCTTTGTATGCTTTTGGGATAAGTGGCTAGGATTTCTTCGTCCGCTTTTGGGATAAGAGGCTGGGATTTCTTTGTCCACTTTTGGGATGAGAGGCTGGGATTACTTTGCCCACTTTTGGGATAAGAGGCTAGGATTTCTTCGTCCCCTTTTGGGATAAGAGACTAGGATTTCTTTGTCCACTTTTGGGATAAGAAGCTGGGATTTCTTTGTCCACTTTTGGGGTAAGAGGCTAGGATTTCTTTGTCAATTTTTGGGATAAGAGGCTGGGATTTCTTTGTTCACTTTTGGGATAAGCGGCTGGGATTTCTTTGTTCACTTTTGGGATGAGAGGCTGGGATTTATTTGCCCACTTTTGGGATAAGAGGCTGGGATTTCCTTGTCCGCTTTTGGGATAAGAGGGTCGGATTTCTCCGTCCGCTTTTGGGATAAGAGGCTGGGATTTCTTTGTCCACATTTGGGATAAGAGGCTGGGATTTCCTTGTCCGCTTTTGGGATAAGAGGCTCGGATTTCTCCGTCCGCTTTTGGGATAAGAGGCTGGGATTTCTTTGTCCACTTTTGGGATAAGAGGCTGGGATTTCCTTGTCCGCTTTTGGGATAAGAGGCTCGGATTTCTCCGTCCGCTTTTGGGATAAGAGGCTGGGATTTCTTTGTCCACTTTTGGGATAAGAGGCTGGGATTTCCTTGTCCGCTTTTGGGATAAGAGGCTCGGATTTCTCCGTCCGCTTTTGGGATAAGAGGCTGGGATTTCTTTGTCCACTTTTGGGATAAGAGGCTGGGAATTCCTTGTCCGCTTTTGGGATAAGAGGCTCGGATTTCTCCGTCCGCTTTTGGGATAAGAGGCTGGGATTTCTTTGTCCACTTTTGGGATGAGAGGCTGGGATTTCTTTGCCCACTTTTGGGATAATAGGCTAGGATGTCTTTGTATGCTTTTGGGATAAGAGGCTAGGATTTCTTCGTCCGCTTTTGGGATAAGAGGCTGGGATTTCTTTGTCCGCTTTTGAGATAAAAGTCTGGGATTTCTTTGTCCACTTTTGGGATGAGAGGATGGGATATCATTGTCCATTTTTGGGATAAGAGGATGGGATTTCTTTTTCCGCTATGGGATAACATGCTGGGATATCTTGTCCGCTTGGTTTTTGTCCTGTTAGCCTTATCGGTGATAATGGTCAATGTTTGAATCTTGTTAAAACCAGAATTTTAAATAGTGAATTTATAAACAAGCAGTTTTGGCTCAGTTGGAATCTTAGCGTATCATGTTTTTCCTTGCCTCGTTTCGCGCCAGTTGTCTGACGACCTGAATATGCTGAGTTTCGTAGGAATCAATAAAACAAAGACAGCCTGTATCTTTGGTGCAATGTTGATAAAATAGATGAGGTACCATGCTTTTTGCGTACTCGAGCTTTTCATGACACGAATAACTTTCACCAGAGGTTAAATCTCCTTATCATCCCAGAAACGTCATCTTTTTATTAGTTTTTTTTTTAAATTTGTTTTAATAATGGTGTTGTCTGGTTAATTTTCGTTTTTTGTCGGATTTCCAAACGTTTTAATTTTTTTTGGAAGGCCCTACTAGACTTTTCGCGAGTCCTCCTTTAACGACAAGTCAACGGCCAGAGCGGAGAAATCTGGCGATAGAATCAACAACCATGTGTAAGTGACCGAAGTGAGCCTTCAAGTCGAAGGACATCGGCTGTGGTCTGACCTGGAGCACGATGGCCTCCGCCAGGTCTGCTTTGCCCAAGACATACTACGCATGAATGAATACCTACCGAGACATATGGAAGGAGACGGTCTAATGCTCAGCGACACAGCGTCCCTATGACCACACTCGGTTATGGGACTGATGTTGATGACACCTGTTATTTTTATATTCCACATTTTTTTTAATTCTCCGCCGCACACGAACTCGACCGTCTGCCTGAATCGTTTCACCAGGTGATAAAACACAGTCCATTACGGCTGATTGATGATGATCTGGCTTGGTTGAGAAGATGATCTACAGCCAAAGAGCTACGCCTTAACCGGTACAGTGTTAATACCGCTGCCTTCGTTGGTCGACGACTGCAAAACAGTATGTGCATTTAATCTTTAGCACCTTGCATTATTAATATTACTTTCCTTTCCACTGCATTCTTTTTCAAGACCTCTCAATTGCAGTATTCTTATTGTAAATTTCACTCAATGTTGTTTTCTGTTGCCATAGCAGGATATGGTAACACAACTATGAAATTCAAACACAGCGATCAGAGCCACTTTCAGTAGCAGAATGAACTTTTCTACAGCAAATGAATTCATATACGGACCTGCATCAGTATTTCCTTTGCTAGTTAACATCCTTGTCAGTCGCCAGCAATACTATTTATGCATCACTTTGCAGTTTTTTCCGAGCCGCTAATATCTGTCCCGAAGTCATATATTGTTGATACACCGTTGGTACCGTTACCTGATAAAAAAAAATAGAACAGTTACGACGTTTGTGATAAAGAGACTCATGTTTCTGGCCCTAGCAATAGCTGTGCGCCCAAAAGGTGATCAATCCCGTCGTTGCCCCACAGCTAATTTGTCAGAACTGCATTAGCTTTTTACCTATTACACAACGCATGCATCACCCGATGTTCATTTCTGTTGCTTAGGAGAGCAAAAACATCAGCTTAGCAGATGAGGTGATATAAATACAGATTGTAGTTTTATCATAACTGTCAAACACTTCTGAAATAACACAGGGTATATTCATCACAATTTTTATCCGGTGAAGACGAATTCGCGTAAAAATGTAAAGGGAATTTTTTGTTAACCCTGTAGACTTCATTGCAGGGCCGGGCTGGTTGGAACTACCCCTGAATGCTCTGATTGGGGGCCTTGGTCAGTGCTTTGTGACCCTCTCTATCTTATTTACTTTCTCCTACGTACATTTTTATTCGCTACAAATTAAACTAGGTATAAGTGTTAAAGGATTAGAAATTTTCGCGGATGTTCACGCCATTATGGAGTATTTTTTTTGTCCAGATCCGTGAATTTGTTTTGCTAATGTTATGTCTAAAAACACAATATAAAACTGACTATTTCAAAAGACATTAATGTTGAATGTGTTAAAATTATACAAATTTTTAACAAGGAAAATCTCGAGTTGATGTTAAAATTTGTCGCAAATCATTTATTTCTGACGGAAAGATCTATTATGACATGTTTCTAATTTCTATTCAAATACAGGGTGTCCATAAAGTTCGTGTGCACTTAAAAAAATTTATAACTTTATTTGTCTTTGCGAAAGAAATAATTTGTAAAAAGTATTAGAAAGAAGTAAATCTATATTTTTTAAGGTTTTATTGAAATTTTATTTAAGTTTCCACATGTCCTCCATCATTAGCAATACAAAAGGTAATACGATTTTGCAGTTCACCGAAAACATTTGCCAACTGATTTACAGTAATGCCTGAAATCACATTAGTTATTTTAGCTATACTTAAAACTAGGTACAATAAACTTTATAACATTTTTTACAGATTATTTCTATCGCAAATACAAATAAAGTTATACATTTTTTAAAGTGCACACGAACTTTATGGACACCCTGGACATTGTATCTATTTTCAAATTTTCTAGTTGAATTGTTCACCTATATTGCATATGATTCATCATTGTACATAATTAGGTTACAATAAAAATATGTTATTTATATGAATACTACCTTATGAAAATTGCGATGCAGTAGAATGGGGGGGGGGGCGTATCATGGATTGGGGTCGAGAACCTTGCAATAGCTCTGATAGTAATAACCCCGTGTTTGTTCTCAAAATTCAAAAGGAGGTTGGAGAATAGAGCGGCGAAGATGGTATGATAAAAACAACAAAGATGAGGAAAACAGTCTGAAATAATAAAATAAAATTTTCTGTTTGTATTTGCAATCCCTCAGACCACAACGTATCAACGAAAGATTCGGGGTGAGGAGGCACGGGACACTTGCACCAGACTGTTACAGAGTCGTTCAACGTAAACACAACAGGTTCTGAGGTTTGAATTATCCTTCTAGACTTGTTGCCAACCAAAACTAGATTTGCCTAAAATGCTTTTCTATTTTACGTGTAGTTTGAGAAACCTTTCCTAATTGCGTGAAAGCGAACACCACAGTTTGGGTTGGAATTTGAAGTCGATGCGCCAATCCCAATTTCTGCGCAGTTAAATGTCTCGCTACGCACACAATCATAATTAATAGAATTAATTGTTCTTTTTAATCATTTCACCCTAAAGCAAGGCGGAAGTGCATTTAGCAGGCAGGAGTTTACAGATTGATTTGGTTTGTTTTGTTTTACAGCATATCAACACCTCAATGGGTTATTTAATGCCGACAAGATTTTTAGGAAAGTTTCGTATGAACAGAATATGTATTCTTTGATTTGGTTTATTTTGATTTACGTCATATCAACCTCAATGGGTTATTTAATACCGACAAGATTTTTAGGATAGGTTCGTATGAATAAAATATGTATTCTTTAATTTGGTTTATTTTGATTTACGTCATATCAATCTAAATGGGTTATTTAATGCCGAGAAGATTTTTAGGATAGGTTCGTATGAACAGAATATGTATTCTTTGATTTGGTTTGTTTTGTTTTACGGCATATCAACACCTCAATGGGTTATTTACTATCGACATGATTGCTAGTGATATTTCTTCAAAAAATATATTGCTGGTTATAATTTTTCCTCCCAAATTTATTGCTAGTATTAAACCCTATTTTACACTTTCATAGTGTTTTGACCCCAGTTTGGGGTTTTACTATTTGCCCATAGCTAGGATCATGACAGATGCTACCACTCCAGGTCCAGGTGGACCTGGAACACCAGCAATTAAGAGGTGTTTCCACGCTTCTCAAATCCACTTGCTGTCGGATTTAGTTTATCGTCTTACTCAGGACGCGGATGTAGTTTATCGTCCTACCCAGGACGGGAGATTTACAGAAAGTAAAGGCAAGAGAAAAGGCCGGGTATGGTGCGGGGGGGGGGGGTCGAGAAAAGCTGAACAGGGTTCAAGAAAATAGATGGCAATTGACGTTGCATTTAAATTTTTGAAGATTGTAGTTATCAGGGAAGCAAGTAAACGGAAGGGAATACCACAGGCGGGAAGTGCGAGAAACGAAACTTTTGGAGTAGAAGTGGCAGTTATATTTAACTAATTAAACAGTAAAAGGTCGGGACATAGATATCAATCTAGTAACAAGTTTAAACTTACGTAGTTCGGGCACCAGAGGAAAAAGGTCGTCACAGCAGTTGCTATGAAAATATTTGTAAAAAAGACAGTGGGAAGCCACGTCATGTCGGTGAGAAAGTGACTGAAGTCGAAATGCCTTGTCGGGATTACATTGCAGATACTTCTTTGGATTTTGTCAAGAACGTTGAGGTGAACAGCACCAGACCAAATCTGGCAACAGCATTAAATGCACGGATGAATAGTAGATTTCTAAATGTACAAGATAGACTCTGACGAAAAAAACCTTCTTGCACGACACAGTGACCCAACCTTCCTTGCAGTATATGCACCTATTGATTCGATGTAGTCGTTTCATTCCGAGTCCGTTAAAAACATGAGGCCAAGAAAACACAATGTGTTACTCTCCATGCGTCTAGCATCAGCCACGCTCATGGCGGACAGGAAAGTTTCTCTATGGTCGTTAAATGAGAGCAGTTTCGTTTTGGAGGCATTGAAATTTACGAGCCATTTTCTGCCCATGTTAACCATTGTAGGTCCTTTTCAAGGGCAGCGGCCAGATTAACTTTGTCAGCTCTGACGGATTTGCTATTGAGACAGGAGTAAATGGTAGTGTCATCGGCATAAATGCCTACTTGGGAACTGATGACATCAGAAAGAACATTGATGAAGATTAGAAACAGCATAGGATCCAGAATAGAGCCTTGTGAGACACCCGCGTTCGTGTGAAATGATCTGGAAGCCAGCCCGTTCAAAACGATCACGATTTGAAAGGAACGACTTGATTAAATAAAAAAAATCCTCCAGTAATAATGTAGCCCTTGATCTTACGTAGAAGATCAGCGTGCCAAACCCTGTCAAACGTCTTTGAGATATCTAGAGCCACAGCTCGAGCTTTGCTGTCATTATCAAGAGTTTTATATACATATTCAGTGATGGCCGTTCGCACATAAGGGATAGAAATGACAAAACAGAAGTCATATTGTATGTCAGAGAGTAGGTCGTGAGAAGTAATTATGCTTAACAACTTCCACATTGATTAGAGCTTCAGCTACTTTGGCCAAAAGCAGTAGGAGACTAATAGGGCGATCATTTGAGGGGTCAGAGGGTATCAAGCGTTCTTGAAAACAGGAACTACAGAGGAGGACTTCTACAAACTAGAAAGCAGGAAGCAGCGAGGCAATAGTTGTAGGGTTTGGAGAGAACTAGAGCCTACTCGGGTGAACATTTCTTTAAGACGATGGTTGGGATCCCGTCATCTCCGCTTACCTTATGGGAGTCTAATTTAGAAATGATGTCGGAAACCAGTGGCGGGGTTATGCGCATATCACCTCAGTAAGGCCTCTGTCTTAGTGGGGACATCAGGTGTGAGTACCCCAAATGAGTCGAGTTTTGAGTTGGAAGAGTATTTCCGAGCAAAGCATTGAACATTATATACTGTAGATGTCAGAATTTCGAAATGAGTGACTAGAGTAGGAAATGAGGATTTGCTGTTGTTCGGCACACTCTTGCAGAGCCGCCAATAATCTCTAGAACCGATCTTGAGAGATGCTATACGCTTTTTGTTATTAGAGGAGGAACGGTGGAATAATTGATAGCGGCTCGGATTGAGGAATCGGAGAGCCGAGTTCGAATTGCAGTCGAATCCATTACATTCACATGTTAATACCCTTGGGAAAGGTATGAATTCTCTTCTTCTCCCCCACCAAGGGAATACTATATATATATATGTATGTATGTATGTATGTATGTATATTATCATAAAAAGAAAGAACAGTATGATATATAATCCGGTGTTCTTATTGATATTTTTATTTTTAAAAAACAGTGCTCAATGTAAATTTACAGAACATAAATATTATAAATTAACTGATTTAAAATATGATTTCTTCACTACACAGTAATTACCATGTTTCAAAAACCAAAGCTAAAAACTTCAAATGTAATTATATAATTAAATTAAAAGCATTAGTTCTGTTTCATCTTCAAGCGAATTTTGGAAATTTAAAAATTCGCTTGAAGATGAAACAGAACTATATATATATATATATATATATATATATATATATATATATATATATATATATATATATATAAATGAAACAGAACTATATATATATATATATATATATATATATATATATATATATATATGTATATATATAAAGTTTTCTTTTGTATTTTCCCTTTGAAAGTTGGGAAGTCGTCGATTTGGGATGCTACTTGTGCCGATACATTTTCGACCGATAACTTGATTAGGTCCGCTGTTGATCCGGAGTCTGTCGCACGGGACGCGGAGATGAACAACAATTCTTCTCTTGCGGACAAATTTATTTTTACCCCAGTGGCAGTAGAGACTTCTGGGGTTATTGGCCCTCGTACGATCGTGTTCCTTTGAAGGGTTGGCGTTATTGCGTCTCGATTAAGAGACGAGCCTCGCGAAACAGAGTGGCTCTTGCAGCGTGTCTCACTGACGATACTGCGAGGTAATACTTTCTCAATCATTGCGGCTAGCAGAGGATAGCAAAAAAAAAACCCGAAAAAACATAGAGTTTCAAAAAATCATAATCTCTCTCTCTATATATATATTTGAAATTATTAGGAGAAATTGATAATTATATTTTAAGTGATTCATCGAGTCTGAAACCTCTACAGAATGCAGAAAGCACTGAACGGGCGTTTCGTCCTATATTTGGGACTCATCAGCAGTGCGCATCCACTACCGAGAAATGAAACCCTGACAGTTAGGTTGTGAAGCCATACCAACTGTTCCAACGGGCCTCGGTGACGAAGAGATAGCAAATCAGACTCAATATAGCGCCGCTCACTCACATATTCCGTGGTGGAACTCTACTGAGATTCACTTTAACCATAGGACGATGTCCCCCGGAGCCACGACTACTATCACCAAGCCGCTCACTCCGCTGAATCACTTAATATATATATATATATATATATATATATATATATATATATATATATATATATATATATATGATGGTTGTCGACTTGTTAATCTAGCATGACTATTTTTAACTCATCGGTATCTAAATTATCACATTTATTGCACTGAAAATTTAGTTATGTTCATTTTATACTAAATAGTACATGTGCATCACAAAATAGATTTGTTTGATTAAAATTATATGAAAATAAATCAATATGCAAAGATCGAATTCTTATGTCCCAAAGTTAATGTCATCCAGATAGTTATGCCTGATGACGCAATTATTTACACCTTTCTTTATATTAATTCCGTTAGGATTGCTAAAGTAAAACTGGCAGCTACTCTAGAAAATTTAACTGTGAGAGCTAAAAAAAAAAAAAAGAAGAAAAAACCAGTCGAAAAACTTATACAATATTTATCCATTTCAATGTTTAAGTCAGCCGAGATCTTTTAATATTTCATTCTTCATATAACCCTAAATTAATGTCATATGTTAATATCCGGACTTAATTTTATAAAACTTCTTGCCTTTAAGACAAATACTTTCCACCTTCCTCTGACCCCAATCTCGTGCCTATTTCTGACACGAACTCAGTCCACACTGGGGTTGATAAGTCAGACGACCGATATCTTCGCCTGACGAAATAGGCTATTCCCCATATGAGGTGATTTGTGATTTTATTGTTTATCAATTATTTGCTCTGTAATAACAAATACATTGGTCTCTTTTTGTGGATCAGTTTTAGGATTTTATATTACTAGGATCTACTTGGATTATATACCAACGGATTTGTTACTTCTACTATATATATATATATATATATATATATATATATATATATATATATATATATATATATATATATATGAAAATAAACATTGAAGTCAAGACTCAGAGCCACCCTGACGATTCCGTCTATCATAAAACAGCCTGTCGCCTCTGAGTGTTGACTTCAATGTTCATTTTTATATTTATATTTACATACGCTCTATCTCTGATATTCAGCATTTTAGCACATAAATATATCACACTTTAAAACTATATTCCTTCATATATATATATATATATATATATATATATATATATATATATATCGTGAGAGAGATAGAGACAGAGGGAGACAGAGAGAGAGGGGGAGACGGAGAGGGAGAGGGAGATAGACCTCAATGTGTGGCTTAGTGGTTAGAACGTTCGCTTTGCAACCATCAAACCCGAATTCGAATCTTATCATGGTCGATTAATCAAGAAGGTGACTTCTTGATCTTAACGTTCCGGGGAAGCACCTTTGAAAAGTGCCTGGAAACCATACCAGGGGTTGATTGAAATTCGGTAGATGGAACTATTTGGGAGCGGACTGTTGTGCTAGCCCGAATTCACAAGTCATTGTGACCGAGGGTTTGAGTGTACTACTGGTCTTGTTCAGACAGTTGATCACGTCAGATAAAGCGCTCTCTCCAAGAAACTGTAACTAAGGACCTTCCAGTAGAGTTGTGGTATTGAAGAAACCCAATGTTCCTGAACAGGCGTCTGCAATAGGGATTGGCTAATCGCCTTCATCGACATGCATACTCGGATACGAGCGGTCAAGATCGGTGCAAGAGAAATTTTCTTTTCCTCATAGCTAATATGATTTGTTTGTTTCACGGCATAACAACTTCTTATGGGTCATTTAATGTCATAATTCATTTTTCTAAAGGAGATTTGAAGTAATAAAAATATATGTTATTATACTTTCACAATTGAATACATGGTAGATGATACTCAGCTTTCGTACATATACATATTTGTGTGGAAATAATAACTAGAGGCAGTTCTTTATGTCGTAGTTTTGTTGAAGTTATATTTTGGAATACAGTTTGATGTCTTAAAAAAATTGTAGGCTATTATATGGATTGATGTCACGAAAGAATTCTTTCATGTTAGTTGCTTGGTTGATTTTGTTTAGCGACATATGACTCTCCGTAGGTGATTCAATGTCGAAATGTAAATAATTTGAAGAATTTTATGGCTTCAACTAAATATATTTTGAGCACAGTTGTATGCCTTCAGCGACAGATAAAATTGACTGCAGGTCATTTGGCTTTAAAAATGTATTGTTGGTCATTTTACTATAAAATGTATTGTTAGTCATTCTAGTATAAATAGCTAATGTTGGACATTTTACTATAAAATGTATTGTTGGTCATTTTACTATAAAACCTATTGTTGGTCATTTTACTATGAAATGTATTGTTGGTCATTTTACTATAAAATGTATTGTTGGTCATTCTACAATAAATAGCTATTGTTGGACATTTTACTATAAAATGTATAGTTGGACATTTTACTATAAAATGTATTGTTGGTCATTTTGCTATAAAATGTATTGTTGGTCATTTTACTATAAAATGTATAGTTGGACATTTTACTATAAATGTATTGTTGGTCATTTTGCTATAAAATGTATTGTTGGTCATTTTACTATGAAATGTATTGTTGGTCATTTTACTATAAAATGTATTGTTCGTCATTCTACCATAAGTAGCTATTGTTGGACATTTTACTATAAAATGTATTGTTGGTCATTTTACTATGAAATGTATTGTTGGTCATTCTAATATAAATAGCTATTGTTGGACATTTTACTATAAAATGTATTGTTAGTCATTTTACTATAAAATGTATTGTTGGTCATTTTGCTTTAAAAATGTATTGGCGCTAATTTTACTATAAAAATGTATTTTAATACTTTCATAGTGATTTGGAGCCTTTCGGATTTTGGAATTTCGGTTAAATGATACTCAACCTGTATTGATAACCGTAATTTAAGTCTTTTCATTCCAAGTTGTGTGCTGAAGTCTGCTTTGTCTTATACTATAGTTTAGAACACAATTATATTTTTCCTGGCCTCAAAACGGACAAAATCAGAACAAATTGGATTCATTTGTTTACCGGACAAATAATATCTGTCGAATGGCATATTGCAAGAAAGGGAAATAAATCTAAAACAAAAAAGGCTCGATGTCTGTGAAGACGACATCTTCTACACGGAATTCATATAAGGACATCGGTGAACAGAAATACCACAAGAAACGAAAGATGGCGATGACGCTCTCGCCGACGATACATATTACTCAGATCTGTACCGCAGCCTGACAGAGAAAGAATTCGATCAGTTTTACGGGTCCGGCGACGAATGAGAGTTTCAAGGGTCTGACGAGGATAACCTTCCATTCTCATATCTCAGATGATCGTGAGCCCAAACATATGCCCGGGACGCCTCACAAAGTCATTTTTAGTACAACAAATATAGTTCTTTTCAGGGGTAGACAAATAATTTCAAAAGAAATACTTCAGATTGTCACAAAAAATTAAAACCAAATATACAAACAAATTAATATTTATTCAATTTTATTTCTGATTTATTTTAATTCGTATCGTAGACTTAGTCGTCATATGACCCAAGAGACATTATCACAATTTCGTAATGTTTACGAATCACAAAAGCAAACAAAAATGTTCCGTTTTTTTTTTTCATTTTTTCTTTTCTCTTTTTCTCAAGTGTTCATTTTTTTGCTTTAAAATCAGGTGCGTATTATACATGGAAAGAAGCTTTTTCCTTGGAACTTCTCTGCTATTTTTAACTACTTCTTATACTCGCTAGCGTTCTATACACAGCGGAATACAGTATTTCTAAAAAATTTTTACTGAATTGGTGTTTATTTAAGATAGCTTGTTTATTATTTTTCAATTCTCCTCCGCGGCGCGATAATTTCGTTCCACTTTTATTAAACCTACATAAAAATTCCTTGCGGAACGTTTATTTGAATCTAATGCTATGTGCTGGAAAAAATGTCATTGGCATGACTATTTCATACAGCACTTCTTTAGTTACAAAGGTGTATACACACACACACGCACATACATACATATATATATATATATATATATATATATATATATATATATATATATATATATATATATATATATATATATAAAATGAAATGGATTAAGTTCGACAATTATTAATATATTTTCTGTTTATACGTTATTTTATTAGATACAAATTATTTAAGTAAATGTTCTGTTTTTTAATTTAAAAGTATTAATTACATTTACCGGCCTGAATGCTCGAGAAATTTCGGAGAAAATATGAGTTCTCCGACAGGAATTGAACCTGTGTCGTATACGTCAGATCAAATGACAGTTTCGTATTGGACACAAGTTCGATTCCTGTTGGAGAATGCACATTTTCTACGAAATTTCTCGAATATTCAGGCTGCTAAATGTAATTAATACTGTTTAATTAAAAAACAGAACATTTATTTAAATAAATTGAATCTAATAAAATAACGTATAAACAGAAAATATATATAAGGCATTTTATTATGTTTATACATTCTTTTTATAGATACAAATATTTAAGTAAATGCTCTGTTTTATAATAAACAGTATTAAACAACATTTACCGGCCTGAATGTCCGATAAATTCTCATAGAAAATATGCTTCCCCCGACAGGAATTGAACCTGTATCCTATACGGAACCGTCATATAGCCTGATGTGCTTTACCGATTGAACGACAGAGGAGCGTTTCGGTTAGCAAGGTCGATTTTACTGCTTTTTTTAAACTACAATTCTCCATGATTTTCTCTCGTACATTCATATCTGCTCCATGCGTATCCAAATGTAAACAAATGAGAGTCACACATTATGAAATGGACAATGTCCGACAGTTATTTTTAAGACATTTTTTTTTATGTTTATACGTTCTTTTTATAGATTTTATGAAAAAATGTCTTAAAAATAATTGTCGGACTTTGTCTATTTCATAATATCTATCTATCTATCTATCTATCTATCTATCTATATATATATATATATATATATATATATATATATATATATATATATATATATATATATATAATTAAACTTAAACACCCAGACATACCTACCAAGGTTTCACCTATGCGGATCGTCAGGGAAAGCTGGCTACTGACTATCCACAAAGCTTTCCCTGACGATCCGCTTAGGTGAAACCGTGGTAGGTTTGTCTGGCTCTTTAGGTTTAACTTAGGTTTGCTCTATTTAGCGTACCGAGCACTTTATTTAGTTATTTTACTTACTCGTATCGGTTTTTTTTCTTTGGACTCTGTACTTGGATGCTAGACGATTGTTTTCGCCTGACGTTACATGTTCCCTGTTCTTTCTTTTTTTTTTGTACCTTTCTTTCCCTTTGGTATTGGTTTGTTTATTTGCAAATCAAGGCACCTAAGGTTTTCCGGACGAGTATAATTTCTTATATTTACAAGATTATTACTAGTATATATATATATATATATATATATATATATATATATATATATATATATATATATGTGTGTGTGTATATAATGAAATGGATTAAGTTCGACAATTATTAATATATTTGCTGTTCATACGTTATTTTATTATATATAAATATATGATGACAGATGTCTACTTACTAGTAATTAGTTTTTAAAACATTGGATCGACTTTTACACGATTGTAAACGGTAAGTATTAGTGACTATGACAAACGCTATTTAATATCGATCGCGAGACGGAGTTGGGGGAGCTCAGCCTTACGCATCCACGAGCATCTATCCTGAAATGACACACAGGCGCGCCATCGAACACACACTTCCACGAACGAACGAACGAAGCGCGCGTCCCGAACGCAAAGAGAAGCGAAGAAAGAAAAAGGCAAAAAACAAATAGTGTCTGTTCTCGGAGATCCAAGCAGAAATAAATTAAAAACTGAAATGGGTTCTCGTCACATTGATTTTTATATTTATTTTCTCTTCTCCCCGCCCTGTCTCTCTACTTTTTTTTCTAGAGTTCGACCGAGGGAAAGAAAAAAAAAAAAAAAAAAAAAAAAAAAAGACAAAAAATTGAAAAGAAGGAAGCAATTTTTTTTCACACAAGAGGAAACGGAAGCAGAAATTTACCGCCTTTTGTTAGTGATCTGTTTTTATTTTTTTTTACCTTCGCTCACATTGTGTCAAGATGAAGAAAAAAAAATAAAAAAAAACGTTTTTTAAAATATTTTAAAATTCAATGCCTCTTCAGCATATAGGCTATAATGGTTCTCCACAGCACCCTTTACATTACTATATGTTATGTGAAATCCTATAACTACATGGAAAATATAGAAAGGTATAAAGCAAATAAAGAAATGCCCTATCATCTAGCCATATGAAAAAAAACACATTTAAATATACAAAATTAAATACATTGGCGCATGTCTTTAATGGATACGCTATGCTGTATCACAGTTCTTCAGTGTGGCTAGACGTCCGGCTGCCTTTAGCTAGGTTCGAATCCCGAGTGAACTGGCGTCAGTCGGGATTTCTACCACTAAGCTGTCGACGCACGGCAGGGATGAAGGTGAATTTTAGCGTATTTATTTTTAGATAAACACACAGTGACCGACAGGACTCAATTTGCTTTTGCCGAAGGGTGATGCTATTTTAGCCTTAATAGTCACTGTTTACAAACCCACACTTCCTTCCCCACAGAGCTCAACCGAAATTAATTTTTCAGGAGCCTATATTATTGATAGATCGATAGATATAGTGTGATTTTGCTACATCTATTCTTTATATATATATATATATATATATATATATATATATATAAAAGTGAACATTGAAGTCAACACTTAGACAGTCTGTTTCATGCTAGATGCAATCGTCAGGCCTGATGATTGCATCTAGCATGAAACAGACTGTCGCCTCTAAGTGTTGACTTCTATGTTCACTTTTATATTTACACACGCTCTATCTCTGATATTGAGCACTTTATCCCATAAATATAGCACACTTTAAGACTATATATATATATATATATATATATATATATATATATATATATATACTTGTGGTAAAAAAACAAACTATGAAGGACTCATCCACAATCAAAAACTGGTTAAAAACAATGGTAGCGTTAAGGACACAAACGAAGACGCCAACTCTCAATAATATCATTTATGAACACGGATACAATTTGCTGACCGTGTCCGGAAATTTAAAAAAATCCCTATATATGCATATAAAAAAATATATACATATTCAGTCAAACAAAAAATATCCTTGATAATAGGTAACTGATTTAGCGAAGACGCTCAGATCTACAAATCATTTAGGGAGTCTATGTCCAGAAAAGGAATCATTTGTACGAATGCAAAAAATAAATTATAAAAGCTTTATTGCAGTCTTCTTCAACGAAACTTTAAAAAAAGACCGAATACTGCCAAAAAACACACGCACGCGCACGCACATACACACACACACACACACACACACACGCACATATATATATATATATATATATATATATACATACATATAATTATTTATTTAAATATTATAACATAAATATGTTATAAAATCACTACAAAAATAGCCATTTTGTTTCAACACTTCTGGTGTCTTATCAAGTGATGATGTTGAATGTAGAATAAATGGCTTTAAAAGTTTCAAATTAATTAACGATATATATATATATATATATATAAATATGAAACAGACTGTCGCCTCTAAGTGCTGACTTCTATGTCCACTTTTATATATATATATATATATATATATATATATATATATATATATATATATGCACATTTCATTGAATACGACAGACAAGGTGCTTTTATTTAGGGTTGTATTCAATTTCTCATGCGATCTAATAATTTTTTTCCTTTTCTGGATTAAATATTTCATACATACAACAAACTATTTCTTATTTAACACTTAAACTATTTAATCCTTGAAAATGGCTAAATGTATAGCCGAAAGCGCTTGGAAAAAAGGAACATTCGGACAGTTTTTATATAATTTATCATCCGAAAAGAAAAAAAAATTAGATCACATGAGAAATTGGATAAAAAATAAATAAATAAAAGCACCTTGTCTGACGTATTCAATGAAACGTGCATGAAAGAAGGACTAAATACACAAATATATATATATATATATATATATATATATATATATATATATATATATATATATATATATATATATATATTGTCATCCACAGACAAACTGTTTCGCTGTATCACAGCTCATCAGTGTGGCTAGACGTCCGGTTGCCTCTGGCTAGAATCGAAAACCGGCTGAATTCGCGTCAGTCGGAAATTTTAAGCTGAAGCCGTTGGCGCACGGCAAGGTGAATTTAAGCGTATTTATTTTTAGATAAACACACAGTGACTGAGAGAACTCGATTCGATTTACCGAAGAGTCTTGCATTATTAGCCGTAATAGTCACTGTTTACAAACCCACACATCCTCCCCAGAGAGCTCAACCGAAATAAATTTTTCAGGAGCATATATATTGTCATCCACAGACAGACTGTTTCGCTGTATCACAGCTCATCAGTGTGGCTAGACGTCCGGTTGTCTCTGGCTAGAATCGAAAACCGGCTGAATTCGCGTCAGTCGGAAATTTTACCCTGAAGCCGTTACATATAGGGTGTATCAAAAATATCATTAAAACAAGGTCAAAAGTCCACATAAACATATATCCGCAAATCCTTCATTTTTCAGTTATTAAGTTGAAAGAAAGTTTACGGTATGAATATTTTACATTGTTTTCGTGTCAGGAATCGCACCCACGGTTGTTTTTGTTAAAGCATTTTTGAATTGAATCTTGGATTGTACATTTAACAGAGTCTACCGAAAACTTTAAACTTAACTCAAAAACGAAGGCTTTGCAGACATATATTTATATGGACATTTGTCGTTCTTTTGGTTTGAGGAATCCACCCACCAAAGTTTGTAAAAAGTATTTCTCATGCACCCTACCTATCTATATATGTCAGTGATGTGATTCATATCTTTTAGGAATCTGTTATCTTTTTCTTTATTTTACAACCTCGCATATACATCCACAGACAAGTAACTAAAGAACTTCGATAAACCGATGTAATTTTAATAAACGGTACGCCGAACAGTTTTTAGCCACATGAATCCTATCACTGAGTATAACCGATGGAAAGACTTAAATTTGACATGTTTCATTCTCATCTTATTTCATTTTTTTCTTTTTGTCTGTTAATTATTTTTTCTTCATTCTCAATTTTAATCAGTTTATTTTTTAATTTAATTTTTTAATGAATTTCTCTAATTTTTATGCATGTCTTGTTTGTATTTTTCTTACATTTCACTCACATCCCGTTGAAAGATAACACAAAACAAATACCAATAACAATCACTAATAATAATAATAATAATGATAATAATAAATTATTTTGAACTTTACTAAATGACAAGAATATAAAAGCGAATAAAGCAGATAGTTATTAAAGAGTACAAAAAAGCCTTCACGTCAATATTGCAGTGCCATCAGACTATATATATATATATATATATATATATATATATATATATATATATATATATATATATATATATCACACCTCCTGTCGAGTGGACTGAACAATTACCAAAAGGTTCGTCTACCTAACTCTAAAGTCGATGTTCTAAATATGACATCAGTTAGGTAAGTAACAAATTTTATTTGTATTAATGCTGTGGTGAAACTTTGAGTTTCATGTACGTGACAATCGTCGGGCACAAACTGAAATTTGTACCTGACGATTGCCACGTGCATAAAACTCAGAGTTTTACGAAATGTATATGCATATTTGTTATTAGTATAAATGTTAGCTATTTTCTACATCGATCACTTGTTTATTGCCACCAGAACCCAATCTGCGCTATTATACATACATACATGCATACATACATACATACACACACACAAACAAACACACATATATATAATATATGTCTGAGTGTGCGTGTGTGCATGTGTGTGTGTGTGCGTGTGTGTGTATGTATATGAAGAAATATGAGCTAATCATTATATATAAGTGTCTTGAAATTGAAAATTGAAATTAACATATGTCACCTTAAAACTACTGCTATGCGTATAATAACTGTAGCCCTGGGTACGATAAAAAAAAAGGACTGGTAAGAACCTTAACTAAAACTCTGTTAGTCCTTGTTTACAAGACATTCAAAATAATTACACAATGTGGACCTGCTTATCTACTCAGGAGAGTATTATCAATGTAAAGAAAATATAAACACTTTACATGTTAAGTATCACTTAACATCAGAATTCGTGCCAAGAGAATTCTGATATTTACAGCCCTGCCTTACCCCAGGTCTCGTGTAAGGGAATTTACAATACAGAAACAAAAAAACGATACTACTACTACTACTGCCACTACTACTACTACTACTACTACTACTACTACTACGAATAATAATAATAATAATAATAATAATAATAATACTGGCTAACTAGAAATTACCAAGCACACATACTGAAAAATTGTGTTAACCCGAAATGCTGATTCTGCGATAAATATCCAGAAACAATTGACCATTTTGTATCAGGTTGCACAGTGTTAGCACTCATAGAATATAAAACTTGGCATGATAGAATGGACCAATATCTGCACTGGAAAATACGCAACTTGTACGGGAAAGAAACTGCAAGAAACTGGTATGACCATTACGCAGACCCGATTACAGAGATAAGACCTGTAACCTTTATGCGGGGCTTTAAAATACACACTCACAGAACAATCAAACCTAATCGCCCTGACATCGTGATCAATGTCCACAAAAACAGAACGTGATTTCTTATTGACATGGCAGTTGCTGCAGATTATAATATGTCTTTAAAGATCTTCAAAAAAAAAAAATTACAAGGGTCTTAAAGTGGAAATCTCAACAGTGTGGCGCATAAGGATATCAATAATTCCAGCTGGAGTAGGAGCCCTCGGATTGATTGGAAAAGCGTTCAATAGACTCATTGAAGGGATTCCTGGTAGGCCATGCCTCAAAGAAATACAAAAAATTGTACTCACAAGTACAGCCCACACTTTACGAAGGGCTTTATCTATGTAAGATGGCCGTGATGATGGGGTGTTTTTTTTTCTTCTTTTACAAATATGATCAGTGAAAAAAGTCATGAAGCCATTTCTGACCTCAGGTCTCTGCTTGGGACCCGGAAGGAAATTAGTATACAACAGAAATTAAAGGGGATAATAATAATAATAATAATAATAATAATAATAATAATAATGAAGAAGAAGAAGGAGGAGGAGGAAGATCAAGAAGAAGAAGGAGGAGGAGGAGGAGGAGAAGAAGCAGTATGGTCTGATCATCATACAACTAGTCATGGGTCATAAATTTACTATTCTTTGGAAAATTGTCATTCATATTGAAAGACTTCATATATAAAAGACCAGGTATATGATTTCAAACAAAAAAAAATGTCTTCTCATAAATATATCTTTTCAAGAATATAAGTATTTTGAACCTGAAACTAAAATAAATGTCGCACATTAAAACTACAGTTACACCAATTGTATTGTTATTATATATTGTTATTATATATTGTTATTATATTGTTTATTATATTATATTATTCTTATTATATTATTATTATATATTACATATATTATTATTATACTATTATTTATATTATATTATTATAATATTATATATTGTTATTATATATACCTATTGTATTGTTATTATAACTGGAGACCTAAGAATGATCAACAAAGATACATAGCAGCACGTTAACAATATCCTCTGGTCACGACATATCCAAACATGTGCACAATATGGCACGGCCTGTTGTCTCAATTTAAAGTAAATATAAACAATGCAGTTGTCAAGTATCGTTTAACATCAGAATTTGTGCAAATACAATACAGAAATTAAATAATTTTCCCTTAAAGCAGTCTCAGGTGATGACCAGGTAACGGACTGTAGTGAACAGAAGGCAAAAAAGTTTAGAAAGCAAAACAACTTGGCCAAATTAAATAACAAAAAAACTGGGAGGACAAGGCGTTGCATGGCAAATACCTAAAAAGAACGAAAGACGCTGATGTGGACCAACAGAAAACACATCAGTGGCTGAGGAGCACCGGCTTGAAAGCTGAGACAGAAGGTTTAATTATTGCAGCTCAGGATAAAAGCTTAGCAACCAGCTCCTATCACTGTCACATAACCAAGTATGGAACTAAACCGAAATGCAGGATCTGCGGAAAGTGTCGACCATATTATGATGAAAGTGTCGACCATATTATCCCAGGATGTCCTGAACTACCAAAAAATGAATATACCCACATATATAACAAGGTAGTGTCATATGTGCATTGGAAGATACGAAAGAAGCACAAAATCGAAACCACTGAGAGATGGCATGACCACCAATCAGATACAGTTACCCAAAATAACGATGTAACTATCCACTGGGACATGCCATTTCAAACTGACAGGGAAATAAAAGCCAACAGACCTGATATTGTCATAAAAGACAAGAAATTCAGGAAGTGTATGCTTACTGATATAGCAGTACAAACTGAGAGAAACATCTCTATGAAAATTATCGAGAAATTGTTCAGATAAAAGGACCTGGAGACAGATTAACAGGATGTGGGGAATGAAGACTGAGACGGTATCATTATTAATCAGAGCCCCGGGCCTCGAAAGAAAAAGAATGGACTATTTTGCTAACAGTGTTCCAGGTAACATCAACGTACAAGTTGCTCAAAATATCGCCTTACTAGGAACATCCTGTATACTAAGAAAAGATCTATTAATTAAATGACAATTCTCGTACAGGGCCGAAAGACCATAGTTTGGACTCGGTTCTACAGGAAACATAACAGACGCAAATAATAATACCACCCAGACCCGGTTACGGAGATAAGACCTGTAACAATTTTATGGGACTTCACAATAAACACAGACAGAAGAATCAAAGCTAAATGCACAAATACCCTTATTAGAGACCGCCAATGAAACAAGTGCCTCCTTATTGATATGAACGTCCCTACAGACTGCAATTTATCTTTGAAGATTTTCAAAAAGCTATCAAAATACAAGGACGTTGAAATCGAAATCCCAAAAATGTGGCATATGAGAACATCAACAAATCCAGTTGTAGTTGGAGCCCTCGGATTGATTGAAAAAGATTTCAATAGATTCAATGAAGGGATTCCTGACAGCCCACGCCTTAAAGATGCCTTAAAGAAATACAAAAAATTGTACTCACGAGTACAACCCACAACTTACCAAGGGCTTTATCTATGTAAAATATGTGTGATTTTATTTTTCAAAACTGCTCAGTGGAATATGTCATGATGCCATTTCTGACCTTAGATCTCTGGTTGGGACCCGAATCGAAGTGAGTATACACCATAAATCAAGGGAAATAAAATAATGATAATAAAAGTTAACAGACCAAACATTTCTAAGTAATTAATAGCTTAATAACGTGTAAGGTCACGCGCTACTTTAATTAAAATCCTGTTACATTATCGCAAAGGTCACCCGACCTGAAGGTATTCCTAACTGGGTCTGTAAGGTCATGCGCTGATCTTATCAAAACCTGACACTGTATCACACACATTTGGCTGTGGTGCATGTACCTGGTATACCCTTATCAGATTTGATGTCATGATGGGTAGATTGGGCTTAATCTCTTTGTTCGTGTGCTCTTCTCTCAAATAATAATAATAATAATAATGATAGAAATCTCAAAAATGTGGCACATGGGAACATCAACAATCCCCGTTGTAGTTGGAGCCCTCGGAATGGTTGAAAAATATTCCTATTGACTCATTGAAGGGATTCCTGGTAGTCTATGCCTTAAAGAAATACAAAAAAATGTTCTCACGAGTCCAACCCACAGTTTACGAAGGGTTTTGTCTATATAATTTTTTTTTTGCAGTGGAAAACGTCATGATGTCATTTCTAACCTTAGGGCCCTGGGCGGGACCCGGAAAGAAATGAGTACATATCTGAAATCAAAAGGAAATAAAATAATAATAATAATAATGTGTAATGTCAAGATTACTGACCACTTAGTATCTGGTTGTTTGATCCTGGCACCAAAGAAATACAAAAATCGACTCTACAAGATTGAGCAGTATATTCCTTGGATATGATGCCAGTCTGGTTGCGTGCCACGGGCTGTAAAAATGGTCTGCGCAACTCCCAGAAAATTGCCTTCTCTTAGTTTACAAGGATTCTCAGAAAAGTTCTTTGAGCGCTGAGGAGCCTTGTTGACACCATAACTCAAGAACAAAATTTCCATTGACTAAGTTAATGCGCGACACTCGCTTGGGAAAGACTAACTAAAGAAAGCAGTTATTTGACCAATAATTATTGAAGCATTGAGAGGGGGGTGCAAAATATGGAAAGAAAAAACCTTGCAGATATTGGATTGGGATTTCGGAATAGAGTCATTACAAAAAACACGATTGCTCGGAAAGAACTGGATCCAAGCTTTCCAAGAAAAAGAAATGATTGGTTTATATCCTTAAGTTACGAGTGGTGATCTGAAAAATATTTTTTGATAGCAACGAACGTCATATGCTGTGTGGAATTAATAATAATAATAATAATAATAATAATGTAATAATAATAATGTAATAATAACAATAATAATGTAATAATAATAATAATGTAATAATAACAATAATAATAATGTAATAATAATAATGTAATAATAATGATGTAATAATAATAATGATGTATTAATAATAATAATAATAATAATAATAATGTAATAATAATAATGTAATAATAACAATAATAATGTAATAATAATAATAATGTAATAATAACAATAATAATAATGTAATAATAATAATGTAATAATAATAATGTAATAATAATAATGATGTATTAATAATAATAATAATAATGTAATAATAATAATGTAATAATAATAATAATGTAATAATAATAATAATTTAATAATAATAATGTAATAATAACAATAATAATAATGTAATAATAATAATGTAATAATAATAATGTAATAATAATAATGTAATAATAATAATAATAATGTAATAATAATAATAATAATAATGTAATAATAATAATGATGTATTAATAATAATAATAATAATATAATAATAATAATGTAATAATAATAATGTAATAATAATAATAATGTAATAATAATAATAATAATGTAATAATAGCAATAATAATAATGTAATAATAATAATAATGTAATAATAATAATAATGTAATAATAGCAATAATAATAATGCAATAATAATAATAATGTAATAATAATAATGTAATAATAATAATAATGTAATAATAACAATAATAATAATGTAATAATAATAATAATAGCAACAACAACAACAACAACGGTAAAAAACTGAAGATATCCTCACTTGCAAACTGATTTACTTTTTAATCCGTTCTTCTTCTGTTTTCCTCTCTTGGTTACATGCATCGCAGGAGTGAAGAGACATTGAATTTTGGCTCAGAGAAGCGGAAGATATCGCCGAGTAACGTTGAAGGGCGTCGGTAAGGGGTTTTTTTTTTTTGGTGTGTGGGGGTGATTGAGGAATGGGGGGGGTGAATAGAAGGAAATCAAGGGGTTTGTTGAGAGTGGGGTGAGATGTCACGGAGAGGAAGAGATCGAGAAGAGAATATAGTAACTCTTCGAGATTTTTGACGAGAACTACAAAGACATCCTGAAAACGGAGCGAATAAAATGTCAATTTTTATTACGGGCGATATTAATTAACTTCTCTGATCAGTTTCCATTTTCATCAAGAGAAATAAAAGAAAAGAAGAAAAAAAAACATCTTTCATATTTTTTCAACCCTCTCCAACGCTTTTTAAAAAAATTTAATTTATTTTATTTTATTGCTTATTTTCCTTCATTAAAAAGAAAATAATAATCGTTATCTGTTGTTATTGTCGATATTTAAGCCGTGAGGGTTTAATACGATTTCAAACAACGTCGTCAACCGTGTACGAATGGTTTTTTCGCAAAAGAAAAAGAAAAGATAAAAAACATTAAGCAAATTTACCGTGACATTAAAACAATATTATCTTTATTCTGTTCAGTATATTTATTAAACTCAAAACGATTTTTTTCAAACTTAAGAGATTGTTTTTTCCTCTTTTTTTTTACATCGTTATCACCCTAAGCAAGGCAGTAAAACACAAGGGGTTACAGGGTGTGGAAAAATTAGGAACAGCAACATTAATAATGAGCGGAAAGAGATAAGAGCAGTAGATAGCGATTGACATTGCATTTAAATTTATGCAGACGAAAGTAGGCTAGAAAGCATAGAACCAGAAGAGAGTTCCCAAAGCGAGAAGGGCGAGAAGAGAAACTGTAAGCATAGAATTGACGGCTACATCTAGCCAGCTCAAGTGTAAATTTATTGAGATGTTAACGCCCGTCTAGAAGTGCACTTAAATTCAAAATGTCCTAGACATGCGGAGAGTTCATCCGAACAATTACTCTGAAAGTATTTATAGAAAAATCCCAGAGAGGCAACCTTACGGCGGTGGGGAAGTGACTGAAGCCGAGATGTCAGGTCAGGACCAATAATATTGCTGATTCTTTTTGGGATCTTATCAAGGAGGGCAAGATAAACACCAGGGTCACCAGACCATATGTGGCAGCAATATTCAAAGCATTGACGAATTCCAGATTTATGTGGGGAAGTGAATAGGGCCGAGATGTCAGGTCAGGACCAATTACATTGCTGATTCGTTTTTGGGATCTTATCAAGGAGGTCGAGGTAAACACCAGGGTCACCAGACCATATGTGGCAGCAATAATCTAAGCATTGACGAATTCCAGATTTATGTGGGAAGTTACTTAAGCCGAGATGTCAGGTCAGGACCAATAATATTGCTGCTTCTTTTTAGGATCTTATCAAGGATGTCGAGGTAAACACTAGGTCACCAGACCCCTATGTGGCAACAATATTCAAAGCATTGACCAATTCTAGATTTATGTGGGGAAGTGACTGAAGCCGAGATGTCAGGTCACGACCAATAATACTGCTGATTCTTTTTGGGATCTTATCAAGGAGGGCAATATAAACACCAGGGTCACCAGACCATATGTGGCAGCAATATTCGAAGCATTGACGAATTCCAGATTCATAGATTATCTAAGGTAGATTCTGGAGGGAAAAATTGTCTCGCTAGACACAGTGAACCAACTTTCTTAACAGCTGATCTGGCGATGGATGTATTCCTTTGGATCTTGGCAGCACAATCGACAGGGGGACCCTTATAATCTGGGCAGCGCATGGCCTCTACATACTACTCTGGACGCTGGAATGGTCACTGAAGTTTCAACAACAAAGCACTGAATTTTGATCAGTGATATCAATTTATCGCGAGATAAATGGGTGCTACCGTTAAATCTAGACATTAAAATGCTGTAAAAGTATGAGACCTTTCAGCCAACCTAGTACTGCGCTTAAATTCATCAAGTCTAGATGCCATAGCGATATCTTCCTCCGAAACAATTACCATGAAAGTATTTATAGAAAAGGAACAGGGAAGCAATTTTACGGCGGTGGGGAAGTGACTGAAGCCGAGATGTCAGGTTAGGACCAATAATATTGCTGATTCTTCTTTGGATTTTATCAAAAATCTCTAAATATATAGCACGAACACTGGACCATATATGGCAGTAATATTGTAAGCCTGGACGAATGATAGACTAGGTAAGATATATTCTGGGGAGAAAAATTGTCTCGCACGACACTATGAAGAGACTTTCTTAGCAGCTGACCTAGCAATGGATTCGATATAGTCTTTCTAATTCATGTCAGTTTTATACTAAAGATCATCCAATACAAGGCCCAAGCGCGACTCAAGATAGAAGGTTACTGTGCGGTATTAAATAAGCTTACACAAGTGCAGTTCATGAGGTTATGTAGGAAAGATATGGGAAAGATAACGGTTTTTCTACGCGGTCTTCTCACTGTGTCATACGAGGTCAGATGCTATCCTAAAATTCAAAACACTTTGTCTCCATAATACTTGGCTTAGTTTCTGAAAGACACCTTTCACTTTTTCCTTTGCATTTGCAGATTTCTGTCACACTTTCTGTCCTCTGTTACAACACAATCTTGGCGATAAACAGTATCCTGCAGCAAGGACATTGATCAGGAATTACCAGCCATACATTTTTGTAAGGCAAAAAGAAATATTATCACCAATACATTTTGAAAGAAAAAAATTATTACCAGCCATACATTTTTGTAAGGCAAAAATAAATATTATCACCATTACATCTTAAAAGAAAAAAAACTATTACCAGCCATACATTTTTAAGGCAAAAAAGAAATATTATCAACAATACATTTTGAAAGAAAAAAAAATTATTACTAGCCATACATTTTGTAAAAGAAATTATTAATGCCCCCAAGAAAATTCAATTTCGGCATTAAATGACCCATAAGGTTTTGATATGCCGTTAACCAAACAACACTATCCAGAGGGTTATATTTCCGAATGTGGTTCCATTTAATGTTTTTTCACTAATGTTGAACCAGTACATGGCTCAAGAGCCACTCGACGTAGAGAGTTACTGTGTGGTATTGAATGAGCGTAAAAAAGTGCAGGTCATGAGGTTATGTAGGAGAGCTAGCAGTTAACCCTAGACATGAAAAGGTCAAGTTTGTTATGACCGGGGAAACATCCTGTCGGGAGTCTCTTTCACAAAGTAGCAGTTTTGGGGGGAGAAGCAGCCCGAATGGAATTTACTTCTTACTAATGTAATGAGGATAATTCACCATTGCCTACGTGGTATGGCATGTCCCAGTTGAAAGGGTCAGGGTTGGTAGAACCAAGGAATGTCGCACATCAGAACACTTGCCATGAAAATAGCAATAGAGCTTGCGAGGGGCTCGCGAGGTATCGCCTGTGGGAAATGGGTTGTAAGGTGGAATATAATTCATCACCCACAAGGCCGCGTAAACACTTTTGAACTCTATCAAGACAGGCAAGTGAAGATTGTGAAGCTCCAACCAAACATGGCAGGTATACTTCATTTTCGGTCTGATTTGATTGCAGGATCCTTGGCGAGTGATGGTTAATGAATCCCTGTGTAACGGCCATTAATAGTGAGTTTCATTACGACTAGGTGCCTTAACATGAAATAGTGTGCTGTATATTTATTCGACATATGAGTCACACTATTATTTCTTTCGAAAAGAAAAAAAATATGAATATTTTTCAAGATTCTCACAGCATCTCAAACCGGCTGGTTACGCTACCGTCACAAGACTAACCCGTAAAAATCCTATTAGAAACTAGTCCCTTGATTACCAAAGAATGTCTACGTTTATAAATGATGAAATTATGATTACAAAACAAAATAGCGTTAAAATAAAAAAAAGAAACTCTTATTTTGAAACTAGTCCCTTGATTACCAAAGAATGAAATATATATGTTTATCAATGATTAAATTACCATTACAAATCAAAATAATGGTAAAATATAAATTAAAAAAAACTGTCACATTTGACACACTAGTCCCCTGATGACCTAAGAATGAAATATATACGACTATAAATGATTAATTTATGATTACAAAATGAAAATAATTAAATAATTGAAATAATGAAAATAATGTTACAATATTAAAAGAAAAAGTCATGTTTGACACACTAGGTTCCCCATGATCCCAGAATAAAATAGATATGGTTAAATTCTGATTATACAGGGTGTCCAAAAGGTTCGTGTGCACTTTAACAAATTTATAACTTTATTTGTATTTGCGATAGAAATAATCTGTCAAAAATATTATAAAATTTAATGTACCTAGTTTGAAGTATAGCTAAAATAACTAATGTGAGTTCAGGCATTACTGTAAATCAGCTGGCAAATGTTTTCCGTGAACTGCAAAATCGTACTACCCTTTGTATTGCTAATGATGGAGGACATGTGGAAACTTAAATAAAATTTCAATAAACCCCTAAAAAATATAGATTTACTTCTTTCTAATCCTTTTTACAAATTATTTCTATCGCAAATACAAATAAAATTATAATTTTTTTAAAGTGCACACGAACTTTATGGACACCCTGTATATCAAAATAACGTTCTTTTAAAAAAAAAAAAGAAGCGCTCCTGTGTGACACACTATTCCCTTGATGACCCCAGAATGAAATATATATTAATATAAACGATTAAATTATCATTAGAAATGAAAAAACTGATTAGCGGAGGGAAGATATGCATATACAAAGGCATCAGCAGACGCTTTTTCCTTAAATGTCCCGTACCAAATTATAGGATTTTTATGTCAAAACCTTCCCCTGATTTATCAGATGCCGAAATCAATTAATTATTTATACTTGAGTCGGTAAGAACTTACTTGATTCGGGGATAGGTAAATAGTTGTATTCATATTTGATTCTGTAAGCATTTATTTGATTAGGGTCTAGGTAAATATTAGTCGTTTATATTTGACACTATTTACATTATTCGGTCTGTTGTCCTCATCTTTGTTGCCATATTTATCACAACGTTTCGGCCGTTGTCCTGAAGGACATATGACCCAGTGGACAAAAGTGTTGTTTGAATCCAGTGACTGGACCCAAAGAGTTGTGAGTTCAATACCTGGCTACAGCTGAGGTGAACAAAACTTGGAGAATTGAGTTAAAGGAAGATAACTGATACTGTGACATCCGGAAGAGGCATGGCACGTGGAACAGGAACAATATACGTCGGTGGACGAAATAAAGTGTTCAGTTCGAAAATTCCAATCACCTGAAGAAGGCCGCGTCGTACAACGGCCGAAACGTCGTGAATATGGCAACAATGATGGGGACAACAGTCCGAACAATGAAAATCGTGTAAATACCTCATCTCAGAAATAGAGACAGATGTTTATATTTTAATCTGTATGGATGGGTAATTATTGGTATTCTGTATTTGAATCCATCAGAATTTACTTAGTCTTTTAAATTGTCTTTAATTAATTAACGTATTTAACATCTATGATACGCATATTTTTCTAAAAAATAATAAACAAAATTAGGGGTGCGTATTATGCACAGCTACAAAAAATGTTTTAAAAAATTGCCGTTTCATTGGTCGATTTCATGTGTGAAATGACTACTCACCACAAACATCTGGCGATTGAGACCCCATAAGGATGCCTAATACGATCATATGTAAATAAAATAAGAATTATCATAAAACTAAATTAGAATATTATTCTATTTTTAAAACCATTTTTAATAAGAGTAGGAAACGCTGGCCGTAATGAAATTGGAGAAGTACAATTTATAGGGTTTAATTACCAAATAAGGGGTGCGTATTATGCATGAGTAGAATCATTTTCCCACACTTTCAGCACAATGTTAGGGGTGTGTATTGTGGATAAATGCGTATTATACACGGGGAATTACGGTAGTTCAGGTCAATATTGCTTGTTTATATTTGAGTCTCATCTTCAGACCTGGCGGCACCCTGAAAATCAGTGTATTTCCGCTTCTTCAGTATGACTTCTCGTTTTCGAGCATATCCGTTTCCTCAGACCCATTTGTGTTTGTTCAATACCTACAGAGCGCATCCTATGATTTATCCTACACCTATGCTTAGTTGACCTTAGTTATAGTTCAAGTGTGTACGCCACCAGGGCCAAGTACGTTTATGAAGTCAGTGTTGTCTTTCTAGACTGGTTTGTAAGGAACAGAAATGGATTCATACCTTTCTCAAAGAAAGTGAGAAGATGAATGTAATGATCTCGACCGGAATTCGAACTCAGGCCCCTGATTTCTTGTTCGAAACTGCTAACCATCACATCATCTACACATCTTATATTTGAATATGTAAGCATTTGCTTGGCTCGGGGATTGGTAAACATAGATTGTTTATATATGAGTCTATAAGAATCTGCTTGGTAATAGACATCTTCTGGAGGAGGATCTAATCTCATTGCAGGAGATGCATTAGATGTATTGTCAGTCCCTGTTGTATCCTTAAATAGGTTACAAACAGACAAAGGTGGTACTCGAATGAAGAAACAGAAACACGCGCGTAGATGAAAGAAAAGAGGTTTATTGTAAAAGAGAATACACTACTGAAAGTCAGCGATTTCTGGTGGCAGGCTAGTAATTCCCGAAGGAAGGCCCCATGTATATCCTGTACTGACTTTATATACGCGTTTTAGGTGCGTGTTATACAATTATACCACTAAAATACCTTGTATATTTATTATCTGAAGCATATATATATATATATATATATATATATATATATATATATATATATATATGTATGTATGTATGTATATATGAAGAGGTAGCGAATTAGACTCGATAGAGCGCCTTTCGTTCACATATTTCGTGGTGGAATTCATCCGAGTTTTCCTTACCCATAGGACTGTGCCCCCACGAGCCACGACTACTATACCCAAGCCGCTCCATCCAAAGCATTAGAAGCCGGTTCAAGCAAGGATATATAATTTATAGAAATTATTAGGAACATTTGAGGAAATCCTAATTAAGTAATTCATCGAGTCTAGAAGAAACCTCAACAAAATGCAGAAAGCACTGGACGGCCGTTTCAGCCTATATTTGGGACTCATCAGCAGTGCGCATCATATCAAATGTACTAACGGGTTCTAATGCTATTGATGGAGTGGATTGGGAATAGTAGACGTGGGGGACAGTCCTATGGGTAAGGGAAACTCGGATGAGTTCACCACGGAATATATGATCGAGCGGCGCTATATCGAGTCTAATTCATTATTTGTCACCGAGGCCCGTTAGTACAGTTGATATGACATTTGCCTGATAACGTAACTCTCCGGATTTCAGTTCACGGTAGTGGATGCGCACTGCTGATGAGTTCCAAATATAGAACGAAACGGCCTTCCGGTGCTTTCAGCATTCTGTTGCGGTTTCTTCTAAACTCGATGAATTACGTAATTATAAATATATATTTTCACACATGAGAGTGAAGTCTGAAGATCCAGAAAAAATAAAATCTCTGGTGAAATAAATTATAACACTGGAACCTTAAATTGATCTGTTTTTTGTCCTTTAAATTTTATATATATATATATATATATATATATATTCTAGTTATCAGAAAATGTTATTTGCCATGGGAAGAGAGCAGTTAGTTTGCACGTACGTTACGTGCTTATTTAGCCCGTAGCTTTGCGCCTTTAGTTAGGACGCAATTTACGCATTTAGAACGTACGTTACACGCTTAGTTAGCACATATATTTGCGTCCTTACTTAGGACGGAATTTACGCATTTAGAACGTACGTTACACGCTTAGTTAGCACGTATATTTGCGTCCTTAGTTAGGACGCAATTTACGCACTTAGAACGTACGTTACGCGCTTAGTTAACACGTATTCAACGCATTTAGTTTGCACGTACTTTACGTCCGGAGTTAGCACGTACGTCACGTCCTCAGTTATCATATATTTTATCCTCTTAGTTAGCATGTACGTTACTCCCTTAGCACTTCGTTATCACATACGTTATGCCCTTAGTTAGCACGTACGTTACGCTATTGGTTTTCACGTACATTACGTCCTTAGCACGTACGTAATGCGATTAGTTAGCGCGTACTTTACTCCCTTACCTAGCACGTACGTTACGCGCTTACCACGTTTGTTACGACCCTAGTTAGCAAGTTAGAAAGTATTTTACGGACTCAGCACGTACATTAAGCCTTAGTTTGCAGGTACTTTACACGGTTAATTAGCACGTACGCCACGCACTTAGCATATACTTTACGCCCTTATTTAGCACTTATGCCGCCTTTAGTTAGTACGTGTGTTACGTCCTTAGCGCGAACGTTATGTTCTTATTTAGTATGTTCCGCCCTGAGTTAGCACGTATGTTACGTAGTTAGTAAGCATGTGCGTTACGTCGTTAGTTAGCACGTACATTACAACCTAAGCACGTACGTTATGCGATTAGTTATCACGTACTTCACTCCCTTAGTTAGAACGGACGTTACGCATTTAGTTATCATGTACATTACGCCCTTAGTAAGAATGTACTTTATGCCCCTAGGTAGCATGTACGTTACATGTTTATTTAGCAAGTACTTTGTTCCCTTAGTTAACACGTGCGTTATGTCCTTAGATAGCGCGTACTTTACTCTCTTAGTTAGCACGTATTTATGCCCTTAACACGTATGTTACGCATTTAGCATGTACATTACTAACGTTGCTTAATTAGAACGTACTTTATGACCTTTGCTAGCACGTACATTACACCCTAAGTTTACACATGCTTTAAGCCCTTAGCACGTACGTTGCGCCCTGCCAATAGCTCATGAATAATGGTCTATTCCGTTTTAATTGCGAGGAAAGTCAAGGAGAAGCAGTTTGGTTTCAGTAAGAAAACCAATAAAGAAAGAGCAGCTGATTATTTTCTCATACGTTTTATGTATGGTTCTTTGTCAGGGAAGAAGTTGTAGGGATGCCCTGACTAAAAGGCGTCACCGGATTGCTTTATTTATATAGGATGAAGCCCAAAAACCGGGAATTTTTGAAGTGCGTAAATCTAGACATGAGCAAGTATCAACATTGCGAGACAGTGACCTGGAGCAAGTAAACATTTCGTCATTTTAGTAACGAGAATGAAATTCGCAGTATCACAGCAGAGATGTTGCAGCAGTCAATGAGCAGATTTATAGGAATGCATTCGTACAGGAGGACGCCATCTACAGGACGCAATTATAAAAAGAGACAATTCCATGATTGTTTCTTAAATGTCATGTTTTAAGGTTTCAATTACTATGAATTAAATATTTTTTTTCCATCACTCTTGGTTTTATTGGATTGTTAAAAAGTTCCCGTTTTTTCTTGTCGTCAGCCTATATTACACAAATTAACAAAAATATGAAACGACAAGAAGAACAAAATTCAATTTTGATTGAGGAAAATTTTCTTGTTGATAAATGGAATTTATATATGCATAACAACAATTGTGCAAAACAGGAATTCAGTTGTGTTTGAAATGCTGTAATTTACTTGCTCTCGGAATTTTGAGTGAGGGAAATGTTCTTGTTGATAAATGGAATTTATATATGCATAACAACAATTGTGCAAAACAGGAATTCAGTTGTGTTTGAAATGCTGAAATTTACTTGATTTCGAATTTTGAGTGTGGAAAATGTTCTTGTTGATAAATGGAATATATATATGCATAACAACAATTGTACAAAACAGGAATTCAGTTGTGTTGGACATGCTGAAATTTACTTGCTTTTGGAATTTTGAGTGAGGGAAATGTTCTTGTTGATAAATGGAATTTATATATGCATAACAACAATTGTGCAAAACAGGAATTCAGTTGTGTTGGACATGCTGAAATTTACTTGCTTTTGGAATTTTGAGTGAGGGAAATGTTCTTGTTGATAAATGGAATTTATATATGCATAACAACAATTGTGCAAAACAGGAATTCAGTTGTGTTTGAAATGCTGAAATTTACTTGCTTTTGGAATATTGAGTGAGGGAAATGTTCTTGTTGATAAATGGAATTTATATATGCATAACAACAATTGTGCAAAACAGGAATTCAGTTGTGTTTGAAATGCTGTAATTTACTTGCTCTCGGAATTTTGAGTGAGGTAAATGTTCTTGTTGATAAATGGATTTTATATATGCATAACAACAATTGTACAAAACAGGAATTCAGTTGTGTTTGAAATGCTGAAATTTACTTGCTTTTGGAATTTTGCGTGAGGGAAATGTTCTTGTTAATAAATGGAATTTATATATGCATAACAACAATTGTACAAAACAGGAATTCAGTTGTGTTTGAAATGCTGAAATTTACTTGCTCTTGGAATTTTGAGTGAGGGAAATGTTCTTGTTGATAAATGGAATTTATATATGCATAACAACAATTGTACAAAACAGGAATTCAGTTGTGTTTGAAATGCTGAAATTTACTTGCTCTTGGAATTTTGAGTGAGGGAAATGTTCTTGTTGATAAATGGAATTTATATATGCATAACAACAATTGTACAAAACAGGAATTCAGTTGTGTTTGAAATGCTGAAATTTAGTTGCTCTTGGAATTTTGAGTGAGGGAAATGTTCTTGTTGATAAATGGAATTTATAAATGCATAACAACAATTGTGCAAAACAGGAATTCAGTTGTGTTTGAAATGCTGTAATTTACTTGCTCTCGGAATTTTGAGTGAGGTAAATGTTCTTGTTGATAAATGGATTTTATATATGCATAACAACAATTGTACAAAACAGGAATTCAGTTGTGTTTGAAATGCTGAAATTTACTTGCTCTCGGAATTTTGAGTGAGGGAAATGTTCTTGTTGATAAATGGATTTTATATATGCATAACAACAATTGTACAAAACAGGAATTTAGTTGTGTTTGAAATGCTGAAATTTACTTGCTCTCGGAATTTTGAGTGAGGGAAATGTTCTTGTTGATAAATGGAATTTATATCTGCATAACAACAATTGTACAAAACAGGAATTCAGTTGTGTTTGAAATGCTGAAATTTACTTGCTCTCGGAATTTTGAGTGAGGGAAATGTTCTTGTTGATAAATGGAATTTATATCTGCATAACAACAATTGTACAAAACAGGAATTCAGTTGTGTTTGAAATGCTGAAATTTACTTGCTCTCGGAATTTTGAGTGAGGGAAATGTTCTTGTTGATAAATGGAATTTATATATGCATAATAACAATTGTGCAAAACAGGAATTCAGTTGTGTTGGACATGCTGAAATTTACTTGCTTTCGAATTTTGAGTTGGGAAAATGTTCTTGTTGATAAATGGAATAGATATATATGCATAACAACAATTGTGCAAAACAGGAATTCAGTTGTGTTTGAAATGCTGAAATTTACTTGCTTTTGGAATTTTGAGTGAGGGAAATGTTCTTGTTGATAAATGGAATTTATATATGCATAACAACAATTGTACAAAACAGGAATTCAGTTGTGTTGGACATGCTGAAATTTACTTGCTTTCGAATTTTGAGTTGGGAAAATGTTCTTGTTGATAAATGGAATAGATATATATGCATAACAACAATTGTGCAAAACAGGAATTCAGTTGTGTTTGAAATGCTGAAATTTACTTGCTCTCGGAATTTTGAGTGAGGGAAATGTTCTTGTTGATAAGTGGATTTTATATATGCATAACAACAATTGTACAAAACAGGAATTCAGTTGTGTTTGAAATGCTGAAATTTACTTGCTCTCGGAATTTTGAGTGAGGGAAATGTTCTTGTTGATAAATGGAATTTATATATGCATAACAACAATTGTACAAAACAGGAATTCAGTTGTGTTTGAAATGCTGAAATTTACTTGATTTCGAATTTTGAGTGAGGGAAATGCTCTTTTTGATAAATGGAATATATATATATGCATAACAACAATTGTGCAAAACAGGAATTCAGTTGTGTTTGAAATGCTGAAATTTACTTGCTCTCGGAATTTTGAGTGAGGGAAATGTTCTTGTTGATAAATGGAATTTATATATGCATAACAACAATTGTACAAAACAGGAATTCAGTTGTGTTTGAAATGCTGAAATTTACTTGATTTCGAATTTTGAGTGAGGGAAATGCTCTTTTTGATAAATGGAATATATATATATGCATAACAACAATTGTGCAAAACAGGAATTCAGTTGTGTTTGAAATGCTGAAATTTACTTGCTCTCGGAATTTTGAGTGAGGGAAATGTTCTTGTTGATAAATGGAATTTATATATGCATAACAACAATTGTACAAAACAGGAATTCAGTTGTGTTGGACATGCTGAAATTTACTTGCTTTCGAATTTTGAGTTGGGAAAATGTTCTTGTTGATAAATGGAATAGATATATATGCATAACAACAATTGTGCAAAACAGGAATTCAGTTGTGTTTGAAATGCTGAAATTTACTTGCTCTCGGAATTTTGAGTGAGGGAAATGTTCTTGTTGATAAGTGGATTTTATATATGCATAACAACAATTGTACAAAACAGGAATTCAGTTGTGTTTGAAATGCTGAAATTTACTTGCTCTCGGAATTTTGAGTGAGGGAAATGTTCTTGTTGATAAATGGAATTTATATATGCATAACAACAATTGTACAAAACAGGAATTCAGTTGTGTTTGAAATGCTGAAATTTACTTGATTTCGAATTTTGAGTGAGGGAAATGCTCTTTTTGATAAATGGAATATATATATATGCATAACAACAATTGTGCAAAACAGGAATTCAGTTGTGTTTGAAATGCTGAAATTTACTTGCTCTCGGAATTTTGAGTGAGGGAAATGTTCTTGTTGATAAATGGAATTTATATATGCATAACAACAATTGTACAAAACAGGAATTCAGTTGTGTTTGAAATTCTGAAATTTACTTGCTTTTGGAATTTTGAGTGAGGGAAATGTTCTTGTTGATAAATGGAATATATATATATGCATAACAACAATTGTACAAAACAGGAATTCAGTTGTGTTTGAAATGCTGAAATTTACTTGCTCTCGGAATTTTGAGTGAGGGAAATGTTCTTGTTGATAAATGGAATATATATATATGCATAACAACAATTGTGCAAAACAGGAATTCAGTTGTGTTTGAAATGCTGAAATTTATTTGCTCTTGGAATTTTGAGTGAGGGAAATGTTCTTGTTGATAAATGGAATTTATATATGCATAACAACAATTGTGCAAAACAGGAATTCAGTTGTGTTTGAAATGCTGAAATTTATTTGCTCTTGGAATTTTGAGTGAGGGAAATATGCTTGTTGGTAAACTGTGAAGTGTATTAAACTGTGTATGTGTTTGGAGAATTTTAGTCAGACGTAGTGTAACAGCTTAGTGACAAAATTTGTCTGCTTTTGACTATTTACCGTGATGTTCGATAAAAGTGACTCACTTGTTTTTTTTTTATTAAAATATTTTTCGCCTATTGTTTTTGGGATGAAACTAATTTTTAATCTTACTAATATAAAGACCCCTTCCCGACCACCTAGTAAAAAAGTTTACTCACCCTAAGGTATTCTATTGATAATTATAATTTTGGATATAAATGAGATTCAGGGGAAAACGCTTTGCAAAATAAAGTGACTGACTTATTTCCCGCAACTAGTATTCAATAAAAATATAACCGGACAGCTTTAAATAAAGAATAATGGAGGCATAATTTATTTATAATAGGTAATATAGTTCGAAATATTTAATAATCTGTGGGTCCTCCTTTATGTTGAATAAAAAGGGAAGAGTGGTTTGCGCTCAAACACAACATTCTCCAGATCCGAAAACCATCATATTCCCCCAGATCTCGCCCCTTCTGACTTGTTCCGCTTTCCAGAAATCAAACCCCACTTGAAAGGAAGAAGATTTCAAGACGCCGAGACAATCCCAAACAATGCAACTCGCTATCCCAACAAAAAGAGTTTCAGCAAATGGAAACGACGCTGGATAAAGTGTGTGGATTCAGAAGGGGACTATTTCGAAGGAGATTAAATACCGAATTGATATTTGTTGTAGTTTTCTTTTTATAGAACCAGTCCCCATACTTTTTATTTAGATCTTTTATTTTATTTACGTTTATTCATATGAATAAAAAATAAAATGAAAACTTATCATAGCCGACCTGTTTCGTCCTCTGATGGACTTTATCAAATGTAAAGATTTTATTTTGCACCAAGTATTTATAAACAAAAATAAAAATGTTAGTTTTTCCAAAATTTTAAATATAAGAGACGCTCATAAATATCCACCCGGTTAACTGAAAAGTCTGGGTAAATTATGGAAGATGCTAAGTGACGTAATTTCATGTCTAATAAACGAAAGTGATTAAATGATGTGGAAATTCTTATGCAATTAACATATAAATTATTTAATTATAGGATAAATTTATGTATTACTAGCAGCCATACCCAGCTGCACGATCAGAAAAAGCGTTCAATTAGAATGGAGCAAAAACAGCACCATGTTTAAATGTTACAGAGTCTATCTTCTTTATTTACTTGAAAGTACTTTTATTAAAAACATTTTGAATTAATGCAGTTATTGATATAACAGAAGTAGTCTGTATTTATTCAATCAAATTTAGCTGAGGACATGAAGGGGTAAAACAGGCAAGATGAAGACCAAATGAGGTATTTTTGAGCTCGTCATGATGTAAGTAACCTACATACCGAGTTTGAACGAAATCGCAGGAAAAAATTGAATTCATCGATTATTGATTTTTTAAATTATCGATTTTTTTACACGATGAATCTATCTCTTAAATTGTACAATGTATATGCCAAGTTCAGTCAAAATCGGTTGGATGGATCTCGAGTGAAAAGGTATCACACAGACAAAAGACAGACACACACATCCTCTGTTTTATATATATCGATAAGAAATGGTTAACTTTTTTTTTCATTATTTACATTATTCGGACAATTATCCTCATCTTTGTCGCCATATTTATTACAACGTTTCGGCCGTTGTGTGCTCCGGCCTTCTTCAGGTGGTTGAAATGTCGAACTGAACCCTTTATTTCGCTCGCTGGGTAGACTGTTCTAGTTCCATGTGCCATGTTTAATGGATGTCAGTTATCAGTTATCTCCAGTTAATTTCCCTCTGAAAGTTCTCCACTGCCTTAACCGGGTATTGAACTCACACTCTTTGGGTCCTGTCACTGGATCTAACCAATGCCTTTATCCACTGTGCCATGTGTCCGTGAGGAGTTGGTTAGATCCAGTGACAGGACCCAAAGAGTTGTAAGTTCAATATCTGGTTACGGCAGTGGAGAACTTGGAGAGAGGAATTAACAGGAGATATATGTCTATATTTCTGAGATGAGGCATTATGTTCATTATTTACATTATTCAGACTATTGTCCTCATCTTTGTCGCCATATTTATTACAACGTTTCGGCCGTTGTACGCTCCGGCCTTCTTCAGCTGGTTGGAATGTCGTACTGATCACTTTATTTCGCTCACTGGGGTAGACTGTTCTAGTTCCATGTGCCATGTTTAATGGATGCCAGTTATCTCCTGTTAATATCCCTCTGAATGTTCTCCACTGCCTTAACCGGGTATTGAACTCACACTCTTTGGGTCCTGCCATGTGCCCTTCTTATATTTTTATAGCCATGTATGCTGGTTTGGAAAAGAAGCCATTCTTTCAGAAACGGAGATATTTGAAAAGAATCGAGGCCGCAGATTTATATTTTGATAAGACTCGATAGCGTCACTCTCGAAAATGTATTCATATACTGCATTATACAGTAATTCGTCTATTTTCATGTATTTTCAGAGTTCAGTGTTTCCCTTATTTGAAACAAGTGTCATCAATAATGCAGCTCTCGGGACAGATCTCATATCATAAATATTTTGTTTGATCAATAGTTGACACAGATTCTATATAATAATTCTAGCTTCGTTATTAACTTAATTCTTTTATTTATTTTGTTTAGGTAAATAAAATATTTCACGGTCATTGCATTTTGCCTCTTCATTTATATCACCCACGCTATCAATCTAATTTTTCCAATGTTGAATTCAATAGATAACTTCAAAACTTTCCTACCCCGGCAATTAGATACACTATTCGTTCGATGTCGTCAAAAAAAACTTTCGTCAAATCAAAATGACTTCATTTCAAATGTTTACTATCGCTTTCCATGTTGCAACCTTCTTCTTCTATATGCCGATAGGATGTTGGCGATCGTGTCTCTCCACAACGTCCTACTCTTTGTAGCTCGTACTAGATTTTATCATTTTGTTTTATCTCCTAAACCTTGTCCCGCCATCCAAACTCGCTAGGTACGCTATGAGTTGTTTTCCTCTACTTGTGCTTTCAATCTGTCCTGTGAGTATCAAATTTTCCAAGCACCCTTTCCTCATTATGCGCCCTAGAACACTCAACTCTCTTTCTCTTTTTTTTTTGTATTTTCTCTAAACTTCGTTTTTTCTCACATGTTCGGTTCATGGTATTCTCAGTATCCTTCTGTAGAACAACATATCTGTTGATTCCCGTTTTATCTCCATCTTTGAGGAGAGTATCCAACATTCACTACTATATGGGGAGACTGATATTACGTAGCAGTTCAGTACTTTTTTTCTTTGTTTCTAACGAAATTTTCTTGTTTGTTAATACTTTGCTTGGCTTTTGGAAAGCATCTTTCACTATGCGAATACGCCTTCGGGTTTCTCTGTCGCATTTTCTGCCCTGTATTAAAACGCTACCGAAATATTTAAATTGTTGTACTTGCTTAATTTCGGTATTTGTAATTTGTAACAATGTTGGGCTGTTCTTTTGGTGAGAACTACGCCTTCCATCTCTTTGGTGTTTATTCCTTTCTTCTCGCTTTCCTTCATTAGTTTTTATAAGAGACCTTGTAGTTTCCTTTCTGTGTTTGCTATCAGCACTGTGTCATCTGCATATCTTATGTCGTTGAGATTGTGGCCACCAATAATGAATCCGGATAGAACTTCTAATTTTCTCAGAATCGCCTCACTGTATAGCTTGAATAAGTCCGGTGAGAAGACACATCGTTGTCTTAAAACCCTTTCCTATTTTTTTTTAATATTTACCGAATTCCTTTTCTATCCATAATGCTGACGGTTTGCTGGCAGTATCATTTCTGGATTATTCTAATATCCCAAATAAGTCAAGGTGACTCAGCAACTCCAGCAATTCAACAGTGTCGACCTAATTTCACCAAATCAATGAATTCAATTCACTTTCTGTATTATTCAATCTATGTTTTATTATTATTTCATATTTTCATTCAATACATTTTCCTTTCTTTATCAAACAAATCTATCTCTCTCTCTATCTATCTATCTATCTATCTATCTCAGTCTGTTCGTATCTATCTATCTATCTATCTATCTATCTATCTATCTATCTATCTTCGTCTGTTCGTATCTATCTATCTATCTATCTATCTATCTATCTATCTATCTTCGTCTGTTCGTATCTATCTATCTATCTATCTATCTATGTCAGTCTGTTCGTATCTATCTATCTATCTTCGTCTGTTCGTATCTATCTATCTATCTATCTATCTATCTTCGTCTGTTCGTATCTATCTATCTATCTATCTTCGTCTGTTTCTATCTATCTATCTATCTATCTATCTATGTCAGTCTGTTAGTATCTATCTATCTATCTATCTCAGTCTGTTTGTATCTATCTATCTATCTATCTATCTATCTATCTATCTCAGTCTGTTCGTATCTATCTATCTATCTATATTCGTCTGTTCGTATCTATCTATCTATCTATGTCAGTCTATTCGTATCTATCTATCTATCTATCTTCGTCTGTTCGTATCTATCTATCTATCTATCTATCTTAGTCTGTTTCTATCTATCTATCTATCTATCTATCTATCTATCTATCTATCTATCTATGTCAGTCTGTTAGTATATATCTATCTATCTATCTATCTATCTATCTATCTCAGTCTGTTCGTATCTATCTATCTATCTTCGTCTGTTCGTATCTATCTATCTATCTATCTATCTATCTATCTATCTATCTATCTATCTATCTATCTATCTATCTGTCTATCTTCGTCTGTTCGTATCTATCTATCTATCTATCTATCTATCTATCTATCTATCTATCTATCTATCTATCTATGTCAGTCTGTTCGTATCTATCTATCTATCTTCGTCTGTTCGTATCTATCTATCTATCTATCTATCTATCTATCTATCTATCTATCTATCTATCTATCAGAATGTTTTCGTCTCTGCGTATCTCAATTTGTTCTTTATCTCTCTCTTCTTCTTCCCCCCTCTCTCTCTCTCTCTGTATATATATATATATATATATATATATATATATATATATATATATATATATATATATATATATATATATATATATATAGACAGCATAATTGAAATCAAGCAGGTTTGCCAAGACACATCAAGCGCATGTTTCACACAACCATCCTTTAATGTACAATGTAATGTCATAAAAATAAATGCTTATATCAGAAAACTTCTTTAGTATTTTCGGATTTTCAAATTTCATGACTAATTTTTACTTATTAAAATGTAAAGTGCACCCCAGACTTTTAGCTATTCTACAAATGCTCCCTGAAGTAAAAAAAAAAAAATCTAGAGACACAGATCTATTCTCAGCATCCTTCTGCAGAACCACATTTCTGCTGCTTCATGTTAGTTGTCTTTTCATCTATAAGAAAATTGTCCAATACCCACTGCCATATTCATCTTTTCTTTGTTTTTTTTATCGTAATTTTCCTGTTTCATATTACTTTGCTTAGCTTTTCGAAGGCATCTTTTGCACTTCCAATATGCCTTCGGATTTCGGTGCCACATTTTCCGTCCTCTGTTAAAACACATCTCAAATATTGAAACTTCTGGACTCGTTTAATTCTGACGTCTCCAGTTCGGAGTTTTCATCTTGCGCTGTGGGTTTTTTTTCTCTCTTTATTTGTTAACAACCTGACAAGATTACCCGCAATTTTATTATTTAATAACTTTTTTCTTCAACGATGATGTCAACAAGAACAGATTTTTTTTCTCCGTATCACATCACGAGAAACGTCTTTACCGAATGAGGCACAAACCCGTCCCCTTTTTGTTTCGTTTTCCGTATGTTATAATTATACGTTTTAAAACCTCTTTCAATTTTGTTTCAGCCGTGAGTGAATGTTTCGTCCTTTTGTTAATAATCAGTGACCCTCCTTTTTCTTTCAGCTCCACTTCCGTGGAACACTAGGCCGTTTTAATTTGTATTTATTTCATTATTTCTACATCAGTGACGTGGGTCATGTTGCAGTCCTTTTCGTCGCCATCATACGGCATGCTGTTCTTCATTGTGTTGCTTTTTACATGCAAGACGAACGGCGTGCATTATTACCCAACACCACGACTCAAATCACAACGTCAGACGACAAGCTAACTTCTCATTAGAGCGTCTTTAAATGATTCTTATTTGAAATGAACTAACAAATAAATAAACGAATGAACGAAAGGAAAGAAGCGAACATGTTTCTTGTACTCAAAGAATTGTACTTTGTAGTGTCAATAAGAAACGAAAGATGATGACGAAGAGAAAAAGAAGGAGATATTGAAGGAAGAAGATTTAATAGTAAGTAAAAGAATATACAATGTTCCCTCACTAATTCGCGGTTCTACTATCGCGGATTCACAATGTCGAGGATTTAAAAAATATATATATGGAAAATATATCGCGGATTTTCTGGAAAATTCTGGAAAAATCGCGATATATGAACACCTAAAATTTTTCATTAAATCCATTAAAATATTAATAATGAATATTATTTCCTAGTCTAGGAACAACAAAACAAGCGTAAAATAACCAAAAAAAAAACATAAAAAAAACAAAAAAACAAAACATATACAATCATCAGCTGCATCATCATCATTTCTACTGCGCAGCAAATTCATCACCATCATCATTCAAATTTTACTTCTTTCGTGTTGAGTACAGTAACAATCTTTATTTTTTTAAACCTAAAGTCTTATTGCTTAACAGTTGTCCTTGTTATTAACAGAGTACTGTAATCGGTGGGTTGTTAACAGTACACGGAGGGTTTTAAAAGTCCAAATACACGTTAAATAAATACTGTAAACATGGCGTCCCTACTTCGCGGAAATTCAGTTATCGCGGCAGTCTCGCAACCAATCTACCGCGATAAACGAGGGATCACTGTATTTAAAAAAGAACGTGATGTTGCAAGAGACTTTTTCCTCCATTTTTTTCTTCTTATTTTCTTCGTTTTTCTCATATCTTTCCCCTTCTAAACCATTCTTTTCTTTTTCTCTTACCTACTTTCCTCGTCTTCTTTCATATCTTTGTCTTCTTTTATTCTCTGTCTTAATCTACTCTTTCGTCTTTTTCACTTCTTTTTCACTTCTTCTTTTTTTGTCTCTGTCTCGTCTTCTCTCTTCTTTCTCGTTTTCCACTTCACCACTGTTAATAACTTTCAATATCAAACCCAACAATCTCCGAAATTTAAAAAATAATACAAATTAAACTTTCTTCTTCCTGGAGAGCTGATTTCTAATTTCAATTGGGTTCGTTATATTCATTTACGCACACCTAACCTTGGGAAATGCATGATATCGTCTCTTCTCCACCAACTATGGATTAAATAGTGAAATTTCTACTTCTGACGTCTCCACTGATCTGTGAAATTTTATTCACTAATTATTTTTCCTCTCCCAATAAGAGTAGATAAGTCTGCCTATCGTCCGGTTCACACTTCTCCCAGTCTTTTGAACAGAAGTAGAGGTTTATCCCTTATTTCCTGTTTAGGATTGGGTTTCCGGTTCCTTCTAAAGACTACTTCCACTATGATTCTAACGTCTCCGACTGAACTCTGAAATGTTATTTACTAATTAAATCTTGACATCATCATGTCAAAACTTAGCTGTTATCTTTCCTGCATAACCCCAATAAGTTTACTTTTGCCCTTTCTTACGCTCATACAATACCACACAGTAACCCTCTACCTTGAGTAGCTCTTGAACATTAGTAATAAAAAATAAAAATTTAAAAATTCTGTCACTAAATCATTATTATCTCCTTACAATCTCATATTTTCTGGCTTTAAATAACTTGCAAAGGTTGATAATCCGTAAAAAATGAATCGATCATTCTTCTTCTTCTTCTTCTTCTTCTTCTTCTTCTTCTTCTTCTTCTTCTTCTTCTTCTTCTTCTTCTTTTCTAATTTATTTTCTTCTTCTTCCTTTTCTTGTTCTTTTTCTTCTTTTATCTTTTTCAACCAATTTCAAAATATGCCCCAAATATTTTTAATCGGATCTCGATAAACAAACAAAAACAGGAATTTTGATTTTTCTGAAAGGCACTTACATGAAATATTTTCAGGTTCCTATCATCTCCTTTTCAGTTGGCCTTGTGCCTGTTTAGTAAATATACTTCTTCTCAGTGTCGCTGTCCTTCAGAACATAGGTGATCATGGTTCTCCACAACTTCGCAGCTCTAAGCAATATTTGTACCTAGATTATCCCTTTGAATGTATGTTCTGCTATGCATTCCCATAAACTTAAGTCAATACTACTTTTTCTTCTACATGAGGTGACCATTCAGGAAGTGGCTCTCCACACCTTCCTATCCTTTGTACTTTTTAGTAGAGGTTTGTCATATCACCACGCTTCCAACTCTATGTTCTGCCTTCCATTTACTCTAGCTGGCTACGTAGGTTACTCGCTGCTTTCCTCTGGCTCTATTGCCTTAAACAGGAACTGAGAGTGGCAAATTCGCCAAGCCCTCTTTCCTCATGTATCCGAAACATTTTAACTATCTCTTTCTGATAGTGAGTATATGATTCATTGTAGTTATATAGTGCTTAAAACTTAAAGGTTAGAAATTATTTTAATGCTAAGTCCTTTTGAGGAAGAAGTTGATCATGACTCTCTATAGCGTACTCTTCTTGATTATCTATAAATTCCATGTTTTCTTGGGAAGTATAGTGGAATGGTATCCCGTGGCCCATTTCGCGCTTTCCATTTCCACACTGGCTGCCACATAAATGTAGAAACTAGTCTCCGTCGCTATTTGACCCATACATGGGGAAAAATAGAAAGGATAGATCTATGTCTTTCCAAAAATTAAAAATACAACGCAACAAGTGAAGCCATTACAGTCAAAAAACATGTCAAATTGTCTCTTACAATTCTTCTTGTATTTTCTTCTTGTTTTCTTCTTTTTCTTCTTTTTTCCTCTTTTTCTTCTTTTTTCCTCTTTTTCTTCTTCCTCTTTTCTTCTTTTTTCTTCTTCTTCCTTTTCTTCTTTTTCTTGATATTTTCTTGTTCTTTTTCTTCATCTTCTTTTTCTTCATCTTCTTTATCTTCTTTTTTCTTCTTTTTATTCCTTTTCTTGTTCTTTTTCTTGTTCTTTTTCTTCTTTTATTTTTTCAACCAATTTTAAAATATGTCCCAAATATTTTTAATCGGATCTCAGTAAAAAAAACAAAAAAAGGAATTTATTTTTCTTCTTTTTCTTCCTTTTTTTCTTCTTTTTCTTTTTCTTCTTCTCTTCCCCCTTTTTCTTCTTTTTTCTTCTTCCCCTTCTTCTTATTTTTAGAAATTCTTGTGTAAATTTGACGGTTTTACTCTCTTAACAGTCTTATGGATCCTAATTCTTAAGTTAATGATTAAATAAGCTCATGGCGACTTCTACGACAATAAAATATCCGTAGAAATTGAGTTTAACAAATTTAACAAAATATTATAATATAACAGTCATAAATATGAACACTTGTCGTTATTTTAAGAAGTAAGAGGGTACAAATAAAATATCTTAAATTGACAACTTTTTCCATGTTACTTAAACAGACGTCAAACACTCCTATATTCCCTTCTTTATTTCTTTGATTTAGTTTCTCGTTAAAACCACGTAGCATCTCTGATATGTCTTCCCCGTCTTTCCACGCGATCAAAACGGAATAGTCCAATAATTATGAGGCATCAGCAGGGCTTAACGGCCGTGCTAACTAAAGGAGAGACACGCAGAATTATAATAAGTTAATAATAATAATAATAATAATAATAATAATAACAACAACTTAATAATAATAATAATAATAATAATAATAATAATAATAATAATAATAATATATTTAAAATCTTCCATATTGTCTTCATGTTTTCTTTTTATATTATTTGTAGTTTTTCATGCCTGCTGAAGTATGTGTTCCCTTCTCATTTAAAAACCTTCGAAATTTAGGATTCTCAACGAATGAAAAAGAAATTTGAAAATACATCTGACAATCAAGAGAAAAAAAACAAAGGAGCGGGAAGGGTAGGGGAAATGAGGGGGAGGCACGAATACGAAGAACAACTGAAATGAGGCGAGGGTTGAATAAAATGAAATATTTTAAAAAAAAATAAATAAAATAAAACAAGGGATAATGGTGGTAAGTTAACGATTTGGTCGACGATGAGCGGGACGCGGGGAACAGGGAAGTGATTTGCGAGGAGTCTTAGGAAAGAAATTAAAGATATTTCGAGGAGAAAAAAAAACGAAACAAAAAAAGAAACAAAAAGAAACAAACAAAAAAAAAGAATCAACAAAAGCAAATTGAAAATTGCCAAACCGAAAAATAAATAATATTAATAAATGGCTTTGCTTGTTTGTTTGTTTTTTTGTAAATTTTTTTTTTTACATCTTTAAACAAAAATTAACAAAATAACGTAAAATAAAATGAAAAAAATCCACAGAATAAAAAGTAATAATAATAATAACTCACTAAGACGACAACCACTATGACGACGATGACACCCCCACCTCACTACCACCACCACCACCACCACCACCACCACCACCACCACCACCACCACCACCACCACCACCACCACCACCACCACCTCAAGAGTATTACCAAAGACACCATTGCGACTACTAACACCAACTGCACAACCGCAACTACCACCAAAACTACCACTTCCAACGCCACAACCACTACCAAAAACACCATCTCTACTACCTCCACCACCACCACTACAATTACCAAAACCACCACTTCTCAGCAACCACCACATTACCAAAACCATCACAACAAAAGTTACCACCTCCGCCAACACCACAACGACCAAATCCTCCACCTTCCTCACCGCTAAACCACCATCACCCCTACTAATTTCTTTCTTAATTCGATATATTTTGTTTTCATTGTTCGAATAGATGTCCCACGTTTATTTGTCTGATGTTACTATCTATGTATAAAGGTATGTATGTATGTATGTATAAATGTGACAGAGAGAGAGAGAGAGAGAGAGAGAGAGAGAGAGAGAGAGAGTCTGGGAAACCCACACACAGACGTATATTTTTTATTGAAATTGGAGTTGATCTGAGTAGCGAAATTAGATCAGAGCATTTTGTTTACTGATGGAGAAATCTGATCTAGGAGTTGTACCCATTGAATCCGGGACATCAGAAAACAATTAAAATGGTCGAAATAATTTTTATCGGTTACAAATTGAAATAGAGCTTAGTAAGCTATAAGGAACTTTGGAATTCACATGATTTTGGTTGAAGCAGCCAGAACCCCGGGATAATCGCGTGCGAAGTAGTAGGGCAGAGGGTCGGTTATGAGCAGCCGGGTTTTTCTATATAAACGCGTAGTTATGCTGAAAAAGTGGCAAACGGAAGAGAGAAACAGGAGGAAATTCTTGGCGAGACTGGAGAGACTTAGCCCGGGCAAGAGTTGGGCTAGAGACAGTGGAGAGTCGAGTTGGAGAATGGAGGAGGAGAGGAAGTGACGTCAGAGATTGGAACGAAGTGTCCGCTAACATGTACTGTTGATATAATTACCGCTTCTTCTGCTACCACGAATATTACTACTACTGTTAATACTTCTGAGGAGGAACGCCACTATAAACTTTAAGCCCCGCACAGAAATCTTTATCCCCTCCATCGCAAGAGTCGTATATAGTTCTCAGATGATTTAACAACAAGTTAATCACAATACACTCTCTGTGTGTCTAGAATCCAGTGTATGAGTTTTTTTTGCGTCAAATACTTTTCTTTTCTGTAACCCGTTTCATTTCTATACTATTCTTTTCTGCTATATAAAAGACATTAACAATTCAACCATTGAATAGTTGTTTGTCCGGCTTTATGCAGATATTAATTTTTTTTGCTGCATTCTAAATTTCTTAGCACAGACTCTCCAGCCGTGTTTACATCTTCAGTCAACCGTGAATGGATGAACATCACTTCTGCTTTCTGGATCAAACCAATCACAACGAGGACAGGAAGCAGAATTAAAACCAGTGAGCCGGTCGAATAATCGAGAGAATGTAACAGTGTCACGTGAGAGCGGATTACCCGTTACTTGATAATACAATATGCAATGCTTGTGGAAAAGTGTGCAAAGGTGTAACAGGATTAAAACGACAGGTTAAAATACACGGAAACAATGATGCAGGAGCTGTGGCCAGAGGTGTTCATGCCTGTTATACCTGTGCAAAGAATGCATGCCTCTGGCTGGGCTAAAAAGCCACATAAGAGCAGATCGTGATGAGCTCTTTTACGGGTATTTAACCAATGGCAATGCTCAAACACGAGTTTGTAGCGATCATATATATATATATATATATATATATATATATATATATATATATATATATATATATATATATATGTTGAGTCTTGACTCATTGTTGAATCTCGCCTAATGCATGGAATAATAATGCAACACAAAATGTACTTAGAACAAGAATGTATTATAACAAGAAAGTGTACACAATAAGTACATATAGTATTTCTGTATATTTCTGGGAAGACGTTCCTGGAGAATGTGTTGACTAGTCGCAGTCGATCAGAGTCTCTAGTTGGATCTCGTGATTCCTCCTCCCTCGTCTTCCGGTACCAACCATTATTTATATAGTTGGTAGTCACTTATGCAGATTAGGTGGATCCTACCACAACAATATATGAAATAAATCCTAAAGTGCTCGGAATAACCTATCCAAATTTCATCTAAGCGGATCTTCAGGCTAAGCTGGCTTACCCTGAAGATCCGTTTAGGTGAAACCTAGGTAGGTTGTTCAAGGCTCTTTAGGACTTATTTCATTATTTCCCTGCTCTACTTAGCGTATTGAGCACTCTAACTTTTAGCTTTTTACTCGCTTGGTTTTATTTTTCTTTGGACTAAAACTTAAGTCACCGGACGATTTATTTCGCCCTGTTCGGATGTTCTTAGTTCTTTCTTTTTTGCCAATTTTTTCTTCTCGGGTACCAATTTCTTTTGATAAACTTACAAGTTGTGCTATCCGAGGTTTTTTTCCAACCGAGCATTACTACTAGTATAATATATACACACACACACACACACATATATATATATATATATATATATATATATATATATATATATATATATATATATACATATCGGCGTCAAAGAATAGAATCGATCATTTTTCAGCATCGATTAAGATGCTATAATACATGGCAACAATGATGCAGAAACTGTTGCCAGGGATGTTCAGTGCCTGCCCCACCTGGGTAAAGAATGCATGTCTTTAGCTAGACTAAAAGCCACATAAGAGCAGCTCATTTTACTGGTATTCAAGCAATGACAATGCTCGAATTCGATGTATGTCTGTCTTAATCAATCAAGGATATAAAGTTTATCTGTCATGCATGCCTCATGCCTCTAAAATCGAGTTATGGTCTCAAGTGTAATTTAAGTGGCCATGGACGCTAAAGTGAAAAGGAACCAAACAAGTGATGTGAAAGGTTGGAGGAAGGGGCGATGGCGATTCTCACCTGAGTAAGATGAAGAAGAATGTGGAGGCTCTATGAACACTGAAGAGAGTCGTAAATATTCAAGGGCGCTATAATTTTAACAGGGCCTGATAATTATTTAAACATTTGAATCCTGGTTCGGAAAAGTTGCAATGATGGATTTGATGCATCGCGGTCAACTCGTTCAGAAACGCCAATTATCACCTCTGTACATCCGTATTCTCAGAACAATGATTAAAAACAACCCCAAGCGAAGGAACCCTTTGACTCTTAAAGAATACAGACCTTCAACCGATTCTATAGATTGGCGCCAAAAATCGCAAACAAAGGGCAATACCAAATAATAAAACAACGTCTCTGGAGGATTTTCAATTTAAACAACAACTAAAATGATTAGCACATGCAAGTAGAAGGGAGAAAAATAATCTAGATCAGTAATTCTCAACCGCGTCTTCCACGAAATATTGTCACGGCATACATATATATATATATATATATATATATATATATATATATATATATAACAATCTGTCTGTGGATGACAATATATAGGCCCCTGAAAAATTTATTTCGGTTGAGCTCTCCGAGGAGGAAGTGTGGGTTTGTAAACAGTGACTATTACGGCTAATAATGCAAGACTCTTCGGTAAATCGAATTGAGTTCTCTCTGTCACTGTGTGTTTATTTAAAAATAAATACGCTTAAATTCTCCTTCATCCCTGCTGTGCGTCAACGGCTTAGTGGTAGAATCCCCGATTGACACTAATTCAGTTGGGTTTCGATCCTAGCTAGAGGCAAACGGTCGTCTAGCCACACTGATGAGCTGTGATACAGCGAAACAGTCTGTCTGTGGATGACAATATATATATATATATATATATATATATATGTGTGTGTGTGTGTGTATGGGGGGTGGAAGTAGTAATGGTACAGGGTTATCTGAAAAGTTATCAGCAAAACGCTGTGGGCACCAAATCTGTGTATCTACTACCTCTTCATTTGTTAAAACCATATTGCGTTGAAATGAGAAATATAAAAAATTTGATTAAAAAGTGTGATAACTGAATTCTTTCAAGCTAATAATGAATCAATCTGCCATCAATGCTTTAAATCGATTTTTCCGCCAGAAAGCCTTACGAATTCACACCCATTAGATCAAGTTACAAATAAATTCTCAACTACTGCGCACTAGTGTTCGTGCGATCGTCTTAAGTGTGCCATACATATAAAGGATGGTCTAATAACTTGGACCGATTTTTAATGTGAATTAAGTTTAAGCGTCTAATGATTTTTTTTTTCTTTTTCTTTCAGATTTAATAACTTAAGTCTTTAGCAATTTCAACCATGGAAAGATTAACAATCAAACAACGTGTTAAAGTTTCAAGAGTGCAGTTGGAAAAAAATTGTTTGTAAATTCAAACGAACTGGGTCGGTGGCAGACGTGAAAACACCATTGCATGCTCGTTTACGCCGTTCAGCTGAAAACATTGCTACAGTGCATGAGAATGTAGCCGAAAATCCAGACCCCTCTATTCGTCATCGCGCGCAGGAATTGAACCCTCTCCACAACAACGTTACATCGTTTCCAACTGCACTCTCGGTTGGTCGATTATGTTGACCAAAAAAATCGAGAAGTGCGCGAAATGCATTTCTGTTTGAACGTCCATTTTCATAATCGGCTTCGATGTTTGATTGTTAATCTTTCCATAGTTAAGATTGCCAAAGACTTAATTCGTTAAATCTGAAAGAAAAAGAAAAAATCATTAGACGCTTAAAGTAATTCACATTTAAAATCGGGTCAAGATAATAGAACACCCTTTATATGTATGTGTGTAGAAGTAGTAATAGTACTGCTTTAGTATTAGTTTTTTAAAATTACGTCCTGTAGATGGCGTCCTCCTGTACGAATGCATTCTTGAAATCTGCTGTTGAGATTCCTCATTGACTGCTGCAACATCTCAGCTGGGATACTGTGAATTTCATTCTCGTTACTAAAATGGCGAAATGTTTACTTGCTCAAGGCCACTGTCTCGCAGTGTTGCCACTTGCTCATGTCTGGCAATATGCACTTAAAAAATTCCCCATTTTGGGGGGTCACCCTATATTTGAATGAATGAATAAATCTTGAACTTTTTATCCTACATTAGCTAAAAAGGTTGTATCAGTTTTATTGCAATTTTCTACTTCTTTTTTATGTTCATTAGGCTTCGCGGCATTAAATAATATGGAAAATATAGAGCGACAACACGTACGCCCAAATGAAGAAGAAATGAGGGTCTGCTTATCGCACAATCGATCAAGCATTGAAGAAATTGAGAAAAACTACCAGGCACAAGTTTCACACTAAATGCAGAAATATTTGAATAGAAACATTGAAATAAACTAAGTTCATATTCGTGTGTGTATTTTTTTCTCAAATCTATGGGTTTTTTTTTCATAACATTTAGATGTTTAACCTTTAAATATTTTGCTAAGTGTTCACGTTATATTTTTTCATTTGCTTCTAGGTGTTGGGTACCTCGACGTGGTGTAATGGTTATAAAGCTTGTCTTGCTAGATCAATTACGACTGAGTAGTAAGTTCGATCCTCACTGAGTGCACCATACTTTCGGCCTTGTGCCACATCTAAGCCGGGCTTAGAAAATCACTTTGCTTCTAGGTATTCCAATGCCTAAAAGACACACTAAACTAGATATTGAAATTCTACACTACCATAAACAAAAGGTTAGGAAGGGAATTTCCATTCAATACTATAGCATTTCTAGTTCAAGTTGGGAATAATCAAACTCAAATTAATACTAAACAATCTCACGTCCTACTAAACAATTTAAAATTGATACTAAACAATTTCTGGTTGGTACTAAACAATTAAAAATTGATACTAAACGATTTAAGGTTGGTACTAAACAATTTAAAATTGATACTAAACAATTTCAGGTTGGTACTAAACAATTTAAAATTGATACTAAACGATTTAAGGTTGGTACTAAACAATTTAAAATTGATACTAAACGATTTCAGGTTGGTACTAAACAATTTAAAATTGATATTAAACAATATCACGTTGGTACTGAACAATTTAAAATTGATACTAAACGATTTCAGGTTGGTACTAAACAATTTAAAATTGATACTAAACAATCTCACGTTGGTACTAAACAATTTAAAATTGATACTAAACAATCTCACGTTGGTACTTAACAATTTAAAATTGATACTAAACGATTTAAGGTTGGTACTAAACAATTTAAAATTGATACTAAACGATTTAAGATTGGTACTAAACAATTTAAAATTGATACTAAACAATTTCAGGTTGGTACTAAACAATTTAAAATTGATACTAAACAATTTCAGGTTGGTACTAAACAATTTAAAATTGATACTAAACGATTTCAGGTTGGTACTAAACAATTTAAAATTGATACTAAACAATCTCACGTTGGTACTAAACAATTTAAAATTGATACTAAACAATCTCACGTTGGTACTAAACAATTTAAAATTGATACTAAACGATTTAAGATTGGTACTAAACAATTTAAAATTGATACTAAACAATTTCAGGTTGGTACTAAACAATTTAAAATTGATACTAAACAATTTCAGGTTGGTACTAAACAATTTAAAATTGATACTAAACAATTTCAGGTTGGTACTAAACAATTTAAAATTGATACTAAACAATTTCAGGTTGGTACTAAACAATTTCAAAATGATGCTAAACAATTTCATGTTGGTAAATATATTTTTCAACAAATCAAATGAGGCATAACAATGAAATTGTGCTAGCAAATATTTATTGTCACTAACTCATGAATTATGGAATACCAATGTGCTCATGCATGTCAAAAATTCATATCCTCAAGGTCCAAGGCTGGCTGTATAAATGTGCCAGCAAAGCTGTATATTTAGGCAGGGTTATTAGAGGTATATTATGAGCAATAACTTGTTCAAGTTGTGCACTGCGAAATTCAGTTTCTGTTGCATTTCCTCGTCTTTCGCCTGCAAGAACTCGAGGAAGCTTCAAAGCAAACTCGGATTTTACACCAGCCTTAAGAATTGACCATGTTCTTTTTATCGGATTCATCATCGGACTATATGGTCCGAGGCGTAAGAAGTGATGATGGGCAAACTCAGGTTTCAGAAATGTGTTTTCCAACGCAGCATGGCAAGGGGCAATGTCAGCCACCAATAGCACAGCTGACTGGTATCTGCCGTGGGTCCATTGTAACAAAATGTCTTACAAACTCTTCAGCTTGTTCTTTTTTGAATGAACCTCGACGGATTTCATGATAGATTAATCCGAGGCTACTGATCCCTCCAATTAGGTGAATATTTGTCCCGCGAGTCCTGGTAGCGACTACAGTGCATCGACTGCCCTTCCTTGATCGCCCTTCCGTACGAGAAATATACAAATTAAAATTTGTTTCATCAAGGTAAACAACTGGGATATTGTCGGTCTGGAATTGAATTTGATTAATCCAAATTGACCTTGATTATTACCAACTTGAATTTGATTAATCCAACTTGACCTTGATTATTACCTACTTGAAATTGATTAATCCAACTTGACCTTGATTATTACCAACTTGAAATTGATTAATCCAACTTGACCTTGATTATTACCAACTTTAATTTGATTAATCCAACTTGACCTTGATTATTACCAACTTGAAATTGATTAATCCAACTTGATTATTACCAACTTGAATTTGATTAATCCAACTTGAACTTGATTATTACCAACTTGAATTTGATTAATCCAACTTGACCTTGATTATTACCAACTTTAATTTGATTAATCCAACTTGACCTTGATTATTACCTACTTGAAATTGATTAATCCAACTTGACCTTTATTATTACCAACTTGAAATTGATTAATCCAACTTGACCTTGATTATTACCAACTTTAATTTGATTAATCCAACTTGACCTTGATTATTACCAACTTGAAATTGATTAATCCAACTTGATTATTACCAACTTGAATTTGATTAATCCAACTTGACCTTGATTATTACCAACTTGAATTTGATTAATCCAACTTGACCTTGATTATTACCTACTTGAAATTGATTAATCCAACTTGACCTTGATTATTACCAACTTGAAATTGATTAATCCAACTTGATTGTTACCAACTTGAATTTGATTAATCCAACTTGAACTTGATTATTACCAACTTGAATTTCATTAATCCAACTTGATTAATACAAACTTGAATTTGATTAATCCAACTTGACCTTGATTATTACCTACTTGAATTTGATTAATCCAACTTGACCTTGATTATTACCAACTTGAAATTGATTAATCCAACTTGATTATTACCAACTTGAATTTGATTAATCCAACTTGACATTGATTATTACCAACTTGAAATTGATTAATCCAACTTGACCTTGATTATTACCAACTTGAATTCGATTAATACAACTTGACCTTGATTATTACCAACTTGAAATTGATTAATCCAACTTGAACTTGATTATTACCAACTTGAAATTGATTAATCCAACTTGACATTGATTATTACCAACTTGAAATTGATTAATCCAACTTGACATTGATTATTACCAACTTGAAATTGATTAATCCAACTTGACCTTGATTATTACCAACTTGAAATTGATTAATCCAACTTGACCTTGATTATTACCAACTTGAAATTGATTAATCCAACTTGAACTTGATTATTACCAACTTGAATTTGATTAATCCAACTTGACCTTGATTATTACCAACTTGAATTTGATTAATCCAACTTGAACTTGATTATTACCAATTTGAACTTGAAATGCAGAGTGGCAGTTATATTTAACCATTTCAACAGCAAATGGGTAGGACCGATATGTCAATCTCGTAGCACGCTTAAATTCATGTAGTTGGGCCACCAAAGAAAAAAAAAGTTCGTCAGAGGGAAGCCACATCACCTCTGTGAGAAAGTGTCTGAAGTCGAAAAGCCAGTTCAGGACCAATTACATTACAGATCCTTCTTTGGATTTTGTCGAAGACGTCGAGATGAACGGCAGGAGCACCAGACCAAAGGAGGCAACTGTATTCAATGCAAAGACGAAAGGTAGATTTGTAGATGTGTAAGATAGACTATGACGAGAAATACCTTTTGGCACGACACAGTGAACCAACTTTCCTGGCAGTAGATGTAGCTATTGACTCAATGTAGTTGTTCTAACTCAAGACAGTTGAAAACGTGAGTCCAAAAAGGCGCAGTGAGACGTTCTCACGGACACGTGCATCAACCATGCGGATGGGAGGCAGGTTTGGTTTGGTTTGGTTCGTTTTACGGCATATCAACACCTCAATGAGTTATTTAACGCCGACAGGATTTTTATTTCTGGTAATATTTTTTTTCAAAATTGTATTCCTGGTAATATTATTTTACAAAAATTTATTGCTGGTATTAAAACCTATTTTTACATTTTCATAATGGTTTGACCCCATAGCTGGGACCCTAACAGGTGCTATCACCCCGAGTCAGGGTGGACCTGGGAACACCAGCAATTAAGAAGTGGTTCCACGCTACTCAAAACCTCCCGATCAGAGGCATGGCTGTTGGATGTAGTTTATCGTCTTACCCAGAACGTGGAGGGCAGGGACGTTTCTCTATGGTGGTTACCTGAAATCATTACTAGTGCGCAGGTGGCAGCACTGCTTGGAACAGCTCGTGTGTTAACGACAGTGTTGCGTCTTTAAGTTGCTGGAAGGGGCAGAGATATGACCATCATCATCTGACCGAAACATTCAAGCGTCGGAGAAGATCTTTAAATAATATTAAATGCCCTGATACCAGTCATAGATCTCATGTGTTCTGATCTGAAGCGTGTTAACATGTCCATGTTTCGTGTTGATGAATTAAGAAGGCCTCGTTATGGATATGACGATAAACTACATCCGACAGAAAGGCCTCTGATCGAGTGATTGGAGGTTTTGAGAAGCGTGGAGCCACTACTTAGTTGCTGTTGTTCCAAGATCCACTATAACATGGGGTGTTAGCATCTGTTAGGGTTCAGCTATGCGCAAATAGTTACCCCTCCCCCGCAAACCGGGGTCAAAAAAGTATGAAAGCAGAAAAATACTTTTTTTTGTAGTGAAATTACCAGCCATATATTTTCATAGTAAAAAAAACTAGCAGCAATACATTTTTTTAATAAAATTTCCGGCAATACATTTTTGAAAAAAGAACAAAATTTACCAGCAATAAATTTTGTAAGAAAAGAATAAAATTTACCAACAACATATATTTGTAAAATAGAATAAAATTTACTTGAGATACATTAAAAAAAAAATACCAGCAATTCATTTTTGTAAAAAAAGAATAAAATTTACCAGCAATATTTTTTTTTTAAATTGCTAGGAAGATATTTTTTAAAAAAGAATAAAATTTACCAGCAATATATTTTAAAAAAATATCAACAATACATATTTGTAAAAAAGAAACAAAAATACCGGCAATACATTTTTAAAAAATAATAATGATAAAGATAAACAGATGTATATGTCTCCGGAGGAATGGCAAACGGCGTCTCTCTATTCATGGCTGAGGGAAGGATATAGCAGTGTAGAAGATTTGTGCGTAACATGTAGAAATATGAGAGCACCATCAATCGGACGATTTTTTTTTTTTTTTAAAGCTTATCACCCCAAGCAAGGCTGGAAGCCACTAGCACGCAAGGGGTCACAGAAGGTTTGGAGGAAGAGCAGGTAGGAGTGGCAAAGGAGAGGATGTGGAGAAAGATAGTGGATCGATCAAGGCAAGGGGGTTACAGAAGATTTGGAGCGAGAGCAGATAGGAATGAAAGGTGAAAAGATGTGGAGAAGGGAAGTGGATAGATCAAGGCAACTGGAGATGTCGATTGACGTTACACTTAAATAGTTGGAGATTATATTTGTCAGGGAAACAGGAATAAGGAAGGGAGTTCCACAGGCGAGATGTGCGAGATATGAAGCTATTGGAGTAGAAGAGACGTCTACATCTAACAGTTTCAACGATGAAGGGGTGCGAACGGGATGCCAGCCTCGTAAGACGTTTAAATTCATGAGGCCTAGGAACCAGCGAAAGCAGCTCATCGGAGCAATTACCGTGAAAGTATTTGTAAAAAAGACAGAGCGAGGCAACGTCGCGTCTGTGAGAGAGCGACTGCAGACGAGATGACAGATCAGGACCAATTACATTGCATATCCGTCTCTGGATCTTATCAAGAACTCTGAGGCAAACAGCAGGGACTCCAGACCATATATGGCAGCAATACTCCATGCAAGGGCAAATGGTTGATTTATAGATTTGGAGGATCGACTCCGGGGAGAAAATTTTCCTGACTCGGCACAGGGAGCCAACTTTCCTTGCGGTGGATGTTGATTGATTTAATTGAGCGATTATATCAACTCCTCATGTGTCATTTACTGCCGAAATTTAATTTTCCTGAGAGCTTTGAAGTAATAAAATATGGTATATGTTATTCTGCTTTCACAATTGAATACATGGTAGATGATACTCAGCATTTGTGCATGTAGTGGGTGCGATGAATAAATTGTCCTCTAAATTACACAAAAGTAATAATACCAACCTCTCATTTTAATAGTTATATTTACAATAATTACACAAAAAATATCTTGAAATACTAAAGAGTAAATTTATTTAATAGAATATCTATTGGCTTCAACCACAGCCTCCAGACGACTTCGGAATCTCCTGGATGGTCTCCTTGTTTAAGTTTCTGAATGCTGTCATAATCTTTGCCTTCGGTTCATCTTTGGTGTTACAAAGAGTTTTATTGATCTCTCGCTTAACTGCACCCCACACATAATAATCAAGAGGGGTGCGGTCTGGAGAATTAGGTAGCCAGATGTAAGGGGTGATATGGTCACAGAAATTGTCTGACAGCCATGACTGTGTTCTCCTGCTTTTGTGGCAAAGGGCAGACTCCTGTTGCCAGACGCAGGGTCTTTCAGCAGCCACGCTTTTTGATCCGGGGCAGCACTATCACCTCACGGCACTTGATGTAGGCCTCCGTGCTGAGTCTGAAGCCCTGTGGGAAGATGAATGGAGGCATTACGTCGCCATCACTAGTGACTCCTTCGTAATCACCATTAAACTCATACAACTCTTTCCGAATCCTCTGCACTGTCCTCTGATTGACATCCAAAGACACACCCAATCTTTCGTACAGCATGCCGTTTTCAAATTTATGGCGGATTGAATTGCGCCATGGTATTCTTCTTCTCACAGACGGTGCCCAACTGACCCTATTATACTGTGCAGTCGACAAAATCAAAAGAGACAACGCGCTTTCGCAAAATTAAAAATATAAAATGGCTACAATTTACTCATCGCACCCTGTATATGTTTGTGTTTGTGTGTGTGGGGTGGGTGGAAAAAGAGATATATAGAGAGAAACTAAATCAAATGTCTAATTAAATCCCATGGTCACTATGTCAGATTCGGATAAAGTTTTACTATGTCATATCCAAACCTTCATTTCAGCCATAGTTTAAGAGTTTTGACCCTTGAAATTTGCTTGAACTCTCAGGTCAGGTGCCAGTTGCACGTTTTTTGCTGAATTTAGCATTTCGTAAGTTTGGATCCTGATAAGTTGAAATTTGATCGTTCTATGAACGGATAGAGAGCACAGGGGTTTCTGGTTTCAGTTTGTGGACACAAACATTAAAAAAATTAAGCAACTATTTAATCAACTTGACTATAAAGTTTTGGGTCAAAAATTAAGCAACCCGGTCCTGGTCAAAATCCTAAGTTTATTTTATAACATAAATTTATTTAAATTATCTGGGACTTAATCCAAGGCAGAAGGTAAAATCTAACCACAATTACAAAGAAAACTTATCAGATCGTAGATATTTTAACAATTTATACAGTAACAATAAAAAGAGGTAAGTATACAGAAATTAACCGGCGTCCTATCAGGTAAGTGAAAAAAATCATTATTGAATGTGAAATTGAATGGATGTGGGGAGTCAGTGCGCCCACGTCGCTACCGAATGTGACACAAGGCCGAGGTCTAAAGTGGGTTTAACGTAAATACCGTGCAAAAATTGTCCAAGCCCCCTCGGCACTTCCAGATAATGACACCAGTCCCAGTCCCAAAGGAGAGGTGCTGCCTGGGGAATGTCACCCTAAAATGTCAGGTAATTAAGTAAATTGAAAACTGCATATATCTACTTGGAAGAGACTTTCAGAGATTACAACTTAATTTGTGAAAAAACTGAGAGACAAACACAAAAGTATTTTTTAAATCAGGTCAAATATTGAGAAAAGTATTTTGTTGTCATTTGTCCTGTTAGCGACACCAGATATATTAGGACCTACTATCAATGACGCCAGGTTGACACTTTGTCTTTCAACATCATGATCAGTACCATGACCAGCTGTGGTCGTAGGGTCCCTGCGCAGCTGAGAACCTGCCTAGTTCTCTCCTGCAGGAAGAAAAAGGGACGATTTCTTCAAAGATGAAGAAGAGACTCGAGGCGACGTAGATGTGGTTCTACAGAAGGATGCTAAGGATATCATGGACCGAGCATCGATGAGATCTTAGATTACAAACAAGGAGAAGGCTTATACTTAACATCAGAAAGAGGCAGCTGAAGTTCCTGGGACACATAATGAGGAAGGAGGGCCTGGAGAATCTGATACTCACGGGTCGAATAGAGAGAAAGAGAGACAAAGGAAAACAACACGTGACATACCTGGCAGACTTAAGCAAGTAGATGACAGAATGTGGTCTGGGGAAGGAAGTATTGGGAAGGAGAATAGAAGGAGGTGGAGAGCCATGATCGGCACATAAAAAAAAAAGGAAGAAAAAACTTCACTGTCACAAATCGCCACTGTGCTTCACCACTCTGGACAACGTACCAACATCACGACTGTCACCAAGACAAATTCTCCCGGAATCCCGTCTTTTGGGATTTTTATTGTCTCAGGCCGCCACCAATTGCCCAAAGAACCGGTCAATCCGCGCATTAAATCAAACTACTGCTGATCGGCCAAAGAACCAGCCAATTCGCGCATTATATCAAACTATAGCTGACTGGCCAAAGAACCCTTCCATCCTTAACCAACTCTTTTTTTTCCTACTGGGTGTCTCGCACCCTCCTCATTCGAAAGACGTTGTAGGGGAACCGGTTTAGTCGCTTAACCTGATCATGCAGCAGGTTGTATTGGGTTACATGATACCAGTAACAATCGTCGTTTTACATGATATAAAGTTATGGTCTTTAAGCTGCTGATAATATATGTCCCAGAAGTACATCATACATCATACTCTGCGGCCTAAATAGAAGAAGCCGGGCAAATTGTCCAAGCCTCATCGGGCACTGACGTTTGACAAAGGGAATGGTTGCCGTATTTTATCCTTCTGAAAACGTAAATTCTATGACAACTCTGTGTTTTCTGCGAGTATCAAGAGCAGTGGTTCCCAATCGATTTGGGGCCATGCCCCACTTTGGTATTTCTAAAATTCTGGTGCCCCTCCAACCTGTACTATTTAATTCTTATATATTCGAAATTCTATTGCAATTCATGTGAAGGAAGCAGACCGAATGTTCATATGCACTGATTGGCCGACAAAACATGGGCTCTTCCAGCGGCATACATCACGCCCTCTTTTTACGCGCTGATTGACCGACAAAACATGGGCTCTTCCAGCGGCATGCATCACGCCCTCTCCTTTGTTGACCGAGACACGCGAGTGTTTGCCTATGTGGGGGTGGGAACGAGAAATACCCTGTATGCCAATTACACATGTACGTACATACACACAAAATATTTTTATTTCTGCATAATGTATATGCATCGGATGTATTAACACGCATTAACATTAACCCTCTCACCCAGACTCACTAGAAAACAATTCACTGTTAATAACTCATTCTCGAATTGCCCTCTTATTCTGTTGGTATAGTAAGCCGAAGGGTGCACATCCTACGTATGCCCCACCAAAATATTACCATGACTCACCGGTGAGGCATACAATTGTGAATCTTCGATCTAGAGGGACAGCCCTTTCGAAAGGTGGGAAAGTAGAATGTAACAGCACAAATTTTCTCTTCGTCGACTCGAAATTTTACCATATATAAAATATATATATTCCACATATATGAGGAATTTTCATGTTGATATCGACACATGAGGACTCAACAGTCACAGTTTTAGAACGGAACCATCAGACAACTGAAACAGATAATTTTATGATAGCGGTGAAGGCACATGTGCAACAATCCAAACTCTGGACGAACTGATAGCATAAAACCAGAATATATGAATACCTTATAATGAAATATGATGAGCAATAGCTCTAAGAGAGTCCATAAGATCTGGTCGGTTTTCACGATCATTAATTGTATTTTAAAGTCTTTCATTGCGATAAAACACTTTTTTCTTCTTTTTGGACAAGACTCTTCTCGGTGAATGCGTTCACATTGGTTTTCTACGTCCTGCTGCTTTTTTTGAAACCCTCCAGTAAATCCGATAAATACCAACATGAGGATTGCCTACTAAGTTTTACCATCGCCTATGCCATCTTCTGCTTTTATACATTTTAACGAATTTTGAATGCTACAAATGTATAAACACTATTTAATCGCCATTTTGTAAATGTTTAGAAATAAAGGTATTTCCCCAAATTTCTTTTTTCAATTTCTCCCAAAGACTATTTTTCGGGATTCTGACCTCTCAGGAGTTTTGAATTTCGGGATTCTAATCTTTCTGGATTTTATAAATTCGGGATTTCAAATTTTGGGATATTTAAATTTCAGTATTTCCACATTCGGGATTATTATCAGCACTCCGTTTTTCCACACACACACATTCATATATATATATATATATATATATATATATATATATATATATATATATATATATATATATATATATATGTATATAATTCTGACTGATACTTTCAGAATTATGCTAGAACAGGTATTTCTTTTGGAGCGACACTTGTCATTTTCTTAGTCATCAATATTATATTGAATACTGGTTTGGGTTAAGTTCCTTCCTCTTCCATGATTATGATGCACCGCGCTTGTCTGTCAGTTGACACTTGGTATTTACTTGATCCCCCCCCCACTGAGTCAGGTTGTGACACAAGGTCGGTTTTTAACGTGGGGACCCGAGTGTTTTCACCTGGGCCGCTGGTCTTTGCTGGTCTTAGCTTGTCCAAGCTGGTCATAGCTAGTCATAGCTGGTCTTGGCTGGTCTTAGCTTGTCCAAGCTGGGCGGAGCTGATCAAAGCTACACGTAGCCATGATACCACCAGCGCAGGGACAAATCCCTACACCAGGTAAGTATCGAGTGAAGCTCACAGCCAGAAGGCCGACCAAGCGAGCGATCTGCGAACAGATACTACACTTGGTATCTACTTGACCCCCACTGAATCAGGTTGTGACACAAGGTCGGTTTTTAACGTGGGGCGAGGGAGGGGTATGACCCGAGTGTTTCCACTCGGACCGATGGTCTTAGCTGGTCTTAGCTGGTCATAGCTAGACGTAGCCGCGATACTACCAGCGCAGGGACGAATCCCTGTGCCAGGCATGTATCAGTGATCGAATCTCAGCCAAGGCGATCATTAAGCGAGTATCCGGGAACAGATACTACACTTGGTATCTACTTGACCCCCCACTGAGTCAGGTTGTGACACAAGGTCGGTTTTTAACGTGGGGCGAGAGAGGGGTATGACCCGAGCGTTTCCACTCGGACCAGTGGTCTTGGCTGGTCTTAGCTGGTCATAGCTTGTCCAAGCCGGTGGGCGAAGCTGGTCATAGCTAGACGTAGCCGCGATACTACCAGCCTGTATCAGCGAACGAATCTCAACCAAAAGGCGATCATTCAGCGAGTAATCTGAGAACAGATACTACACTTTGATCTTAGCCAAAAGGCCGTGGATTTACTTGACCTCCCACACGGTCAGGTTGTGACACAAGGTCGGGGTTTAACGTGGGACGGGAGGGGGAGTGGACCCGAGTTTTCACCCGGGCCGCAGTGCTTTGGCTTTAGCTGGTCATAGCTGGTCATAGCTGGTCTTAGCTTGTCCAAGCTGGTCAGAGCTAGTCAGACGTAGCCGCGATACTACCAGCGCAGGGACGAATCCCTGCGACCGGCTTGTATCAGTGATCGATCCCGGCCTAAAGGCGATCATTCAGCGAGTAATCTGAGAACAGATACTACACTTTGATCTTAGCCAAAAGGCCGTGGATTTACTTGACCTCCCACACGGTCAGGTTGTGA
>OZ038502.1:80339007-80347239 GCA_964036315.1 Acanthosepion esculentum
ACCTCACACCAAACCACTCATTGCTTTGTGCACCTCATAATGTGTATCCTCAAATTGATTATTTCTCGTCACTTCGCGCGTGCGTATAGGTTGGACACACTTTGATTCGAAACCATATTAATTCTGATTTTGAAGCCGGAAAACAGATTTCGTTTTTTTTTAATGTTCAATCTATTTTTCAATGACAACATTTGCATTTCAACATTTGCTTATATTTCTAAATTCACTGACATTAAAACTGAAAACAATTAACAATGTTTTGTATCCATAATGCCGTATGGTTTTCTACTATTCTTTTTATTTGGTGGTATCTGTCAGTACATTTCTTTAGCATCTGTTTTGCTTAATTTGCTTGTATCCATAAGGACGTCTGTTTTGCTTCTGTTTGTATCTGTAAATACAACTATTTTACATTTGTTTCCATCTCTGTTTAGAATCACTTTTGTTTCAAGTGATTGTAGCCCTAAATACATCTGTTTGGGGTCTGTTTTTCTACTTGTAAGTGCATCTGTTTTTGTATCTGTTTTGTTTAATTTGTGCTTGTAAGCATTGTATATTTCAAATATGTTTTTCTGTATCTTTAAGAGACAAAACGAATTCACTTACAGAAATATAAAAGATAACATATGCGAAACAGATGAAATATAAAAATTTAAACAGATGAAATATAAAAGATAACATGCAAAACAGATTTGCTTACAAACAAACACTATGCAAAACAGATATTTAAACAAATAAAACCTAATAGATAAAAAACAGATAAACTTACAGATGCAGAAACAGTTGCTACATAATTGTAATTAGAGATTTAAAAAATCGAATAAAACAGATGCAAAACAGATGTTCTTAAAGATATTTAAACAAGTAAATCTTAAAAGATACTAAACAGATCCAATTGCAGTTACAGTTGTTAAAGTAAGGTAATTAGATATACAAAAATTCAAACAAAACTGATGCAAAACAGATGTGCGTTAAACATGCGAATCAGAGATACAAATGCAAAGAAATCAGGCCAAAAAGATGCAAAACAGTCGTAATTATAGAAACAAACAAAGCAGATGAAAAACAGACATCTTTGCAAAAGCAAAGGCAGATCCAAACCAGACGTCTTCAGAAATACGAAAAATTAAAACAAATGTAAAACAGAGGTACTTGAAATAAAGATTAAACGAAACGTACTTACATTAAACAAAGCTACTTGGCATTCAAACAGATGTACATCTGTTTTGCATGTGTTAAAAAAACGCACGTCTGTTTTGCATTTGTTAAAAAGACGTACGTCTGTTTTGCATTTGTTAAAGAAACTCACGTCTGTTTTAGATTTGTTAAAAAAACGTACGTCTGTTTTAGATTTGTTAAAAATGTACGTCAGTTTTGCATCTGTTAAAAAACTTACATCTGTTTTGCATTTATTAAAAAACGTGCGTCTGTTTTGCATTTGTCAAAAAACGTACATCTATTTTGCATTTATTAAAAAAACGTAGGTCTGTTTTGCGTTTGTTAAAAAAAGTACGTCTGTTTTGCATCTATTCTGTTTTAATTTTTTGTATCTCTTGCTGAAGTGCGAGGTACTCTGTATCCGAGTGGTAAAGCAAGCAACAGCACCTAGACTCAGTAAGGGGTCATACCGCGATACTTCAATACCAAGACTATATATATATAATTGCTACTAACCCGCATTCCTGGATCTACTAACTCGTATTACCAGTTTGTATTATGAGGTTAATACATTTATTTTCCTAATCTATTCCTGGCGTTTGTTATATATTGATATCGGATTTCACCTCGGAATCCACAAAACAACCTATCCATATGTGAGAATAAATAATGCATTTTGATGACCATGTTGCATCCGAAGTTTCTGAAAGCAGTCAGCATATTGATGACATGTTCTTTAGAGTTTCTGTCCTTGTTGTTGCCAAGAAAGTTCTTCGGGGCCAGGACAAAAGCCTTCTATGCGTCCACTTCTACTTCGTACATTGAGTTTTGAAACTCTGGATCTCTGATGAGCTGACGGATTTGAGGACCATCAAAGATGCTAGCTTTTAACTTCTTCATCGTGAATCCCCGAAAATCTGGGCACAATTAAGTGATGTAGCGACCATCCTTGTCCAGAGCTTTGGTGAACTGCTTCATCAAACCGAGCTTGATATGCAGCGGTGGGAAAAGTAACCTGTTCACTAAAAGCTTATTGATGACGTTTGTTGCTCTGCAAGGCGTCAGTTCCTCCCCAACAGACGAGTCCCTTTTCGTGTAATGATGAGCAGTGTCCCAACTATAACGCAAGCACAGAAAGTACAGAAGCTTCATGAACCCGGTCTGTTGTCCCAACAAATTCTTCACAATCTTCACGTCAACGCAAATAAACTACTCGTGATTATAATGAATTTTATTCCACACATACTTAACTGCTTCATAGTTCTCCTTCAGTTCAGTCGATTGAACGAGGGGTACAGAGGCAAACTGGTTGCCATTGTGCAGCAGGACACTTTTCAGTGACCGCATGCTGCTGCCAATGAACAGTCTTCAATCTTTGGGTTCGTACTGTGGCACTCCAATATTGTGCAGAAGCGGAGCAATATCAGTACAGTGCACCAAGCCCTTCTCTTCAGAGAAATAATGGAGGTTCTCTTGAAGCCTGTTGTGGTAGAAGGTGATGCGAGCACTGTCAGAGAGGAGGTTTTCCTTCTATCTGGATGGCAATAATTCGGCAGAGGACTTTGAGAAGCTGAGTTCGCGAACTAGATCATTTAGTTCCTTTTGCGAAAAAGGACGTGGAGAATCTTCGTGAAAGCAACTTCTTCTTCTTCTTCTTCTTCTTCTTCTTCTTCTTCTTGGAGAGATCTTCCTCACTAATGTCAGGAACTTCTCCAAAGACAGGTATTGGAATTTCATCACAATGATTTGCAGGACGACGTGGAATCTGAGAGACCTTGTCGTTGAGGTCAAACATCGTAATTTTTATAATGTTATTCCTGAAAAATTAGCTCCTGAATTACATAATTTTATTTATTCCTAACTGGCTCTAAAAAGTCACGCGGTATGCTTACCACTACGTCAGCACATTATTTAGGCGGTATACCTAAATTATAATGATTAATAAAACAACCTTTCCGATTTGTATCCTATTGTTTAGTATTGTACAGTTTAATTGGTTTGTTTTGAGATGTAAACGCTTTATTGCGTGATATTGATGAAATATGTTGCATATTTAGATATTTCAATGGAAATGACAATGTAAAAAAAAACGCAAAAAAAAGCATATGACAATAGTTAAACAAGTTGATCTGACTGAGCAAAAACCAATGTGATTTTTTGGATTCAGTACACCAAAATTATCCCAAATCAGATAAAAAATTTTAGACAATAAATTTGGTGTTGTAGTTGAAGACCGATTGTTGTGGTTTTGTAAGACAGTTCTAGTTGAACTAATCCTCTGCCTCTTTCGGATCTGGGCATATACCAACGATTATCATGGGCCTTAGGATTATGCATTAGGTGGCAGGTGAAAAGCTTTCTTGTCTTCCACACGAACAGCCAAACTGTTTATGGCCTATATTCTGTATTGTGAATTCGGTACTTAACACCAGTCACACATGTCTTCTTCTTCTTCTTCTTCTTCTTCTTCTTCTTCTTCTTTTTCTTCTTCTTCTTTTTCTTCTTCTTCTTCTTCTTCTTCTTCTTCTTCTTCTTCTTCTTCTTCTTCTTCTTCTCCTCCTCCCTCTTCTTCTCCTCCTCCTCCTCTTCTTCTTCTTCTTCTTCTATACTATTCATTTTATATTCTAGCATATTCCCTTATATAAATTCTTATTAACTCACTAACAAGACAAAGAGACAAAAAGTGTACTTCTATACTATTCATTTTATATTCTAGCATATTCCCTTATATAAATTCTTATTAACTCACTAACAAGACAAAGAGACAAAAAGTGTTTTCAGTCACGCTCCTGCCGACTTATAGTTGTTATCATCTGACCCTAGTGAGAGACAGATCCGTATGAGGTAAAAGGAAAATAAGATGCCATAAAAATCTTTATTGGGTGCCGCAAGCAAAGGAGTGTTAATTCTCGCACTGGGGTAATTAACACCCGGTGGTTTTGAAATTCACCTCAGAGAGAGAGAGAGAGAGAGAGAGAGAGAGAGAGAGAGAGAGAGAGAGTAAACTGTTTAATATCCACCGTCAAAGATGATATTCTGTTATGTTGACATAGAAGATTTCTGTGCAATGATAACAGTCGCAGAATATAAGGAGTTTAGAACGGCTCATGATCAAACATAATAGCCATCATTGTCTGTTACATTTTACAATATATGTTAAAATAATGATCTGCTGCCCCAATACCCTATATATATATATATATATATATATATATATATATATATATATATATATATATAGTTTACGAAAACTAGGTAATCCGTATGGGTAGACCCAACGAGGATAAAATCCAGAGAGCTCAGTGTAAATCAGAGCTAATAATTTAAATAAAAACAGACCACTTTAAGGTTCCATATAATAAATTATTTCACTACAACCCATTTAAAGGACCGCGGATTCATTTTTCGTTTCATTCTTTGGAAGTAAAGTCTGATGATCGGCGGTCCTTTAAAAGGGCTGTGGTGAAATAATTTATTATATGGAACCATAAAGTGGTCTGTTTTTATTTAAAATATATATATATATATATATATATATATATATATATATATATATATATATATATATATATACGATGATTGCCACTTCTTACTTTTAAAATGAAGATTTGTTTGATCAGTAAAAATAAAAGGATCTTAAAATGGTAAAAAATAAAAAAGGATGCAATAAGATACAAAAATTCCTCACATTTGCAAATAATTTATAAAAGCCTCTCCTTATTATTAAGTGGTAAAACACTTACAGTGAAAAGGATATTAAAAAGGTTATATAAAGAAGGAAAGCTAATAAAATGATAAAAGGAATGACACCCAGTGTTTAAAACAAAATACAGCCAGTTCACATTTATGATAGCAATACCCACAGAGCCAACCTATGATACCGTTGCTGGGAGAGAACCTATTATCTAGAATGATCAATAATCCGAACAGCACCAGTACGCTCAAACCCACGGTCACGATGACTTGAGACTTCGTGCTAGCACTGCTATCAACGGCCCCAAGTGTTCAGTCTACCCAATTTCACTCACAAGCTCAGCTCAGCTCCTAGAAACCGAAAGCCCAGACACCAGCACATATAATTTGATTATAGTGAGGAACGCATTGTTCAGAACCAACAGCACTTTTTAAAGGCCCAATACAGAGTGCCTACGTATCACTTTTCCCTATAATTATATTTATTTTAAATGCATTTAATCCCCGTAAATAATTCAATCGCCATAAATAATGTGAACTGCTCCACTATTACGATAATCCGGTATATTATTTTAAAAAAAGTAAATTTAAATTATGTAAGGGTCCGTGTTAACTCAGCACCTGAAGATTGCGTTTTGCTACCTGTGATGAAAATTGTATATTTATTATTAATATATAATAGTACCTCTATAGATTCACGATACTTAAGTTTTAAAATTAATTTAAAAAAATGAAAAATCTTTCTTCAAGCTTTTTAGTTTTAATTTCAAGCTAATAGATTAAATTTAATATTTCCACTAAGCAAAACACTTTGCTGTATTTCAAAACTAATTTAAATTGACTGGAAGGAGTTTTCGTTTTGAAATCGCTGAATTTTATATATATATATATATATATATATATATATATATATATATATATATATATATATATATATATATTAGCGCTATTTTTAGCCACCTGTCATCAGAATATAATCCTCTTTATAAAAAATCTTCCAAAAATTAAATATGCTTTTCTGAAACTTTACTTGAGGAATATTAGCTGATTTGAAGTATAATTAATCTGATTTGAAACAAATATTACTTACTTTATGTTTAAAATATTGCAGAAATGCTTTTTTGACATAACTGTAGCTGTTTATTTAAGATGTTGACATGCTGACAGCTTGATGACAGATAGCTGTTTATCTAATGTTTTTCTACGGGGGCTTTATCTGTAAATATAGTTGAATAAAATGACGTAAGCGCCTTTTTTTATATAATTTTTAATTACCAAGTAATCTTTAAAAAATAGGACAATATTCTCTCTCATCTATTGTTTTACTGAATTTTAGAAATGTTGGCTTTAAGTTTACTGTTGTGATAAGACCCATCTTACCTTCATGGATAATGTTACAATTTCTGGATACTCTATATACTAGTGAGCCAACCAAAATGAGCTGACTCATTTTATAGTCTACCAATAGAAGGTTAACCAATCAGAAGATTTGAAATATTCAATTCGACGTGTATAAAGACGGCCATTTTGTTTTCTCCGAATATTCACTGCCAACCTCTGATATGAAAGACCTTAAGAATTATTGAACAACTGCTACTGGATATTGGTGTTGTTTCATTGAACAAATTACTTACGTTGGATTTCTACAATCAGACTACGGTGAACATGTATAATTGATAAACTGACGCAATCATGATAAGTAGTCCTGGGTAATTGTTTAGGAAGAAAAAGAAGATAATACTATTGCAGCGACTTATCTAGTTGAGTATTGATTACTACTATAACGACTGACTCTGTCGAGTTAAGTGTCGTTTCCTGCCAGACCCCACATCACAACATTTGTCGACGAGGATGATTCACTATTTATCATAATAGTAATGAACAAAAATTCGTTTTTTTTTGTACTTGCGAAATAAGTACGTCGAAGAAGCAAAGTTACGCCGGAAACAACGGGACATTAAAACATAGCTTCATGTCTCGCACATCTCGCCTATGGAACTCCCTTCCCTATTACTGTTTCCCTGACAAATACAATCTCCAACGGTTTAAGTGTAGCGTCAATCGACATCTCCAGTTGCCTTGATCTATCCACTTCCCTTCTCCACATCCTTTCATTTTTCATTCCTATCTGCTCTCGCTCCAAATCTTCTGTAACCCCCTTGCCTTGATCGACCCACTGTCTTTCTCTTTCTCCACATCCCCTCCCTTGCCACTCCTATCTGCTCTTCCTCCAACCCTTCTTTAACCCCTTGCGTGATAGTGGCCGCCGGCCTTGCTTGGGGTGATACGATTAAAAAAAATATATATATATATACTTTAGAAGCAAATTTTCAAGTCAGACAATTAAAAATGGAGAACTTGAAGGCAGTAATGATTAATGGAATTAATAAAACAACAGCAAGAACAACGACAACAACAACAACAGGAACAGCAACAACAATTTCAGGAATCATTGTTGAGACAGCAAGAACAACGGAAAAAATAGAACTTTTTATAAAAAGTAATAAAAACACGCCTACTTTTTTCTCGCAGGACTCAAAGTAAATGTAATCGGAGAATTTAAATATAGCCCTGATGAAGAGCGGCGTACTATAGACACTATGAGGAAATTTTTTTACAAAAGACTGTATAAGCTGGTCGTACGAGAAAAACTGTGAGGGAACCATAAATATACGTGAATTACATCCTGCCGAAAAATCGAGTAAATTGTCATTTAAAGAGACTATTATGTCGTTAAGTAAAATTTTCAGTGAACGAAGTTTAATCTTTAATACATGTTAGCATTGCCCAAATCTTGTAAAAAAAAAGAATATGAAGATTATACAATTCATGCTAGTCTCATAAACAGAGAAGGTGAAAAGTTCAAGTTAAGCGAACTAACACACGACATGTTCAAGTACTTGATCTCCGTACAAGGGCTGACAGCAAACAGTGATGCGGAAATCCGTTCTAGAATTTTGATTAAGCTGAACAGGAGAAGGCACTTGAAATTTAAAATATATAATGAGGAAAGAAGGTTTAGTGAATTTAGCACTCACAAGACATATTGAAAGCAAGAGGAGCAAAAGAAAACAGCGAGTGGTTTGGTTTGTGTTACGACATATCAAAACCTCAATGGCTTATTTAATGCCGACAAGATTTTTATTGCTGGTAACATTTATTTTTTCCAAAAATGTATTGCAGGTAATATTTTTTCTTCAAAAATGTATTGCAGGTAATATTTTTTCTTCAAAAATGTATTGCAGGTAATATTTTTTCTTCAAAAATGTATTGCTGGTAATAATTTTTTCCTTAAAAATGTATTGCTGGTAATATTTATTTTCTTCAAAAATTTATTGCTTGTATTAAAACCTATTTTTTACACTCTCATAGTGTATCGAC
>OZ038502.1:80347439-80384939 GCA_964036315.1 Acanthosepion esculentum
TTTTTTACAAGATTTGGGCAATGCTAACATGTATTAAAGATTAAACTTCGTTCACTGAAAATTTTACTTAACGACATAATAGTCTCTTTAAATGACAATTTACTCGATTTTTCGGCAGGATGTAATTCACGTATATTTATGGTTCCCTCACAGTTTTTCTCGTACGACCAGCTTATACAGTCTTTTGTAAAAAAATTTCCTCATAGTGTCTGTAGTACGCCGCTCTTCATCAGGGCTATATTTAAATTCTCCGATTACATTTACTTTGAGTCCTGCGAGAAAAAAGTAGGCGTGTTTTTATTACTTTTTATAAAAAGTTCTATTTTTTCCGTTGTTCTTGCTGTCTCAACAATGATTCCTGAAATTGTTGTTGCTGTTCCTGTTGTTGTTGTTGTCGTTGTTCTTGCTGTTGTTTTATTAATTCCATTAATCATTACTGCCTTCAAGTTCTCCATTTTTACTTGTCTGACTTGAAAATTTGCTTCTAAAGTATATATATATATATATATTTTTTAATCGTATCACCCCAAGCAAGGCCGGCGGCCACTATCACGCAAGGGGTTAAAGAAGGGTTGGAGGAAGAGCAGATAGGAGTGGCAAGGGAGGGGATGTGGAGAAAGAGAAAGACAGTGGGTCGATCAAGGCAAGGGGGTTACAGAAGATTTGGAGCGAGAGCAGATAGGAATGAAAAATGAAAGGATGTAGAGAAGGGAAGTGGATAGATCAAGGCAACTGGAGATGTCGATTGACGCTACACTTAAACCGTTGGAGATTGTATTTGTCAGGGAAACAGTAATAGGGAAGGGAGTTCCATAGGCGAGATGTGCGAGACATGAAGCTATGTTTTAATGTCCCGTTGTTTCCGGCGTAACTTTGCTTCTTCGACGTACTTATTTCGCAAGTACAAAAAAAAACGAATGTTTGTTCATTACTATTATGATAAATAGTGAATCATCCTCGTCGACAAATGTTGTGATGTGGGGTCTGGCAGGAAACGACACTTAACTCGACAGAGTCAGTCGTTATAGTAGTAATCAATACTCAACTAGATAAGTCGCTGCAATAGTATTATCTTCTTTTTCTTCCTAAACAATTACCCAGGACTACTTATCATGATTGGGTCAGTTTATCAATTATACATGTTCACCGTAGTCTGATTGTAGAAATCCAACGTAAGTAATTTGTTCAATGAAACAACACCAATATCCAGTAGCAGTTGTTCAATAATTCTTAAGGTCTTCCATATCAGAGGTTGGCAGTGAATATTCGGAGAAAACAAAATGGCCGTCTTTATACACGTCGAATTGAATATTTCAAATCTTCTGATTGGTTAACCTTCTATTGGTAGACTATAAAATGAGTCAGCTCATTTTGGTTGGCTCACTAGTATATAGAGTATCCAGAAATTGTAACATTATCCATGAAGGTAAGATGGGTCTTATCACAACAGTAAACTTAAAGCCAACATTTCTAAAATTCAGTAAAACAATAGATGAGAGAGAATATTGTCCTATTTTTTAAAGATTACATGGTAATTAAAAATTATATAAAAAAAGGCGCTCACGTCATTTTATTCAACTATATTTACAGATAAAGCCCCCGTAGAAAAACATTAGATAAACAGCTATCTGTCATCAAGCTGTCAGCATGTCAACATCTTAAATAAACAGCTACAGTTATGTCAAAAAAGCATTTCTGCAATATTTTAAACATAAAGTAAGTAATATTTGTTTCAAATCAGATTAATTATACTTCAAATCAGCTAATATTCCTCAAGTAAAGTTTCAGAAAAGCATATTTAATTTTTGGAAGATTTTTTATAAAGAGGATTATATTCTGATGACAGGTGGCTAAAAATAGCGCTAATATATATATATATATATATATATATAAAATTCAGCGATTTCAAAACGAAAACTCCTTCCAGTCAATTTAAATTAGTTTTGAAATACAGCCAAAGTGTTTTGCTTAGTGGAAATATTAAATTTAATCTATTAGCTTGGAATTAAAACTAAAAAGCTTGAAGAAAGATTTTTCATTTTTTAAAATTAATTTTAAAACTTAAGTATCGTGAATCTATAGAGGTACTATTATATATTAATAATAAATATACAATTTTCATCACAGGTAGCAAAACGCAATCTTCAGGTGCTGAGTTAACACGGACCCTTACATAATTTAAATTTACTTTTTTTAAAATAATATACCGGATTATCGTAATAGTGGAGCAGTTCACATCATTTATGGCGATTGAATTATTTACGGGGATTAAATGCATTTAAAATAAATATAATTATAGGGAAAAGTGATACGTAGGCACTCTGTATTGGGCCTTTAAAAAGTGCTGTTGGTTCTGAACAATGCGTTCCTCACTATAATCAAATTATATGTGCTGGTGTCTGGGCTTTCGGTTTCTAGGAGCTGAGCTGAGCTTGTGAGTGAAATTGGGTAGACTGAACACTTGGGGCCGTTGATAGCAGTGCTAGCACGAAGTCTCAAGTCATCGTGACCGTGGGTTTGAGCGTACTGGTGCTGTTCGGATTATTGATCATTCTAGATAATAGGTTCTCTCCCAGCAACGGTATCATAGGTTGGCTCTGTGGGTATTGCTATCATAAATGTGAACTGGCTGTATTTTGTTTTAAACACTGGGTGTCATTCCTTTTATCATTTTATTAGCTTTCCTTCTTTATATAACCTTTTTAATATCCTTTTCACTGTAAGTGTTTTACCACTTAATAATAAGGAGAGGCTTTTATAAATTATTTGCAAATGTGAGGAATTTTTGTATCTTATTTCATCCTTTTTTATTTTTTACCATTTTAAGATCCTTTTATTTTTACTGATCAAACAAATCTTCATTTTAAAAGTAAGAAGTGGCAATCATCGTATATATATATATATATATATATATATATATATATATATATATATATATATATATATATATATATATATATATTTTAAATAAAAACAGACCACTTTATGGTTCCATATAATAAATTATTTCACCACAGCCCTTTTAAAGGACCGCCGATCATCAGACTTTACTTCCAAAGAATGAAACTAAAAATGAATCCGCGGTCCTTTAAATGGGTTGTAGTGAAATAATTTATTATATGGAACCTTAAAGTGGTCTGTTTTTATTTAAATTATTAGCTCTGATTTACACTGAGCTCTCTGGATTTTATCCTCGTTGGCTCTACCCATACGGATTACCTAGTTTTCGTAAACTATATATATATATATATATATATATATATATATATATATATATATATATATATATATATATATATATATATATAGGGTATTGGGGCAGCAGATCATTATTTTAACATATATTGTAAAATGTAACAGACAATGATGGCTATTATGTTTGATCATGAGCCGTTCTAAACTCCTTATATTCTGCGACTGTTATCATTGCACAGAAATCTTCTATGTCAACATAACAGAATATCATCTTTGACGGTGGATATTAAACAGTTTACTCTCTCTCTCTCTCTCTCTCTCTCTCTCTCTCTCTCTCTCTCTCTCTCTGAGGTGAATTTCAAAACCACCGGGTGTTAATTACCCCAGTGCGAGAATTAACACACCTTTGCTTGCGGCACCCAATAAAGATTTTTATGGCATCTTATTTTCCTTTTACCTCATACGGATCTGTCTCTCACTAGGGTCAGATGATAACAACTATAAGTCGGCAGGAGCGTGACTGAAAACACCTTTTGTCTCTTTGTCTTGTTAGTGAGTTAATAAGAATTTATATAAGGGAATATGCTAGAAGAAGAAGAAGAAGAAGAAGAAGAAGAAGAAGAAGAAGAAGAAGAAGAAGAAGAAGAAGAAGGAGGAGGAGGAGGAGGAGAAGAAGAAGAAGAAGAAGAAGAAGAAGAAGAAGAAGAAGAAGAAGAAGAAGAAGAAGAAGAAGAAGAAGAAGAAGAAATAAATAAATAATGGCTGGCGTGGAAAAGTGAAACGGCAAGGCGAGTTCGAATTCTGGGATAGTCTGTAGCGTTCACTTTTACACTTTCACCTCTTGTGTAAGGCATGGATCTGTCTCTCCTACCTTCACTAGTTACAGGTAAAATCACAGGGTAGACTAAGCTCTCTAGGATTGTGTGACAACCAGTGCGTAAGAAGGAAAACTCTGAATTCCAAACCGTGGGGAAGCTGTGAAGCGACATGATCGCCTACGTGCTAAAGGAAGAAGAAAAACTTTGAATTAGAAACCGTGGAGAAGGCAACGGGAAACTAATTAACTATATTTCCCAAGAATGCATGGTAATACAGAGTTAATATAGAAAAAGGAAGCTGTGAAGAGATATGATCACCTACGCCCTGACAGCAGAATAAAAACTTTGAAAAGTAAACCTTGAGGAAAGCAACGAGAAGCTACTCTACAATATTTCCCAGGAAGTCAGAGAAATTCACAGATAATAACGAAAAGATAAACTATGGCGAACCATGATCGCCTATTTTCTGAATGTACACCGTATTAAAAGAAGAAAAACAGATATCATAGGGGCTCCAGGCACTTCACAATCACGAGATAATAATAATAATAATAATAATAATAATAACAATAATAATAATAATAATAATGCAACCGACCAGATACAGAGACAATGGCAAGATAAACAGCTTCATGGCTAATACTCTGCCCGTACCAAACAAACTGATGTAGACAAACCCCATACGAATCAGTGGCTACGTAGTGCATGGTTAAAACCTGAAACCGAACGTTTTTCTCCTTGCTGCACAGGATCAGTGCTTGTTAACCCGAAATTATCAAGCACACATACTAAAATATAGTATTAGCCCAAAATGCAGGTTCTGTGATAATTACCCAGAAACAATCGATCATCTTGTATCAGGTTGAACAGTATTGGCACCCACTGAATATAAAACCCGGTATGACAGAGTGGGCCAATATCTGCACTGGAATATCTGCAACTTATACGGGAAGTAAACTGAAAGAAATTGGTATCAACAACACCCAGACCCGGTTACGGAAATAGTACCTGTTATGGTTTTATGGGACTACACAATACCCACAGACAGAACAACCAAATCTAACTGCCCAGACATTTGTTATTAGAGACTGCAAACAAAAAAGTGCCCTCTTATTGATATGACCGTCCCTGCAGATTGTAATGAATCTTTGAAGATCTTCGAAAAGCTATCAAAATACAAAGACCTTGAAATCGAAATCTCAAAAATGTGGCACATGAGAACATCAACAAACACTGCTGAAGTTGGAGCCTTCGGGTTGATTGGAAAAGATTCCAATAGGTTCATTGAAGGGATTCCTGGAAGCCCATGCCTTAAATAAATACAAAAAAAATGTTCTCACGAGTACAGCACACATCTTACGTAGGGCTATATCTATGTAAAATATGTGGGTATGTGTTTTTTTTTAATTGGTCAGTGGAAAATAGACACCAGAATTCAAAGGAAATAAACTACTAATAATAAGTGGGTGAAGAAGTGCAAATGAACGCTAATGCACTTACTACTGCAGTAAAGAACCTAATAAAGAAAGCAAAAGCCCATCAGTGGTTACGTAGTACAGGGTTAAAAGCTGAAATCGAAAGTTTTATTCTTGCTACACAGGACCGATGCTTGCTAACTAGAAATTGCCAAGCAGACGTATTGAAACATTTTGTTGACCCCAAGTGCTGATTTCGTGATAAATATCCAGAAACAATTGACCATCTTGTATCAGATTGCACGATGTTAACATCCACTGAACATAAAACTTGGCATGCTAGCCTGAGCCAATATCGGCACTGGAAAATATGCAACTTTTATAGGAAGGAAATTGCAAGAAGCTGGCATGAATAACACCCAGACACGGTTACAGTAATAATTTGATCGGAGTTTACAATACACACGTATAGAACAATCAAAGCTAATCGCCAAACATCGTGATCAAGGATCACAAGAACAGAATATACTTTCTTATTGACATGGCAGTCCACGCAGATTGTCATGCATCTTTGAAGATCTTGAAAAAACCTATCAAAGTACAAGAATATTGATGTGGAAATCTCAAAATTGCGAAACATGAGAATATTAATAAATGTGTATACAAGAGAGATCACCATCATGAAGAAGAAGGAAGAGGAAGAGGAGGAGAAGAAGAGGAAGAAGGAGGAGGAGATTAAGAAGAAAAAGAAGAAAGAGGAGGGTGAGAAGAAGAAGAAGAAGAAGAAGAAGAAGAAGAAGAAGAAGAGGAAAGAGGAGGAAGAGAAGAAGAAGAAGAAGAAGAAGAAGAAGAAGAAGAAGAAGAAGAAGAAGAAGAAGAAGAAGAAGAAGAAGAAGAAGAAGAAGCCATGTTAAAAAATGCATTTCTGCATTAATTACCCCAGTGCAAGACCCAACACTCCTTTGCTTGCGGCACCCAATAAAGAATTTTATGGCAACTTCTTTTCCCTTTTCCCTCATACGGATCTGTCTCTCACTAGGGTCAGATGATAACAACTATAAGTCGGCAGGAGCGTGACTGAAAACACTTTTTGTCTCTTTGTCTTGTTAGTGAGTTAACAAGAATTTATATAAGGGAATATGCTAGAATATAAAATGAATAGTATAAAAGAAGAAGAAGAAGAAGAAGAAGAAGAAGAAGAAGAAGAAGAAGAAGAAGAAGAGGGAGGAGGAGGAGGAGAAGAAGAGGGAGGAGGAGAAGAAGAAGAAGAAGAGGGAGAAGAAGAAGAAATGGCGTGTAGTCTCTGTGCTCCCTGTAGCAAGTGCTACACACATAAAATATATTTTGTATATTTTTTATATTATTTGCCAAAGAACTGATAACTTTACAAATGAAAAGAAAAAAATCGTCACTAATTTCAAAATCGGAATGACATGAAATATAATATTTTTATTACTTTTTTAGGGGTTATTTGTCTCACAGACACACGCACAGACTGACACACGCACGAAAAGAACCCTGAATCACACATCTACGTCACACACGACCTTACCTATACGCGCGACTGTATAAATAATCATTCGGGCGTGTGACCTTTTTTTTTATCGTCCCTCACAACATGGCACATAAAGGCGGAGAGTAATTTATTCGGACGCCCATGCCGCACGCAGACACACACACACACACACACACACACACACACACACACACACACACACACACACACACACACACACACACACACACACACACACAGATTTCGTTCGTCTTTGTGCCACTAAATCTGTTACTTAAATCAAACTTTTAGATTTAATGGCTTCTTGTAGCCTCGAGATCCGAAGTATTAATGTGCTTTGTAAGTGCTGGCGACGTCACTTCCGATTGCTGCCGACAGGGACTTCCGCTTCCGATTGAAAGAAGTGTACAAAGGCAATGCATTTTATTCTAATTCGCTTTTAATTTTTTTTTTTTACACTTGATGAATATTTGTATAAATATATACATACATAAATATATATGAAAGGATAACGTAAAATATGTACACACACGTGCGCGTGCGCACACACACACACACACACACACACACACACATATATATATATATATATATATATATATATATATATATATATAATTCACAATAAATATCTGTTATTTCTGTATATACATAATGTGTGTATCGGGGCTGATTCTATAAAAAGAAAACTACAACACATATCAATTCAGTATTTAATCTCCTTCGAAGTAGTCCCCTTCTGAATCTACACCCACTATCTCGCGTCGTTTCCATTGATGGGAGAATTATTTTTGTGGGTGGAGGGGGGATAGAGAGCATCTGCATCGTCGCATTTTCTTAAAGTGCCTCGACGTCGTGAAATCTTGTTCATTTCAAGTAGGATTTCATTTTTGAAGAGAAAAATGTTTCAAGTGGCGGAGATCTGGGGAATATGGTGTTTGTCGGATCTGGAGAATGTTGTGCTGCACAAGACATAGACACTGATGGAACTTCTGTTGTCTGATGAGACGACCACACTCTACACACTTTCCTTCCGATCACTGCTATAAACAACGGAAGTGGGCGAGAACGTTTGAACTTAGTGTGCATGCGTGACAGAGTTCAAGATCAATCTATGCCAATCTATATAATTAGAAATAATAATAAGCAGCACCCAGAAAAACCTGCTTAAAACTACAACACATATCAATTCAGCATTTAATCTCCTTTGAAGTAGTCCCCTTCTGAATTCGTACACTTTATCCATTTTTCATTAACTCCTCGTATATAAATAGGCGACTCAGGCTTTAGCTATGTGAATTTTTCACATCCTTTTCAGTATAATTTATTTCGCTTCCTAGGTAAGTAACACATTCGACAGATTTTATTGATTCACTTCAGAGTTTGTACTGAACCTTGCTAGTTGAAGCCTAGGAATTTAGCCACGACTACCAGTTTCATGCGCTTTCACGCAACTAGCAGGGGGTCGGTTGCTGTAGTATGTGAAAATAGGAACTCTTATACACCCAGGCGAGTTCAAGATCGTAAGCCAACCAAACTCACCAGGGAGAGGATAACCTATCCAGCCAAGATTGAAATAGCCGAGAGAAAAAATAACAAAATACAAACCAAAACAAAAAAAACACCAGAAATGTTTTACCGGTGCAGTAGAAAAAGTTCAAAATATCATTAGAAACAGTAGCATCACGGCAGAGGAAATTAAAAAAAATGTGCTCTACAATACTGGGTCACAAAATCATCCACATCAGAGCATTTATAATTAGAAATAAAAATAAACAGCTCCCAAAAGAAATAATAAATAGCAGAGCTTTAATATATTTTTTAAGTCAAATTTTGAGTGGACGGTCGGTAGCTGTAGTATGTGAAAATAGGAACTGTTATTGTAGCGCGGTAAACTTCTCTTCCTCTGCCACTAAGATGCAAGTGGTTACTAGAAGAGAAAGCGAATGACGCAACTTTAGTGACGAGAAAAGTCAATAAAAGAACGACATTCAGGAAGACAGAAGATGACGATTGACGTTGCATTTAAATTGTTGAATATTGTAGGTTTCAAAAAAGGAAAAAAACAGAAGAGATTTCCACAGCTAAGAAGTGTTGGTAAAGAAACTAGAAAAACAGGACTTATGGTTTCATCTAGCTATTTGAACAGTAAAACGGTGAGACCTAATGGACAATCCTGTAGTGCGCTTAAATTCATGCCTTTGAGGCAACAAGGAGAATTCATTACCGCAATTCATATAAAGATATTTATGGAAAAGACTGAAGGCGGTGGGAAATTGATTGAAGTCGAGATGCCAGGTCAGGACCGATAACATTACCGACCCTCCTTTAGATTTTGTCGAGAATCTCGAGATATATAGCTGGGTTACAAGATCAGCTATAACAGCAATCTTCAATGCACGGACGAATGGTAGGTTTATAAATGTGTATCATCAATTCTGACGAGGAAAAATTATCTAGCACGACACAGCAAACTTTTTTAGCAGCAGACCTAGCAATTGAGTCTATATAATGGCTCCACATCATGTGTGGAGAAAAAGAGAGACCAGCAAGACTAGAAAACCATGCTGATGGAGGGTGAAAATGGTCCCCTGTGATGATTAAAGGTTATCACTTTCATTTTGGTGGCGTTAAAATTTACAAGCCATTCTTGCCCCCCCCCCCCATTAACAACATATATGTGTGTAGGGGGCTATGTATATATGCATCTCTCTATTAGTAATTGTGCCGTCCGGAAGCTGTTCTTAAATTTAAACCTGAAAAATATTCACTCGGGACAAAGAAAATTCTTTTCATCATCAGAAATATTTAGACTTGAAGGCATTCTACAAATCAGATTTCAGTCCTTGGTAGGACTATAAACTTCATCCAACAGCAAGGCTTCTAATCAGGCTGGACGTTGCTTAACTTCGGGAAAACATGAATGGGTGTATGCGTAATGTAACGGTAAACTGGTAGAAAAGTGGAATGTGGGAGCCAAGTTGAAATTCCTGTTTGGTCTGGTACGCCCCCTTCACATCGAAAGGCATGAATCCACATATGAAACAATATTACCAGCAATACATTTTTGTAAATAATTATTGCCAGCAATACATTATTACCAGGAATACATTTTTTGAAGAAAATATTTTACCAGCAATTCATTTTTTGAAAAAATATACCAGCAATAAAATTCTTGTCGGTATTAAATTACTGTTATGGGTACTTACCTATAACTACAGAATGAACTCTTCCTAACACTATGTATACTACGCCTCTCAAGAGAGAGGTCCTTACCTATAACTACAGAATGAACTCTTCCTAACACTATATATACTATGCCTCTCAAGAGAGAGAGAGTCGAATCGAGTCGAGCCGATAGTAGTTCACTCCAAACCAGACTGACAGTCATACTAACACCTTCCACATCTTGTATTATTATTCCGTGTAATATATCTTCGTTATTTCTACTCTTGTGTTCGTGTTGTTCTTCCTTGGTCTTAACCTGGACCATAACAATTACCCATTGAGGTTGATATACTGTAAAACAAACCAAGCCATAACCAAACCAAATCAGATTCCTCATCTCTATTGCTGGTCATTTCTGATCGTGCTAATCTCCTCAGGCCCGTTTGTATTTCTTCAGCATCCACGGAGTCCATTTCTCGTTTCGCGTCTCTAACCGTCCGGCTGCCCAATTGACGTAATGATAAGCGATGAACAGTGTTTTAATAGGGATCGTTAATATGTTTCGAGAAGAAAAAAACAAACTTTTCTGACCACATTTTACATCGCCGGTGTCCCCAAAGAGTTTTCCTGATAACAGGAGGGTGGATATTTAGAAGTTTCGTGCCATATTATGGACGGGAGAATTGTTTCTTATTGGCTCTGTTGCTGGCTATTTACTCCAAATTGCCGCCATTATTCTTTCGTTATATTTAATCGAAATAACGCAATGCAACGATAGACGTTGCTTGCTGCCGAGAATTCGTACTTTTGCGTGATTAACGATGACATAATCAGCCGAGCGAGATGCTATAACGTTGAAAAACCCGAAACTATCAATACAATTAACATAACTGATGACGCAACCCCACAAATCTTTATGTATATCGAGTATTTATGCTATTGTATTAGGCTACAAAAGAAAACTGGGAAATGAGCGTATCTCAATAATCTTCAAAATTAGCTAGCTAACAACAGCTTTAAGGTGGGACAGCCTTGTTGATTAAGTCAATACATGTGCTGTTATTTAAAGGATCGAACTGAGTGCAGTAGTAATTGTTTGAAAGTCCAAGCTAACCACTACTCAATGGTGAGTCATTCTTTTTGGTATTTACTATGTTTACCGTAAAAGTTAGTACAAAGCCACAAACGCTGGAAAACCCATCGAGGACTGGCTAGCTTTTGCAGTAATGTTCTTTAAGATTAACCTGCTAAACACTGCTCTAGAATGACAGGTCTTTATTGACATTTATTTAAACTTATACTTGTATCAAACTAGGATACAAGTGTGGGTCATTCAGCAAGAATCGAACTCAATGGTCAGCGAAAGTAGCACTTTCATCATTACTCATACCCTAATCTATTCTGTATGCGTGGAAGAATAAATCTTCAAACACGGCTCTACAAATAAATTGTATTATTGAGTAGGTGTTTTTTTTTCAAGTTGAAAGAAACGAATTACGAATCTTCTTGCGAAGCAAAGTCTCACAAAGATATTTTTGTTTTGTTCTTTATAACACACAGAATAAATTGCATTAGCATGACAGAATGAGAATGTCTACATAAGGAGAGTGTTGCGTATTTATGTTGTTTTACGAATGGGTGTAATATTCCAGCAGTCAGCCAACGGGAGCTGTGTTATTACTACTATTAATATATTGTTTACATAACGTCGATATAATGTGTGAAATGATGATTAAATAATTATCCGAAAGGTTTGAATAATCAGATGTGTACAACTGTCATAGGTATGCCGAAAAAAATCCTGGAAACCGAATACTAGTTATGTGAATTCACGCGATCGTATTTAAGAAATCGGCTCCAGCGTTCTAAAAAATAGATTTACTAATCTCAGAAGATTTATTGGTCACTTTTTTAAATATCTGTTTTTAGGAAGGAAAATATTGTTGATCATTTTCTGGAGTGATCTCGCAAATTTCGTATCAGACAAAAAAGATCGTCGTTTGAAATTCCAGAGCCTTAAGCACGTTTGCAACAACGTCGCTGATTGGTTAATAAATGCAAATGCGGACATTCACATTAGAGCCTATGCTTTGCACAAACATAAGTTAATTGAGGATTTTAATATTACTTAAAACTATTGAAATTTTCTACAATTCCATGTGTATCTCAGTAACATTTTTGTTTTATGTTCCATGTCCTTTTAATGTGTAGGCGATCACGGCTCTCCACAACTTCCCGTCTTTTGTTGCTATAAGTAACTTTTGACACTACCATCCCTATCAATTCGCACAAACTAGTCTGGTAGGTTACATGTTGTTTTCCCGTTGCTTCTCTTGCCTTCAACATGTCATGTGAGTATTCAATTCTCTAAACCATCTTTCCTCATTACGCGCCCCAGAAATGTCAATAATTTGCAAATATCAATTCCCGTGCAGTTGCTATTTTCCTGAAAGCTTCCTTGCTACTTTGCATGTTCTGACTTTGCATTCTTCAGAGAATTATAAACATTCTGGCTTCAAGTCTCTTCATCTTTGAGTAGATTGTTCACACTTTGACTAGCTGTCAGATAATACGTAGCAGTTATTTATTGGTTTTGTTTGTTTGTTTGCTTCCAGCGAAATGTTCTTGCATATTATTAGTGAAGAAATTGAATCAATACTTGTACAGAAAGAACGAATATATTTTTTGTCTGAAGTGAAATACTTTTCAAAGTAAAATGATGAAATTTATTGTAAGGTAAGTGGTGCTTGGTCTTTGAAATTCAACCAGCACCCCACTGAGATGAAAATGCGTTGCTTGCCCTTCGACCCTATCTATCTATCTATCTATCTATCTATCTATCTATCTATCTATCTATCTTTTTTTCATCTACCTCTTGTATATATTTTTCATTTCCTTCCATACTGTCTCCCTCCATAATCTCATTGAGTTATTTTTCTTTCTTTCTTTCTTTCTTTCTTTCTTTCTTTCTTTCTTTCTTTCTTTCTTTCTTTCTATTCATATTCAACTCACCTTCCTTCATTCCTTATTCAACTCCCTTTCTTTTTTTTTCTTCTCTATTTCTTTTTCTTTCTTTCTTGTTCAACTCGGTTTCCTTTCTTCCTCTCTTCTTTTTCTTTCATTTTTATTCAGCTTGTTTTCCTTTCTTTCTTTTTCTACTCCCTTTCTTTCGATTCTCATTCAACGCGCTTTTCTTTCTTTCTTTCTTTCTTTCTTTCTCAGTTTACTCACTTTCTTTTCTTTTCCTTTCCTTTTTTTTCATTCTGCTTTCTTTCCTTTTATTCACATCTTTTTACTTCCATTCTGTCTTTATTTCTCCTTCTACTCGTTTTCTTTTCTCTCTTTCTTTCTTTATTTTTAATTCCACTCGCTTTCTTTTCCTTCTCGCTTTCTTTCTCCTTCAACTCGATTTCCTTCCTGCCTTCTTCATTCAAATCATCTTGTTTTCTTTCTTTCTTTCTTTCTTTGTCCATCTTCTCATGAAGTCATTTCCTTTTTTTCTATCTTTCATTCTCCCTCCTTCTACATGGCGTCTTCTCTATCTCTTTCTGTCGCCAAGACATCCTCTCTTTTACTTTCTTCTGCAAAGTTCTTCCTTTTCTGCGTTCAAAACTCGAACGCGACTTTACTGTCCATAAATGATTACTGAAATTCTGACACAAAAGCCGTTGTTAGAAGACGTGTCGACCACATAAGTTTAACAAATGCCCCCCTGTCTGTCGAAAGTATAAGCATATGTTCACAGAATGAGGCGAAGTTATCACGAAGTTGGCGGTGAAGGCGGAAGTAAGGTTGAGGTGTTATGACTCGGGTCGGGGCATTGCGTGGAGTTCGGTGTCGCCTGAGGCGTGACTTGGTCTAAGAGCTCAATGTGGTCTGAACGTTTACAAAACCTTTCTTACAAGGTTTCTACTGATGACTTATTGGAAATTATGCTTCTTTTTCATATTTTCTTTTACACTTTTAGATTTGATAGTTTAGATTTTGATGCAAGATTCCACAGCTCTAGCATCACTCCTTCATAGGCAGCATATGGATTTTCAGCCACCCTCGTACCTGGATAGAAACAATGCAGTTATTAATAAAGAGTTGAAATGAATGCATGCAAGATTCCACAGCTCTAGCATCACTCCTTCATAGGCAGCATATGGATTTTCAGCCACCCTCGTACCTGGATAGAAACAATGCAGTTATTAATAAAGAGTTGAAATGAATGCATGCAAGATTCCACAGCTCTAGCATCACCCATTCATTGTCAGCCTATGAACTTTTCAGCCCACCCTCGTATTACATCACCAACCTTTATTAAAACCATTCTTAAAGAGTCTAAACGTATGCTTAACGACCGGTGTTGACGTATATTTAACAACCGGTGTTGAAGTAAAAACATCCCCAAATAAATATACGGACAACCACTAAACATAAATAATGCCGACTAGAGACACACACACATCATTATCCGAATTTCCGCATAGATAAACTAGAATTGTTATAGACTTACACACGAACTCAATCATAGCTCTCCACAAATTCCTGTCATTTGTAGCTCTTAATAAATTTTGTTCGTTATTTCTCCTAAACCTTGTTCTGTCATTCATTTACTCAAGCTCTCTAAGTAAGTAATGCATTGTTTTACTCAGTCCCTCTTGCCTTCAATTTGTCCTGTGAGTATCAGATTTTCCAAGCCTTTGTTCCTCAATATGTGCCATGGAAATTTCAACTGACTCTTCACGATGTATAAGTCTCTTTTTTGTTTTCCTTTTATCTGAAAATTCGTCGCTGCTCAAATTTTCGGCCCATGGTATCCTCAGCATCCTTTTTTAGAACCACATTTCTGTTGCGTCATCTCTTCTTCATCTTTGAGAAGATTGTCCAGCATTCACTGCCATATAGAAGGGCATATATCACGTAACAATTCAATACACTTTTCTTTGTAACGAAATTTCTCTTTTTAACAAACAATTTATGACACCTTCTTAGCCTATAAACCTTTCAGTCTACTCTCGTACTTAATATATCTATATTCTTTGACTTCCGTTAGTCTGTCCGTCACACACTCTAAGATAACCATACATTGACAGATCGAAACCAATTTTTGGAGAGAACTGTAAACAAATAAGGGTGTACAAAATATAATTGGTTTTGCTAGGGTACGTAAGTAAGAATAATAAAATCTCATTAATTGTTTTGAAAAAATAAGTTTTATTATTTAATATGCAACATACTCCCACTATTTTAAAAACAATTTCATGATTAAAGTAACAAATATTTTTTAAGAAAAATGCAATATTGTTTTTTACATATATTTTCTTTAAGTTTCTACCCAGTTTCCAGTTTGCGATATCACAAGGCTAAATATTTCAAAAAGTTGGAATTTAGCTCCAGAAAGAAATATTAACGTATTGTCAGTTGCATGTTGCATGCTCAAGAGTAAGAAATCCTAAGAATTTATTCTTTGCTGTTAAAAAGGAAAAATTTTAAAATAAGAAATTTTCTAAAAAAATGTTGTTTATTAGGAGTCCACTAAAATTAAATTAGACTAAAGAAATTCTTAAAGTATTATTAAAGTAGGGTTTTTATCAAAGTATTTTTCCAAACAAATCAGCTTATTTAAATTTCATTGATTGGTTTGCGAAATTAAAGAAAACTTAGAGTTCGTAAATCTTGAAAAAAAATGTTAGCAATAACTTCAACAATACTAAATACTTGTAAGGATTTCAACATTTGTCAGGGTGTTGCAAAAAGATTCTAGTCTATCAAATGTTCCAAGAAATAAGATTGAAGATAAAAAGTATTGTTTACCAGGAAGTCCTATAAAATGAAATTAAATTAAAGAAATAATTAAACCGCGAATTCGGATTATTGTCAAAGTATTTTTCCATTTCCCTTCAACAATATTAAATACAGGGAGGATTCCAACATGCCAAAATCTTTTATTAGGTTGGTGCAAAAGTAATGTCGTTTTCTCACATGAAGTTGAACGTCAAAAACCGACATTATTTTTGCACCAACCTAATAGTATAGACAAAATCAACGATTTATAAGACGAGCTTGCAAGCCATGGCGGAGGAGACGAAAGAAAAGATATCAATCCTGATCTCCTGATTTTTCATATCCCATATCTTTCTAAACTCACAGTTGTAACTGCGTTCAATTAATTTGCACACGTGTGTATTTAAATTTCATCGACTGGACTGCAAAATTGAAAGAAGCATAGAGTTTGTAAATGTCGACAAAAATGTTAGCGAGAACTTATACTAAATGCTGTGAGGATTTCAAAACGCATCAGCGTCTTTCAAAAAAAATCTAGTAAATTAAAAAATCTACTATTTAGAAAATTTAAATATCTTTCCTGCATTCCGGTACATGTATATTTAAAGCTGTTTTTCGTTCAGATTGAAAAAATAACGACTGCATTGTTTTTAACCTATTTAAATAAAAAAGTCATATTCAATATCTGGAAAATTTTATGAATACTTTCCTCCATATCAGTAGATTTATGCTGAAAGCTGTTGTAAGTTTAAATTTTTTAAAATATCTAATAACGATTACATTATTTTAACATATTTAAATTAAAATGTTATTAATAAAAATTTGACTTAATTTGCATTTCATATCTTCAGCTACGTTCTGAATGGTTTTAATGGTGGGGACAAAGTCTATGAACAATTGCCAAAAAATATCGAATCTACGAGCCGAGACCGAATGTTCAGACTCACTTAGGAAGCGGAAGGAAAACAACAAATCTTGATCTCTGTTTGGTGGAATTTCCAAGGAATATTGCATTTTGAGCTTGTTCCATACAGTCGCACCATCAAAATTAAACTTTACTGCCAGCAGCTAGACTGCGTGTACGACAAACTAAAGAAAGTGCATCCTGCTTTGGTCTGTCGTGCTCAGGCTTTGTATCAGCAAGACAATGCGAAGCGACACATTGTAAGGTTGACTAAGGAGAAGTTCAAACAGATGAACGGTGTTGAGACTCTTCCACATCCACCATTCAGTGCCGATGCTACTCCGAGTGACGCTGGCCTATTCTGCAGATTCGGATGCTGGCTGATCACTAGCTGAAGATCGTCGAAAATGATGGACTTTATTTTGAAGAATAAATATATTAGATTGTCCAGAAAGTCGTGATTCACTTTTCTTTTCTATGTGTCGTGTCCTTTCAGGACGTAGGCGATCATGGCTCTCCACCTCCCTCTATCCCTAGCAGCTCTCAACAGGTTCCTTCCCTCTGTCACCTCCCCCAGACCACGTTTTGTCATCCACTTGCTTAAGGCCGCTAGGTATGCTATGTGTTGTTGCCCTTGTCTCTCTTTCCCTCTATTGAACCCGTGTGTATCAGATTCTCCAGGACCTCCTTCCTCATTATGTGTCCCAGGAACTTCAGCTGCCTCTTCCTGGTGTTAAGTGTAAGCCTCCCCCTTGTTTGCATCCTCTAAAAGGCCTCATCGTTGCTCACACACTCTGTTTATGATATCCTTAGCATCCTTCTGTAGAACCACATTTCCGTCGCCTCGAGTCTCTTCATCTCTCTCTCTCACGCACACACACATACAGGGTAGCAATCGTGGACTGGGTCTGAAAATATTGGTAACCAGAAGCCAAACTTCTAGCAGGCCTTCCTGTTCTCTTTCGGCTGTTTCTCGCTGTATAGCTTGAATAAATCCTGCGAGAAAACACATTCTCTTCTTACTCCTTGAAAAGCTCTTCCTTTTTCTTTTTATCTGCCATGTCCTTTCAGGACGTGGGCGATCATGGCTCTCCACATCCCTCTATCCCTTGCAGCTCTCAGCAAGTTCCTTCCGTCTGCTTCTTCTCCCAGACCACGTTCTGTCATCCACCTTCTCAAGCTCGTCAGATATGTTACGCGCTGCTTCCCCTTGTCTCTCTTTCCCTCCATTCGACCCGTGAGTATCAGATTCTCCAGGCCCTCCTTCTTCATTACGTGTCCCAGAAACTTCAGCTGCCTCTTTCTGATGTTAAGTATAAGCCTTCTCTTTGTTTGCAACCTATCTAAGACCTCATTGTTGCTCCTCACATGCTCCGTCCATGATATCCTCAGTATTCTTCTGTAGAACCACATCTCCGTCGCCTCGAGTCTCTTCATCTTTCGCTACCGTAAAGAAGGACAGATGTCACGTAACAGCTCAGTACTCTTTTCTTTGTTCCCAAAGAAATCCTCCTGTCTCGCAATACTCTGCCCAGCTTTTGGAATGCGTCCTTGGCCATCCCAATACGTCTACGGATCTCGGTGTCGCATTTACCGTCTTCTGCCAGAACGCTTCTCAGATATTTAAACTTCTGCGTCTGCTTGATTCTGGTGTTCCCGACCTACAAATCGTATTTCGGGCTCATAGCGGAAAGAAAACCACAACATTTATTCTCCAAAATAAAGTCCATATATATATATATATATATATATATATATATATATATATATATATTCAGCCAATACAAGGCGTGAGAGCTACTGAAAGATGAACACGGCCAGAATGTGCTGACCGTGTTTGCAGAATAGAACATTCCTATAAATCTAGATACATAAATAAAACTATTCATATATATATATATATATATATATATATATATATATATATATATATATATATATGTGTGTGTGTGTGTGTGTGTGTGTGTGGTTAAGACGAAAGACGGTTCACGTGTGCTTCATATAATATGTAGATGGAATTGGCGGGTTAATGGAATTTGAGGAATAAAATATCAACAAAATGATAAAGGGCAATAAGATTGATTATATTTATTATATATTAGCCTTTTGACCAAAAGCACGAAAAGTTTACAGTTGGAATTTTCGGACACGCCTGTGTGCTTTTTCAATGATACGAGGAATAAAAAATAAAGGAATGTTGTTGGTTAGAGGTCTGCCTGCGGAAACTATATTCACCGAGTAAACTGAAATTCCTGTATAATCCTTTATTGCATGATTTTATTTTGAAAATATTATTTAATTCCGATCTGCGTCTTTCTTGTTGCCTGTTAAATGAACACGCTAAAAGCACGCATCTTTGAAAAATCTGACATTAAAATCTTCCTCTTCGTGCTTCATGTATGTATAATGAAGCTACTTGGGTTTCTGAAATTAAATTTGGATGTCTGGAAAATCATTCTTTGCGGATGAAAAGCGGTGGTGGGGAGTACTGTTGGCCTTTAGCTTGTGTGAATGTTTGCTTGAAGACACGTGGCTCGCTTTATATGATCTTGTGTGCACGTGATTGTATACATGTTTGTTTGGCTTTAATAATTTCGCCTTCGGGCTTACAAAGGGCAAGCGTGTACACGCCTTCCTGTGGGTATCACTCAGATTATCACACCCGTGCAAGCGTGTACTTGCCAGGTCAATGGGCGTATGGTTTACACAAACGTACATCCAAATATACATGCACACATATATATATATATATATATATATATATATATATATATATATATATATATATATATGAATGTGTGTGAATTGCTTCAAATTAAAATTTGCGCTATTTATAGGGGAAGAATGTTCAGTATCGTAGATCGAGCGGACATAGGAATCAAGGTTGCTTCGTGACTGTCGATTTCATGCTTCAATGGTATCTCCAAATAATTTTTCACAAAGGCAAGAAACTGATAGTCACCCTCTAGTGTTTATTCCTATGGCCATATATATATATATATATATATATATATATATATATATATATATATATATATATATATATATATATATTGTGTGTATTTAGGCAGCATTTTTTCATTGATGCATGTTTCATTAAATAATATAGACAAGTTTTGACTATTTTATGCAAATACTTTCCATATCGTCTGATGAGCTTAATAACATTATCATTAAAAGAAGAAAGAAAATCACAATATTGATACATATTTACATAAAATAAATAGACAAAACATAAATATTATTTAATGAAACATGCATCAATATATATATATATATATATATATATATATATATATATATATATATATATATATATATATATATATATATGTACTAGAGTTCAAAAGTTTCAGTCCACCCCTTGTAACTTTTTATATTCGTCCAGAAAGTAGTTGTGCTTTAAATAAGAGAAAATTATTTTACTTGGTTATCAAAATTGAAACACGATATTTTATTAAACATTTTATTATGACAAAAAGAAAAAAAAATCATTTTATGATTAAATTTTGCTCTCGTCAAAATATCCTTCTTTAGCCTTGATTACTGTAGCACTAATTTTTTTTCCATTCGTTGCAAACGTTTCTCAAAATATAAGTCTGGTAATTGATTCCATTCTTTTTTCGCTGTCTCTACGAGGGCTTCTTCATTTATTTTCTCATGATAATTCTGGGAGTGACTTCAAACTTTTGAACTGTACTCTCTCTCTCTCTCTCTCTCTCTCTCTCTCTCTCTCTCTATATATATATATATATATATATATATATATATATATATATATATATATATGTACTAGTTTGATATATTCATCCCTCCAAAAAGTGTGGATGGCCCTGCACAAAGCCTTCACCATTATAATCAAATCTCATTTGTCGGTGTCGGGCTCTCAGTTTCTAGGAACTGATCTGCCTGACCCTCATACGTCGAATTCGACGGGAGAGTCGATCATATATATATATATATATATATATATATATATATATATATATATATATATATATATATATATATATCTGTGTGTATTTAAAAATTCAGATATAAATAAAACATATCTATAAATACAGTATAAAATAAAAGACAAAAGGAAAGATTTTTTTTTAACAACGCGTTTCGTCCCCTGGTGAATTAGATTTTATTGTAATAATAAATTTGTATCAATTGATATATTTCTGATTGAGTTTGGTACCATGCATGATATCTAAATGGAAGTTTCGACCTGACGACGCTATTTATGGACATGACTCGAGTTTTTACATTAATGTTTTGTAGCAACCTGCGGTGTTGGGCGAAACTACCTCCAGTTCAGTGTATTCTAGGTTCAATTTCCTTTTAACCTATCCTAAATTTCGTATAACTATTTTATTTGAAGTATTTATTATTTACTAATTTCTCATGCTGATTTTATTTGATAGATTCGGTGTATGTATCATCACTGCTTCCATTTCAGTTCCAGATCATAGTTTCTGTTTGGGAAATGTTTATCATGAGTCCTATTCCTTGAACATTTGGCAGGGGATGTTGATTTTCGGTTCAAAATCGTTCTTATCCCGACTATGAATACCTATATCACCCCTCATTATCAGTCCAGGACTGTTATATACGTAAATGCATTGTTACTGATCATATAAAGGAAGAAACGTATTGATAATAAAAAAGAAATTGACAATTAATTGCATTATTTATATTACTCGTACTTTTATCCTCATCTTCATTGCCATATTCCCAACGTTTCGGCCGTTGTACGTTCCGGCCTTCTTCAGGTGATTAGAATTTCGAACCGAACTCTTTATCCCGTACACCAGGGTAGATTGTTCTAGTTCCTCGTGCCATACCTATTCAGGATTCAGTTATTTCCCTTTAACTCAACTCTCCATGTTTTTGGTTCACCACTGATGTGGCCTGGTATTTAACTTACAACTATTTGGGTCTAGTCACTGGATCTAACCAATGTCTTTATCCACTGGGTCATGTGGACGATATAAAGGGTTTGGTTCGACATTCCAATCACCCGAAGAAGACCGGAGCGTACAACGGACGAAACGTTGTGAATATGGCAATGAAGATGAGGATAACAGCCCGAGTAATATAAATAATGTAAGTAGTCATAAAATCTCATCTCAGAGATATAGACACAAATAGTCATTGTTGATTGATTCATTCATTTTTGACCGCTTATCAACCTTTTGCTGTTTATTCAAAGCCAGACAACACTTTTAGATTATAACATTTTTTCTTTTTTTTTTAGATAAGGATTCAGTGATACAAATCGTAATAATTAACCCATAGCTAGTGGGAGAAGAGGTGGATTCATATTTTTCCCCAAATTATGAGAGTGTAAGTGCATATAGAGAACTAGAATTGGATCTCGGCTCTGCGATTAACAGTTTCGAGCCATTATACATTACACCACCCTCACATCAAACATTACAGCACCTGCTATTCCCAAACCGTTACCCATCTAGATACTGACCAGGCTTGATGTTGCTTAATTTCAGTGATATAATTTTACCAGGTCGTATCACTGGATCTAACCAACGCCTTTATCTACTGTGCCATCGGTCCTTGAGGAAGAGTGTCAGTTCAATACCTGCTTAAGGCGGTGGAGAACTTGGATAGGGGAATTAACAGGAGATAACTGATAACTGACATCCATTAAACATGGCACGTGGAACTAGAACAGTCTACCCCAGTGAGCGAAATAAAGGGTTCAGTTCGACATTCCAACTACCTGAAGAAGGCCGGAGTGTACAACGGCCGAAACGGTGTAATAAATGTAGCGAGAAAGAAGAGCACAATAGTCCGAATAATGTAAAATAGTGTACATAAATAGTGTTTAACATTTTTGTTGTCATTTCTCAAGAACAAAAAAGTATAAATTCACTTTCATCACGTCCTTTAATTCTAATCATCGCTTTTTTAAACAATAAACATTGTCGAAGAGTGAAGGTAAGCAAAAAACGGTACATGGGGAAAAAAACGACCTTTTGACACAACGTTTTATTGTGGGAACCTTTGTCCATGTTTGCCCATAATTCGTTAAGAATTTACAAGAAAGCACTTCCAACGAAAGAATTTAATTTGTTATCTGAACATTTGGAAAACGAAGACATTTGGAATCATTTTAAAACCATATAGAATTGAATTGAGAAAAACGAAAACAAAACTTTTTTTCATATCGCACGAGTACAAAAATGTTTAATTTTCATCTCTTTTATATTACAGAGTGCCAAAACACGTCTTGCTGTACGGGGTGCGGCAGAAATACCTCCTACATTTTAACCTGTCATCTGTCCGATGCCAGTGAACTCAGGAAAGTGACAATGGTGTCGTCATCTAGTTAATGCCTTACCGTTATCATTGCTTCTTAGATACCACCAGTAACCATTATCGGTTGGACCGGTGCACACGTTTGAAACGTTTTTTTTTAAAGACTGGTGAATCTGTAATTGCATCACAGAGGACTTTTCGGGCTCATTTCATGTTTGATCGGAATGATGCTGCAATGGGTTGGACATTTTAGGGTCACAGTTTCAGCGCTTAAAAGACAGACACCTGGAAGGGCTCGAACTTCCGGGTGATGGAAAACTTTAGAAAGCATCTAGAACAGTGTTTGGCGAATAGAGGCCACCATATGGAGGATGTCATTTTTATAAACAGATTAATAAAAAACTGTAGCACTTTGTTTAAGCAGCAGTGAAATAATGTTTTTAAGAGCAATTAACTTGCACTGTTTGTTAACGATTAAAACGTGGGAGGTGTTTCTGCTGCACCGTGCAGGGCATTTATTCTTAAATAGTCTCGTCAAACCTTGACCCTCACATGGATATAATGTATGGCGTCCAACTAGTTAGAATTTTCTAAATCAAGTCTGTACAAAATGCAGCACGTAAGGACAACTCTGTGGCCCACGATGGTTTTTCAAAATAGTAATTGTTTTTGTGATCATCACAACAGTAATTCAGTCTTGTGGAAGCATGACTTTGTTCAGCCAATATTTGTTTTTGATTAAAACATAATTCCTTTGGGATGCCTTAGCGTATCTACGCCATTTTATTTTCATTCAGTTACCGTATATACTCGCGTATCATGCGACCTTTGAAAACCTAATTTTGAAGCTAATTTTACTACAGTAAATGGATATCTAGTTTGGTCAATGGCATAGAGAGTGTCAGCAGTACGTACACTAATTTTATATCCCATACATGATGAAACCCCCTCAATTAGCTTCAAAATAAGGTCTTCAAATGTCGCACGATACGAGAGTGTATACAGTAACCCTTGCGCCCTGCGGCTAATTTTCTGCGAGCAGTGTGAACCCCCATCTTTATTTTTAATCATTTCACCCCAAACAAGGCAGTAAATCGACTAAGATGCAAAGTGTTAGAAAGTATGGGAAAATACTATTAAGGAGAGAGAAAAATAAAAAACAAAAATTAAGAAGACAAGGTAGTCATCGACATTGCATTTAAGTTTTTGAAAATCCGAGTTGACTGGGAAGCTAGAAGCTGGAAGCGAGTTTCACAAGCGAGAAGTGAGAGAGAAGACAGTGTTAGCATAAAACTTATGGTAACATCTAGATATTTCGACTGTAAAAGGATGAGAGATTCCCGCCAATTCTAGTACTGCGCTTAAATTCATAAAGTCTAGATATTATAGCGGAAGGTTCATCTGGACAATTATTATGAAGGTATTTATAGAAAAGGCAGAGGGAAGATAGGTTAAGGCGATAGGAGAGGGACTGAAGACGAGATGCCAGGCCAGGACCAATAACATTGCAAATTATTCTTTGGATTTTATCAAGAATATCTAAATATATAGCATAAGTACTAGACCAAATGTGGCAGCAATATTCAAAGCAAGGACGAATGGTAGACTTATAAAATTTATTTAGAGAAGGCAGAGGGAAGCTACATTATGGCGATGGGAAAGAGACTGAAGTCGAGATGCCAGGACAGGACCAATAACATTGCAAATTTTACTTTGGAGTTTATCAAGAATCTCTCTCTCTCTCTCTCTCTCTCTCTCTCTCTCTCTCTATATATATATATATATATATATATATATATATATATATATATATGTATATATATATGACGTCACACATTATGAAATAGACAAAGTCCGACAATTATTTTAAGACATTTTTATGTTTATACATTCTTTTTATAGATACAAATATTTAACTAAATGCTCTGTTTTATAATAAACAGTATTAAGCAGCATTTACTGGCTTGAATGTCCGAGGAATTTTCATAGAAAATTTTCGTCCTCCGAGAGGAATCGAACCCATATATATATATAACATGAGCACTAGACAAAATGTGGCAGCAATATTCAAAACGAGGACGAATGGTAGACTAATAAATTTGTAAGATAAGATTCTGGGGAGAAAATATTGTAGAACACGACATAGTGAACCAAACTTCTTAGCTGCTGGGTTAATAATTGATTCAATACACTCTTTCCATTTCATGTCATCGGAAATGACAAATATTATAAAACTAAAGAAATTATTATACACGAAAAAAAAAAGTATCCACTTGCTGAATGAAATTAAATATCTTTCACTCCAGGAGACAGCATTTTAAAATGCGTGTAAAATGTTTAAAATATGTATAATATAATTATATGTATAAAAACTTGTATATTCGGTGTCGTCAAGCTCTGTGAAACCGTTTTTCACATACCGTCATTTATACAATACGGGCTTTTTTAAAAATAATGTCACCCCAAGTAAGGCAATAAATCTACTAGGACGCGAGGGGTTACTGGGTGCAATAGAATATGAGGAAAACTACTATTAAGGACAGAAGACAATAAAACAACAAAAATTAAGAAGACAATATAAAGATCGACATTGCATTTGAATTTTTAAAGACCCAAGATTTAATCATTTGTAAAAGCGTATTAGTTTTAGTGATAATTCCTACGTGGCCGAGTGGTTAAAACGCTCGCTTTTTGATCATGAGATCCGGGTTCGAATCTCACCAAGGTCGATATGATGTTATCGGAGGAGGCGATCCCACGCCTTGTGAGTGAATTTGGGTAGAGGGTGATTGTGCTAGCACTCACAAATGACCGGGACCGAGTGTTTGAGCGTGCTGGCTTTGTTCACACTCTCGATCACGCTAGATAATGCACTCTCTCCCAGAAACTGTCACTAAACTCAGCATAATTGCAGTATACACCACAGTTGGGCTCTGTGCGCGTTGAACAAACACAGAATGTACCTGAAACTGGGATTAGCTAGTAGACCGACACCCTTGGATACGAGTGGCTGCGCCATATTTAATACTAACTTCCTGTGATAATGAATGTCGAATGTTCCCAGCCTGAAAACGGTTAGTTCAGCCATTATCATTTACGACGTAATATGGAAGTTTTAAAACAACACAAAGATTATTATTATCATTTTTTTTTGGGGGGGGGGTCGAAGTTCTGAGTTAAAGCAACTGAAAGCAGCTAATGATATAAAGAGTTCGGAATTAATTAAGAGGAAAGGGTATAGTATTCCAGCAGTCTCAGCCGAGACCACATATATTTTTTTTCAGTGTTACTTTATATTTTTGACTGACATCTTTGTCCACGCTCTCGATAAGTGTTTATGACATCGAGCAAGCGCACGTGTTGGAACGCTGAGAATAAGGAATTGGTTTATTCTTGGGGAAAGGCAGGCGCGTGAACGATGTCTCAGATCAAATGATGGAGATATAACTGAAAGTATTTTTATTTCTCTCGGCCCGTTTTTACAATTAAAGCCAAAAGTCAAGATATACATACATACATTCATATATATATATATATATATATATATATATATATATATATATATATATATATATATATGTGTGTGTGTGTGTGTGTGTGTGTGCGTGTGTGTGTGTGTGTTTTCATAAACTTTGTGGGTCGTCAGGGCACCGCCAATGACCTGGTAACTCGTATGCAGGTCAATACGGGTGATGCCAATACTCTTAATATTTATATTTTTTTTTTAAATATCTATTGTACACATACTATGTTTATATATATATATATATATATATATATATATATATATATATATAGGTATTTATATAAATATGATGAAATATACTCTTAAGTGCTATATTTCTGGGATAAAGTGCTCAATATCAGAGATAGAGCGTATGTAAATATAAAAGTGAACACGGAAGTCAACACTTAGAGGCGACAGGCTGTTTCATGCTAGACGTAATCGTCAGGCCATTTATATATATATATATATATATATATATATATATTTATATAAATATATTTATATTATATATATTTATATATATATACATTACATATATATACATTACATATATATATATATATATATATATATATATATATATATATATATATATATATATATTTGCGAACAATACATATTTATGGTAAAATTACCAACAATACGCCCATACTAGCTATTTGTAGTGACTTCACCCAAATCTCTTTAAAAAGACAAGCAACATGACATTAATCCATGTAATATCCGACAATTTCTTAAAGTGCATCTCAAAATATAACTTCAACAAACTACAGCATATTACCGCCTCTAGTAATTATGTCCATTTCACGTCTTTTTCTTCTATTCGAGCTTCAGACTTGTTTGGAGATTTTTTCGTCAGCCAGCCCATAGGATTCTTCTGCTAAATTATCGCTCCCTTATTTCAATACATTTCCAGGCATCCAATACCACGCCATAAGACTCCTTTTTTGGCGTTTAAATATTCATTTAATGCAGAGTCGATAGTATTTTTTATTTACATAAATAAAGAAACTGGGAAAGAGAGATGAATATGAACAGACTGAGATAGACAGACTTAGCAACGTTCTGCAGGCTATTTAAAGTCAGGAAAATTTTTAGATTGTAAGAATTTTTTAAAAATAATAATGGTTTAGGAATGCGAGTCTTACTAATTAACCCATAGCTAGGGGGAAGAATAGGTGCATTCACAGCTTTTCCAAGATTATTTGCGCGTAAATAATTAAAACGAACCCGACGAAAATTGGAACTCGGCTCTCCTGATAACAATGTCGAGCCATTATCTAATACACCTTTCTCACACAATGTTTACAGCAGCTGGTATTCCAAAACGGTTACCAATCTAGGTATTGACGATGTTCGACTTTGCTTAACTTTGGTGATCTTACGTGAACCAGTGTTTCAACGTTTTGTGGCCTTAAGCCATAGACTGATTCGAAACAGACTGTGATAGATAGATAGATAGATAGATAGATAGATAGATAGATAGATAGATAGATAGATAGATAGATAAAAATAAATAGACTGAGATAGATGGATAGAAAGAAAGAAAGAAAGAAATAGACTGAGATAGAGAGATAGATTCGAAACACTGAGATAGATAGATTGATAGATAGATAAATAGATAGATAGATAGATAGATAGAAAGGCAGAATCGAAACTCCGAGATAGAAAGAAACAAATAGACTGATATATATATATATATATATATATATATATATATATATATATATATATATATATAGAGAGAGAGAGAGAGAGAGAGAGAGAGATAGATAGATAGATAGATAGATAGATAGATAGATAGATAGATTCGAAACACTGCGATAGATAGAGACAGACTGAGAAAGAGAGAACGAATCAAAACACCTAGATAGATAGATAGATAGATAGATAGATAGATAGATAGATAGATAGATAGATAGATAGATCAGAATATTAAAAACTGCGTAGTAAATCCTTATTTACATTCTTGTGGGTTAAATGCATTCTAAAAATTCAGATATATTCGACTAACCGCGTTAAAAATGTCGTTTCAACCTCAATTTAAAAGCAAAAGAAGATGAAGAAAGAATTCGAAACAGGGGCAAAGTGTGAAATGTTTACATGAACCTTTGGACCCTTTTCCCACTGGACTTATACCCGTTTATTCAGCCATGCAAATGCTGGATCTTTCTTTAGCTCCCTCCAGTACAAATCCTCTCCACCTTTATTTATTTATTTTTTTTTTAATTTCCGAACGTCCATTTTCTCAATCCTCGGCTACAGTGACCTTAGGCTAAATATCTACTTTATTTACGGTCTCCTTTTCGTAAACTCTTCACACAACGGGTTAATGCAAACACTCATTTATAGAGCAACCCACTCAGGAAATATGTACATAGGACCACCCACGTCGACGATGGTCCACAACGAGGTCTTACCGGATATTATTAGTCTTAAGAGAAACTTACAACTAAGCTAAGTCTGTCATAAGGCCATCGAGAATTGAGATCATGTTTCAATGACAAATAAAAAAAAACTCTGATACTGTACAGTGGGGAAGGGGAAAATTAACATCTTTGTGTTTGGGAGCCACCAGTTGTGTCTCAGATCTTTATGGAATTCTATGCAGCACCTTCGATCATTTTAATTCCATGGATTGCCGCAGGTGTGAAGCTACATATTGAAACATTAAAATCTGGCTCGGGTCATAACAAACGGCGGAAAATATGACATAAAAATTTGAAAACGCAGAGGAATAGCGAATGATGCCTTTCAGAAACTAAGCAGAGTATTAAGATATGAGAAAATGACGTTCGGAACAAATAATAAATTGCTGAACTGCTATGTCGCATTTAATCATCTATTCAGGGCAATAATAAAGAAGAGACTTGAAGCAATAGAAATGCGATTATAACGAGGCATTCTGAGAATACCATGGACTGAGCATGTGAACAACAAGGAAGTTTTATTTATTATTTCATGTCACTTTCGACCATTTTTCCAAACTCCAGTCTTTATGTTCTTTGGCAATTTGAATGGTTCCATATTTTGTGTCACACATCTCATGATTCCTAATTGTTTTAGGCAATTTCTTTTAATGTTGATTACCCTTATTTTCAAATTATATTTGTGACTTACATCATTTCTTATATTCACAACAATCATTTTCCTATTGCTCATTGAAGATCATTCAATGTAGCTACATGATGGCTTTTCATAGTCGCCCATATCTGGACCTATCCATGGAGCCACCAGTTATGACCTTGTGACACGTCCCATCATCATGAGGATATTTCCCGAGATTTTATTACCTTGTCTCGTATAAATGTCATTATACTAAGAGTGGCTGGGAATACCATCGGCTGAACATGTACGCAACGGGGAAATCTAAAAAAAAAATAGGAACTAAAAGAAGCTTAAGCTTACAGTCGGAAAGAAACGGTTGACATTTCTGGGACACATAATGAGGAAAGAGGGCCAAGAGATTGAAACACTCACTAGTCTTACTGAAGGCAAATGGAGGAGTGTGGGTAATCAAATAATTTTTATTTTCTCAAGTACTTTAAAATAAATAATAATAAATTACGAAATACAAAAGTTGCCTCCCTTGCACGGAAAAAAGATCTCGTGAATTTGAAAATTGATATAGAACGAAGAAAACCCAAGTAAAACGAACAGTAAAAAAATATTTTGAATTTACAGATATACATATACACATACACAGACAATTTAACCCCTTGAAGATGGTTTCAGATGAGATTGAAAAATACTTGGGAAAATAAAAATTATTTGAAAGAAAATTTTGGTATTTTTCTTAATCAGTTTTCTACGGCTACCAAGTAATTGATTTGTGGAATCGAAAGGATTAAAACAAAAAGAAACATATATAGTATGTCTAAAGATTTCACCAAACCTGTTTGAATGAAAATATGCTGCCTTAATACACAAATATATATATATATATATATATATATATATATATGTGTGTGTGTGTGTGTGTGTGTGTGTGTGTGTGCCTATGTATTCCTAAAATCCCCGGCAAGGCTCGTTCATACGTACGTGTCATCGTACGAAGATGACAGATTTAGTCCGATGAAGTTATGAAGGACGAATCGCCAAACAAGTAAAGTTTTTCCACTTTGTTATACAATTTCCCCAGTACTGTTCTTGATATATAAATATATGTCGTTATCTCATCTTGCGGCAATCGGACGTCTATCCACACTGATGAGCTGTGATACAGCAAAACAGTCTTGTATGTGGATAACTATACATACATACATACATATATATATATATATATATATATATATATATATATATATATATATATGGAAAGTCAGTTCATGTATGTTTCTTACAGAATGTAAATATGTTAATTCGAAATAAAGAGATTCGACTAGAAAAGACAGAATAGTTTGGTTTGGGGTTTTATGGCATATCAACCACTATGGGTTATTTAATGCCAGATCCAGTATTTACTAAATATATCAAAAACGTATAGCTGGCAACATCATTGTTTCAAAAACGTATAGCTGGCAACATCATTGTTTAAAAAAAGTATAGCTGGAAACATCATTGCTTCAATGTGCTGGAAATGACCTGGAAGTTCACTATTTTCCCATAGTTGGGACCCCAACAGGTGCTACCACCCCGGGTCAGGGTGCATCTGGGAACACCAGCAATTAAGAGGTGGTTCCACGCTTCCTCAAAACCTCCTGATCAGAGGCCTTAAAAAGACAGAATAATAATAATAATAATAATAATAATAATAATAATAATAATAATGCAGAAACAATTGGCCATCTTGTATCAGTTATTAGCATCCAACGAATATAAAATTCGGCACAACATGATGGCCCAATATCTGAACTGGAAAATTTGGAAGTTTTACGGGAAGGAAATTGCAAGAAATTGGTATGAACCCCACCCAGACCCAGCTATAGAGATAGGACCTGTACCAATTTCATGGGACTTTACAATACACGTAGACAGAGCAATCAAATCTAATGGCCCAGACATAGCGGCCACAAGAACAGAATGTACTTTCTTATTGACATGGCCGGCGCGGCAGATTTTAATGTATCTCTGAAGATCTTCAAAATGCTATAAAAATGCAAGTATCTTGAAGAAGAAATCTCAAAAATCGGGCCAATCAAGACATGAATAATTCCAGTTGTATTGGAGACCTCGGTTTGATTGTAAAAGTTTCTGAAAGATTCACTGAAGGAATGTCTTGCAGAACATGCCTTAAAGAAGTGCAAAAAAATATTGTTCCCACAAGTACTGGTCACTCCTTACGAATTTATTATTGGAATTATTATTATTATTATTATTATTATTATTATTATTATTTATTTATTTATTTATTTATGTTTGAAATTTATTTCATCAGCTAACCACATACACACAGACACGCACACATACACACAAACACACTCAGGCACACACACACACACACACACACACACACACACACACACACACACACACACACACACATATATATACATATACATATATATATATATATATACAATGCCCAGTACAAAATTGTATTACTTGTCACACCACTACCTCCTTAATTAGACATCTTACATGATACCTTTCGAAGCTGAGTGCGATTAAGAAGCATTTATTAACTCATAATTTACAAGAACCTTTAAGGAAAATTCTAGTCGACAACACAAAGATTACATAGACGTACACAACTCATAATTCAGGAAGCACTGTTTATTAAATATTATTCGCCCGCTATTAATGTTTCACTATTTAGCAGTGGAGATAGCGCGTTAACATTTTTCTAAAAATAGAAGTCATGTCCAACGTCAACCTGCCACGCATAGCACGTGACAGCCAAAACGTTACACAACACAAGCCGCACAAACTTCACAGAGAAAAATTACTATGTAGAAACCGCACACGAAATTCACCATCCAAAAATAACATCCTTGATAATGGCTATGGAACTAACCGAAAGCGCTCGACACAATTATAACTATGGATATTTGAAGATGGCTCATGTGAGCTGAAAGCTTAGGAACAACTTAATAAAATAATATCCAAATGGTGGACAATTTTTGTCTTTATTTTCACCTAAAAATTAAAGCAAACATATGAACATCAGAACAGCTCATGATCAGACATAATAGACATTTATTGTCTGTTATATTTCACAATATATGTTTAAATAATGATCTGCTTCCCCAATACACACACACTAAATATATATATATATATATATATATATATATATATAGATATATATATATTGACCACTAATATTACATATATATATATATATATATATATATATATATATATATATATATATATATATATATCATAAATTTACTAATTTAAAAATATGATTCTATCGCTACGCAGGAATAACCATGTTTCAAAAACATAAACTAAAAGCTTTAATTTTGTTCTATAATTGTATGTGGTAAGTTTTTAGTTTCTGTTTTTGAAAAATGGTAAATCCTGTGTAGCGATGGAACCATGTTTTTAAATTAGTAAATTTATAATATTTATGCTCTGTAAATTTGCATTGAGCACTGTTTTGTAAAAACTTAAAATATTAATAAGAACACCGGATTATATATCTTATTGTTTTTCTTTTTATTATAATATCTATCTATCTATCTATCTATCTATCTATCTATATATATATATATATGCATCTTTGAAGATCAAGGAAAATTTGTATATCTTTTTAATTTAATTTCTCTGAGATTCGCACAATTCTTCTAGTTTCCGGAGAGAATTTGCACAAAAATTGTTGGCTATCTTCCGTGCGCGTTGATGGGTCGTTATCGTTATTTATTCGTGTCTATGTGTATGCATCGTTTTTCAGTTTTAGTTTACCAGGACCGCGTCATCACTCGTCAGCATCTATTGTGCCGATCGTGTTGGCTTTATTTGCGCAGGCATATCTTGAATAGGCCAGTTTGGTTGATGAGCATCGAAAGAAATTTGCTGAAAGTTTTCCTATTACATTTTTATACGGTTCGGAGCATTTTTCTTTAGTTTCCAGAGTGATTTGGGGCATAAATTGGCCAGTACCTTCTAAGAGATTTCGGCTTTTATAAGCCCTTAAATATAAGCCCACCCACCTTATCGGGTTTATAAATACTTACTGCGAAATAAAATCCTTACATTTGTATTGATAAAGTTCATCAGCGGACGAAACGCGTTGGTAAAATAAATTTTTTTTTATCTATATTCATATTGCCTTTTTACAGATATTTTTTCAGTTATATGTAAATTTTTACAGAATAATAATAATAATAATAATAATAATAATAATAATAATAATAATAATAATAATAATAATAATATGATGGCAGACATATCGATGTCGACTATGACAACAACAAGACATCATTGTAAGACACAATTAAGCCTTGAACGGATATGGCTCTTTACTTCGGACAGACTTTTAAAAACCCCGGCACAAAGCGGGCAGTTACGAAACGCATACAAATTGTGAATGATTGCGTGTCTTTACAGTCCACCAGCTGACTTGAACAATCACTATTCCACAAATGTTACATAAATTGCTGGTATTTAATGTCATTTCGGAGTAGACGGGTGGTCTGCTAAAATGACTTCTTATATGGCTCTATTTTTCTGCTTTATTCATGCAAAACATGGTTATATATATATATATATATATATATATATATATATATATATATATATATATATATGTTTTGAACAATAAAAAATATAAAAAAATTAAAATCTTCTGACACACTGGGTTGTATATTAATGCTCTTTCTTTTTTATTGTTTCAGTTAGATTCCTCGACTAGTTTCGGCCAACATGGACATTATCAGGAGGAAAAAATATTCTGCTTGTTAGTAGCAGTGAACTAGAGAAATGAATGTCTTCATGGAGAAAATGAGCTTTTGTTTATAGTTTTCATTTGTTTTTTATTTTTTTGTTTTTTAACTTTTTTTAAACATTAAACATTAAATATATATATATATATATATATATATATATATATATATATATATATATATAGTTGGACAGATGTGAGTTTGTGACCCTGGGTTTCACGCTATTTGCGATCATTCAGCGTGTCACCTAGGGTCACAAACTCACATCAATTCAACTAAATGTGTTAGCTCTATCACTGATATTGAACGCTTTCCAATAATTACCGACCATATATAATATATAAATAATATATACATGTAAAAAATTGTATATATATATATATGTAAAAAAATTCCATATATGTATATATATACATATATAATGTATATATATATATATATATATATATATATATATATATATATATATATATATATATATTTAAGAGAAGAGTCCACGTGAGCTTCTAGTATTTAAATAGATAGGTTGGTTAATAAAACAAGGGAAAAGGAAAAGGTAGCAATGTGATCAGTGCGAAAAGAATTTATTATATATTAATCACAAGACAGAAATAAAGCACGGAGATCGCATCGCTGATGAAGGACACAGTCGAGCACGAAAATTCTGGACTAATATCATTAATTTCCGTGCTTCCTTTTTCTCTTGTGATTAATAATTAGTATATAATAAATTCTTTTTGCACTGAACACATTGTCACCTTTTCGTTTTCCCTTGTTTTATTAACCAACCTATTTTATATATATATATATATATATATATATATATATATATATATATATATATATATATATATATATCCGATGCGATGAGACCGAAAGTAATATATAAATTCCAACGTTCACAGCATTAATCCAAAAGAGGGCTCGATACCGATAGTAGACCGATAATTATTTATTTATTATTATTTTAACATATAGACAAAACCATTTTACTCACTACAAAGATGCAACTTGGTTTCAGTGCATTTCAACTGCACTTCGACGGTTGAGAGTCGAAAATGGTTATAACCATTTTCGACTCTCACCCGTCGAAGTAAAATGGTTTTGTTTATATGATAAAATTATAATAAATAAATAATATATATATATATATATATATATGTATGTATGTATGTATGCATGTATCTAGGTAAATTGAGTACAATTCCATCGTTCGTAACATTTAATTTAAAAGAGGGCTCTATATAAAGTAGAGCAATATTATTTATTTTCGCATATTACATCGGAAACATGTCAAAATCACGACACAATTGAAGTCGTGTTTCGATGTGTATCAGAGAATCTCATCCAGCCATTGTAAATTACTGGAGAGTGAAGGATTTATTTAGATTTAAAAGCAAAATACAGCCTCTTTTAATTTTTGCTCTTTCTCTTAGTTTAAATTTGACAGAGGTCATATTCGATTGATTGATCTGACGAAAGTTCACAAAGCATATAATCTCCCTTTTTTCGTAAAAGAGGTTGTACTTTGATTTTAAATCTAAATAAATCCTTCACTCGCCAGTAATTTACAACCGCCTGATGAGATGCATTGATACGCATCGAAATACGACTGCAATTGTGTAGCTATTTTTACATGTTTTCGATGTAATATCCTACTACATATATATATATATATTGTGTGTGTGTATTTAAGCAGCATTTTTTCATTCATGCATGTTTCATTAAATAATATAGACAAGTGTTGTCTATTTATTTTATGTAAATTCCATTCATATTGTCTAATAAGCTTAATAACATTATCATTGAAAGATGAAAGAAAATCACAATATTCATACATATTTTTTAATCCTATCTAAGCTTTCGGCTTACATAAGCCATTATCAAAGATGACAAGTACATTACAATATATTAAGCAATACACGGGCAAAAACAATGATGATAGTCTGTTTCTGTTTACATGGAAGATTTCCAAGCAACGATAAATACGTGCATATAAGACGCTGGAAGCGAAAATCACACCGCAGCTCATGACATCAGACATGACCACGCGAGAGTGAAAATGAGAAGTATTAAGTATGGGAAGCCATTGGTATAAATCAATGACTTCTGTTACCAATTATAGGCATTTAAGAATATTTATTTCATAGTTTATTTTGTTCAGGTTAGGTTTCAACTGTTTTATGTATATAGCTTCAAGAATTTTTAGTTTTTGTTTATTGTTTTCATGCTTAAGTATAGTTGTGTTTTCAACAATGATTTGTATATGCGACCAGGCATGTTGTTTTAAATGCCTAAAAATGTTAGAGTTATCATTCAAATGTAGTGTCAAGCGTCGTGAAAGTGAGTTTGTGGCGTGACCAACATAAATATTATTTAATCCATCATATAAGCCTGACGGGCCTTAACCGTTTCGGCCACAGAGGAGCGTTCGGTTAGCAAGGTCGATTTTACTATCTTTAAAGTTTAATCTTCCATGAATCTCTCACGTACATTCATATTTGCTTAATACTGTTTATTCTAAAACAGAGCATTTACTTAAATATTTGTATCTATAAAAAGAATGTATAAACATAAAATGTCTTAAAATAATTGTCGGACTTTGTCCATTTCATAATGTGTGACGTCATTTGTTTACATTTGATACGCCATGAGCAGTTATGAATGTACGTGAGAGATTCATGGAAGATTGAAGTTTATAAGCAGTAAATTCAAACTTGCCAACCGAACGATCCTCAGTGGCCGAATCGGTTAAGGCAGGTCAGACTATATGACGGTTCCGTATAGGATACTGGTTCGATTCCACTCGGAGGACGAAAATTTTCTATGAAAATTTCTCGGACATTCAGGCCGGTAAATGTTGTTTAATACTGTTTATTATAAACAGAGCATTTACTTAAATATTTGTATCTATAAAAAAGAATGTGTAAACATAAAAAAGTCTTAAAATAATTGTCGGACTTCGTCCATTTCATAATATATATATATATAGATAGATAGTGGATTGATATATTTGATTAGAGGCTCCATTTATTTATTAAACAGTATTTATTTTCGTCTTCCACGCTGAATATTCAAGAGATTTTATTAAAGAAAATATGCGCT
>OZ038502.1:80389939-80459939 GCA_964036315.1 Acanthosepion esculentum
CATTAACCCAATCTAGTGTAACCAATCTTATGCAAACGTTCAACGATTTATAGAAACAATTTCTCAGGTAACTAACAAAAATACAGACGGCCTTCTGCCTGAGTCGAAATAGCCAAGGGAGCAATGAATACGGTAATTAATCCGCTTAAAAAACAATAGTTATTTTTTCTTTTCCTCTTTTCAGCCTATATCGACTTCCCAGGTGTGAAAAGAATATTTCAAACTTGTGTTCCTCTTCTGCCCACGCATCAGCCAATGGGCTCTCTGTATCACGCTGACTATCTTTGATTTTTAGCTGCTGGGGGTGAAATAGGGTATCGCTGTGACAAACCTAACCGAAATGGACATTTCCTGTTTTGATCAATTTTGGCAGGCGGAAGAGAATGTCAGATGAAGAAGGAAAAAAAAACAACATTTTTCATACTAAAATAGTGAGGTAATTAGTCCTGGAAGGAATTGTTTGAAAAACAAAACAGATTTTTTTTTCTCACTGTGTTTTTGAATTCGAGCGAGATTATATCTGCATACACCAAATACTTCCATAGATATTTTAGGCAAGTATATTCTCTTTCACTCCGAGTAACATTTCAGGAACTTAAAACGTGAAATGGTCATAGTGAGATTAGCCGTTTCCTTATAAGCAAACATTCACCAATATTGATCGAACAGTTGCCGGTTGAAATTTAAAATCTTTCCCATAAAACTGTTTTTCAGCAAAATGATTCACTGTCATCGTTCTTTCTGGCAAGGATAAGAATTTCCTTCAAAACTTTTTAGATTTTAGATTTTTAATTTAGATATTTCTGAACGGTATCTGTCTATATTTCTGAGATGAGGCATTATGTACACTATTTACATTATTCGGACTATTGACCTCATCTTTGTCGCCATATTTATCACAACGTTTTGGCCTTTCAGTATCTGTCTATATTTCTGAGATGAAGTATTATGTACACTATTTACATTACTCGGATTATTGTCCTCATCTTTGTCGCCATATTTATTGCAACGTTTCGGCCTTTCAGTATCTGCTTATATTTCTGAGATGAAGCATTATGTACACCATTTACATTATTCGGACTATTGTCCTCATCCTTGTCGCCATGTTTATCACAAACTTTTGGCCGTTTTACGCTCCGGTCTTCTTCAATATCTGTCAATATTTCTGAGATGAGGTATTATGTACACTATTTACATTATTCGGACTATTGTCCTCATCCTTGTCGCCATGTTTATCACAACGTTTCGGCCGTTGTACGCTCCGGTCTTCTTCAGATGGTTGGAATGTCGAACTGAACCCTTTATTTCGCTCACTGGGCTAGACTGTTCTAGTTCCACATGCCATGTCTAATGGATGTCAGTTATCTCCTGTTAATTTCCCTCTGAAAGTTCTCCACTGACGTAACCAGTCAGGCCACCGAGCTGGAAGAGGCTGGCTTACAACATTTCATGGTTAATTATCGATACAATTTCGTTGATGCAGATACCGGTGTCCACACTCGGAATATTGAACGTTTGTGGAGATCAGCGAAGTGGAGGAACAAGAGTCACCGAAGAAGGGTATGACGCCATCTTGAAACTTCCCTGGCCGAGTTCATCTGAAGAAGGCAACTACTCAATGGAGCCGTCCCATTCGATTCCATCCTGCAACCTATCATTGCGTTCGTTTCTCCCGAATAATACGATTAATATTTGTTATCTGGAGAAATAAATATAAATTTAAGAAACTGTATATGTTTATATATCTGTATTTGTGAAAAAGTTGGAAGATTAATTTAAAACGTGGCGACGGATAACTCACAAATGCCCTAAAATTTAGGAGCACATGGCGGAGTGGTTAGAAAGTTGGCTTTCTGACTATGAGACCCGGGTTCGAATCTCCCCATGGCTGATTTATCAGGAAGGAGATTTTCTGATTTTATCGATCTGGATGGAGCGATCCCAGCGTGTGGCACCTTTATAAACTACCTGACAACCATACCACGGGTTGATGCAAGCCTTGTGAGTGAAATTGGGCAGACGCAACCCTTAGGGGCCGTCGATAGCAGTGCTAGCACGAAGTCATAAGTCATCATGACGGAGGTTTTGAGCGTGCTGGCCTTGTTTAGATTGTTGATCACGCTAGTTAACACGTTTCTCTCCCAGAAACTGTAACTAACGTCTGCTCAGCATAGTGGCAGTATAAACCGCAGCTGCCTGAGCAAGCGTCTGCAATAGGCATTGGCTAGCCGCCCTAGTAGACGGGTATCCACGAATACAAATTTTGTTTTTCCTTCCGTTTGTGCTGTTAGGTGTTGCGGAGAGATACAGTCGTCTGTCAGCGGCAAGGTGATTGGCCTGTACGAGAGAGCTCTCGTGGTCCCTGAGAGTATTCTGCCACTGAGTTGCTCCAGCGTTTTCTTGGTCTGCTTCTCGCTCTCCAGCCAGAATACATGAGGATGTAAGCTCTTTGGGACTGTTTGGTTGATAGGCATACGAGTGAGGTGTCCAAATCACTTGATCATCTGTCGTTCGACGTGTTGTATGATTGGTATTGCTCCTAGCATATCTCTTATTGCCTCATTCCTGATCTTGTCTCGCCTGGACTTGTTCACTGCTTTCCTCAGGCATTTCATTTCACAAGTGATCAGTTTCCTCTCAAGGGATTTTATTAGAATGGTACACAGACGAGATCTTCGAAGGTGCACTCAATGCATAGTGCAATTCCACTTAGGGTGATGGACATTAGGCACTTCACTTATACAGAGAGACAGTGGTGCAGAAACAATTGTCCTGGCATCCTCGCCAAAGAGGAATGGCCTCCCTCATCCCTATACATCTAGGCACTTGTTTGTGGAGAGTTTTTGAGAGTGAGATGTGTTTTACTCCCCGCCACATAATTGAAGCTCTGAAGGCCGAGCTGAAGAGAGTTTAGTATTTCTTTCCGCTTGTGCTGTTAGTCGTCGTGGGGAGGCACAATTGTTTGTCAGCGGCAAGTCGAGTAGCATAGAGGAGAAATAGCTCGTGGGCTCTGAGAGCGTCGGCCACTGAGTCACTCCAACGTCTTCTTGGTTTACATATCGCTCTCCAGCCAGGGTAATTTAGGGTTTATGCTCGTAGAGCTGGTTGGTCGATAGGCATATGAGGTGCTCGAATCACTTGATCCCCTGTCGTTAGATTTGTCCTATGATTGGTATTGCTCCTACCATATCTTTTATAGTCTCATTCCTGATCTTGTCTCTCCTGGACTTGTTCACTGCTTTCCTCAGGCATTTCATTTCACGAATGATCAGTTTCCTCTCAAAGAATTTTGTCCAACACTCTGTTCACTTTATTGAAGAGAGTATGGGACAAAATTCCCATGGAAATTATGCGTGTTACCATCAGTGAAGTTTCCGAAAGACTTCGGCATGGCACATGGGGGGGGGGGTACACAAGAATGTTGCAGGGCAAGTAGATCCAATAAACCCAAATCAAAGATAGAGAGTTTATCTATCATATATGTCTGATACGTAATAAGTTGAATGTAGTTAGTTTAGCTTTTCCTTCCGTTTGTACCGTTAGGCGTCGCGGGGAGACACAGTCGTCCGTCAGCGGCAAGGTGAGTGAACTGGAGGAGAGATATCTCGTGGGCTCTGAAAGAGTCTGCCACTGAGTCACTGTAACGTCTTCTTGGTCTGCCTCTCGCTCTCCAACCATAGTACCTGAGGGTGTATGCTAGTGGGGCTAGTTGATTGAGTGAGGTGTCCGAACCACTTGATCCTCTGTCGTTCGACGTGTCGCATGATTGGTATTGCTCCTACCACATCTCTTATTGCCTGATTCCTGATCTTGTCTCGCCTGGTCTTGTTCACTGCTTTCCTCAGGCATCAGTTTCCTCTCAAGGTTTTTTTTTTTGTTAGCGGCCATGTCTGGCACTGGTATTTTCAGCGTTGGTAGGGAAATGACGTTGTTGAAATTTGCCTTGGTGCTCATAGAAATGCTAGGATAGAAATGCGAGGAATACAAGTGGCCAGTCACAAGGTAATACCCTAAAATATATATTGTAGCGGTTTTCGTCACAAAACTCTCTATCATTGATAGAGAGTTTTGTGACGAAAAGCAAAAATAATAATATGGGTAAAACTAGTAATAGTAATGATAATCTTAGGAAACATTTGGCATTCATTCAGCCAGTACTACTAATGATTAAAACTCTTTCTCTTAAAACAGTTCTTCAGGAAAATAGGTTTCTCAAATCCAATAGCTGCTATCGATCTTTTGTGTATTGATGTATTGATGGAGGTTTCCTTCCTAACCTTTTGTTTGAAGTCAAGTGTAATATCAATATCTTGATTATGTCATTATTTTCTCTTCGAGTTACATGTGGTTCTCGAAGAAATTGCCGAACCTAGCCGTCCCGTGTTAACCCGAACGGAATCATTTCTGACTTGACCGCCATGTTGTATACATTCGTGTATTATGCTGTGCTTTTCTTTTCCAATTTTATCATACTGTGGCTCTTTTCTTCATTAGTCCTCAGCCATGGCTCCCAAGAAATCTAGCAGTGACCTTGGTAAAGGAAAAGAGAAAAACAATTGTTGATGATATTGTCTCTTCCTACTCAGTTTCATATGGCAAAATCAACGATCTATACTATTCTTATAAATAAAAAGACGATCATGTCTTTCCTTCCTTTTCCAAACAATAACATCTCTTTTCTTCCCCTTACGCCATCAAATCTCCTACTTACAGGTACGATAAAATTAAAATGTTCGTCTATATTTTATCTGTTTAGTATTGGGTTTATTTCTTTCTTTCTTAGATTTAATGATTTTCAGCCAGTCAGTTATGTGCCATGCGTGATACACACTTAGGCGATCATGTATCTTTCGATACAAGACTGACGAAGCAGATTTTTTTCTCGCAGCAGGTTGCTATTTCTTTCTGCGGTAGACCAGTTGCCATCCAAGGCTATAGAACCCGGTCTGTCCTGCTATTTACGCATAGCTGGGTAGAGAAGAAGAAGGGGATTCATACCTTTCCCAAGTAAGTGAATGTAATGGATTTTCATTAGTTTTGTGTATAAACTTGTTCACAAATTACTGTTGTTAAAGTTTAAATAAGCAACCATCTTGGGACCAGGAACGGATTAATCTATTTTACATTGATTCCTATTGGAAAAATAGTTTCGGTTTACGAGAATTTCGGGTTACGAACGGGCTTCAAGAACGAATTAAATTCGTGAAACGAGGTTCCACTGTAATTCTCATTAAAAAAATATAATTCATCATTATAAATTTTTTAGCTGTTGATTTAATCTGAATTTACTTTACTGATAATTCTTCTTTTATGTGCCATGTCCTTTCAGGACGTGGGCGACCATGGCTCTCAACCTCCCTCTATCCCTTGCCACTCTCAACAAATTCCTTCCCTATGCTTCCTTCCCCAGACCAGATTCTGTCATCCACTAGGTATGTCACGAGTTGTTTTCCCTTGTCTCTCTTTCCCTCTATTCAACCCGTGAGTATCTGATTCTCCAGGCCTTCCTTCCTCATTATGTGTCCCAGAAACTTCAGCTGCCTCTGCCTGATGTTAAGTATAAGACTCCTCCTTGTTTTCATCTTCTCCAAGACCTCATCGTTGCTCACCCGTAACAGGTCAGTATTCTTTTTATTTTACCAAAGAAATCCTCCTGTCTCGCAGATTTGGGATTGCGTCCTTGGCCATCCCAATACGTCTACGGATCTCAGTGTCGCACTTACCGTCCTCTGTCAGAACGCCTCCCAGATATATAAACTTCCGCGTCTGCTTGATTCTAGTGTTCCCGACCTGCAAGTCGCATTTTGAGCTCATCCTTTTACTGATGACAATGCATTCTGTTTTCTTGTAGTTTATGCTTACTCCCTTCTTCTCACACTCCGTCGCTACCCTCTGCAGGAGATTTTGTAATTTCTTTTTCGTGTCTGCTATCATCGCTGTGTCATCTGCGTATCTTATGTTGTAAAGATTTCGGCCGCCAATGCTAAATCCCGGTACGGTTTCACTGATCTCTTTTCAACTATTTCGCCATTTCCAGTGTGGTGTTTCGGTCATACAAATAGATTGACAGTATATAGTTTCTCTTCCTTATATTGGATTAAACACAGAATAGAGAGCGGCAAAGGTAATTTGCGCTGATCATTTAAGTATTTCATAGCTCATCCTAAGCGAACCTACCAATAGAAGATAACGGCCCTGTTTTCCCTGCCGAAACCAATGTACTGATGATGAGCTTTTTATGCTGATGACATAGTTGGGAAAAAATGGTCTTGAACAGGAAATCAATGTTCTATCAAATATTCCAAGATATAGGACTGAGACTCTTCCAAAACAAACTATGATCTGGAATTGGAATGAATTCAGCGATATCACAGACCCAGGGTGTGAAAGTGATAAATAACAGACAGTTCAAATAACTTGGTTTATGGATCAGTTCTAACAAAATAAGTACAGGAGTAACTGAATATGAACATAGGCTGCGCTTGAGGTAGTTTCGCCCAACACCGCCAATTGCTACTAAACCAAAACATCAATCTGGAAAATCGAGTCATGTTCTTAAATAGCCTCAGACTTTCTTAGGGATGTCATGCATAGCGTCAAACCAGTTCATACACGGATATCCTCAAGAACACATGGTACAGAGGATAAATCATCGCCGAAAATGGTAGGAAACCAGACCCAACCAGAGTAAACGCGATTAACCCATTAACTGCCTTTTTTTTTAATGCGCATTTTTCGCCCAGACAAGTGTCTTAGCAGTTTATTTATTCCTTATGTTTAATTTCAGTAGTTACCCTTGTCGTTTTTATAGAAACTAGAACATCAAATATATATATGTATAAAACATCAAAAAATAATATTGATTAGAAATAATAAAAAAAATACTTTTCAAAATAGTCATTATTTTTCTACTCGTGAAATGTAAAATTACAACAGAAAGTGTCTTCTTACGGCTAATAATAAAAACTTTAAAGGCTAAGTGTTGTAAAATATACCTCTGCAAATGCAATGTAAGTAAGTAATTCAATGTAAATACAAGGAATAACATTATTTACATTATTCGGACTATTGTCCTCATCTTTGTCGCCATATTTATTACAACGTTTCGGACGTTGTATGTTCCGGCCTTCTTCTTAACCAACGCCTCTATCCACTGTGTCATGTGTCCTTGAAACATAGCACAGTGGATAAAGGCGTTGGTTAGATCCAGTGACAGACCCAAAGAGTGTGAGTTCAATACCCGGTTAAGGCAGTAGAAAACTTGCAGAGGGGAATTAACAGGAGATAACTGATAACTGACATCCATTAAACATGGCGCGTGGAACTAGAACAGTCTACACCAGTGAGCGAAATAAAGGGTTCAGTTCGACATTCCAACCACCTGAAGAAGGCCGGAGTGTACAATGGCAAAAACGTTGAGTAAATATGGCGACAAAGATGAGGACAATAGTCCGAATAATGTAAATAGTGTACATAATACCTCATCTCAGATATATAGACAGATACTGAAAGGCCGAAACGTTGTAATAAATATGGCGACAAAGATGAGGACAATAGTCCGAATAATGTAAATAGTGTACATAATACCTCATCTCAGGAATATAGACAGATACTGAAAGGCCGAAACGTTGTAATAAATATGGCGACAAAGATGAGGACAATAGTCCGAATAATGTAAATAGTATACATAATACTTCATCTCAGAAATATAGACAGATACTGAAAGGCCGAAACTTTGTAATAAATATGGCGATAAAGATGAGGACAAATATCCGAATAATGTAAATAGTGTACATAATAAATCATCTCAGAAATATAGACTGATACCGTTCAGAAATATCTAAATTATCAGATGTATAAATCCGCTTTCTCAAATCAATACTTACAAAATGGCTTTGAGCGAGTGAAGTCTGTGGGTCTTGGCGAAGACAATCATTTTTCGAATCTTGCAGACTGGCGCTACAGAATCACACAAAATTTACTGTACCAAATAACAGAATCTACATAGTTGACTATTAACAACAACGATAACTAAAATGGATAGCACATGTAATTCGAAGAGAAAATAATGACTTAATCAAGATGCTGACATTCCACACTACTTGAAACAAAAGGTTAGGAAGGAAACCCCCGTCGATACTAGAAACAGCAATAACAGCTACTGGGCTTGAGAAGCCTATTTTCTTGAAAAATTGTTTTAAGAAAAAGATTTTATAAATTTCAACCGATAATAGAACTGGATTCTCTATTAAATATTTCCTTGTAGGGAAACGGCTATTACTATGACTATTGCCATATAAAGAAATGGTTAATATTACCATTACCATATAAGGAAATGGTTAATATTACGATTACTATATAACGAAATGGGAATTCAGCACGATGCCACAAAACAAAAAATCATGATTTAAACCAGATGGTAAAAGTGAAAGGCTTTTCTAAATTAAATATTGCTTTTCAAAGGTTACTGAATCTACATTTTTATTCTTCATGAAACTGGACATAGAATAAGCTGCGCTTGTGGTAGTTTCACCCAATACCGCCAATTGCTACTAAACCAAATCATCAACCTGAAAAATCGAGTCATGTTCTTAAATAGCCTCATCAGATCAAGATTTTCCTACGGGAGTCACGCTTAGCGCCAAACCCGTTCAGAAATATCTAAATTGTCGCTTTCTCATATCGATACTTACAAAATGGCTTTGAGCGAGTGAAGCCTGTGGGTCTTGGCAAAGACAATCCTTCGAATCTTGCAGACTGGCGCTACAGAATCACACACAAAGAACGGTACCAAATAACGGAATCCACATAGTTGATGACTATCAACGACAGCAACAACTAAAATGGATAGCACATGTAATTCGAAGAGAAAATAATGACTTAATCAAGATGCTGACATTCCACACTACTTGAAACAAAAGGTTAGGAAGGAAACTCCCGTCGATACTAGAAGGAGCAATAACGGCTACTGGGCTTGAGAAGTTTATTTTTTCTGGACATAGAATAGGCTGTGCTAGAGGTAGTTTCGCCCAACACCGCCAATTGCTACTAAACCAAAACATTACATGAAAGCTCAAATCAGGTTCGTAATAGTCTCATCAGCTTGATAATTTCATATCTAGAAATATCTAGCTGATGAGACAGCTCAGATCAATGCTTAAAAATGGTTTTGAGCGAGTGAAGCGTGGGGGTCTTAGCAAAGACCATACTACTTCGAACATTGTTGACTGGCGCTACACAATCACAAATAAAGAACTGTATCAGATAATGGAAACTATATCACTTGGAGACTATTAACAATTGCAACAGCTAAAATGGATAGTGCATGAAACACGAAGAGAAAGTAAAGACATAATGAAGATATCGACATCATGAAACAAAAGGTCAGGAAGGAAACTCCAGTCAATACTAGAAAGAGTGATAACAGCTACTGGACTTGAGAAACTTATTTTCATGGAAAATTGTTTTTTTTTTCCTTGTAGGGAAACAGCTAATAATACCACTACTTTTGCCACTACCTTTATCACCACTTTTACTATCTATCTAGCTAGATAGCACTGTGTGCGTGTGCGTGTGCGTGTGTGTGTGTGTATGTGTGTGGTGGACTTCTACAATAAGCACTGTCAACAGTAATGTTTTTTTCCAGAAATTTCTTTCATATTACTATATTTTAAGTATTCCATATCACAAATATTAAAAAGAAGAAAGTAAATGTTAATAGGGGGTCCAGTTTGCATCACACACACACACACACACACACACACACACACACATACACACATATATATATATATATATATATATATATATATATATATATATATATATATATATATATCTGTTTGTATGTGTGCATGGGTGGTTATTCATTTCATTTTTGTCTCTGAACATTTCCGGCGTTGGCTTCCTGTACCGCCACGACAACTGATTGTTATCCGACCTCATCCAGGCACGTGGCCCGTACGCCCATTCGGCTATATATTTCAAGTTCTTTGTTTTAATAAGTTCATAAATGCTATTTAAGATGACTTTTTCACTCTTTCTTTCAATCTTTCTTTTGTTATTCCACACTCCCTCACACCCTTTATTCTTTCTTTCTTTCCTTTCTTTCTTTCTTTTTTCTTTTTTCTTTTTCCCCTCATACTTTTCATTTCTTTCTTTCTTTCTTTCTTTCTTTCTTTCTTTCTTTCTTTCTTTCTTTCTTTCTTTCTTTCTTTCTTCCTTCCTTCCTTCCTTCCTTTACTCGCTTCCTTCATTTCTTTCTTTTTTCTATCTTTCCTTCCTTCGTTTCTTTCTTTCCTTCCTTCGTTCCTTTTTTCTTTCCTTCTGTCCGTCCTTCCTTTATTTTCCCCATTATTTCATCCTCATTTCTTTCCTTCCTTCCTTTCTTTCCTTCCTTCCTTTCTTTCTTTCTTTCTTTTGTTACTCCCTTCTTTGTTTATTCCTTTTCTTTCTTTCGTCACTCCCTTTTTTCCTTCCTTCCTTCCTTCCTTGCTTTACTGTGGAACTCGTGTATTTACCCGAAGCCAATGTCGAGCGGATTCAAATTGAAAACTGGCAGGAATTAATTAATTTTTCGTCTTTGTCACACGACCTGTCGATCAAAAAAAGCAATAGTGTTCCATCGAAAACGAATCGCCCTCCGTTCAGGGTTTCCTCAAGCCTCTTTCTGAACAGGTAAAAACTGGCGGCCATAAGCACAGACAGCAGCAGCAGCACTAACTGAAACATCAGCAGCAGCATCAACAGAATGAATAACGTTGAAATTAGCCTAATTAATCAATTTATTGTTAACTATCGCTACTGCTTTCTATGTTCTCATAGTTTTAATTACAATATCAGTTTCTTATATAATAGCACGATCCTATCAGTAACACTCAAATTCATTTCTGACAACTGACAATCCCTTTTATCCAAATTTTCGGTGCATTTCGATCGTGAAATCATTAGTATTGCCTTAAATTATTCCTACTTAAAAAAGTCCTACTTAAAAAAAAGTCCTACTTAAAAAAAAGTCCTACTTTAAAAAAAGTCCTACTTAAAAAAAAGTCCTACTTAAAACTTCAACAAAAAATTCTAACTAAAAATAGATTTCTTCTTTATTTTGTATGCATTTCTATCGTAAAATTTTTAATTTGGTTGGACTGAACAATTTTCAACACCATCTCAGATATAAATACAGGGTTTAAACAAAATAATATATGACCCGTTTGTAAAAATAGGAATTTTTTTCAATTCTGGACTTTCCAGGTATATGTAAAGATCAAACCGGCATAAAAAGTAACTGCTCAATACTTTGACCTTCTACATTGCTTTTCTACTTAATTAAGACATTATTTATCTTCAGGTAAAAGAGTTACATACTAAAATACGCGACCTGTCGGATTTTCAAAGTTAGTCCAACTTGTAACAGATTTGGGATTTAGAGTTGGTCGCCAACCAAGCCTAACGAACCCAGTTTGTCCTATTGTGTGGCATAAAGAGGAATCCATACCTTTCCAATGGTATTCTTGCGAAAGAGAACGAAACGGCTTTGGATGGAATTTGAACTCAAGGCGGCCGTCCCAATTTCACCGCTGACGACCGGGGTACGGTACGCGCATATCCATAGACATGATTCGGGGAAGTTAAATGCCAGTTGTCGTTTGATTGTTACTATGTTCGTCTTGCGGGAGAGTGTTTTGCCTTTGAGATCGCATTTCCTTAGGTAACACTCTCTTCCGGCCATATGCAAGGTTGCTGGACTCTCGATAGATATCACTTATAATGTGATTGTTAGTGTGTGCCTCTTGCAAGTTAAAGCTAGTTTCATTTTGAGTTTATGCATATTAAGTGAGAAATAATATAAGAAGTGGTTTACCTACACAAGGCATCCCTGACTAGAATTTGTCATGAGTCAGAATTAATAATAATAATAATAATAATGAAAATTAATATTAATAATAATGATAATAAATATATATATATATGTGTGTTATTTTGTCTAACCCACATATATATATATATATATATATATATATATATATATATATATGTATATATAAATATAAAAGTGAACATAGAAGTCAACACTTAGAGGCGACAGTCTGTTTCATGCTAGATGCAATCATCGGGCCATGATTGCATCTAGCTTGAAACAGAACCATTATGGGGAGTTCTAGAGAAGAGAGTGAGGAACAGATTCCCTTCCTCATCGCCGCTGAAGGAACTTCCCAAGATTTTGATTGAAGAAAGGGATAAAATTCCACTGGAAACAATTCAGTTTTAGAGGCTAATGGAGGACCAACACCTTATTAGTCAATAAATAAATTAAGACAGGTGTTCATATTATTTTGTACCTCTGTATATATATATATATATATATATATACACACATACACACATATATATATATATACACACACACATACACACACACACACACACACACACATATATATATATATATATATATATATATATGTTTTCCTGGATACACACACATACACACGCGTGCGCACGTATAATATATATATATATATATATATATATATATATATATATATATATATATATATATATATACATACACACACACACATACACACACACACACACACACACACACATATATAATATATATATATATATATATATATATATATGTATATATATATGTATATATATATGTTTTCCGGGATACACACACATACACACGCGTGCGCGCGTATAATATATATATATATATATATATATATATATATATATATATATATATATATATATATATATATATATATATACTGGATGCCACGGATAAATTAAAACATTGATATCTCATTTTAAAAGATATATTTACCAATGTTACACAGAAATGTCTTGAAATACTATGGAGAAGATTTATTCAATAAAATCACCATTGTCTTCAATCACAGCTTCCAGACGACTACGGAATTTCTAGCAACACTTCTGGACGGTCTCTTTGTTTAAGTTAGTGAATGCCGCCATAATCCTTGCCTTCAGTTAATCTTTGGCGTTACAAGGAATGTTGTAGGTTCCTCGCTCAACTGCGCCTCACACATAATAATCAAAGAAGTTGCAGTCTGTCTTGGACAGATTATATCAACATGTATCGATTGGTGTATTTAACGGCATATCAACCCCTTTATAGGTCATTTAATTATGAAATGTAATTTTCTTGCGGGGTTTGAAGTAATTAAAATATGATATGTTATTCTGCTTTCACAATTGAATACATGGTAAATAATACTCCGCTTCTGGGCATAGACATGGTTACTAGAGGCGTTGATATGTGTGTTTTATAATGTAGTTTTGTTGAAGTTATATTTTGGAATATTTTTGTTTGATTTCTTTAAGGAATTGTAGGATATTAAATGGATTAATGTCATTGAAAAAGTTCTTTCATGTTGGTAATTCTACTATAAATAGGTATTGTTGGTAATGTTTTTGTCTTTTATATAGTATATTCCAGATATTTTTACTATAAAAATATGTTTTTATACTTTCATAGTGTTTTATTTGCTGGGGGTTCACTATTTGTTCATAGCTGGGATCCTAACAGGTGGACTTGGGAACAACAGCAATTCAGAGGTGGGTCCACGTTCCTCAAGAGAGAGAGAGAGAGCGAGAGAGGGACAAAATAATAAACAATGTATAGCCACTTTCACTTTTACTCCTCAAAATGATAGTGGCAATTCAGAGATGATTCCTAAGTCCACGTGCACTTTCTCCAAAAATATAGCAATCTGTAAACAGTATATATATATATATATATATATATATATATATATATATATATATATATATATATATATAACAATAAAATCCAAAATCAGCTCATAAAGAGAATAGTCTATTTCGTCGAACGAAGATATGGGTCGGCTGTCTTATCAATATCGGTGTGCGCTGAGTTCGAACACCGGGGTCGATAAGACATACGACCGATACCTTCGTCTGCCGAATTAGACTATTCTCCATATGAGGGTATTTTGGATTTTGGATTTTATTGTTTATTAATTATTTGCTCTGTAATAATAAATACATTGAGCTCTTTTTCTGGATCAGTTTTAATATTTTATATTACTAGGATCCACTTGGATTATATACCAACGGATTTGTTACCTTCACAATATATATATATATTCAGTTACATTTTTACGGTTATCAGACAAACTCAGAGTTTGTCTGATGATCGCAAAAGCGTGAAATCTGGGGTTATAAACTCACATCCATGCAACTGAATACGTTAGCACTTTCCACTAAGTACCGAGTTTTGTGCGTATATATATATATATATATATATATATATATATATATATATAAGTAATTCATCGAGTCTAGAAATCTCAACAGAATACAGAAAACTCTGGACGGCCGTCCCGTCCTATATTTAGAACTCATCAGTAGTGCGCAACCAATACCGAGAATTGAAACCCGGACAATTACGTTGCCAGGCAAACACCATACCAACTGTTCCAACGGGCCTCGGTGATTTTCGATCAAATCCTCCTAATTACTTGTATATCTTAAGCTTGAACCGGCTTCTATTGCTCCAGTTGGAGCGGCTTGTTGATAGTAGTCGTGGTACAGTCCTATTCGTATAAAAGGAAACTCAGTTGAGTTCCACCACGGAATATGTAATCGAGCGGCGCTATATTGAGTCTGATTCGGTACCTCTTCGTCACTGAGGCCCGTTGAAACAGTTGTTATTGTCCGGGTTTCAATTCTCGGTAGTGGATGCGCATGCTCTCCTGATGAGGCCCAAATATAGGACGAAACGGCCGTCCAGAGCGTCTGTATTCTGTTGAGGATTTTAGACTCGATGAATTACTTAATTATATTTCTCAAATCCTCCTAATTACTTATATATATATATATATATATATATATATATATATATATATATATATATATATATATATATATATATATATATTATTATTATTATTATTATTATTATTATTATGCAAAAGAAGACTTTAACATGTCATGGTGATAATATATTTCTTTGAACCGAAATTTCGATCCGAAATCATCATACTTTCAAAAACAAATAATATAATACCGTACATTGAATTACACACACACACATATATATATATATATATGTGTGTGTTGGGATCAAATATCAAATATGGATCGAATGAAAGGATAAGGAATAGATATGTTTCACTTTTATTAAAGCTTCATCAGAGAATGAGACCTTTCCCCCCGCATATCTCATTCAGTGACGAAGTTTTAATAAAAGTGAAACATGTTTGATTGATAAACATCTCCTATTTGTTCTTTTTTATGATCTTTATACAGGGTGACCCCAAAAAACGGGAATTTTTGAAGTGCTTATTGCCAGACATGAGCAAGTTGAAACACTGCAAGACAGTGACCTTGAGCAAGTAAACATTTCGCTATTTAATAACGAGAATGAAATACAGTATCCCAGCTGAGATGTTGCAGCAGTCAATGAGGAATCTCAACAGCAGATTTCAAGAATGCATTCGTACAGGAGGACGCCATCTACATTTCTTAAATGGCATGTTTTAAGGTTTCAATTACTATGAATTAAATATTTTTCTTCCATCACTCTTAGTTTTATAGGATTGTTTAAAAGTCCCCGTTTTTTCGGGTCACCCTGTATTATCATAGATACATCCTTGTGCAAATTAATTCCGTTATTATTTACTTTTTTCATATTTTTCCAATGAAACATGACCCAGTGCAGATGTTAGTACTTCGTATGTTCATTCCAAAAAGTCTATCCTTGCAGACTGGCCACAGATTCTCAATTGGATTTAAATCAGGAGAGTTTCCGAGCCAGTCGTTAATATTTTGGTTTGCTTACTGGTAAGTTTTGCTATTGTGTCCGTGCAGCGTTACAATTTTCGTAGGCTTCCTTGGAGTAACGTCTGTCACAGACAATAGTCGTAGGACAACTAATCGACAGTCGAGACAATAGGGTCTGAGCGGGATGAAAATCTGATCCAATCACTGATGATGCAGTATTTTTCAAGGCCAAACAAATTTCATCATACAACCACAAAATAGATTAATTTTACTACACACAGCTGGAAATGACCTAATCTGAGGAAAAATAGAAATCGATTACACCCTGTCACTTCACTGGGTCTAAAATTGACCGAATGATGAAAGAAATGAAACTAAAAGCGGCTGTTTCAATTAATTTGCACAAGGGTGCATATATATGTGCATGTGTGTGTGTGCGTGTGGGTGTATTCTGCATGTGTATGTGTGTTACTGTAAGATGAACCGTTGCAAACAGAATTCGAACCACACACACACACAGAGACATATATATATATATATATATATATATATATATATATATACTAGCAGCATGGCCCGGGGTTGCCCGTGCTTGATTCAAGAATCGTACGACTCATACAGCAATCGCTATCACTTGACTTAAAATATTTTTGCCCTTCCTTGCCTTTAAAGGAGTGTCCTTTGCTACATGCCTTACTTCTTGCCTATCTCACACTGCGAATTTTTTTTCTAAGCTCTATACTAAACATTAAATCTGTTACGAAAAAAGAACTAAACAAAATGAACACAAAACGATCAGCTTTAAAAAAGGACTCGTAACTGGAAAAACCGAATGAAAAAAGAATGTTAACAACAAATACTTTTTCACACCCAACGCAGTTCTGCGGAATAAGAATCAACGTTGAGTTTAAGCAAGCGAATGAGCCAATTGGAGTAAAGTGCCATGCAGATTTAAATTTTTCCCACTTGTGACGAATGCAGCTATCGATTTTTTTATTATTAGTTAACATTCGTGTCAGTCAGCTGTTGGCTCTCACACTGGCCAATAGAATCTACCTGCCTATTCGTGGCAGCCAGCTATAGGCTCTCACTCTGGCCAGTAGAAAATGGCCGCAAACTACATGAAAACTGCCGTAGAAGCATGAAAAAATCGATTATTTTCCACTATCGATCGGTCTTGGCCTTTTTACTAACTTGGAGCATGCGCATGTAAATTTTGGTGCAAATCCGTCGAAAATTGCGGCCGTGCATTCGTTACACACACACACACACACACACACACACACACACACACACACACACACATATCCTGCTTTATATATATATATATATATATATATATATATATATATATAATCAAATGTAGTTAATTATCAATATTTTAAAAAGGCCAATTATCGGCGATCCCGACCATCGCTAATGGAAAGTCTTCAGAACTAGATACTACATACAGAATATTCTTCTATATGCAGTGATCTTCATGAAATAGGAAATCATGTTTCTCCACATCTTCCCATCCGGCCTTCATCAGATGTATGTCCATAAAGGTAACCTATACTGAATTCCCAGCTGAACACTTTATTTAATAAAAGGGAAGAGACTGTTCTCGTTATTTTTCGCCCTGTTCCAACTGAGTCCTAGTATACAATGTCACCAAAATACACGAATCCACTAGACTGTTGTTCTCTGGACTCTTGTCCTGGTGTATTAATGTGTTCATCCGTGTATTGAGTTCAATCCCTGGTCGGGGTAGTGAGTACTTGGAATCAGTGGAAACAGGACGAACAATAACTGAACAGTACTAAAAATAGCGAGAAAAAACTAGCCCCGTCGATTAAATAAAGTACCCTGCATGATACCGAGATCAACATACACCTGATGGAAGGCCAGTAGGAACAACGACCGAAACGTCGTGATAATAACAAATATGGGGCCAATAGTAAGCATATAAATGATGACTGCTTGGAGAACCTCGAGCCGGTGTAGTGGTTAGCAAGCTTGTGTCGCTAGAACAATTACGACTGAGTAGTGAGTTCGGTCCTCACTGGGTGTCCCATACTTTCGGCCTTGTGCCACATCTAAGCTACGCTTGGAAAATCACTATAAATTACGACTCCCATTTTCATGTGTTTATCATATGTGGTAATTTTCGTGAAGTTTTGGACGTAATTCTTCATTTCTGTAAAGAAAAAAAAAAAACGAAAAAAGTTAACACGTGTTAATAGAGTTTGGATTCTTTCAAATAAACTGAAAAAATACCAGGCTTTAGCACTTGGATCTGTGAATTGTCCTAAGTGAGATAAAGAAATGAAAGAAAAACAGATTATGATAGAAAAAATAGATTCTATTTAAAGCTTTTTGAGGATTACCAGATGTGATATACACCTGAAAATGGACGTAAAATCTAAGAAAAATGTCCAGCATTCACTTCCATGCAGGAGGAGTGATATTTCAAAACTCTATATATTATTTATCTGAGGTAATGGCAGCGGACAACACACGCACTAAATTTCAAGCAGAATTATATGATACTGAGTAGGCTTTTATGCAATATCGCAATAAAATAAATAACCATATTTTGGCCTTGTACCGGATCTAATTTTCGTTAGAGAATATCACTATAAGAATAAGAAAGAAATGGAATAGAAAGGAGACGATAATGCTCTTACGTGTCTAATGTCTGCTTCAATGAAACAGAAAAAAAACTTTTTTAATCCTTTCATTTGTACCCTCTTACTTATTTTAATAATGATCTGCACAAATATTTATGATTGCTATTGATATGCTCAAAGATTTAACGATGCATGCTTACGGCCATATGACGTTGAAACATCCGTTCTCGTAGGATACACTGCGAAGCACACTATCCTTTTCTTCTGTCTTTCTTTGCAATCAAAACGGAATGATCTGTTATTTAGCTGAGGCAATGGCAGCGCACAGCACACACACTAACTTACTAACAGAATACTAAGCAGAATTATATGATGCCAAGAAGGCTTCTATGCAATATCCCAATGAAATAAATAGCCAATTTTCTCTATTTAAAGCTATTTGAGGATTATCAGTTGTGATATACACCTGAAGATGGACGGAAAAGTGTAAGAAAAATGTCCAGCATTCACAGACATACAAAAGTTGTGATATTGCAGAACTCACTATATATATATATATATATATATATATATATATATATATATATATATATATATATATATATATATATATATATATATATATATACATATATATATATATATATCAAATGTTATAACTGCAGTTGTTGGAACCTGAAGAAATTTCGCAGTAATCTTTTTTTTTTCCTTTTTCCCCTACTGATTTATCCTGTAGGTCATTATTTAAAGAAGTTAGGCGCTACAAATAGAAAGATTCAAAATTGAAAGATTTTCCATTTCAATGACGCAGACGTTAAAAGCATTAGACAGTTATCGCCTCCTCTACCTTCTCTTTCTTTCTTTCTTTCTTTCTTTCTTTCATCACCACTTCTTTTCCCTTCACTTTCTTCTTAATCAATTTTTCTCTCCTCGTTTTCCTTTGTCATAATTAATTTGGTCTTTTTTTCTTTCTTTTTTTAATGCAGTCTGGATTTTTTCAAATGGACGGGAAAATACCAGTCTTTAGCACTTGGATCTGTGAATTGCCCTAAATGAGATGAAGAAATTAAAGAAAAACAGATTATGATAGAGAAAGATAGTAGATTCTATTTAAAGCTATTGGAGGATTAACAGATGTGATATACACCTGGAGAAGGATGGAAAAAATGTAAGAAAAATGTCCAGCATTCACCGCCATACAGGAGGACTGATATTGCAGAACTATATATATATATATATATATATATATATATATATATATATATATATATATATATATATATATATATATATATATATATATATATATAGTAAATGATATAACTGCAATTTAAATATTTGTTGGAATTTTTTTCCGCCATTTTTTCCCATACTGATTTATATTGCAGGTCATTAAAAAAGTTAGGCGCTACAAATGAAAAGATTCAACATTGAAAGGTTTTTCATTTCAATGAAACAGACGTTAATAACATGAGACCATTATCACCTCCTCTACCTTCCCCTCTCTTTCTTTCTTTCTTTCTTTCTAAGTTTCCTATCTGTTAATATTTAACAGACCCCCCCCCAACCCACTTTTAACGTGGGATCTCCGAGCCCGTAGGCTCGGCCAAAAATATTTCCTTCGAACCCGTATAAACGTGTTTAGGGCCTGTCTACCTGCCCGGACGAAACTTTGTCCTTCGGCAAAGCCTCGTCCGGGTTCCTCTCTGTCAAAGACAGAGTTCGACAGTTGAACAGTCTATATCACTCTTCCCAAGTTTGCTATCTTTCTCCCTAAGACCAAACAGAGTTACTAATAAATTTTTCTTCCGTCTTTTCTCGCAGTCAAAACGGAATGGTCCATTATTTACCTGATGTAATTGCATGGCGTAAAATAAACAGGTAATCACCGCAAGACTTGTTTTGATACTTTTATTTCTGGCAAAACATATATAATTGTACCCCAGAATGAGGTTAGCCGGAAGTTAACAAAAAGGTACGAAGTTACTTTGTCCACTGAAGCTATACCAAGAATTTGTTGGCAGATGGAAAATGCAGGGTTTATTTTGTTAGATGTTTAGTCAGAAAAACTAATTACGTCATCTTTGTTTGATCTTCGTTTATTTATTTGTTTTCATCTTGATTATTGTAGTTAATGTTGTGAATATGGATTATCTCCCCTTTGATAATCCAAGCTATAAAAGCTGTACATTTCCGCTTGTCAAGTAGACGAGTAGTAAGATTCTTCATTGAATAAAAGATTACTAGACAGAATCTCTTGTCCTGTTTTCATTACAATTTATTCAATTAAGAATCGTACTACTCGTCTACTTGACAAGCGGAAATGTACAACTTTTATAGCTTGGATTATCAAAGGGGAGATAATCCATATTCACAACAGTTAATATTGACGCGAAGTTTACGTCATGTACCCTGTAGACCGGTTGTTCTTAACATGGGTTCGATCGAACGCAAGGTGTTCGATGGGTGATTTTCAAGGCTTCGGCGGAGGTCAATACATGTCACTGATGAACGTCTCGACAGTAACTCTCCAGAACAACAACGAGATCTCGTTAACGTTTCTGTTGCCTGAAGCCCCTTCTTCATCTGTCACATAGGTTATTCGCTGCTCTCTCGTAGTCCTTCTTGCCTTCAGTGGTGGCCTGTGAGTGTCAGTTTTTCCAAAGTGTCTTTCCTCATTATGTGCACTACAAATCTCAACTGTCACTTTGTATTACAATCAGCAGATTTTCTTGGTTTCTATCGAAATGTTCCTCTTTCTTTGCTTAACTTTTGAAAGGCAGTTTTTTTTCGCTATTCTAGTACGTCTTCGGATTTTGGTGCCACAGTTTTCCATAATCTGTTAAAACACTTCCCAGATTTGTACGTTTCTCTGTTTGTTTCTATTTTGACGTCTCTAAAATGTAACGCACATCTTGGATTATCTCCCTTGATCATGGTTTGAATTTTATTCTTCAGCAAAAAAAAAACATGGCTGCGACAGTGGTTCGCTTAAAAGAAAAAAAATGGGATATTTTACCCAGTTAGGGAACAATACACACAGACAACGTATAGAAAACAAACGCAGGATGTAAAGTTATATTTAATTTAATGTCATGAAGATATAGAGTGATAAAATATGGAAACGATAAACAAAGAATCGGAGAAATGAAAGAAAATCTAAAAAAAAATTCTTAAGAAAATTGTTCAATGGTTACTTCTTTTTTTAAGCATTCAACTCCAAGCAAGGCGGGAAGCCACTAGCACGCAAGGGGTTACAGAGAGTTGGAGCGAGAGCAAATAGGAGTGATAGAGGAAAAGATGAAGAGACGGTTAGGACATAGATTAGGGCATCTGGAGACGTCGATTGACGTTACATTTGAATAGTTGGAGATTATAGTTATCAGGAAAACAGGAAGAGGGGAGGGAGTTCCACAGGCGAGAAGTGCGAGACATGAAGCTATTGGAGTAGAAGAGACGGCTACATTTACCAGTTTCGACAGTGAAAGGGTGAGAGTGAGATGCCAGCCGAGTTGAGCGCTTAAATTCATGAAGTCTGGGAACCAGCGAAAGCAGCTCATCGGAGCAGTTACCGTGAAAGTATTTGTAAAAAAGATAGAGGGAGGCAACGGCACGTCTGTGAGAGAGCGGCTGCAGACGAGATGCCAGATCAGGGCCAATTACATTACATATCCGTCTTTAAATTTTATCAAGGACCTTGGGACAATTAGAAGGGGCCTCAAACCATATATAGCAGCAATACTCCATGCAAGGGCGAATGGTTGATTTGTTGATATCTACCAAATCATATTATCGACGATTTCATTGATTATTACCTCTTTTTTTTTTCTTTTATGAATACAGTGTGACCCCGCCTATTCGCGTTTCAGCATTCGCGGTTTCACACATTCGCGGATTTTTCTTAAGAACATATGTACTTGTTATTCGTGAAAACCCCGAATATTCGCGTGTTTTTCTGAAGAACATATGTACAAATTATTCGCTGAGAACTCCCTCGATTCGCGTATTTTTTCGATAGAACATATTTAACATATTCTTGTATTATTTTCATGTTATTTAAATGACTTAAAACATAACTGTCCATTTTTATGGTAAAAATTTGCTGAATTGTACATCTTCATTGTAAAAAAAAACACAGACAAAAACGTGTAGTTCTTGAGCTTTGTTCTTTGTTAGGGGTTGCGGCTGGGGTCTTAAAAGTGGATTATGCTAAGTCTAGAGACAGTTCTGTTTTTAGAAAACGTTTTAAACTTTATATTTTATGTCTTGTTAACATATTTTTGGTTTTGTTATCATCTTGAAAGCGCTTTCATGGAAGATATAGGCTATCCTGGCACTGGAGTTCCTGATTATCCCGGAATATGTCAGATTTTAGTCTCTGGAAGATCAGGAGACAAACCTATGTGAGAGCCAGCCCACGGAGGAAGATATATACATTTTCACGTCTCGATTCAGCGGCTATGTTTTTTTTCTGACCAGTTAGCATAGGGACGCACCCAATCGTTGAACACGGCATATTAAATTAACAATCGTTTAACGCTACATATGAAATTAACAATTCAAACGTTGAACCAATTCAAATGCAGTAATTTTAAGAAATAGAAAGCAAGAATTAAAGAAATGAAAGAAAAATTTAATAATTTTAGGGTGGGGATTTATATTTAATGTCAATAAAGACGATGATGTCACAAGCATATACTCTGTCTTCTTACAATTGATGGTTAGTCCTTCCTTCCTGCTTTCCTTTAATACCTTATCTAGAAGTACCTGCATTTGTTTTCTGTGTCTTCCATCAAAATGGTGTCACCTGCCTATCTTATGTCGTTAAGATTGCGCTCACAACAACCATTCTTCTAGTTCTGTAAAGGCTAAATAAATCCGGTGAGAAGACACGACCTTGTCTCACGTTCCTTTCTATTTATGTGTACTATCTAATTTTCTATCCGTATGCAGGCTGTTTGGTCCCAGTAAATATTTTTAAACAGAAAAATAAACTAATTAAAAAATACGCTCTTTTGTTGTCGATTTGCTTAATTTAAAAAGGAACAAAATGCAACGTTGCACAAGTTTCACTGAGTTGCAATACTGCACTTGCCTTCCGAAATATTTATTTATCATATATATAGACTTAATAGAGTAATACATAAAACACGTTTCCTATAGCTTGTCGTTAAAAAAATTAAAGTTAGTTGATTTGTTTAACGACATATCAACTCCTTATGGGTCATTTAAGTGAGGGGGAGCTTTGAAATAATAAAAATATGATATGTTATTCTGCTTTCACAATTGAATACATGGTAGATGATATTACGCTTTTGGGCTTATACATGTTTGTAGGACGTTGCATTGACTTGCGGGCAAATCCCCTTGGGGAAAGTGTGAATCCATTTTTTGCCCCTTTACTTGCTATTGGTGGAACAGTTGAGCAACCTTGGTTGGAATCCAGTCTGAGAAAGGGACAACTCTGAATTCAAAACCGGTTGTGCATGAAGCTGGAAACTCCATACCGTGATGAAGCTTTTTTGGTATGGAAACCACAGTAGCGACGTATGGCGGGATGAGGCCTTGACCCCCCAAACTCCATATTTAGAGTGTACGGTACTGGAGAAGAAGAGAGTGTACATGAGAATTTTTTTTTCCAAAATTTCGTAGCCCAGATTTAGAGGTGCGTATTATACACGAACATTTAAATATTTGTATGTTACTTTGCGTATATGACTCAGCCGTCTATTTGGGTTAAAATACTCTCTTCCTGTTGTGTCCCAGTGAACTGGAATGTATTTTATGTGGTTATATTCAGATATAAGCGAACAAGAAAGAGAAAGAGAAGAAAAAAAGAGGGGAAAAACAGAGAGAGAGAGAGAGAGAGGAGAAAAAGAGAGAATGAAAAAGGGAGAAAGAGAATAACGATAGTGATTCATATACTATATAAAAATATTTATCGTCATTCATAGATAGGGTAGTGGCCTGTGGTGTGTGTGTGCGTATGTGTTTGTGTGTGTGTGTTTGTGTGTGTGTGTGTGTTAGGAGGAAGACTTAACTCATTCATTGTAGTAACGGCTAAAGCCTGAAACAATAATAATAATAATAAAAAGTTAATACCAACAAACAAAAAAAAACACAACAAAAAAAGTCAAGTCGGCATTGCAAGCGGAAGTGAGTGAGATAAAGCCGGGCTTCATTACCAAAAGAGGGATAAACCATTTTGCTGAGGTGTGTCAGCAGGTGGTGGGTGGGCCTGTTAAGGGTGGACTTTACGTAAACATGAAGGTTTAGGCGCGAAGCCGTTGTACTAACGCACACGTGCCCGCCTGTGTGGGTATGTGCGGACGCGTGTGATGCCATGTGCGCATGCGTGCGTTTGAACGTAAACGATGAAAAAAAAAAAAGAAGAAAACGGAGTAACAGATACTGGTTCTCTATTTATAAAAGTTTATGATGATGTGCTTGGAATGGCTATTTAATATCTTGGGATTTACGTACTCCGCTGTGTAACTTCCAGGGCGTAAAAATGTTGGTCTATCAATAAATATGCAGTTTGAAGATAGGAAAAAAAAAAGACACTTAATTTACAGAGTAATTATTTATGACTTTTGACAACATCTTCTTTGGCAATGCATTTACCGTATATACTCGTGTAACGCGCGATCTCGCTTAAAGTGCGGCCCCCAAATTTTCACCTATAAAAAATGATTTTATCATGTCTCTCGTGTATTATGCGAGTTCCTTTTTCGAGAAACCAAATTACAATAGATTAACCTCTTTTCTTTTATCTCTTTATCCCTGTTCTAGTTAAATAATTTTTTTTAAAAGTCAGAGAATGATAAAAGTATCGTTAGTAACGTTATTCTCGTCGTGTAAACGCGTATAGCAATAAACAATAGAACGAGAAACGGCTAAACATCTTATAAACGTAAACAATAGAAAAGATGAATATTCGGTGTGTTTGTGTTTTAAAATACACGATGGAGTAATGGATAGCGGCTCCGATTGATGAATCGGAGAGCGGAGTTCGAATTCCAGTCGGACCCATTACATTCACTTACGTGCTATACTCTTAGGGAAGGTATGACACGAATATTAGATGCCTGTAATTGATAACAGAAGCTATTGGTTTATACCAACGGCTTCCCATACTTAATACTTCTCGTTTTCACTCTCGCGTGGTCATGTGTGACGTCAGAAGCTGCGATGCGATTTTCGCTTCCGCGTCTCGTATACACGAGTTTGTCGTTGCTTTGAAATTTTTCATGCACCAAAAAACAGACTATCATTATTGTTTTGTCCGTGTATTGTTTGATATATTGTACTCTAATTGTCATCTTTGATAATGGCTTATGTAAGCCGGAAGCTTAGATAGGATTAAAACATGTATCAATATGGTGATTTCATTTCGTCTTTCAATGATAATGTTATTAAGCTTAGCAGACAATATGAAAGGAACTTACTTAAAATGAATAGACAAAAGTTCTCTATATTATTTAATGAAACATGCATCAATATATATATATATATATATATATATATATATATATATATATATATATATATATATATATATATATATATATATATATATATATATATATATAAGAAACACTTTAGAAAATAAGAAATAGCAATTTTAATGTGATTAATGGCGAAATCACTTCGCTAACAGAACTTAATGAGACATTAACTTACTATCAATTCCTTGAATAATACACTTGAAATATTTCAATTATATTTACTAGAAAGACCTTTGAAAAGTTAACGGATTTCCTATTTTAAATTTTTGATGAATCTTAATTCTTCAGTTAATGATTGAATAAGATCATGGCGAGTTCTATGTCAATAAAATATCTGGAGAAATTCCCCAGTCACATCGGTAAATATTACAGCTTAAAAACTTTAACAAAATATTGCAAGTACAATCATAAATATGAATGCTGGACGTTATTTTCAGAAGTAAGAAGATACAAATGAAAAGATCTGAAATTGAAAACTTTTCCATTTCACTTAAAGCACTTCTTTCTTTCTTTCTTTCTTTCTTTCTTTCTTTCTTTCTTTCTTTCAGCCTCTCTATAGTTTCTTTCTTTCTTTCTTTATTTATTTATTTCTAGCCAATTCCCCGACTTGCGAACATTTTTTAAATAATAATTTAAAAAATAATTCAGCAGACGATGTTGTTTTATTTATCGTCACTGGATTTTTGGCTGTTGTGTAACACGGTTTTCGTTGTTCGATGCTGTGCGGCTGAAAAAATGACACATTTATACGCGATCGCCATGGCTTCTCGGTCGTTGGGCAGGGATCAATGTGTAATATCTGTTCTCAGGCGGATACACTATATTTCATCGCTGAATTTTCTCTTTGTCTTCAGACATATCGCAAATCAGTTATGTCTCTGTCTTCGAACAGAGCGCAACTGAAAATATTATTGGTAGGTGCCCAGGTCTTGGGAAACAGCTACCCGTGGCATTACCTCCCTCATTGTACTAAATAGGTGGGGTCGATGCTAGCACAGCCGGCGGTTGTTGGGACTAAGCTATTTTTGGAATTACACACGCTTGGATTCCCTAAATTAAACTTGGGCAACGTCGGATGGCAAGAAAATACAATCGCTTCTCGGCCTTTCGGCCGAGATGTGTCTTATCATCTCTCAGTTGCGGCTCTGTCCTTGGACAGAGTGCGCTCAGGGGCTTCTCTGTCAAAGGACATGGGGGGGGGGCAACAGAGAAAACCATACTGAAGAGGTGCCCCGCCCTAGGGAACAACTGCCTGAGGCCCTGCCCTCCCTTTACACGCAACGCGGCCAGCGCAATCGACGGTTGCGGGGGCTGGGGGAATTTTTGTCCCTTGCCCGAGTATACGCGCTTGGGTCCCCCCTTTAAAATGACATTGTGTCACATCTCATTCCATTGGGGGAATGAGTAAATACCATCACTTATCGGCCTTAATCCAGAGATTTCAGTCTCTACGCGGCCCCAAGGCTAAGATCAAAGTGTAGTATCTGTTCGCGGATTACTCACTGAATGATCGCCTATGGGGCCGGGATTCCTTCTCCGATACAGGCCGGCGGCGGGGATTCGTCCCTGCGCTGGTAGTATCGTGGCTACGTCTGACTAGCTAAGACCAGCTCTGACCAGCTTGGACAAGCTATGACCAGCTAAGACCAGCCAAAGACCAGCTATGACTAGCTAAAGCCAAAGCACTGCGACCCGGGTGAGAACTCGGGTCCATTCCCCCTCCCTTCCCACGTTAAACTCCGACCTTGTGTCACAACCTGGCCGTGTGGGAGGTCAAGTAAATCCCGTGTAGTATCTGTTCGCGGATTGCTCACTGAATGATCGCCTATGGGGCCGGGATTCCTTCTCCGATACGGGCCGGCGGCAGGGATTGGTCCCTGCGCTGGTGGTATCGTGGCTGCGTCTGACTAGCTATGACCAGCTTGGACAAGCTATGACCAGCCAAGACCAGCTATGACTAGCTAAAGCCAAAGCACTGCGACCCGGGTGAAAACTCGGGTCCATTCCCCCTCCCTTCCCACGTTAAACTCCGACCTTGTGTCACAACCTGGCCATGTGGGAGGTCAAGTAAATCCCAAGGCTAAGATCAAAGTGTAGTATCTGTTCGCGGATTGCTCACTGAATGATCGCCTATGGGGCCGGGATTCCTTCTCCGATACGGGCCGGCGGCAGGGATTGGTCCCTGCGCTGGTGGTATCGTGGCTGCGTCTGACTAGCTATGACCAGCTTGGACAAGCTATGACCAGCCAAGACCAGCTATGACTAGCTAAAGCCAAAGCACTGCGACCCGGGTGAAAACTCGGGTCCATTCCCCCTCCCCTTCCCACGTTAAACTCGACCTTGTGTCACAACCTGGCCATGTGGGAGGTCAAGTAAATCCCGTGTAGTATCTGTTCGCAGATTACTCACTGAATGATCGCCTATGGGGCCGGGATTCCTTCTCCGATACAGGCCGGCGGCAGGGATTCGTCCCTGCGCTGGTAGTATCGCGGCTATGTCTGACTAGCTATGACCAGCTCTGACCAGCTAAGACCAGCCAAGACCAGCTATGACTAGCTAAAGCCAAAGCACTGCGACCCGGGTGAAAACTCGGGTCCATTCCCCCTCCCTTCCCACGTTAAACCCCGACCTTGTGTCACAACCTGGCCCTGTGGGAGGTCAAGTAAATCCCGGGATTCGTCCCTGCGCTGGTGGTATCGTGGCCACGTCTGACTAGCTATGACCAGCTCTGACCAGCTTGGACAAGCTATGACCAGCTAAGACCAGCCAAAGACCAGCTATGACTAGCTAAAGCCAAAGCACTGCGACCCGGGTGAAAACTCGGGTCCATTCCCCCTCCCTTCCCACGTTAAACTCCGACCTTGTGTCACAACCTGACCGTGTGGGAGGTCAAGTAAATCCCGTGTAGTATCTGTTCGCGGATTACTCGCTGAATGATCGCCTATGGGGCCGGGATTCCTTCTCCGATACAGGCCGGCGGCAGGGATTCGTCCCTGCGCTGGTAGTATCGTGGCTAAGTCTGACTAGCTATGACCAGCTTGGACAAGCTATGACCAGCTAAGACCAGCCAAGACCAGCTATGACTAGCTAAAGCCAAAGCACTGCGACCCGGGTGAAAACTCGGGTCCATTCCCCCTCCCTTCCCACGTTAAACTCCGACCTTGTGTCACAACCTGGCCATGTGGGAGGTCAAGTAAATCCCAAGGCTAAGATCAAAGTGTAGTATCTGTTCGCAGATTACTCACTGAATGATCGCCTATGGGGCCGGGATTCGTTCTCCGATACAGGCCGGCGGCAGGGATTCGTCCCTGCGCTGGTAGTATCGCAGCTAAGACTAGCTATGACCAGCTTGGACAAGCTAAGACCAGCTAAAGCCAAAGCACTGCGGCCCGGGTGAAAACTCGTGTCCATTCCCCCTCCCTTCCCACATTAAACCCTGACCTTGTGTCACAACCTGACCCTGTGGGAGGTCAAGTAAATCAACAGGCCGGCGGCAGGGATTCGTCCCTGCGCTGGTAGTATCGTGGCTACGTCTGACTAGCTATGACCAGCTTGGACAAGCTATGACCAGCTAAGACCAGCTATGACTAGCTAAAGCCAAAGCACTCGGAACCCGGGTGAAAACTCGAGTCCATTCCCCCTCCCCTTCCCACGTTAAACTCCGACCTTGTGTCACAACCTGGCCCTGTGGGAGGTCAAGTAAATCCCGGCTAAGATCAAAGTGTAGTATCTGTTCGCAGATTACTCACTGAATGATCGCCTATGGAGCCGGGATTCCTTCTACGATACAGGGAAGCGGAATCCCTCGGTCTCAAGGCTAAGATCAAAGTGTAGTATCTGTTCGCGGATTGCTCACTGAATGATCGCCTATGGGGCCGGGATTCCTTCTCCGATACAGGCCGGCGGCAGGGATTCGTCCCTGCGCTGGTAGTATCGTGGCTATATCTGACTAGCTATGACCAGCTTGGACAAGCTATGACCAGCTAAGACCAGCCAAGACCAGCTATGACTAGCTAAAGCCAAAGCACTGCGACCCGGGTGAAAACTCGGGTCCATTCCCCCTCCCTTCCCACGTTAAACTCCGACCTTGTGTCACAACCTGACCCTGTGTGAGGTCAAGTAAATCCCGGGATTCCTTCTACGATACAGGCCGGCGGCAGGGATTCGTCCCTGCGCTGGTAGTATCGTGGCTACGTCTGACTAGCTATGACCAGCTTGGACAAGCTATGACCAGCTAAGACCAGCCAAGACCAGCTATGACTAGCTAAAGCCAAAGCACTGCGACCCGGGCGAAAACTCGGGTCCATACCCCCTCCCCTTCCCACGTTAAACTCCGACCTTGTGTCACAACCTGGCCCTGTGGGAGGTCAAGTAAATCCCGTGTAGTATCTTCGCAGATTACTCACTGAATGATCGCCTATGGGGCCGGGATTCCTTCTCCGATACAGGCCGGCGGCAGGGATTCGTCCCTGCGCTGGTAGTATCGTGGCTACGTCTGACTAGCTATGACCAGCTCTGACCAGCTTGGACAAGCTATGACCAGCTAAGACCAGCCAAGACCAGCTATGACTAGCTAAAGCCAAAGCACTGCGACGCGGGTGAAAACTCGGGTCCATTCCCCCTCCCTTCCCACGTTAAACTCCGACCTTGTGTCACAACCTGGCCCTGTGGGAGGTCAAGTAAATCCCGTGTAGTATCTGTTCGCAGATTACTCACTGAATGATCGCCTATGGAGCCGGGATTCTTCCTCCGATACAGGCCGGCGGCAGGGATTCGTCCCTGCGCTGGTAGTATCGTGGCTACGTCTGACTAGCTATGACCAGCTTGGACAAGCTATGACCAGCTAAGACCAGCCAAGACCAGCTATGACTAGCTAAAGCCAAAGCACTGTGACCCGGGTGAAAACTTGGGTCCATTCCCCCTCCCTTCCCACGTTAAACTCCGACCTTGTGTCACAACCTGGCCATGTGGGAGGTCAAGTAAATCCCGTGTAGTATCTGTTCGCAGATTACTCACTGAATGATCGCCTATGGGGCCGGGATTCGTTCTCCGATACAGGCCGGCGGCAGGGATTCGTCCCTGCGCTGGTAGTATCGTGGCTACGTCTGACTAGCTATGACCAGCTTGGACAAGCTATGACCAGCTAAGACCAGCCAAGACCAGCTATGACTAGCTAAGGCCAAAGCACTGTGACCCGGGTGAAAACTTGGGTCCATTCCCCCTCCCTTCCCACGTTAAACTCCGACCTTGTGTCACAACCTGGCCATGTGGGAGGTCAAGTAAATCCCGTGTAGTATCTGTTCGCAGATTACTCACTGAATGATCGCCTATGGGGCCGGGATTCGTTCTCCGATACAGGCCGGCGGCAGGGATTCGTCCCTGCGCTGGTAGTATCGTGGCTACGTCTGACTAGCTATGACCAGCTTGGACAAGCTATGACCAGCTAAGACCAGCCAAGACCAGCTATGACTAGCTAAAGCCAAAGCACTCGGAACCCGGGTGAAAACTCGAGTCCATTCCCCCTCCCCTTCCCACGTTAAACTCCGACCTTGTGTCACAACCTGGCCCTGTGGGAGGTCAAGTAAATCCCGGCTAAGATCAAAGTGTAGTATCTGTTCGCAGATTACTCACTGAATGATCGCCTATGGAGCCGGGATTCCTTCTCCGATACAGGGAAGCGGAATCCCTCGGTCTCAAGGCTAAGATCAAAGTGTAGTATCTGTTCGCGGATTGCTCACTGAATGATCGCCTATGGGGCCGGGATTCCTTCTCCGATACAGGCCGGCGGCAGGGATTCGTCCCTGCGCTGGTAGTATCGTGGCTATATCTGACTAGCTATGACCAGCTTGGACAAGCTATGACCAGCTAAGACCAGCCAAGACCAGCTATGACTAGCTAAAGCCAAAGCACTGTGACCCGGGTGAAAACTCGGGTCCATTCCCCCTCCCTTCCCACGTTAAACTCCGACCTTGTGTCACAACCTGACCCTGTGTGAGGTCAAGTAAATCCCGGGATTCCTTCTACGATACAGGCCGGCGGCAGGGATTCGTCCCTGCGCTGGTAGTATCGTGGCTACGTCTGACTAGCTATGACCAGCTCTGACCAGCTTGGACAAGCTATGACCAGCTAAGACCAGCCAAGACCAGCTATGACTAGCTAAAGCCAAAGCACTGCGACCCGGGTGAAAACTCGGGTCCATTCCCCCTCCCTTCCCACGTTAAACTCCGACCTTGTGTCACAACCTGGCCCTGTGGGAGGTCAAGTAAATCCCGTGTAGTATCTGTTCGCAGATTACTCACTGAATGATCGCCTATGGGGCCGGGATTCTTCCTCCGATACAGGCCGGCGGCAGGGATTCGTCCCTGCGCTGGTAGTATCGTGGCTACGTCTGACTAGCTATGACCAGCTTGGACAAGCTATGACCAGCTAAGACCAGCCAAGACCAGCTATGACTAGCTAAAGCCAAAGCACTGCGACGCGGGTGAAAACTCGGGTCCATTCCCCCTCCCTTCCCACGTTAAACTCCGACCTTGTGTCACAACCTGGCCCTGTGGGAGGTCAAGTAAATCCCGTGTAGTATCTGTTCGCAGATTACTCACTGAATGATCGCCTATGGGGCCGGGATTCTTCCTCCGATACAGGCCGGCGGCAGGGATTCGTCCCTGCGCTGGTAGTATCGTGGCTACGTCTGACTAGCTATGACCAGCTTGGACAAGCTATGACCAGCTAAGACAAGCCAAGACCAGCTATGACTAGCTAAAGCCAAAGCACTGCGACCCGGGTGAAAACTCGGGTCCATTCCCCCTCCCTTCCCACGTTAAACTCCGACCTTGTCTCACAACCTGGCCCTGTGGGAGGTCAAGTAAATCCCGTGTAGTATCTGTTCGCAGATTGCTCACTGAATGATCGCCTATGGGGCCGGGATTCGTTCTCCGATACAGGCCGGCGGCAGGGATTCGTCCCTGCGCTGGTAGTATCGTGGCTATGTCTGACTAGCTATGACCAGCTCTGACCAGCTTGGACAAGCTATGACCAGCTAAGACCAGCCAAGACCAGCTATGACTAGCTAAAGCCAAAGCACTGCGACCCGGGTGAAAACTCGGGCCCATTCCCCCTCCCTTCCCACGTTAAACTCCGACCTTGTGTCACAACCTGGCCCTGTGGGAGGTCAAGTAAATCCCGTGTAGTATCTGTTCGCAGATTACTCGCTGAATGATCGCCTATGGGGCCGGGATTCCTTCTCCGATACAGGCCGGCGGCAGGGATTCGTCCCTGCGCTGGTAGTATCGTGGCTACGTCTGACTAGCTATGACCAGCTTGGACAAGCTATGACCAGCTAAGACCAGCCAAGACCAGCTATGACTAGCTAAAGCCAAAGCACTGTGACCCGGGTGAAAACTTGGGTCCATTCCCCCTCCCTTCCCACGTTAAACTCCGACCTTGTGTCACAACCTGGCCATGTGGGAGGTCAAGTAAATCCCGTGTAGTATCTGTTCGCAGATTACTCACTGAATGATCGCCTATGGGGCCGGGATTCGTTCTCCGATACAGGCCGGCGGCAGGGATTCGTCCCTGCGCTGGTAGTATCGTGGCTACGTCTGACTAGCTATGACCAGCTTGGACAAGCTATGACCAGCTAAGACCAGCCAAGACCAGCTATGACTAGCTAAGGCCAAAGCACTGTGACCCGGGTGAAAACTTGGGTCCATTCCCCCTCCCTTCCCACGTTAAACTCCGACCTTGTGTCACAACCTGGCCATGTGGGAGGTCAAGTAAATCCCGTGTAGTATCTGTTCGCAGATTACTCACTGAATGATCGCCTATGGGGCCGGGATTCGTTCTCCGATACAGGCCGGCGGCAGGGATTCGTCCCTGCGCTGGTAGTATCGTGGCTACGTCTGACTAGCTATGACCAGCTTGGACAAGCTATGACCAGCTAAGACCAGCCAAGACCAGCTATGACTAGCTAAAGCCAAAGCACTCGGAACCCGGGTGAAAACTCGAGTCCATTCCCCCTCCCCTTCCCACGTTAAACTCCGACCTTGTGTCACAACCTGGCCCTGTGGGAGGTCAAGTAAATCCCGGCTAAGATCAAAGTGTAGTATCTGTTCGCAGATTACTCACTGAATGATCGCCTATGGAGCCGGGATTCCTTCTACGATACAGGGAAGCGGAATCCCTCGATCTCAAGGCTAAGATCAAAGTGTAGTATCTGTTCGCGGATTGCTCACTGAATGATCGCCTATGGGGCCGGGATTCCTTCTCCGATACAGGGAAGCGGAATCCCTCGGTCTCAAGGCTAAGATCAAAGTGTAGTATCTGTTCGCGGATTGCTCACTGAATGATCGCCTATGGGGCCGGGATTCCTTCTCCGATACAGGCCGGCGGCAGGGATTCGTCCCTGCGCTGGTAGTATCGTGGCTATATCTGACTAGCTATGACCAGCTTGGACAAGCTATGACCAGCTAAGACCAGCCAAGACCAGCTATGACTAGCTAAAGCCAAAGCACTGCGACCCGGGTGAAAACTCGGGTCCATTCCCCCTCCCTTCCCACGTTAAACTCCGACCTTGTGTCACAACCTGACCCTGTGTGAGGTCAAGTAAATCCCGGGATTCCTTCTACGATACAGGCCGGCGGCAGGGATTCGTCCCTGCGCTGGTAGTATCGTGGCTACGTCTGACTAGCTATGACCAGCTTGGACAAGCTATGACCAGCCAAGACCAGCTATGACTAGCTAAAGCCAAAGCACTGCGACCCGGGTGAAAACTCGGGTCCATTCCCCCTCCCTTCCCACGTTAAACTCCGACCTTGTCTCACAACCTGGCCCTGTGGGAGGTCAAGTAAATCCCGTGTAGTATCTGTTCGCAGATTACTCACTGAATGATCGCCTATGGGGCCGGGATTCGTTCTCCGATACAGGCCGGCGGCAGGGATTCGTCCCTGCGCTGGTAGTATCGTGGCTATGTCTGACTAGCTATGACCAGCTCTGACCAGCTTGGACAAGCTATGACCAGCTAAGACCAGCCAAGACCAGCTATGACTAGCTAAAGCCAAAGCACTGCGACGCGGGTGAAAACTCGGGCCCATTCCCCCTCCCTTCCCACGTTAAACTCCGACCTTGTGTCACAACCTGGCCATGTGGGAGGTCAAGTAATTCCCGTGTAGTATCTGTTCGCAGATTACTCACTGAATGATCGCCTATGGGGCCGGGATTCGTTCTCCGATACAGGCCGGCGGCAGGGATTCGTCCCTGCGCTGGTAGTATCGTGGCTACGTCTGACTAGCTATGACCAGCTTGGACAAGCTATGACCAGCTAAGACCAGCTATGACTAGCTAAGGCCAAAGCACTGCGACCCGGGCGAAAACTCGGGTCCATACCCCCTCCCCTTCCCACGTTAAACTCCGACCTTGTGTCACAACCTGGCCCTGTGGGAGGTCAAGTAAATCCCGTGTAGTATCTGTTCGCAGATTACTCACTGAATGATCGCCTATGGGGCCGGGATTCCTTCTCCGATACAGGCCGGCGGCAGGGATTCGTCCCTGCGCTGGTAGTATCGTGGCTACGTCTGACTAGCTATGACCAGCTTGGACAAGCTATGACCAGCTAAGACCAGCCAAGACCAGCTATGACTAGTTAAAGCCAAAGCACTGCGACCCGGGTGAAAACTCGGGTCCATTCCCCCCCCCCCTTCCCACGTTAAACTCCGACCTTGTCTCACAACCTGGCCCTGTGGGAGGTCAAGTAAATCCCGTGTAGTATCTGTTCGCAGATTACTCACTGAATGATCGCCTATGGGGCCGGGATTCGTTCTCCGATACAGGCCGGCGGCATGGATTCGTCCCTGCGCTGGCAGTATCGTGGCTACGTATGACCAGCTCTGACCAGCTTGGACAAGCTATGACCCGCTAAGACCAGCCAAGACCAGCAAAGACCAGCTAAAGCACTGCGGTCCGGGTAAAAACTCTTGTCCATTCCCCCTCCCTTCCCACGTTAAACTCCGACCTTGTGTCACAACCTGGCCCTGTGGGAGGTCAAGTAAATCCCGTGTAGTATCTGTTCGCAGATTACTCGCTGAATGATCGCCTTTAGGCCGGGATCGATCACTGATACAGGCCGGTCGCAGGGATTCGTCCCTGCGCTGGTAGTATCGGGGCTACGTTTGACTAGCTAAGACCAGCTCTGACCAGCTTGGACAAGCTAAGACCAGCCATGACTAGCTAAGACCAGCTTGGACAAGCTAAGACCAGCTAAAGCACTGCGGCCCGGGTGAAAACTCGGGTCCACTCCCCCTCCCGTCCCACGTTAAACCCCGACCTTGTGTCACAACCTGACCGTGTGGGAGGTCAAGTAAATCCACGGCCTTTTGGTTAAGATCAAAGTATAGTATCTGTTCTTATCAACTTAACCCGATTCCCTCTCTTTCACCACTTTTATCTTCCCTTCTTTCTTTCCTTCTATCTTTTTTTTTATTCATTTTTTTCATTGAAACCAAGTTGTGTCATTTCTCATCTTTTCACGCTAATAAAACGGAATAGTCTATTATTTATGAGATGTTGGCAGAGTGTAACGATCGTGTGATCTAATGATAGGAGAGACAAGTACAATTATCCTCGATGCTTGTTCAGGTGCATTTGTGTTTATTCAACAACCACAGAGCCGAAATATGCTGAGCATACCTTAATTACTGTCTCTGGGAAAGAGCGTGTTATCTAGCGTGATCAACAATTTGAACAAGACAAGCACTCGGCCACGATGACTTGTTACTTTGTGCTAAGGGTTCCGTGTACCGAGTTTCACTCACAAGACTTGAGTCAACCCGTGGTATGGTTTTCGGGCACTTTCCAAAGGTGCCACATGCTGGGATCGACACCTCCAGTCCGATAACATCAGGAAGTCTCCTTACTGACAAATCGACCATGGTGCGATTCGAACGCGTGTCTCATGGTCAGAATACAAACGTTCTAAACCACTCGACTACTTGCCTATACAATTATAATAGGATATTTGAGCATATACGTGTTCGTATGTATGTGTGCATATGTGTTCGTATAAGTGCATATGGGAGAGAGAGAGAGAGAGAGAGAGAGAGAGAGAGAAAGACCTTTGTATATAATGTAGCATTTCAAACTATAAAAAAAATTATAGGGCACATAATGCGGAAAGCGGGCTTGGAGAATTTGACAGGGAAGAGGGACAAAGCGCATAACCTACCTAATGAGCTCGTGAAAATGAATGACAGAATAGTGTTTAAGAGATATAGCAAAAAGACAAACTTTACTAAGAGCTATAAAGGACAAGAAATTGTGGAAAGCTATGATCGCCAACATCCTGAAGCGGCATGTCATGAAGAAGAAGATGAAGAAGTGTGTCCGACTTGTCATATAAACATTCAAATACTTAATGATTGCCAACCTTAAAACTGTAACAGATCCTCTCAGGAGCATGTCAGTGTTTGCCATGGATGTCTCACAGATTATATCTTGTGTATTCGGTTTGATCCTCACTATGTGGTTGTAACATTGTATTAGATTGTAATTTGTAAATGTCTTTGTCGCTGATCAATAGATCGGAAGAAGTCTCTTTAACCAGCGTAATGATTTCTATTCGCACTGAGTGGCCTACGATTGAGACCCTTCACTAGTACAAACAAGGAACATAACTCTCTAGATGGAGATCTTTAATTGGAAAAGATGATTAGCAAGTTTGTTAATCAGATTAAAATAAGTTCGATCTCAGATGCTTCAATTACACACAAAAATGAGATTTATAAAAATGAAAGAAAATAGAAGGAAGGAAGGAAGGAAAGAAGGAAGGAAAGAAATTAAAAAAGAAAGAGAAGTAAAAAAGATAAAAATAACGAAGAATTTAAAAAACAAAGACAAATAGAATGAATGAATGAATGAATGAAATGAGGAAAGAAAGAAAGAAAGAAATCGAAACAAAAACAGAAAACAAAAATAGTCTCGAAAGAGCAAAAAAGAAGTTGAAAGAAAGAATAATGAAAGAAAGAACGAAAGAAAGAATGGCTGAAAAAGAAAGTCAGATATAAGAAAAAGAAAAGAAGAAGAAAAATACAATAAAATTGAAAGAAAGAATGGTTTGTTGTTGTTTAGCATCGTATCTACCTCTAAGGGTGATGTAATGCTGAAATCTAAATATTTTGTACGAAATGTAATTTTGTTTTTAAGGATGAATCGTTTATTGATAAATTCTTACTAATTAACCCATAGCTGGCGGAGAATAGGGGGATCCATGTCTTTTCCAAGTTTATTTGCGCCTAAGTGAAGATAACTAACCATGCTGAGAATATTAACTGAGCTCTCCGATTATAAATTCCGAGCCATTATCCATTACATAAACCGACTAAGATTACAGTACACGGTATTCCCAAGCGATCAACCATTTAAGTACTGACCAGGCTCGACGTTGCTTAACTTCGTAGATAGTACTGGAAGTAGTGATTCAACGGGATTTGGCAGTAAAACCTAAAAGAAAGAAAGAAAGAAAGACTGGAAAAGATACAAGAGAAAAAAAAGAAAAAGGACAGGGAAAAAATAAAACTGAAAGAAAGAAAGAAAGAAAGAAAAAAGACAATCGAAGCAAAAAAGAAAGAGAAGGAAAATTTTACGAATAAATCTTGTTAGTATAATGTGAAATGAAATAACGTCTGCTTTAAAGGGACTTGGGCTTCATCATGAATATTATTCAGGTGGGCGAATGCCTGTCGAATGTTATCTGAGACATCATATGACGTCACAGGTGAGAATTGTGTGATTAAGGAAAAGAGAGAAAAGAATTAGACGGAATTGCATCCGTAGAGAAATGGTGGCGAGATTGAACATGGTGGAAGGCGCATGCCGAAGAACGTAAAAAAAAAAGAGGACAGAGATCAAGATAATAATTAAGTATGTGAGAGAAAGGAGGAAGAAAGAAGAGAACAGACATAGAGATGATTATTAAAGGAATCAGAGAAAGAAGGAAGAAAAAAAGCGGACAGATTTCAAGGTAATAATTACGAGTATGAGAGAAAGGAGGAAGAAAAAGAGAACAAAGAACAATAAGTACGAGAATGAGAAAAAGGAGGAAGACAAAGAGTACAGTCATGAAAAGAAATGCGGAAGAAAAAAGAGTACAAATATGAAGGTAATAATTACGAGTATGAGAGAAAGGAGGAAGAAAAAAGAGGACAACGAACAATAAGTACGAGAATCAGAGAAAGGAGGAAGAAAAAGAGTTCAGATATGGAAAGAAATGAGGAAGAAAAAAGAGTACAAAGATCAAGGTAATAATAACGAGTATGAGAGAAAGGAGGAAGAAAAGAGTAGACAAAGGACAATAATTCGAGAAAGAGAGAAAGGAGGAAGAAAAAGAGGACAGTGATGAAAAGAAATGCGGAAGAAAAAAGTGTACAAAGATCAAGGTAATAATTACGAGTATAAGAGAAAGGAGGAAGAAAAAGAGGACAAAGAACAATAAGTACGAGAATGAGAGAAAGGAGGAAGAAAAAGCGAACAAAGAACAATAAGTACGAGAATCAGAGAAACGTGGAAGAAAAAGACTTCAGTGATGAAAAGAAATGACGAAGAAAAAAGAGTACAAAGATCAAGGTAATAATTACGAGTATGAGAGAAAGGAGGAAGAAAAAAGAGGACAAAGGACAATAAGTACGAGAAGGAGAGAAAGGAGGAAGAAAAAGAGGACAGTGATGAAAAGAAATGAGGAAGAAAAAAGAGTACAAAGATCACGGTAATTATTACGAGTATGAGAGAAAGGAGGAAGAAAAACGAGGACAAAGGACAATAAGTACGAGAATGAGAGAAAGGAGGAAGAAAAAGAGTTGTGATGAAAAGAAAGGAGTAAGAAAAACGAGGACAAAGAACAATAAGTACGAGAAGGAGAGAAAGGAGGAAGAAAAAGAGGACAGTGATGAAAAGAAATGAGGAAGAAAAAAGAGTACAAAGATCACGGTAATAATTACGAGTATGAGAGAAAGGAGTAAGAAAAACGAGGACAAAGAACAATAAGTACGAGAAGGAGAGAAAGGAGGAAGAAAAAGAGGACAGTGATGAAAAGAAATGAGGAAGAAAAAAAGAGTACAAAGATCAAGGTAATAATTACGAGTATGAGAGAAAGGAATAAGAAAAAAGAGGACAAAGAACAATAAGTACGAGAATGAGATAAAGGAGGAAGAAAAAGAGGACAGTGAGGAAAAAGAAATGAGGAAGAAAATAGACTACAAATATCAAGGTAATAATTACTAGTATGAGAGAAAGGAGGAAGAAAAAAGAGGACAAAGAACAATAAGTACGAGAAAGACAGAAAGGAGGAAGAAAAAGAGGACAGTGATGAAAAGAAATGAGGAAGAAAAAAGAGTACAAAGATCAAGGTAATAATTACGATTATGAGAGACAGGTGGGAGAGAAAAGAAGACAAGAGAATAATTACGAGTGTGAGGGAAAGTGTGGTGAAAGTAGAAACACAGGGATGAAGAATCGGAGAGATATATTGAAGGAAGTCATTGTAATACCAAGAGAGGATTTGAAAAAAAAACACGAAAGAATGATAGAGATGGCGATAGAACGAAAGCAAAAAGTAGGCTGTTTAAAATGTGTTGAATGAATCAATACATTTGATATGGAGATTGATTCGAGTTCTACAGGTTTGAAGGTTATTTAAAACCTAAAAATATTCATATTATTTTTATATTTATTTCTATTCTAAATAAAATATAAAAGTATAAATACTTTTTATTACTTCATCTAAATAAAAAAATCACCCACCAACACCTTTAAATTTTTCTATTCTTTGGAAATTATTGAAGAATTTGCCTCTCGTTGGAAGGGAATTGCTTGTTTCGATTGGTTGATTCTTTTTCTATCTCTCATCAACCTTTTATAAGTTAGGTAAAACCAGAAAACATTTTCAGGTTGTAAGAATTTGAAGGGTTGTATAGTAATGGTTTATCGACACGGGTCTTAATAATTAACCCATAGAGGGGAGAAGTGAGGTATTCATACCTCTCCCACACCTTATTTAACTTACTCTTTTTACATACGTTATTGATTCTTCCTTCTGTCTTTCACATTGTGTGACACCAGGGAAGTTCAACTGTCTATTTCTGGGTCTCTCTATCAGTTTACTTTTTGTTATCAATTTTTTTTAACACGTTCTCCTTCCTCACTATTTACATTATTCGGACTATCATCCTCATCTTTGTTGCCATATTTATCACAACGTTTCGGCCGTTGTACGCTCCAGCCTTCTTCTTGGACTGTCGAACTGAACCCTTTATTTCACTCACTGGGGTAGGCTATTCTAGTTCCACGTGCCTTGTTAAATGGATGTCACTTAGCAGTTATCTCTTGTTACATTATTTATATTATTCGGACTATTGTCCACATCTTTGTCGCCATATTTATTACAACGTTTCGGCCGTTGTACGGTCCGGCCTTCTTCAGGTGGTTGGACTGTCGAACAGAACCCTTTATTTCGCTCACTGGGGTAGACTGTTCTAGTTCCACATGCCATGTTTAATGGATGTCTCCTGTTAATTTTCCTCAGAAAGTTCTCCACTGCCTTAGCCGGGTATTGAACTCACACTCTTTAGGATTCTGTCACTGGATCTAACTAACGCCTTCATCCACTGTGCCATGTGTCCGGCTAAGGCAGTGGAGAATTTTCAGAGGGAAATTAACATTAGATAACTGATAACTGATATCCATTAAACATGGCACGTGGAACTAGAACAGTCTACCCCAGTGAGCGAAATAAAGGGTTCAGTTCTACATTCCAACCACCTGAAGAAAGTCGGAGCGTACAACGGCCGAAACGTTTTGATAAATATGACAACAAAGATAGGGGACGATAGTCCGAATAATGTAAATAGTGTACATAATCCCTCATCTCAGAAATATGTTCACTTTTATATTTACATACGCTCTATCTCTGATATTGAGCACTTTATCCCATAAATATAGCACACCTTAAAACCATATTTCTTCATATACATATATATATATATATATATATATATATATATATATATATATATGTGTGTGTGTGTGTGTGTATATATATATATATATATATATATGTTTTTTATGTCTGCGTGTGTGTGCATGATACAAATATAGTTTTAGGTATGTAACATTTATGAGTAAAAGTGCTCAATATCAGAGATACAGTGCATGTAGATATGTACAATGTAGATGCGTACCCTGAGCCATAAAACCAATCTGCGACAGTTGCCAACCGTCTGAAGATTTCGTTCGAGAATAAAACATGTTGCCGCTTAGTGTTGACTTCAGTGTCCACTTTTACACAGACACATATTAAAAAAAAAAGGAACTTACTTAGGCAGAACGTTCTCGAATGTACCGCTATCGAATCTTGGTAAAATATAAATCTGCTCCTCGGACTTTTTTTCAAATATCTCCGTCCTTGAAAGAATAACTTTTTTCCTAAGCCAATATAAAAATGTTAAAAAGATAAAAGAAAACAGTTAAATTCCTGTTATTTAGCATATATAATATATAAATTAATATCAACCAAAAGAATTTAAATATTAATTGCATTAAAAATAATTAAACAATAGTTTCGTTTATTAGACATTAAATTACGTCGCTTAGCATCTTCCATAATTTACCTAAACTTTTCAGTTAACCTGATGAATATTTATGAGCGTTTATTAAATTAAACAAATTTGAAAAGCTAAGAACATTTTTACTTTTGTTAATAAATACTTGTTGCAAAATAAAATTTGTACATTTACCTTGATAAAGTTTATCAGAGAACGAAACGCGTCAGCTAAGAGAAATTTTTCTTAGTTTTTATTCATATATATATATATATATATATATATATATATATATATATATATATATATATATATATATATACGAGGTTCATTCAATAAATAAGGTGAATTTTTCGGTATAAGGACTTCTAATACAGATAGAAGCTTACTCTTTTTTATTTTTTTGCTTTACTTCTTTTTCACATGGATTTTATTTCTTTTGCAGATTAAAAAAAAAACTTTGAGAGTTTTGGCGATTAACAAAGATGGCCGACCAAGAAGCATGCTCCAGGATTGAACAGCGGTCAGTTATCAAGTTTTTGGTTGCTGAAGGGTGCAAACCAGTTGAAATTCATAGGAGAATGTCAACTGTGTATGGTGCCACATGTTTCAGCCAAAAAAATGTCTACAAGTGGGCTAAATTGTTTAAAGAAGGACGGAACAGTGTTGAGGATGAAGACAGGCCTGGGAGGCCTACAGAAGTGAGGTCTCCTGAGATGATAGAATCAGTCAATTATCTCATTCAGTCTGACAGAAGGGTGACAGTGGATGACATTGCAAGGACTTTGAGCTTATCTGTTGGAACAAACGCAGGGGTCATCCGACAGAAGGAGTCATCTTGCATCATGACAACGCAAGGCCTCACACAGCAGTCCAAACGGTGCAGACCATCAATGAGCTGGGCTGGGAACTGCTCCCTCATCCCCCTTACAGCCCAGACCTGGCCCCTTCAGACTTTCACCTGTTTGGCCCCTTGAGAGGGACGAAGTTTAAAAGTAACGATGAAGTCAAAAGTGTTGTGAGCGACTGGCTGAGACATCAGTCCAAAGATTTTTACGCTGATGGAATACGGAAGCTTGTGCACAGATGGGAAAAGTGTGTGACTTGTGCTGGGAGACTACGTTGAAAAAAAGTAAGCTTCTATCTGTATTAGAAGTCCTTATACCGAAATATTCACCTTATTTATTGAAAGAGCATTGTATATATATATATATATATATATATATATATATATATATATATATATATATATATATATATATATATATATATATATATATATATATATATATTGTGTTAGTGTCTATATATGTATATATTTTGGAGCAAGCGGTCTTCAACATATTAAAAATTATTTACTTTGTTACTTAAATAATAATATGAAATAATAAATCAAATAAAATGTTATAATTTTGTATAATAATACAAATAAAACATAAAACATTATAATTAAATTAATAATGCAAATTAATAAATATTACAATTTAATTAATAATATAAAATAACAACTTCAATATAAATCATAAAAATAAATAAATTTAATTTCGAAGAATTTATAGCTGGAAGAAAAAGCTAGAACTGAAAAAATGAAGACGTAAACAAAAGCAAAAAATCATGAGTGCGCGCGTGTAAAAAAAACAACGTAAAATTCATGAATACGCATGCGTAGAAAACGGATTGAAAAAGACGCGGAATAAATTGAAGAAATTGGAAATTTCTTTTAAAAAGACAGAACCCCTTCAAGAATAGTCATTTCCAAGAAACTTCGAAGTCGGGGAAAACAACAACAAAAAATTGATTTTAAGTAATCCTTTCATAATATATATATATATATACTCACACAAACCCCACACAACTTAGGAAGTACGTGTGCTTGGTTATTACGTATATATGTGTATGTGTGTGTGTGTATGTGTATACTGGTTCCATGTAACTTGGGAGGTATGTGTGGGTATGTATGTGTGCGTATGTACAGATTCGTTGTGGTGGGACGGTGTGTGTGTGTGTGTGTGTGTGTGTGTGTGTGTGTGTTTATGTATGTGTGTATATGTACAAATGTGTTTACTAATTCCTCGTAGTGAGACAGTGTATGTATTGAGGGGGAATATGCATACGCATATATACTGACAGAAACACACGAAAATGGAAATAGATCTAAGAACACACAGGGGTCATTAAAACATTAAAAGATAAGATACCGACAACTAATTCATCATTTCTCAAACCAACATTCATTGTTTTATGACTTTTCGCGCAGAATTCGTCACTGCCATTTCAAGAAAGACATTCGGATAACTAACACAAAAATAGATAATGTCTCGTATCGAGAATATTTAACATTGAAAAACATAAAGGAAAAAAATTAATTATTTTTAATAATATGTGGAAATCTACACTCTTTACCTGAAGACGGTCGCGAGACCAGGAACACGTGTAGTAAAATTATGGAAAATAAAGTATAATATTTTTTTAAAATCCACATTACAACCAAAAACGTTTGCGGTACCCCTCTCGTTGGAACTACTATAACCTCTTCCTTTTTTATATATATATATATATATATATATATATATATATATATATATATGTGTGTGTGTGTGTGTGTGTGTGTGTGTTTATCTAAAAATAAATACGCTAAAATTCACCTTCATCCCTGCCGTGCGCCAATTCAGTCGGGTTTTGATCCTAGTTAGAGGCAACCGGGCGTCTAGCCACACTGAAGAGCTGTGATACAGCGAAACAGTCTGTCTGTGGATGACAGTAATATATATATATATATATATATATATATATATATATATATGTAGGGGTACACTTTAGATACCACGCAACCAAGATGTAGGTGTTAGATGAATAAAGGAAAGGACGTGTTAGGGGGTGTAATTAAAATGTTTTATACGGATTGAAAAAAATAAAAAAATATGATTGATGAAGGGGAAAACGTGAATATACTAAGCTAAACGACTTTGAGATTTCAGAGAAAAAACAAAAATCTCCCTCACCACTTTCATTTTGAAACTTGTATATTGCTAGTGAACTGGTTTAGTTCAACCTGATATGCGGACAGGTTAAACAAAGAAAAACAAACTGCACAACTATTCTTTTCGTATATAAAAACATCTGTAATAAAAGTCTGTAAATAAATTCAGAGAAATAACATCAAATAATGATTGATTGAACGCATTTTACTTGTTTGCGTCCTTTCGTGGCGTACGCGATCATAGCTCTCCACAACTTCTTATCCGATGTAGCCCTTAAAAATGGTTGCTTATTTGCCAAATCTCCCTCACCACGATTCGCAGCTCATTCAAGCAATCTTTTCAGGTAACTGATCAGCTGCCTTCACCTATCTCTCTTGTCTTCGATATACCTTGTAAGCGTTAAATTCTCCAAGCCCTCCATCCTCATTATATATCCATTCATTTTCAGCTATCTCTTTCTGATTCTGAATATAAATGCCCATTTTGTTTCCATTTGCCTCAAAACTACGTCCATGGAGTTCTCAGTATCCTTCTGTGGGATCATATTTCTGTTGTCGCCAATTTTTTCCTCATCACTGAGGAGATTGTCCGTCATCCACTGCCATATAGATTGATATCACATTGCAATCCAGTATACTTTTCTTCATTTCTAACAAGTTTTCCTGTTTCGAATTACTTTGCTTAACTTTTGAAATTCATCTTTCCTTAAACCAATGCCCGTTTGGATTTTGGCCTCATATGTCCCGTCCTCTGTTAAAACACTTCCCAGATATTTAAATTTTCTTACTTGTTTGATGGGATTAAACGAAATAATAAAAAAATCATATGACAAATTCTGGTTGTCAACTCTCAATGACATTTTATACAGGGGTTCTCAAACTGGGGTACGCGTACCCCTTTATTCACGCCTCACATTGCTTCATCCACCCCACTCCCAGCTCTTGTTGAATTTGATTTTGAGGGTACTATAACACAGAACGTCTTCCCAAAGGGTACGCCAGAATTGTCGTGTAAGACGAAATGGTAGAAGAGTAGAAATAACTCATCGAGTTTTCCGTCGATCTTAAACAATGCCGGTGTAAGGATTTTGTCGGATCAACTATAATAACTTTATTTTTGCTATGGGGGAAGTATTAGCAATTTTTTGTCGCCAAATCCCGACTACTAAGGATTATTCGATCCTTAATGGTGATGTTGAGCAGCACAAATCAAATTTAGAAAAGTTCAGTTTATCGTCTCAGAAAACATTGGATCACTTCCTCGTCTTGGAGAACTCTTGTTCACTTCTCGTCCTGAAGGTTCTTCCATGTCTCACAAGACACTGGTTCACTTCGAATCCCAAACGCTAGTTCACTTCTTCTTCTCATAGAACGCTTGTTCACTTCCTCGTATCGCAGAACGCTGATTCCCTTCATCGGCTCATATAACTCTGGTTCACTTCCTCGTATCGCAGAATAGTGAATTACTTTATTGTTTTCCAGAATAGCGGGTCGGATTCTCGTCTAGCTGAACGTTGCTTCTCTTCATTGCCACACAGAACACAAGTTTATTTTCTTTTGGTATATAACCGTGGTCCACTTCCTCGTATCGTAGAAGAGTGGACCTCTTTCTCGTCTAGCTGAATGTTGCTTCTCTACATCGTCTCAGAGATCACGTGGTCCACTTTCACTTATCACGAAATTATGATTTACAATTCACTTGTGATTCAAATTTGATTCACTTGTAGAACCATGTTTCTCAGTGACCTTCTGTATTGCTAAACTAAATTTATTAAAGATTAATTCGATTCGGTTGAGCATCTTATAGATACTGAATCTGACGACATATAGTGCGCACTTTTTTATTAAAAATATCTTTTAAAATTCCCCTGCGTCTTATATGCCATATGTAGGTTTAAAATTCGCGATAGTCCGCCGAAATTAGCTACCTGGCAACTCTTATTAGCTTAGATTTAAACATGAAGAAGCAATAGAACACGTGAACGGCAATGCCTGATCACGACCTTACACTTACAGGAAGAATAAAAAGACCCAGCATTGCACAAGTCTGCGAATGGGTGAAGCAAGCTTGGGATAATATTAGACCAGAAATTGTTGTGAAATCTTTTTAAAAGTGTGGCATTAGCAATGCTCTCGATGGAATGGAAGATGACGCATTATTTAACGACCATGATAGTAGTATTGAAAAGGAGTCTCAGAGTTTTGATAACGAAGACGACGAATTTTATGGATTTAAAGAGGAATAACATTTTAATGGTAACTGTACTGTTTGCTTAATTGTAATAATTGCTTGATTTTTATTTTATTTTATTACTTTTGGATATAATAAAGATTTATAGGCTCGTGTTCTTTTTTGCTATTATTTTTCGTTTAATTGTAATCATGGCTTGTTTAACCAAAATAATACCTCATAAATATAGCCTAGGCTGTACTATTTACTAAGAATTTTACTAATTTTACTAATTACTAAATTTTTCTTGATTTGCTCTTTTGAAATTGGGGTGCGTCTTATACACCCGTGCGTTATGCCGTCAAATACGGTAATTAGAACAGTATCCCTCATCGCTGGGTTCTCCCTACCTATGGCTTTTATTAGCCTAATATACTGAGATCAAAAGTGGCCGTAATTTCAAATGTTTTTTTTCAAGAGTCCCTTGGAAAACAGGTGGATCCTACTCTTCAGATTTTGGCATTGCCCTCTTTTGTATCGGAAAGTTGCCAAGGTTTTGTGCTGAAACGCAAAATGGAGGGTGAAAGACAGGGAGAACGAAGAAAAGGGAAGTAAAATGAAAAGGCAGTACGGAAGGGAGAGAAACTGCATAAGGCAGCGTAGGGGAGGAGAAAAGGGGACAAGTGAGAAGAGAATGCTGTATGAAAGAGAAAGAGAGAGGGAGTGAGAGAGAAATGTAAAAGGAACTAGTAAGGAAGAAAGAGAGAAAGCGGAGGAAGAAAGCAGAGAGTAAAAGAAAATGAGATAGACAAAGACTTAGTCTAGAAGAGAGAAGTTAAAAAAAGAAAGAGGTATAGACAGGAAAGAGAGAGAGAGAGTCTGAGAAAGAGTGAGAGAGAGCAATAAGAGGAGAAGCATTATGGAAGGGAAAAATGTAGTGAAACTCAATGAGGGGGAAGAGAGACTGAGAGAGATTGAGTGAGATGTGCAAAGAGAAAACGGTATGGAAATGGGAAAGTGAAGATTTAGGAGAATTGGCCCGAGAGAGAGAGAGAGAGAGAGAGAGAGAGAGAGAGAGAGAGCGATGGGGAGAAAGAGAGAGAGATAGAAAGACAGAGAGACAGAGGCAGATGGAGAGAGAGAGAGAGAGAGAGAGAGAAAGAGAAAGGATTAGATAGAGAGAGATGGGGAGAGAGAGTAAAAGAGAGATGGAGATAGGGAGAGATTGAGATAGGGAGAGAGATAGGAGAGAGAGAAAGAGAGATGGGGAAGAGAAAGAAAGAAAGAGACAGAGCGAGATATATAGAGAGCAAGCGAGAGAGAAAGAGAGAGATGGAGAGAGAAAGAGAGTGATGGAGAGAAAGAGAAAGATGAACAGAGACGGAGAGAGATGGTGAGAAAACGAGAGAGAAAAAGAGAGAAATACAGAGACATGGGTGAGAGAGATGGAGAGAGATGGTGGAGAGAGAAAGAGTGAGATGGTGAGAGAGAGAAAGAGAGAAAAAGAGATAGACAGATAGAGATGGAGAGAGAGAGAGAAAGAGATGGTGAGATATTAGAGGGAACGAAATACTGTAATAAAAAAAATCAAGTATGTGTGATCTCAGCAACTGGGAAGCGAGGGTGGCCATGATAAAATGTAAATATTCTTCACAATGAAGCAATAACACAACGAAGTCAAAACAGACGAGAAAAAGAAATGAGTTATTTTTAGCACTTCCGGTATTCTGCTGCCGAAAGACGATTACCGACTCTCATTCTTATTTTTCTTCTTCTTTCAACTCAAGTCATTCTTCTTCTCTTTCTTCATTTATCAACATCTACTTGTACTACTACTACTTGTAGTAGTACTTGTAGCATTAACGTCTTCTTCTGAACGTTTTTTCTTCACATACTCAAATTTTTCTCCTTCATTCCATATTCTTTCTTATTTTTATTTTTCTTCTATTTAACTTGTTCCCCTTTTCCCATCTTTTTCTTTATTTTATCCTGATTTTCTTTTTCTTTTTTCTACTTTTTTCTTTTTCTTCGTTTTTTCTTTTTCTTTATCTTATTCATTCTTTTTCTTTTTCGTCTTCTTTATCTTCTTTTTTCTTTTTTCATTTCCTTATTTTCTTTTTTAATCCTACTTTGTCTTATTCTTTTTCCCTCCTTCGTTTTTTCTTTCCTTTTTCTTTTTCTTTATCTTATTCTTTTCTGTTTTCTATATTTGTCTTTTCTTTTTTATTTTCTCCCTTTTCTTTTTGTTTCTTTATCTTATTCTTCTTTTTCTTTTTTCTTATTTTCTACATTTTTCCTGTTCTTTCTTTACCTTTTTATTCTCACTTCGTTTCCTTTCTTTTTCTTTTTCTTTCTTTTCTGTTTTCTTTTTTATCTTATTTTCTTTCATTTTATTTTCTGTTTATTTCTTTTTTTCTTTTTCATCACCTTTATTTTATTCTTTTTTATTATTTTGCTCTTTTGTACGATTTCGTCTTCTCCGTTTTTATTATCTTTTATCTAATTCTTGTTTTTCCTTCTTTTTCGCTTATCTTCTTTATTCTTTCTCTCTTTTCTTTTTATTCACCTTTATCTTTATTTTCCTTTTTCTTTCTTTTCTTGTTTTCTTCTTTTTTCTTTCTTTTTCTTTTTCTTGTCTTTTACACTTCCTTTTATTTTCCTTCTTTTTCGCTTTTCTTCTTTCTTCTTTCTCTATTTTCTTTTTTATTCACCTTTATCTTAATTTCCTTTTTCTTTCGTTTCTTGTTTTCTTATTTTTCCTTTTTTTTCTTTTTATTGTCTTCCTTTTTTTTCCTTCTTTTTCGCTTTTCTTCTTATTTTACTGTTAAAATTTTCTCTATCTATTTTCTTCTATTTCTTTCTTTTTACTTCTTTTTCTTCTTCTTCTTCTTCTTCTTCTTCTACTTCTTCTTCTGTCTTTTCTTCTTTTTTCTTTTACTTCTCTTTCCCATTTTTTCTTTTTCTTGTCTTCTTTTGCTATTTTTCTTCTGTTTCCTTCTTTGTCAATCTTCGACTACAGAAGTACATCAGTAAAACCATAATTTAATATAGAAAGTGTAGAAAATATTTTAGAAAAATATTTCTTCCTTGTCAATGCACTTAATCTAATGGTTCTTCATTAATCAGACAGCACAAAGATTATACAATGAAAACTTTAGATCAAAATTCATCTCCTTACTAGGTAAAACGAGTTATCCATCCACCTTTGTGCTTCTTTCGTTTCGAGTCAATTCTTCTTCTATTTTTCATTTCTTCTTCTACTTTTTTCTTCTTTTTTCTTTATTTTTCTTCTTCCTTGTCTACTATTTTTTCTTTATTACTTTTTCTTCTTCTTCATCTATTTTCTTTATTTCTTCATCTTCTTCCTCTTCTTTTATTTCTTCTTCTATTTTTTCTTTATTTTTCTTCTTCTTCTGCTTCTACTATTTCTTCTTTATGTCTTCTTCTTCATCTATTTTTCTTTATTTCTTCTTCTTCCTCTTCTATTTCTTCTTTTTTCTTTTTCTTCATCTATTTTTCTTTATTTCTTCATCTTCGTCTTCGTCTTCGTCTTCTTTTTCTTCTTCTTCTTCTATTTTTTTTATTTTTCTTCTTCCTCGTCTACTATTTCTTCTTTATTATTTTTTTCTTCTTCTTCATCTATTTTCTTTATTTTTTCATCTTCTTCCTCTTCTTTTATTCTTTATTTCTTCTTCTATTTTTTCTTTATTTTTCTTCTTCCTCTTTTACTATGTCTTCTTTATGTCTTCTTCTTCATCTATTTTTCTTATTTCTTCTTCCTCTTCTTCTATTTCTTCTTTATTTCTTCTTCTTCTTCTTCTATTTCTTCTTTTTCTATTTTTTATTTCTTCTTCTTCTTCCTCTTCTTCTATTTCTTCTCTATTACTTCTATTTTTATTTATTTATTATTCTATTTGTTCTTTATTTCTTCTTCATCTTCTCTTTCTTCTTCTCCTTTTCATAATCAACTGCATTTTCCTTTTCAGATACGTGAGCAAAGCCAACACGAAACATGTCAGTGAACGCTGCACAATCTCTCACCACAGATGAAGAGAAAACCGGAGGCAGCAGAATCGTGGTTCTACATCAGTGCACCTCATCAAACCAAGTTGAAAACCTACCAAAACGAATGGCAATTGATAGGTTTCCATGTGTATTTAAATGCGCCCTAATTGAGCTAGGGTATGACAGATGTAACATTAGTCTTCTTGATAAGCATATCAACTACCATATCAACTACGAACACGGCCACAAACTGCTGACCGTGTTGGCAAAATAAAAACAAAACATTCAGAACAGTTTTTAAACACTTTATTTCCAGAGAAGTAAACACTTCTATGAAAACACTATCAAGGAAAAAAAAATTGGGAATATTAAATAAACTGATTATACAACTTTATTTTATTAAGATCATTTAGCGATATGCTTTTATCAGTGGTGTCTGTCAACATTCTGGATTGGAAAATGAGTTGTTGTGTTTTTGCAGGTGCTGGATAACAGAAAATAAAGCACTTTAAGCAGGTTAAAACTGAAAACCTACATGTAAAACTATCGAAACCAATGAGATACCTAAGATAATAAAGCCATGATAATATGTAAATTACTAAGTAGGAATTGTTCAACATTATTAACATGAGTGGATGTAGCCTGCGCAAGTCATTGCAGTTAACCATTAGATTGCTTTTTGACACTAAAATCCTGTCTAAACTAACAACTAAAACAGTGGTTCACAAACGGTGCAGCCGATCTCCTAGGTTCAGCGGAAGAGGACAGCAGGTGAGGCGGAATGATTGACAGACAATCAAAGATTTAGAAATAGTTTTAAAAAATCCATATACCAAAATAAATATGATATCAAAAATTAAAATATCATTATGGATTACTTGTAATTGCATGCATGAGTCCCAGTATAAATAGGTATAAATAATTATTGAGTAATTTTGTCATTGTGATATTTTTGCATTATATCAAGTATTAAGAATATAGTAACTAGGGTCCACACATTGGAGGAGAGAGTTATCAATAATAAGGTTGTGATTTGAAATCCGCGGTTATCTCTTTTTAACCCTCTCTCCGTGTTTTTTATTTATTTCCAAATGAACTTTGTATCACATAAAATTTGGCGAGGCGCGAGTAAATTTTAATTCTGAAAATGCGGCTCAGAGAAAAAGTTTGGGAACTATTAGGATAAAGCAAAGATGAAGGTTGTAACTTTGAAGTGGAAGATGACTCTACGAGAGACAGCGAGGAGGCTGGAAATTTCCAGAAACAGAGTTCAAACGACCTAAAAGACGTTTGCTACTACTGGAAGTGTTTTAAGTGCAAATAAAACCGGAAAACCACAAAAGTCAAATAAGAGAGATGAAATAAAAATTGTGTGTTTCGATAGGCAATCCAAAATTTAACAACCAGAAACAAGTGCTCCAACGAAAACCACGCAACATCTAAGATCATTGGGAGTTATTGCCAAGAAGAATGGGGAAAAATACCCAATTAGAAAATCTGGACTTCACTACGAACCTTCACCCTGTCGACTGAAGCTCTGCATAGGGGTATCCCCCACCAAATGAGGTGTCCTGGGTAAGACGATAAACTACATCCAACAGCAAGGAGGTTTTGAGGATCGTGGAACCACATCTTAATTGCTGGTGTTCCTAGATCCACCCTGACTCGGCGTGGTAGCACTTGTTAGGATCCCAGCTATGGGCAAAGATTTGACCCCAAACTGGGGTCAAAACGCTATGAAAGTGTACAATATGTTTTAATACTAGCAATACATTTTTGTAAAAAATTATTACCAGCAATACATTTTTGAAGGAAAAAATATTACCAGCCATACATTATTGAAGTAAAAAATATTACCAGCAATACATTTTTGAGTAAAAAATATTACCAGCAATACATTTTTGGAGGAAAAAATATTACCAGCAATACATTTTTGAACAAAAAAATGTTGCCAGCAATATTTTTTTGAAGGAAAAAATATTACCATCAATGCATTTTTGAGGGACAAATATTACCAACAATACATTTTTGAACAAAAAAATATTACCAGCAATATATTTTTGATGGAAAAAATATTGCCATCAATACATTTTTGAAGGAAAAAAATATTACCAGCAATAAAATTCTTGTCGGCATTAAATAATCCATTTAGGTTGATATGACGCAAACCCAACCCAACCCAACCAAACGAAACCAAATCAATCAATGCGAAACTCGAATTGAGGCAATTATTCCAGCCAAAGGCAGTAACACTAATTGCTGACTCTACTTTACTTAGACATTGTGTATTTTCTGTAATAATAAAGATCACTCTCTACAAAAAGGAATTCCTTTTAACTTAAGAGTTGAAAGGCTGAAATTTCCGCTGGTGGCCAGGTATTTTTATATGGCCATTCTTCAGCATCACTATGCTTAAAATGCTCTATAATCCGGCATTAACAACAAGTCACTTGTTTTCTGATCTTTAAAAGATCTTAAAATGTACTGAGAAAAACATTCTGATAATCAGTCTTCATTTGGGGGTCAAAATAACAAAAGTATTTCTTTTACGATTGTGGTTTTGCACGACAGTATGTATTATGGCTGAATACTCGCTAGACGGGCATTGCCACTGCTAGCAAATTAAAGTTAGGGTTACGCTTTTGATTTCAGAGTTCTCCTTCTCCTAGACTGATTGTCAACAATGGCTAGAGAGCTCTTTATGAAATGCTATTTAACGCATAGCAAGAGAGAGAGAGAGAGAGAGAGAGAGAGAGAGAGAGAGAGAGAGAGAAATTCATGCATTTTCCAAGGGTATTTGCACGTCAGAATGAACTCTGCTCTCCGATTTTCTAATTCTGGGCCGCTCGCCATTACAGCAGCAAACCAAATGACATTAAGCTGTCAGTCAGACTATATGAGGTTTTCGTTGTGTAATGCTTGTACAAGAGCGTAATGTCTCACACCAAGCGAAGACAAGACAAGAAAATCTCAAAGACATACGAGATATCTGGATGAGAACTAAGGTGGGTTTCCTTCTTCTAGACGAATACCTTATCATAGGCTTAGGTTCCGTTATTCCACTCCTGCTAGAACACCAATTCAGGTGTTTCAGTGCTCCCATATATATATATATATATATATATATATATATATATATATATATATATATATATATATATTGTCATCCACAACAGACTGTTCAGTGTGGCTAGACGTCCGTTTTGCCTTTAGGTAGGATCGAACCCCTGCTGAATTAGCGTAAGTCGGCGCACGGCAGGGATGGAGGTGAATTTAAGCGTATTTATTTTTAGATAAACACACAGTGATTGAGAGGTCACAATTCGCTTTGCCGAAGAGTATATATATATATATATATATATATATATATATATATATATATATATATATATATATATATATATATATATACTAAGATCTGATTGAATAAATTACAGACATTATGTCTGCTAATTTTTAACAAAATCCGTTCATACTCACGAATAACCTTCCGTGTATTGATGTTAAAGGATCAAAGAAATGTGCTATAGCTGTTTAGATTTCTTTTATTTTCATTTCCCATGTACTTTCGATCTTCTTCCAAGATCATCTTCAGGGGTGCAAGTAGTACAAAAGTATATGTTGTTCATTAATATAAGTATTTATACAAAGTTGTGCGTTGTTATCTATTACCATAAATTTTTCATAATGCTTTTAAATACAAAACGGTTGACAATGTGCTAAGCGTTCATTAGAACGTGAAAAAATTATCTATTATGGGATTTGTTCTCTCTATGTTATAATGTCATGGTCACGCGCGCATTAAAGCATGAAAAAAGTGTTCCTTTACAGGCATTTCAGAACATTATTGCAGTATTCATAGTTGATTCTGTTCAGTGCCAGTTTTAATTTTTTAATATAACTTGCTTTATAAATAAATAAATAATTATATATAAATTGCTATCTGTGGTGGTTCCACGTTGTTCTAAACCTTCAATCGCTCGATCTGAGCCCTTCCTTCCACATGTAGTTTATGTAACATCCCTGAAAGAAGCAGCTTAAAACGTGTCTTTTACCAAAGTCTATTTTCCTTTCTAATCATGGGAAATAAAAAAAGGTATTTTTCTTCCTCTCTGGTTATTTTCAGCTTAACCTCTCGTAGGAAGAAACCACAAGTGTATTTTTAAACAACGAATTCTTCTCGTCCACTTAACTGATCAACTAGCAGAAACGTTCACTTTTTGGCAGAAATGACTTCCCTGTCAACTTCAGTGCCCAACTGTCGGGAGAAATGCAAGGCGCCGTCTTGCATCATTAATTCGCAACTGCTACGAATTCAGTTGCGAAGTAAATACGCCTAATTCCTCGGCGTGTTGATACTTGATGGTCTCACTGTGCGGCCTTCCAGGGCTTAATCCAAACACGCCTCTCTCTTCTGCATTCCTGAGAGAGAGAGAGAGTGAGAGAGAGAGAGAGGTGGGGGGGGGGCTGTCAGGGAAATCGATCTCACTATCTTTAGTACTGTCCTGCGAAACGTATTGGCTAACCACTACTTCACAAAGTGACACACACACACACACACACACACACACACACACACACACATATCTACCTATCTATCTATCTATCTATCTATATATATATATATATATATATATATATATATATATATATGTATACAGACACAAAGATAGATAGATAGATAGAAAATAAAGACAGATAGATAGATAGATAAAAAGATGAAGATAGATATATAGATCGATAAGTAGATAGATAGATAGATAGATAGATAGATATGAAATTAAATCGAGAGAGTGTTATTTCGATAGATGTGAAGATGCTGAGATAGATTGATACGTACATTTACGTTCCTGTTTGGCATGGCAACTGCGCCAAGAATCGGCGTACTTTTGCGAAGACATTGAGTTTCAGTCTCTTCGTTTTAAGGAAGAGGAAAATTAGTGAAAGTGTGTTTTTCTTTTCTTTTTACTTTTCTTTTGACTTCATTTGCAAAACAGACTTCATTGTCTGTCTGATGTTTACAACTTCATTTTCTTGTCGTTATGGTAGCGGGCGAGGTTATGGGGGCGCTAATAATGTGTTCGTCTCGTTTTTAAAGGCCGTAACGCTTCGGTGTCAGTTCGCATAACTCAACCGACTTTCTTCATTTAGCACCCCACCCTAAACCCATGATCAACGACCCTGACCCTAAATCTAAGCTTAACCTCGTAGTCCCCGTACCCAGTCTCCCTGTTTCCGTCTCCTGTCGCCCCACCGCACTACCTTTTTTATTTTTTTTACGTCTCCGATGAAATTATTTGAAAAGGCACATTGACTTTCTTAACACCTGCCGAAATGGGTTTTCTTTTAATTTTTTTTTTATTTGTCTATTTTTTTAACCTAAAAAGCTGTCGCCTTTATTTTACATCTATAGCTATAACTACTGCTAATGACAGACAGTACGCAGGCGCACTCTCGGTTCAAAATGAAAGTGAAAGTAGAAATGACAGGAAAGGAGACGCTCTTCTCTGTCATTCTCTTTTAATTGTCTTTGTCATCGCAGGTATTTTCTTTCTGTGCCTTATTTTTTTTTGTTTACTTTTTCTCGATTATTTTGTCTCTCTTTCTCGTCTACCCGCCATTTTCTTATCGATCTGTTCGACAATGTTCGAAAATGATTGCATATAAGAAATTAATTTAGTTCGATAAAAATAGATGTCTACCAAACTTTTTTTCTTCCTTTAATCTGAAAAGCGTCGTGATTTTATATCCAGAAATAAGACTAGACATGTCCATCACAAAAACGCCAATCATTTGCGACATTTTGTATATTAAAACTTCAGAAAAGAACTCTCGAAAGTGGGGATATATCATTGCTGTTATCTTACCAGTCTTCAAAGCGGATAAAAATGCATTCCTTACAAACTGAAGGTTCCATTATAAATTAATTCATTTTAAAACAATTTTATGTTTATACATTCTTTTTATAGATATAAATACATTTTAGCACTTTTTATACCTGAAACTTCTCTCACGTTAAACGTCGACATATATATATATATATATATATATATATATATATATATATATATATATATATATATATATGTATGTATGTATTGTATTTAGGCAGCAATCCTTCTTTCATGCACATTTCATTAAAAACGACAGACAATTATTTATTTAGTTTTTTTATACAATTTCTCATGCAATCTAATTATTTTGTTCTTTTCGGATGATAGATTATATAAAAACTTTCCGAATGCTCTTTTTATCCGAGCGCTTTCGGCTATACATTTAGCCATTTTCAAGGATTAAATATTTTAACTGTTAAATAAGAAATAGTTTGTTGTATGTACGCGGCCGAGTGGTTAAAACGTTCGCATTCTGACCGTGAGACACTGGTTTGAATCTCACCATGGTGGATTTGTCAGAAAGGGGACTTCCTGATGTTATCGGACTGGTCACCTTTGAAAGTGCCTGAAAACCATACCAAGGGTTGAAGCTTTGTTAAATTGAGTAAACGGAACCCTTGGGTACCGTCGATAGCACGAAGTCACATCCTGGCCGAGGGCTTCTGTGTTCTGGCCTTGTTCAAATTGTTGATCCCGCTAGATCAACGCTTTCCCAGAAACTGTAACTAAGGTCTGCTCAGCATAGTTGCAGTATAAAACAGAGTCCGGCTCTGAGGGTGTTGAATAGGTATCACCTCCACATCTTAGACGAAAAGCGTGAGACGATGGGGATAATCTTCCTTGCCAGTAGTTTTTTTGTTGGGGTTTCCTTCTAGTAATCTGTACTTGGGGTTCCGACGTAACAGTGGACTGATGATAAGGATGCTTGGAGTAGATCGTAAGTTCTGGTTCATGTTTTAACGTAGATATTAAGAAGACTGAATGTATGGTGGTCAGTAAAAGAGCCAGCCTAACATACGAATTACAAATCGGAGAGCCGATTTCGAATTCCAGTAGAGTTCATTACATTTATTTTCGTGCAAATACCCATATATGAGCTAAATAGTAAGACTTGCATCGTATTATCTTAAGCATTATTATCTCCAAAACATTCTTATAATCCAAAAATGTGTTTCGGATTTAAATAAACTTAAAAAGATTGATAAACCGTAAAAACAAATTTGTCAATTTTATCGGTTTAACAAGGCGATTCTTGGATGTCATAGTCTGAGCTGGTCAGACTAAAGAAAGGTTATCTTCAAAGCATTTGCTATAGAAGTAGCGATTGAGTAGCGAAACGCTTGCGGTGTTGTGCCAGTGAGGAAAGGGACAGGCCATTAGAAAATAAATAATCCCCTACAAGGACGTGTAAGGGGTTTTTGGACTCTGTCAAGACTGGAAACCGATGATTGGGCAGCCAAGATATGGCAGCAATACGCCATTATTTGTTCTTCTCTGATTTTTGTGAAGATAAAGCCTGGCAGAAAGTGGCTGGTACATTCAGCAGTAGGTCGTAATTCCTGGTTCCTGGTTTGCCGTAGATATTAGATTGCTGTTTGGAATTCAATAGACCTTGTATTCTATCTGACGATGTGCGCTGTGGTGTAATCGATAACGGCTCGGAATGAGAATTCGGTAGAACGGAGTTCAAATTCCAGTCGGGTTTGTTACGTTCACTTACACGCATATAACTTTGGGAAAGGTATGAATCCATCACTTATCCACCCGGCTATGGCTTGAATAGCAGTACAGGCTGGATCCTATAGCCTTGGTTGGCAACTAGTCTACCGCAGATAAAAAATGGCAACCTACTGCGGGAAAAATCATCTGCTTAGTCAGTCATGAATCGGAAGAAACATGATCGCTTAAGCTTGAATCACGTATGGCACATAACTGACCGATTCTACTTAGCTTATAGTTGCCCTTTTTATACTAATATTCATCAAATACAAGGCTCAAAGGTCACTGAAAGTAGAGGTAAACATTGCGACAATAAAAACAAAGATGAAGATATTCTTTTAATCGATTTCACCCCAAGTAAGGTAGTAAAGCCACTAAGACACAAGAGGTTACTGGGTGTGGAAGAATTAAAAACAGAAACATGAGTGGAACCAAAAAGAGTAATCAGGAGGACAGAAGATAGCAATTGACGTTGCATTTAAATTTTTGCAGATTAATATTGGCTGGAAAGCATGGAAACGAAATGAAGTTCCAAAAACAAGAAAATAAACAGTTAGCATAGAATTTACGGTTATATCTAACCAAATCGGCCATAAATTGACAAGATCTCGACGTTAGTCTAATACTGCGTTTGAATTTTAAAAGTACAGGTATCATAATGAAGAATATTATTTATTTGTAATATATACAAACGGTGGCACAAGGCCAAAAATGGGGGAATGGTGGAAAAGGACGATTCTTTTCTGTCTTAACGTTAAACTTAACTAGCCACAAACACTGAGCCAAACATACAACAATATTCCTTACACCAAAACGACGCATTCTTAAGTACCATTCTTACTTTAACTACCATAATACTTCAGAATCTCCATGAAGTCCTACCTAGTCCCAATATGTACGATTCATTGTCGGGGTGGGGGGCGGAATAAAATAACAATTTAAAATTTAGCCCCAATATGTGCCATAGTGGAGAGATCACTGGAACAATTTCCATGAAAGTTTTTTATATAGAAAAGACAAGGAGAGGCAACCTTACGGCGGTGAGAAAGTGACTGAAGCCGAGCTGCCAGATCAGGACCGATAATATTGCTGATTCTTCTAATCTAAACTCAATGTAAATAAGGATTCCACTTCATTCCAGAAAGATTTTGTATTAAATTCCAAAATGGCTGCTTAGTAAATCAATACCGATTGTTTCCTTAGAAGGAATCAGTTAATATTACAGTCACCATTTTGTTTTTGGCCGATTTCATGCCACGCTGATTTTACAGGATGAACCACGATAGTATCGCTGATTTTTCTACAACATTATCACTTATTGCCTTATTTTGGCTTTAATTTTTCCCTTTTGATTTTGTGTATATTTTTATTTCTTATTTGTTGTTTTTTTTTATTTTAAAGCCGAACGATTTCCATTATCGTTCACCCGTAACAACAGATTCAGAAATATCAAATATTGAGCGGGCGAGCACGGGTGCATATTCGGGTGGATTAATGTCAGGTGGTGGTGGTGGTAGGTAGGCTGACACAAATTGGAAATGGGAGAACAAGCTGGTGGTGGAAAGTAGGGAATGATCTTGGAAAAATTAATTCGCCCCCCCCACTTCCACCACCACTTCCACCACCACCACCACCTCAGCTTTCTGTCTCTGTCTTGGATTTTGTTTCGTTCGATTTTGTTTTGCAAATACAGGAGTCTAGTAATATAACTGCATTCCATGAATAGTGAGATCTCCGGACGTTCACGCGAGATGAGCCGAGATTTGAAGGGGTGTGGAAGTGAGTTACGTTTAGTAATGACAATAGCTGTGTCGATGCTGTTTCGACTGGCTTTCGTAATATCTTCCGTTTCTCGAACATTTTCGTCTGTTTTTTTTTTTGATTTGATTTTTTTTTATTGCCCGTTTTCTTTTAATTTTTATTCTTCAAATGAATTTATTTTTTCTTTCTCTCTACTCTCACCCTCTATCTCACTCGTTCTCTCTCTCTCTCTCTCTCGCTCATACTTTCTCTCTTTTTGATTTCTTCTTTTTTCATCCCACTTCTTCTTTTTCTGTATCGACTTATTCTTTCTTCGTTGCAATCATTTAAAGGCCGCCAAAGTCGGCCGTTAAACCCATTCTCAAGTGACTTTCTATTTATAGAATGTAAAACTAAATTATTCATGCTATAAAAATGACCTGATATTTGAAATTGGTATTTTAAAACCCTACAATTATTAGAATGATTTCATATGTGAAATTTTAAATATATTTTTCCAGTCTATATAATAATAAATCTCTAATCTTGTATGTATGTATAAATATTCCCAAGATACATCTTAAACGATGTATAATACCCCAACCACTTGAGGTGAATATTGTACCCTGAACCCCTGCCGAATGCAGTGCCAAATGTCATTAAATTTAGACAAGGAGTTCTTTAACTAGGGCCGTTGTTCTAATTTTACAGTATTCTAGTAGGAAATTCCGTATTTGTTTTCGATACAAAATATTATATCAATCCATCTATATAAATAAAAACTTGCATATTATATTCCAACTATTATGTGTGTTAAACATTATTGTTAAATTTATTATGCATATTATATTCTATTATGTGTGTTAAACATTCCTAATAAATTTATTATGCATATTATATTCTATTATGTGTATTAAACATTCTTAATAAATTTATTATGCATATTATATTCTATTATGTGTGTTAAACATTCCTAATAAATTTATTATGCATATTATATTCTATTATGTGTTAAACATTCTTAATAAATTTATTATGCATATTATATTATATTATGTGTTAAACATTCCTAATAAATTTATTACGCATATTATATTCTATTATGTGTGTTAAACATTCCTAATAAATTTTTATGCATATTATATTCTATTATGTGTGTTAAACATTCTTAATAAATTTATTATGCATATTATATTCTATTATGTGTTAAAGATTCCTAATAAATTTATTATTCATATTATATTCTATTATGTGTATTAAACATTCTTAATAAATTTATTATGCATATTATATTCTATTATGTGTGTTAAAAATTCCTAATAAATTTATTATGCATATTATATTCTATTATGTGTTAAACATTCTTAATAAATTTATTATGCTTATTATATTAAATTATGTGTTAAACATTCCTAATAAATTTATTACGCATATTATATTCTATTATGTGTGTTAAACATTCCTAATAAATTTTTATGCATATTATATTCTATTATGTGTGTTAAACATTCTTAATAAATTTATTATGCTTATTATATTATATTATGTGTTAAACATTCCTAATAAATATATTACGCATATTATATTCCAACTCTTATGTATAATAAACATTCCTAATAAATTATAACAACATTATTAAATATGCATAACACAACTTATATTTATAAAATTCTCTACACTACATTACAACTTTTTAACAGACAGCTACTTGAAATATGAAGAGGCTATAAATAGATGCACGCTGATTTGCTGCCGTTACGTATTCTTAAATAAATGCGAGGAGGAGACATGTATAATCCAAAATATGCATATTATTTGGAAAAAGACTATACCTGTTTTAAGCTATTACCCCAAATCATCACACGATATGTTAACTACGATGCTCAATGGAACAATAAACATTCTTTGATGTATTAATTATTAATTTTGTATTCAAAGTATATTTCATGGAATGTAAAGAGGTAAAACATATATCTATTGATATCGTAAAATAATTTATTTTCATACTTTAAATCAGGATGTATTTTAACTCAAGCGTTTTGGGTGTTTTTTCTTCGTTTACAGTCCGGCATTGTTTTTACTTTATATATATATATATATATATATATATATATATATATATATATATATATATATATATATATATATATATATAAAACAAAGGATGTCTGTGTGTCTGTCTGTGTGATACCTTTTCACTCGAAATCCATCCAATCGATTTTGACCAAACTTGCTACATACATTGTACAATGTAAGAGATAGGTTATTAGCATAAAAATCGATAATGTTTTTAAAAAAATCAATAATCGATAAAGCCGATTAAATATCGAAAAATTGAACATTTTTCCTCCGATTTTGTTCAAACTCGATATGTAGGTTAATTGTATCATGACGAACTCAACGATGCCTCATTTTCATTTCTATGCCACTGCGTTTATCGAAAAACCGCGAAAAACGAAAAATCGATTTCAACATAAATCGATTTCAACATAAATCGATTTCAACACAAATTTTAAACTAAAAACTCTGTCAATTTTCAAGCACTCTAATACAGACTTCACTCAGTTGTAACCAACAATAAGTTGATTGTTTAACAGACATTAACTTGATAATTGAGTCCAGCCATATAGTGAAAACCCGCTTAACTAACGAAAAATGGCGATTTTTACTGGTTTATTTCTTATTTTTCGTTGATCTTTCAACCAATTTTCATCAAACTTAATAATTGCTTTATAAATGTATCCTCTTTTACATCCCTGGTAGCACTCTGACAAATTGAATTTCAAAAACTCTAAAATAATTATGGTCTGAATTGGGTCTTCATGTTGCCTGTTTTACCCCTTCATGTCCTCTGCTAACTTCGATTGAATAAATACAGACTACTTCTATCAGTAACTGCATTAATTCAAAATGTTTTTTTAATGAAAGTACTTTAAAGTAATTGAAGAAAATAGGCTCTGTTACATCTAAACATGATGCTGTTTTTGCTCCATTCTAATTGAACGCTTTTACTGATCAACCAGCTGGGTATGGCTGCTCGATAAATAATAATTTAAAAAAATATATACCTATTATTGGGAAAAAAAACTGCATCTGTTTTTAACTATTGCCCCAAATTTCCATGCATTATTTTAACTATGAAGCTCAGTGGAACAATAAACCTTCTTTTCCCGCCTCCAAATATAAATTATAATATGCGTAATTGATAAAAACAGTGATAAGATTGTTACCTCATCATTTTGTATCATGAGCTGCTTCTAAAAGAAACCCAACGTGTTTATACATGGTTTAGACATTATAAAAATATGTGGTAATTTATAGGGATCAGTTTTATTGCGTATTGACAATAGAAAAACAATCCCCTTTGATATCCAATAGCATACTCTAGTTATGCTTGTCTACTGATATCAACAAAAAGTGATGGCAAATATTAGTAATTACAATTAGCGTAATTACCCATGTATAATACTAATTTTTTGTCAAAGAATAATAAGCAAAATTAGGGTTGCGTATTATGTATGGGGAATTACGGTAATTCGGAGAGCATATAAGTGGATATAATGGATTCGACTGGAATTCGAACTCGGCTCTCCGAATTTTTTGGGAAAGGTATGAATCCGCTTCTTCTCCTCCCAACTATGGGTAAATAGCAGGATGGCAACTGGTCTACTGCAAAAAGAAATGGCAACCTACCGAGACAGATGCCTCGTCAGTCACCTATCGAAAAATACAGGATCACCAAAGCGTGTATCTCGCATAACACATAACTGACTGATTATGCACAGCTACAAAAAAATCTTTAAAATATTGGCGTTTCATCGGTCGATTTCAGTTGCGAAATGACTACTCACCACAATCATACGACAATTTGACACTAACATTCGGCGATTGTGACCCCATAAAGATGTCAAATACAATCATATGTACCTAACAATACTTAGAAATGTAAAAGAAAATAAGAATTATCCTAAAATTAAATTAGGATAATATTATTCTATGTTTAAAACCATTTTTGTGAAAAACTACATACAGATCCGGTAGATTGCACATTTTATTGAACAAAAACAGGTTAAGGAGTCTGCGCAGTAGACACAATATTGGTATTTCCGTTTCCTTTTAAAATTATGATGATCGGAAATTTTGATATGTATCTTCAAATACAGCTTGAAAAAGAGTAGGTAACTCTGGCGGTAATGAAATTGAAGAGGGACAATTTATAGGGTTGATTACGCAAAAATCTCTCTACGTGGTGCTGTTTTTACACTGTATTAAATTGAACACCCCACAAAACAAAATCTGTTCTTTATTAATTCGCCTCATAGGACTTTTCAAACAAACTATAACTGGGGGCTTTCACTCGACATCAAATGTTAGAAAACCACTACAGAACTCTCCTCATTATGGTAACAAAGATTTTAAAAATAAATTCTGATGTCTACATGGTTTGAAGTTTTCCTCAGATTCTCAAATCTTTTAATTTGTTCAGAAATGTTGAAACCGTAAGATATATACAAACGCTTTCTCAAATCAATGGTTAAAAATGGTTTCGAGGGGTCATTCTTCCTTGAACCTCCTGGACTGGTGCTACAGAATCGTGAAGAACTGTACCAAATAACAGAAACTACATCAACACTGGAAAGAGCAATAACAGTTACTGGACTTGAGGAACCAATTTTTTTTGAAAAAATATATTTGAAGAGAAAGATTTTATGAATTAAATCCGAAAATAGGGATGACTGCTCGGTCAATGAATGCTGAATGTTTCCTTGTAAAGAAACTGTTAATATTACCATTATTATGAGCAATGAGAAGAACGGATACTACACATTGATCCTAGCCTGATGGCCAAGGAGTGAAGAAAAGCATCACTCGAGGAACACTTGCAGCTCGGTTAATGAATGCCGATTGTTTTCTTAAAAAGAAACGGTTAATATTACCATTAGTATTATAAATGAGGAGAACCGATACTACACATTGATCCTAGCCCGATGGCAAAGGAGCGAAGAAAAGCGTCACTCAAGGAACACTTGGTGCCCGGTTAATGAATGCCGAATGTTTCCTTATAAAGAAATGGCTAATATTACCATTAGTATTTGAAATGAGGAGAACAGATACTACACTTTGATCCTAGCCCGATGGCAAATGAGTGAAGAACGCGTCACTCGAGGAACACTTGCTGCTCGGTTAATGAATTTCGAATATTTCCTTATAAAGAAACGGTTAATATTACCATTAGTATTAGAAATGAGGAGAACAGATACTACATGTTGATCCTAGACCGATGGCAAAGGAGTGAAGAAAAGCGTCACTCGAGGAACACTTGCTGCTCGGTTAATGAATGCCGAAGGAATCCTTATAAGGAAACTGCTAATATTACCATTAGTATTAGAAATGAGGAGAACAGCTACTACACGTTGATCCGAGGCCGATGGCAAAGCAGTGAAGAAAAGCCTCACTCGAGGAACACTTGGTGCCCGGTTAATGAATGCCGAATGTTTCCTCATAAAGAAACCGCTAATATTACTATTAGTATTGGAAATAAGGAGAACACATGCTACACTTGGTATTTACTTGACCCACCACTGAGTCAGGTTGTGACACAAGGTCGGTTTTTAACGTTGGGACCCGAGTGTTTTCACACGGGCCGCTGATCATAGCTTGTCCAAGCTGGTCTAAGCTCGTCATAGCTGGTCTTATCTTGCCCACGCTGGTCATAGCTAGTCTTGGCTTGTCATAGCTGGTCCAGGCCGGAGCCGGTCCAAGCTAGTCGTAGCCATGATACTACCAGCGCAGAGACGAATCCCTACACCAGGTAAGTATCAAGTGACGCTCTCAGCCAAAAGGCCGTGGATTTACTTGACCTCCCACACGGTCAGGTTGTGACACAAGGTCGGGGTTTAACGTGGGACGGGAGGGGGAGTGGACCCGAGCTTTCACCCGGGCCGCAGTGCTTTAGCTGGTCTTAGCTGGTCTTAGCTAGTCATAGCTGGTCATGGCTGGTCTTAGCTTGTCCAAGCTGGTCAGAGCTGGTCATAGCTAGTCAGACGTAGCCCCGATACTACCAGCGCAGGGACGAATCCCTGCGACCGGCCTGTATCAGTGATCGCTCCCGGCCTAAAGGCGATCATTCAGCGAGTAATCTGCGAACAGATACTACATTTTGATCTTAGCCAAAAGGCCGACAAAGCGAGCGATCTGCGAACAGATACTACAATTTGATCCTAGCCCGATGGCAAAGGAATGAAGAAAAGCGTCACTCGAGGAACACTTGTAGCTCGGTTAATGAATCCCGAATGTTTCCTTAAAAAAACGGCTAATATTATCATTAGTATTAGAAATGAGGAGAACAGATACTACACTTGGTATTTACTTGACCTCCCCCCCACTGAGTCAGGTTGTGACACAAGGTCGGTTTTTAACGTGGGGACCCGAGTGTTTTCACCCGGGCCGTTGGTCTTGGCTGGTCATAGCTTGTCCAAGCTGGTCAGAGCTGGTCTAACCTAGTCATAGCTGGCCTTAGCTTGTCCAAGCTGGTCATAGCTAGTCTTGGCTTTTCATAGCTGGTCCAGACCGGAGCCGGTCCAAACTAGTCGTAGTCATGATACCATCAGCGCAGGGACGAATCCCTACACCAGGTAAGTATCAAGTGACGCTCTCAGCCAAAAGGCCGACAAAGCGAGCGATCTGCGAACAGATACTACACTTGGTATCTACTTGACCATCCACTAGGTCAGGTTGTGACACAAGGTCGGTTATTAACGTGGGGACCCGAGTGTTTCCACCCGGGCCGCTGGAATTTGCTGGTCTTAGCTTGTCCAAGCTGGTCAGTACTGGTCATAACTGGTCTTGGCTGGTCTTAGCTGGTCCTAGCTAGACGTAGCCGCGATACTACCAGCGCAGGGACGAATACCTGTGCCAGGCATGTATCAGTGATCGAATCTCAGCCAAAAGGCGATCATTAAGCGAGCATCCGGGAACAGATACTACACGGGATTTACTTGACCTCCCACAGGCCCAGGTTGTGACACAAGGTCGGAGTTTAACGTGGGAAGGGGAGGGGGAATGGACCCGAGTTTTCACCCTGGTCGCAGTGCTTTGGCTTTAGCTAGTCATAGCTGGTCTTAGCTGGTCATAGCTTGTCCAAGCTGGTCAGACGTAGCCACGATACTACCAGCGCAGGGACGAATCCCTGCCGCCGGCCTGTATCGGAGAAGGAATCCCGGCCCCATAGGCGATCATTCAGTGAGTAATCTGCGAACAGATACTACACTTTGATCCTAGCCCGATGGCAAAGGAGTGAAGAAAAGCGTCACTCGAGGAACACTTGCTGCTCGGTCAATGAATGCCGAATGTTTCCTTTCTAATATTACCATTAGTATTTGAAATGAGGAGAACAGATACTACACTTGAATAAACGTGAAACTCGAGAAGCTCTGATTGCTCGGCCAATCAATACTAAATGTTTTATAGAAGGACACAGCTAATATTACTATTCTCATTAATCTTTTTTTTCCAGAGACTGTTCAAAGCGTCCTGATAATGATGAGTAAAATATGTCACGCTCAGGTATTTTGAAATTTTCATATGAGATATTTTCACGGTTATTATTTTATGACTAGTTTTACTCTAATATTTTTGTTATTTACACTGGGTCGATATACGCTTCAGCCACTCGAACAAACATTGTGTACCTGGAAATGAAGAACTAACTTCTGGTGAGATTTACACTAGCATCCTACACCTCAAAAGACAAGGGCATCTCGAGGCGGTGTAATGGTTAGCAAGCTTGTCTCGCTAGAAAAGTTACGACTTAGTAGTGAGTTCGATCCTCACTGGGTGCCCCATACTTCCGGCCTTGTGCCACAGCTATGCTTGGAAAATCGTTACACCTCAAAAGACAATTTCTCATGGACACCGTCTTACTCACTTCGATCACGGAAACACAGATGATTAAACTGGCTACAATCTGTAATCATTCTGATGTCCCGCTCTTCACCGATTTTCTATGCCATATTTGATTCTTTCTTTGTCTCCATTTTTCTCTCACTTTTTCTTACTTTTCTCTTCTCGTTTCTATTTTCGCTTCCTTCATTCCTTTCTTTCTTTATTTTTACTCTCTTTCTTCTTTCCAATTTTCCTTTCCATTTAAAATTATTTTCTTATTCATTTCGTTCTTACTTTTTCCTTTCTTTCTTATGTCTATAGTTTCTTTCTTTCCATTTCTTTTTTTCTAATTCTATTATTATTTCTTTCTTTCCTTTTTTCTTTCGTCATTTCAACTTTTATCATAATCTTTCTTTCTCAAGCTGTTATTCTCTGTTTTTTTTCTTTATTAGTTCTTACTTTCTTTCTTCTGTAATTTCTCCCGTTTATTTCTCTTTTTCTTTCCTTCCTTCCTTCCTTCCTTCCTTCCTTCCTTCCTTCCTTGATTCTTTCTTGTTTTCTTTATTTCCTCTTATAATTTCCCTCTTTTATTCTATTTTTCTTACTTTTTTGCTCTTATTTTCTTTCTTTTCTATTTTTCTCTTTCTTTTTCTCTTTTTTCTTGCTTTCCTTCTTTCTTAACATCTTTTTAGAAACGTACTTTCTTTCTTTCTTTCTTTCATTCATTCATTCATTCTATCTATCTATCTTCTCTCATTTTTCCTTTTTTATTTGCTTGTTTATTTCTCTCTCTTTCTCTTATTTTCTCTCTCTCTCTCTCTTTCTTTAATTTTTCATTCTTCATCGTTATCTTTTACTGTTTTTCGGTATGGGGAGGATATTGCAATCTCCAAGATTTTTCTTTTCTATTATTTTTACTTCTTCCCTCATTATTATTTTTTTTTAATTCTGAGTCATTGGCCTTTTTTTTCTTCGCCTGTCACTTCTTTCCTGAAATAAAAAAGTAACGATCTTCAATTAGGAGACCAGGAAACGCAACCGGGGTGGATTAGCAATCTTCTTTCAATTTGTTTGTTTGCCTTTTAAACAAGCCCTTGCCCTAACTGAATATAAGAATAGCTCCACCCT
>OZ038502.1:80464939-80492439 GCA_964036315.1 Acanthosepion esculentum
TTGTTCACAATCAAGTATTAAGAAGATCGTTCCTTAACTTTTGTCCAGTAGCTTATTTCCTTTGTTCCATTTAATCTTTATTTAAAAAAAAAAACTGTTACGTAAATTTTTGTAACCTTCTATAATATTTATGCATTACACCGTAATCTTTATTCGGTAAAAATTTCATTGCTAATCATGCATTACTTTTTAAGTAATACACATATTTATGTCTTTGTTGTTTCCGTTCCTTATATTATGGCTGCTACTGATATATATATATATATATATATATATATATATATATATATATATATATATATATATATATATATATATATATATATATATATATATATATATATATACTATACTATACTATAGGATTAGCCCAAATCCTTAAAATAATAATTTGTATATCCTTGCTAGACCCTGCTAATGCTCTGCGATGGAGCGGCTAAGGGTCAAAAAGCTCCTGGGGTACTGTTCCGAGATTATTTGAATACTTGGAGGAGTAATGCTGCGGAACTGAGTGAGTAGCAGTGCTATATCGAATCTAATTTGTGTCTTCTTCGTCACCGATCCCTTGGTATGACGTTTGCGTTGTATTGAAACGGTCCGGGTTCGATTCTCGGTAGTCAATGCGCACTGTGGATGAGTCCCAGATAGTACGAAACGGCCGTCCAGTGCTTTCTCCATTCTGTTGAAGATTATTCTAGGCTCGACGAATTACTATATATATATATATATATATATATATATATATATATATATATATATATATATATATATATATATATATATATATATATATATATATATATATATATATATATGCAAGTACGATAGGTTTTAATGCCATAAGTGTAAAAATTATTACCAGCAATACATTTTTGAAAAACAAATGTTACCAGCAATATATTTTTGAAAAAAAAAATGGAAAATATATATATTACACCATCTATTCATTTTTTGATAAAAAAAGTAAAAATATTACTAGTGATACATATTTGAAAGAAAATTATTACCAGAAACAGAATTTTTGAAGGAAAAATTATTACCAGAAACAGAATTTTTGAAGGAAAAATTATTACCAGAAACAGAATTTTTGAAGGAAAAATTTTTCCAGAAATAGATTTTTTGAAGGAAAAATATTACCAGAAATAGATTTTAAAAAAATATTACCAACAATAAAAATTTTGTCGTCATTAAATGACACATTGAGGTTGATATACTGTAAATTCAAAACAAACCAAAACAAATATATATATATATATATATATATATATATATATATATATATATATATATATATATATATATATGTATAATGATTATATCTGGTCAGAGAACCTACTGTACAAGTCCTCCAATTCGAAAATAATCATTGTTTTCAACAACGGGCAAAAATATAGTTTGATACGAATTGTGAAATACTCTCTATGGTCTAATAATGCTCTTCTCTAGAATTAAAGATTTTTCTCCGAAAAAAATATTTCACTGATCCGATTAAACAGTAATCTTAAGATGCTAATCCAGTGGAATTGGAAGATTAGTACAAATACTAAAAATTAATCTTCTGTTTTGAGTGTGATTTTAATGAAGAGCATATCGCATAGTCATCGAATGGCGAGAGATGTCAGCATAAGTCATTCATTTTACACGATTCAAATGTGTGACAGTAAAGATCAGTTTTGACTCGCTGCAATCATAATTTGAGCTCGTAACAGACGGAACTTAGCACATTCCAGGGAATGCTCATTAAAGTCTTACAAGAGTATTGTTTTAAAGTTTGACAACATTTTACTCCAGGATTAGAGGGTTTTTTAACATATTGTCAAGAACAATTATAAATAATAACAAAACCATAAACACACATATATATATATGCACATTTCATTGGAAACTACAGACAAGGTGCTTTTATTTAGTTTTTTATACAATTTCTCATGAGACCTAATAATCTTTTTCTTTTCGAATGATAAATTATATAAAAAACTGTCCGAATGTTCTTTTTATCCGAGCGCTTTCGGCTATATATTTAGCCATTTTCAAGGATTATATTTTAACTGTTAAAATTAGAAATAGTTTGACGTATGTATGTTTTATAAAATGTTTCATTTTTTTGTTTCAAAACACGGTCAAGATATTATGATATCAAGATAAAAAGAACATTCGGACAGTTTTTATATAATTTATCATCCGAAAAGAAAAAAGATTATTAGATCGCATGAGAAATTGTATAAAAAGCTAAATAAAAGCACCTTGTCTGTCGTATTCAATGAAATGTGCATGAAAGAAGGATTGCTGCCTAAACACACACACACACACACACACACACACACACACACACACACACACACACACACATATATATATATATATTGATGCATGTTTCATTAAATAATATTCATACTTGAATTTAAGGACAGAATTATTTTGGAAACGTTTTTGAAGTTGAAGTATTTCATCTGTATTTTTAACTAACATAAGGATATCATCAACATATCTTAGATAGATGGAAGGTTTTTTAACATCTGTAAATATCTTATTTTCAACATTCGACATGTAGAAATTGCTAAATGTCGGACCCAGTACTGAACCCATAGAGACACCATCACGTTGTATATATATATTATTATTATTATGATCTAAGAAAGGGACTTCAGTGGTACAAGCTAATAGTAGTTTCCGTAATATGTTAGGATTAATTTTAAGAGGGGTAAAGATGAGTTACTGTATATATTTCTTATAATTATGTCAATAGTTTCACTAAAAGGAACATTGGTAAATAAGTTTTCAACATCAAGTGAAGCTATGATTTCATTGTCGGGTTTTTCACTTTTTAGGATTTGGATTACTTCTAATGTTGACTTAACACTATATTTACTAGGAAGATAGGGAGCAATGAGTTGATTAATGTATTTTGTTAGCTGATATACAGGAGTTGGAATTTGCGATATGATAGGACGGAGAGGATAGTTAAGTTTATGTGTTTTTATATTGCCGTATATGTAACCAGGTCTATAATCACCAACAATTTTAGGGAGTTTTAGAGTTCTGTTCAGGATTATTAGCATTAATGTGTTTATTAAGCTTTGATTTTAGTTGGTTGGTCGGGTTCTTGTTGAGTTTTTAAAACTTTATGTGATCATTGAGTATGTGGTCAAGTTTTTTGTTGTAATCCAATTTGTTGAGGATGACGAAAATGTTGGTCTTATCAGCTTTTTTTACGATTATGTCAAGATGGTTGCGTAGTACTTGTGCGGCAATTTTTAGTTGTTTAGTAAATATTTTTGAGGAATTTCTACTTTTATCGTGCATATCCTTGAATGCCTCGGCCTTAAGTAAGTCTTTAAATTCTGGAACCGCGGTGCGATTTTCGCTTCCAGCGTCCCGTATTTACGAGTTTGTCGTTGCTTGGAAATCATTATTGTTATGCCCGTGTATTGTTTAATATATTGTAATGTTATTGTTATCTTTGATGACGGCTTATATAAGCCGAAAACTTAGATAGGATTATAAAACATGTATCAATATGGTGATTTTCTTTCGTCTTTCAATGATAATGTTATTAAGCCTATCAGACGATATGAAAAGAATTTGCATTAAATAAACAGAAAAAACTTGTCTATATTATTTAATGAAACAGGCATCAATGAAAAAATGCTGCCTAAATACACACACACACACACACACACACACACACACAATATATATATATATATATATATATATATATATATATATATATATATATATACCGGGTGAAACAGCAAAATTGACCTATTGTTAGATTAAGATTTGAACCGTTGTATCTTAGAAATGATTAAAGATATCTTGCTGGAATTCTCCGAGGTTTTTGTAACACTATTGGACCCTACTTTGGGCAATAAGAATGAATAATTACTCCCCAAACTTACCAGAAAAATCCCGGTGAAATCTATCATAAACGAAAATAATATGTTCAATAATTAATCGTAGCTAAGCATCAGAAGTTCATGAAGGATCGAAAGAAAGCTCAAATATATTTCTATGTATATTTGTGTATTTAGGCAGCAATCCTTCTTTCATGGACATTTCATTAAAAACGACTGACGAGGTGCTTTTATTTAGTTTTTTTATATAATTTCTCGTGCGATCTAATAATAAACGTATAGCCGAAAGCGCTCGGATAAAAAGAACATTCGGACAGTTTTTATATAATTTATCCTCTGAAAAGAAAAACTTTATTAGATCGCATGAGAAATTATATAAAAAAACTAAATAAAAGCACCTTGTCAGTCGTTTTTAATGAAATATATATATATATATATATATATATATATATATATATATATATATATATATATGTATTATTCCAGGATCATTTTCTAACTTATTCAAGATAATTATAATTTTCTGTCCTGGAGTAAAAACTTACTTCAAATTTTTCATGTACGATTTCATTTTCAAGTCTTTTTTCACTGCTCTTTGGAGTGGACTCCTCACTCACGTGCGAAACATTTTTGGATTGAGTTGGATCTTTTCTAATTGATCTCCTTTGCTGAAATTTCAAATGATGATCTTTCTTACCGTTGTGATCTCTTGATCCAGTTTCCCTCTTTACCGTTCCCTCTTTTTAAAACTTATTCGCCGTTCTCTTGATGGTGCTTACATGGACTTTGAAGATGGAAGCCAGAGTATAAATGTTGGTACCATTACTGAAGGCTTGAATGGGTTTTTTTCTCTCAACATTGGTCAGTTGAGAAAGCACAGTGGGGCTGACACAAAACTATGTTAACCTGTTCTCTTTCTAGCTGAATGACTCAAAGGGATTTTCAGTGATTCTCACGACAAATGGTGTCAAGATTGTCAAACGTTTATCTGTAAACCTGGAAAAAGAAATTCAATTAATTCAGTGTTTTTTTTTAAATATTAAACATTTTTTTTGTGGGATGGCTAATTATCCTCTAACACTATTTCGACAATTTTTCTGTTACACACAGTTATATATATATATATATATATATATATATATATATATATATATATATATATATATATGTGTGTGTGTGTGTGTGTATGTGTGTGTGTGTGTGTGCGTGCGTGCGTGTGCGTGCGTGCGTGTGTGTGTGTGTGATAGGATAAAGAAAAAATACAAAACGTTTATGAATCTAACAGACTTCGCTTTTGTTAAAGTTTCATCGGAAAATGAGACATGGAAAACAATTTCTGCTATTTTTATTTTTATCTTGTTTGATGTCCATTGATTAAGCAGACTTCACGGTCATTTGACTTGTCAAGCAGCGTTCGTGTGTATAATTTATGCATGTTAGCGTATTATAATTCTAGTTTGTCTATGCCGAGAGTCGGACGACGATGTATATATTTATCTGTATGTGTCTCTTGTATGCATTATTTATGCTTGTAGGTTGTCCGCATGTCACCGGTCGTTAAATATACGCCAACAACGCTAGTTAAGTATACGTTCATTAAAAATGGATTTAATAAAGATCGGTGATGTAATACGAGGGTGGTGGGGGGTCTGCAAACTACATAGGTTGATTATGGAAGAGTGATAAAATATTGCATGCATACATTTAACCTGTCCTTATTAATAACAGTCTGGTGTCTGTCCAGGTAAACTGACATCTACCTTTTAAAAGAAGACTTGAAAATAACTAGTAGTGACTTCTCTTGAAAATGGACAAAATTTGACATCGTGGTGCTATCCCGTACCGGCAGGAAAATGAGTCAGGCCCGGCTGACATGGCGTCTACATTAGGTGACGGCGTTCTAGCTTTATTAGCAGTGTCAAAGTGGGCAGCTGAATTTAGGGAGGAAAGGGTGAGTCTTGAAGAAGATCCAAGCTCTGGGTGTCCTCTAACTGCCAATACTGAGAAAAAAAATAATTGGTTTTGTTTGATTTGCTTTATGGCATTATGAACCTCAATGGGTTATTTAATGCCGACAAGATTTTTATTGCTGGTAATAATTTTGTTTCAAAATGTATTGCTGGTAATATTTTTTCCAAAAATGTACTGCTGGTAATATTTTGTTCAAAAAATATATTGCTGGTAATAATGTATTGCTGAAAATAATCTTTTGCTAAAAGATTCATTGCTAGTAATAAAACCTATTTTTACACGTTTTGATTCCGGCTTTTGGAGCTAACTATTTGCCCATAGCTGGGATCCTAACAGGTACTACCACCCTGAGTCAGGGTGGACCTGGAAACACCAACAAGTAAGAAGGGAGTTCATGCCCCTCAAAACTGATCAGAGGCCTTGCTGCTGAATGTAGTTTATCGCGGATGTACTTTATAGTCTTATCCAGGACGAGAAAGAAATCACTGATCGTGTTCAATACAGGGTGATGGATGACAGGCGACTGATTACAAATCAAGTAGCCAATGTTATTAGCATATCCCGTGAGAGAGTTAAGTATATTCTGCACAATGAACATGGCATGATGAAGGTTTCTGTTCGGTGGGTGACACGTCTTCTGCTACTTGATAAAAAACGCACCAGGTTGATCACATCATCGGAAAATGTGACATTGTTTGAGGCAGATCCAGCTGGTTTCCTTGGACTTTTTTGTTGTTGTTGTTTTTTAAAAACTCAGGATGAGTCTTGTTTTGATCATGCAGTCAAGACACCCTTACTCACCTGTTCCAAAAATACAAAGGTCATTTCAACTGCAGGGAATGCGATGACCTCAGTTTTGGGGGATGCAAAAGGTATTATCTTTATTCACTATCTTCAAAAGGGCCACACCATTAATAGAGAGTACTATGCCACTTACGAAAGGCTATCTCGATCAAACACCCAGGAAAACAGACAAAAGGGGCCTTGTCTCATCAGGACAATGCTCCAACACACAAACCCTCGGTCCTAATGGCTGCTGTACGTGATTGTGACTTTGAACTCGTTGATCACCCTCCCTATTCTGATTCGGACCCAGCTGACTATCATCTGTTCCCCAACATGAAAAAAACACGTGACCAGGAACGAGTATGTATATTAAACAAAATTAGTGGTCAAAAAATATATATTTCCAACAGGATAAAATTCAGGTAGAGCTCTATGTCAAAGACAGAGTAAGAATATAATACAAAAGGCTCAAACATTAATATTCCATGGTTATAAATTATTAACATTGGAATCGTAATCACGACTCAATTTATCAGATGTACAAATTATAATTTGGATCGTGATTACGATTCCAATGTAATACGTTATAAACATGAAATATTAGTGTTTGAGCCTTTATATATATATATATATATATATATATATATATATATATATATGGAGAGAGAGAGAGAGAGAGAGAGAGAGAGAGAGATCAGTTTTTGTGGGACACACTATATATTAAAGCAGTTGATTTATTCGATTTTTAATTCATCCCACTCCTAGATTTCTGTTTTTTCTCTACTACCTCGTATAACGCTTTGTGCTACCATTGCTTTTCCAATGATTGCTGATACTATGTATGATCCTGGTCTTCAGTATATTGCAAATGAAAAGAATTTGCAATGAAAAAGAATATTGCAATGAAAAGAAATTTACACACTTTAGACGGGCAGTATTAAGCATATGTAAATTAACGAAGTCTACCCATACGGATTACCTAGTTTTTCATAAACTAAATATATATATATATATATATATATATATATATATATATATATATATATATTCCGTTTATACGTTATTTTTATAGATATATTTTATTTAAGTAAATGCTTTTTTTTTTCAATTAAACAGTATTAATTACATTTACTGTACTTAAAGTTCGAGAAATTTCGTAGAAATTAAGCGCTCTCCAACAGTTTGTAGGAAGAGGGGGATATAGACTTGTCCTTTCACATAACCGCATAGAAAAAAATCACAAGGTGTCAAGTTATATGAACGTGGTGGCCATTTCAACGGCACATTGTCATTATTTCTGGCACGCCCGAACCATCCTCCTGGTAGTGAATAGCGACAATTGGCTGTGTTATTAACTACAAAATGATATCAGTTTTTTGTGGGACACACTGTATATTGGAGTGGTTGGTTTCTGTGCGATTTTTAAGTCATCCCATTCTGCGTAGATTTTTGTTTTTTTCTCTAGTAGCTCGTATACCGCATTGTGCTACCATTACGTTACTAATGATTGGTGATACTATGTATAGTCCTGGTAATAAGTATATTGTCGAAAATTGTGAGATTAGTGCACTTTCAATACATTTTCTTCTTAGTGATACCTTTAAATACATTTATCACATATGATGTGATAGAGGATTAAAAATATACGGCCAAGACTTTGTTTAGAAAGTGAAATTGTGATTAGCCTGAGTGAAATAGTTGATAGTACATTTTTCAAATGAATTGGCATCCGAAGACAAGTGGGGGTGGGGGGAAGAAATTACCAGAAACCTCCGAACAGGGCGAAAAAATCGTCCACTACCTTAAATTTCTGGTACAAAGAAAAAAAAGTTAAAAGCTGATGATCCCATTTGGTTAAACCTAGGTAGGTAGTACCCGGCTCATTAGGATTTGTTTATTTCATTTAATATGAGTAGATGGGTTCATCTATATCATCCGGTTCGCACACCTCCGCCATCTTTTGAAGAGTAGAAATTTTTCCTTGTTTAGAATTGGGCTGCCGGTTCCTTGTAAATTCTATGGTAATAAGTATATTGTAAAATAATATATAAGTAATCCTGGTAATAAGTTTATTGTCGAAAATTGTGACATTAATGCACTTTAAATACATTTTCTTAGTGAATCTTTTTCTCACCTGATCCGACCGGCATTTATTAAGTCAAATTGTGCTTACAGGTATAGTTAGCAACAGCAACAGTACAGAGGCAGGAATATACAGAATAGATTGTAAAAAATGCCGAATGATGTATATCAGCGACACCTGAAAAATAGACACTAGGAGAATTCCAGAGATATGCTGCGTAACAACACTTTAAATGCACTGGTTGTTTGGTTTGGTTTATTTTGCTTTACAGCATATCAACCTCAATGGGTTATTTAATGCCGACAACATTTTTAGGATAGATTCGTATGAATAGAATATGTATTCTTTGGTTTAGATTGGTTTGGTTTATTTTGTTTTACGGCATATCAACCTCAATGGGTTATTTAATGCCGACAACATTTTTAGGATAGATTCGTATGAATAGAATATGTATTCTTTGGTTTAGATTGGTTTGGTTTATTTTGTTTTACGGCATATCAAGCTCAATGGGTTATTTAATGCCGACAACATTTTTAGGATAGTGAACCTGGGAACACTAGCAATTAAGAGGTGGTTCCACGCTCCTCAAAACCTCCTGATTAGAGGCCTTGCTGCTGGATGTAGTTTATCGTCTTACCTAAGACGCGGATGCAGTTTGACTTCAGAGCAGTGGTATGTCATGGGCAAAAAAGACTGACGGAGCCCATCACTCATAAATCTAGTTTTGAATTTAGGGTTTTCCTTCTTCTCGGCTGGTTGCCTCTACATGGCAAGAGGATTCCGGTTCGCGCTGCTATTAAACCCATGGATGAGGGGGGGAAGTGTGTGCGAATGAAAACGCAACTTTCGCAAAATAATAAACAATCTCTTATGTTGACCCCAGCTGCACCTTTCCGAGGCTGGTACAATTGAGCCTTGTAAGAGCCTAATATTGACAACAGATGCACTGGACCGAGGCTAGTGCAACTGAGCTTTGTAAGAGCCTGATGTTGACCCCAGATGCACTGGTCAGAGGCTGGTGCAATGGAACCGCTTAAGCGCCTAATGTTGATCCCAGATGCACCTGTCAGCTACTACTTTAATGGAGTCTTGTAAGAGTCTGATGTTGACACTAGCTGCACCTGTCCGATGCGTGTGCAATGGAGTCAAAACTGTCCGATGTTGACCGTTGATGCAACTCTCAGAGATTAGTGCAATGGTGTCTGGTAAGAGCCTGATGTTGACCACAAGATGCACTCGTTTGAAGCTCATGCAATGGACTCTAGTAAGTGGCTGAAGCTGATCCCAGTTGCACCAGTCCGTGGCTAATGCAATGGAGACTTGTAAATGACTGATGTTGACTCTAGATGCACCGGTCGAAGCTAGTGCCATGGAGTCTTGCAAGTGTTGATGTTGACCGCAGATGCACCTGTCCGAGGTTAGTGCAATGGAGTATTGTAAGTGCCTGATGTTGACCAGATATGCACGTGTCTCAGATGACTGTAATGGAATCTTGTAAGGGCCTGATGTTGACCCCAGATACATCTGTCAGATACTAGTGCAATGGAGCTTTGTAAGGGCCTGAAGTTGACCCCAGATACACCTGTCAGAGACTAGTGCAATGGAGCCTTGTAAGGACCTGATGTTGACCCTAGATACACCTCTCAGAGACTAATGCAACGGAGCTTTGTAAGGGCCTGATGTTGATCCCAGATACATCTGTCAGAGACTAGTGCAACGGGTCTTTGTAAGGGCTTGATGTTGACCCCAGTTACACTAGTCAGGGACTAGTGCAATGGAGCTTTGTAAGGGCCCGATGTTGATCCCAGATACACCTGTCAGAGACTAGTGCAATGAAGCCGTGTAAGGGCCTGATGTTGACCCCAGATACACCTGTCAGAGACTATTGCAACGGAGCTTTGTATGGGCCCGATATTGACCCCTGATACATTTGTCAGAGGCTAGTGAAACGGGGCTTTGTAAGGGCCTGATCTTGATCGCAGATTCACCTATCCGGATCTAATGCAATGGAGTATTGTAACAGCCTGATTTTGATCTCAGATTCGCTTGACTGAGACGTGCAATGGAGTCTTATAAAAGCCTGATGTTGTCTCCAGACGCACCTGCAGAGGTTAATGCAATAGAGCTCTGTAACAGCCAGATGTTGACCTCAGATGCACGTGTATGAGACTAGAGCAATGGAGCGTTGTAAGATGACCGAAGATGAACCTGTCAAAGATTAGTGCAGTTTTTTCTGAGTCTGATATTGATCACAGGATCACTAAACCGAGGCTAGTGCAATGGAGTCTTGTAAAAACCTTATCTTTTCTGCACCTGTCAGTGACCAGTGAAGTTGAGTAAGAAGCTGATGTTAACCCAGATTTTATTTTGTCTACGTCACCGGAAGTATCCTCGTTATCGAAATAATTGTTTACGTCATCGACGAAATTACAACACAGAGGACAATTCGCACATATATTGAATTTGTTTCTTCTCACGAATGCTGTTTAACTATTTTTAGTTACCAACTATGGCTGCTGTTGATAAAATAAGCTAGCATTTTGGACACCCGATGTATCCTTGCTTTGATTGCTATTAAAATATCCAGGGGTCACAAATCACTGGCAATATTTATTTATATTAAGTTCATGGACTTTGAGGAAAATGCATTGGGGACGTTCGTCTTGGAAGGATTCCAATGCTCGTTCCTGTCTCTTGATTCACATATTGATACAAAAATCTGCTAACTGCATTGAGAACCGGAGGAAAGGGGTATTGCTCATCTTGTAAGCACGATTTCGTTTTTATGTTTTCTTTAAATCTGTTCCCACTGATATACAAATAGGATTATTTCGATGAATTGTCATCCAAACTCCGGGGAGGCTTCTCCGTTCTTTAATGACAACCACAGAATATAAATGAAAAAATGAGTAAAGTATATCATTTTTCTTTTTTTCTTTTTGCTTTTGCTGACTCCGGCTATCTTTGGTATTCGGCCATATTTAGAAACACCCAGAAACGTCTAATCTCAGATTCGAACAATTCTTACATTGTAGTGAATACGATCTTCAATGTTTGACTCATATGTGGCCTTGTGCCAGACCTAGTGAGAGGAATTGCTTCACCGCAAGCAATGGTGTCTGTGCGAGACGAACTTGGTCCTCACTGTCGTTTTTTCCTTTTCTTTTTTTTATCGATATAATTGTTTCTTTCTTTCTCTGTCATTCTATCTTTTTTGCTCTATCTCTTTCATTAATGCCTTCTTTCTTTCTTTCCTTCTTTCTTTCTTTTTTTTCTTTCTGACGCAGCCATTCTGTCCTTTTACCTTATCTCTTTCATTAATTGATTATTTTTTTAATTTTTTTTAATTCTGCCATGTCTGCTTTTTTCATCTCACGCAGTCATTTTGCATTCCATTCTCTCCATCTCTTTCATTCATTCATTTATACATACATTCATGTATTCTTTCTTTCTTTATTTATTTCTATTTCTTTCTTTCTTTCTCATTCTGCCATTCTTTCTTTTTCTGTCTCACTCATTCTGTCTTTCTTTCTCCGTATCTATTTCATTCATTAATTTATACATACCTTCATGTATTCTTTCTTTCTTTTTTCTTTCTTTTTCTTTCTTTCTTTTTCTTTCTTTCTTTTTCTTTCTTTCTTTCTTTCTTTCTTTCTTTCTCATTCTGTCATTCTTTCTTTTTCTGTTTCACTCAGTCATTCTGTCTTTCTTTCTCCGTATCTATTTCATTCATTCATTTATACATACATTCATGTATTCTTTCTTTCTTTTTTCTTTCTTTTTCTTTCTTTCTTTCTCATTCTGCCATTCTTTCTTTTTCTGTTTCACTCAGTCATTCTGTCTTTCTTTCTCCGTGTATATTTCATTCATTCATTATACATAAATTCATGTAATCTTTCTTTCTTTCTTTCTTTCTTTCTTTCTTTCTCATTCTGCTATTCTTTCTTTTCTGTTTCACTCAGTCATTCTGCCTTTCTTTTCCCCTATATCTTTCATTCATTCATTCTTCCTAGCTTTATTCATTCCTTTCTTTTTTCTTTCTTATTCTGCCATTCTTTCTCAGTCATTCTGCCTTTCTTTTACATTCATTCTTACTTTCTCTCTTTCTCATTTCTTGCATTCTTCTTTTCAAATGCTATCTATATTCCAATCTTTTCTTCATATCATATTTTGTACATCAATATGTATTTATCTATAGATAGATAGATAGATGTGAACATACTGAGAAAGATAGATAGATAGATAGATAGATAGATAGATAGATAGATAGATAGATAGATAGGCAGGCAGGCAGGCTTGGGTGATACGCGATGGAGTATCAGTTGATAAATTAGATCCGAGTACAATAATAAATCGTCAAATTCTTTTTTCATAGAGTTCTCTTTATTCATGACCTTGTGCCATAATCATGTTAGTAAGTATAAATGAGCAACCTTAAGTACAATTAGGTATGCGGGTGAAACATGAACTGAAAAGGGCATCTAGTTTTGGTCGGGGATCATCTTCCCAATTCAGGCCCTTAGTAACAGCAGCTAAATCCCGCCACTTTCATTATAAATCATGACTGGGCATAATTTGCATAATTCGCGCTCAAAATCAATGGACGCCATCAATTGCACTGGCAAACGGTCAGACAAAAATCAAAATGGCTTAACGAAAGATTGGATGTATGAAAACGAAAGAAAAGTAAAAATTCGATTTTTTTCTTTATCCTGTTTGGAACGGCATAATCTCGTAGGATCTTTGGGGATAGACAATGCAATGCTGACAATGATTTAGAATCTTTTGTAGTTACTGCATTTAAGTGGACCATTTTGTTTCGGTTAAAACCATTGTATTTGCTTTGAACTAAGCAGCCGGATGAATGAGCCTTTTGTATGGATCGTCTTTTTTCTTGATCAATGTTTATTATTATTATACGACGTTTGGCAAGGCATTTCTTAGCGAATCGAAATTTGCGGAGTGGTAATTGTCTATAAGACTAGCTTCTGATATAATGCATTATAGAAACCTAGTATGGCACAAGATCACAAACGTATGCACGGCAATATTTTTTTTCGTAGTGAATAGTAATTGAATGTAACAGGTTACCTTTTCAGCAGTCATTGTCAATACTCTAGAGCATTGATTCCCAACGTTAGGCGCAGGTCCCACCGGTGGGGCATGGTAATATTATGGCGGGGCATGCGTAGGATGTGCACCCTTCGGCTTACTATACCAACAGAATAAGGAGGCAATTCGAGAATGAGTTATTAACAGTGAATTATTTTCTAGTGAGTCTGAGTGAGAGTGTTAATGTTAATGTGTATATTAATACATCCGATGCATATACAATATGCATACATAAAAATATTTGGGGCGTATGTACGTGCATGTGTAATTGGCATGCATGTAAGAATTAAATATTATAGGGGGTGCACCAGAATTTTAGAAATACCAAAGTGGGGCATGGCCCCAAATCGGTTGGGAACCACTGCAGTAGATTTTTAATACATCTAATTAAGATGTATGGGATACCTGCGACAGGTAGATCTATAATTGCCTGATGACATTCATGAGAAAGCGGTTGTATACAGCTGAGAGTTTTAATATTTCTGAACGAGTTTGGTGCCATGCATGACATCCACATGAAATTCTTGATATGACAAGGTTTTAGATTAATGCCTTGGTTTTTAGCAATTTGAAGCATAGAGCAAAACGATGTTCAATTGCCCCAAGTAGAGCTTAAAATCAATTTATTAGTAAAAGGCGAAGGCATCTTACTCTAGATCAATGATTCCCAACGTGGGGGGGGCATGCCCCCCACTGGTGGAGCATGGTAAAATTTTGGTGGTGCATGCGTAGGATGTGCACCCTTCGTCTTACTATACCAACAAAATAAGGAGGCAATTCGAGAATAAGTTATTAACAGTGAATTGTTTTCTAGTGAGTCTGGGTGAGAGTGTTAATGTTCATGCCTGTTAATACACACGGTGCATATACTGTATGCATTCATAAGAATATTTGGCGTGTATGTACGTACATGTGTAATTGGCATGCATGTAAGAATTAAATATTATAGGGGGGGGGCACCAGTATTTTAGAAATACCAAAGTGGGGCATGGCCCCAAATCGGTTGGGAACCACTGCTCTAGACGTTTTCAAATCGGAAAAGAAAATAGTTTTTGAACATATAAGCAGATGATTAACTGTACTTTTGTCCAACTTGCCTCTTCCACTGTTTAAAACGCTTTTCTGATTCAATGTTTTCGGATGATTGCTGTTTTTTGAATGTTGCCAATGCTCTTTGTTATATATTTCTTAATTAATTATACCCTCAAGCAAGGCGATAAAGCCACTAAGGTACTTACTGAGTGTGAAAGAATACGAAAAAGAAACAAAAACATTATTGAAGAGCGAAAAAAATAAAATAACACACAGGATAACGATTGACATAGTGAAAGATTCTGGAGGAAATTATTCGCTCCAGAAAGTACCTATACCCCCGACACTACTGCCATTTCAAGAGTCAGATCAGACAGAAAATAGAGTATTTTTTTTTCCTTTTTAATCATTTCACCTCATGTAAGGTAGTAAAGCCACTAAGACACAAAGGGTTACTGAGTGTGAAAGAATAAGAAAAAGAAAAACATTACTAAAGAGAGAGAGAGAGAAAAAAAAGAATCTAGAAGACAGTAGATGACGAGTAACACTGCATTTAAATTTTCGAAGATCAAAATTGGCAGGAAAGTAAAAAGCTGGAAGAGAGTTCCACGGACGAGAAGTGCGAGAAAAGAAACTGCTAGCAAAGCAATTACGGTTACATCTAGGCAATTCAACTGTAAAATGATGAGACCTAAGCGCCACTCTAGTAGTGTGCTTAAATTCATAAAGTCTAGGTACATAGAAAAAAGTTCATCAGAACGATTATCATGAAAGTATTTATAGACAAGGCACAGGGAAGCTACGTTTCATCGGTAATTGCCATCCCCCCTTTGTTTTTTCTATTTTGGACTCATAGCTGCTGGTTGTATAATAATAAATGAAATAAAATAAATAATAATATTAATAGTAAAGTTATCCGTTTCCATACAGGAAACTTCAGTATTTATTGACTTTTACTATCAGTTGACATTTATAAAATCTTTTTCTTTAAAGTTTTTTTTTTTAAGGAAACTATATTTCTTGTATCCGGTGAATGTCATAGCTCTTTCCAATTCTGATGGAAGTTTCCTTGCAAATCTTTTGTTTTTGGTGGCGTGGAACGCTTACAGCTTGAACATATTATTTCTTTCGAAAGTATTCATCATTGATTGGTTAGTTGGTTGATTTCTTTTCTACAGTATCTGTCTATATCTCAAGGACAAGTAACCCAGTGGATAAAGGTGTTGCGCTAGATCCAGTGACTAGACCCAAAGAGTAGTGAGTTCAATACCAGGCTACAGCAGTGATAAACCGTAAAACTTGAGAGTTAAGTTAAAGAGGAATCACTGAAACATCCAGAAGAGGCGTGGCTTGTGTCTTGTGGCACTAGAACAATATATCTTGGTGAACGAAATAAATGGTTCGAATCGAAATTCCAATCATCTGATGAAGGCTGGAGCGTACAACGACCGAAATGCTGTGAATATGACATTAAAATGAGGGTAACAGTGTAAATAATATAATTCTTTGTAGGTTATTTAAAGTCTGAAAATATTCTTAAAATTTCTTCATTTTGGTGGGGGAAAGATCTAGTTATAACAGTCTTACTAATTAACCCATAGCTGAGGGAGAAAAAGTATTTGCGCGTAAGTGGATAGAAGAAACCCAACAAGAATTGAAAATCAGCTCTACGATTGACGTTATCAATTATACCACCCGCGTATTCAACTTCTGAGATTACAGCACCTGGTATTCCCAAGCCGTAACCCATCTAGGTATTGACCAGGCTTGATATTGTTTAACTTCGGTGATTGTACAGGAATCGGTGTTTCAACGTGATATGGCCGTAAGCTGGAGATATTCAGGGCATGTAGTTTGTATTATTTGGTAAAGCTCCTTGTTTGCGATTATGTCGAATTAATCTATAGTGTCAGATGAAGGACTATCGCCTTTAAGATTTAGAGGATTGATTCGTTTGAAGCAATTTTAACCATTGATAGATTCGATATATTTTAATGAATAGACGTCTACATGACATGTTTCTAAAAGTTGATATCTGATGAGGTTATTTAAGAACCTGAGTTAAATAATTTTGTTATATAGCATCTGACAGTGCTGAATAAAAGTCTCTCTAGCGCAACGCATCCTTTGTTTCTTGTCTCTTATATTAAATATGTTATAACTGATCCGAATTATTTAAAGTGTTTCAAATATATAAATTGAACATTTTGAATTTTTATGATGATTCCGGCTTAGGTGCCGTCACTTCTCTCATTCGAGTTGCAAATCCCCCGACATTAGTTAGTTCAAAACTAATGTACAGTAAGGCGTCACTTATCAACGAATAGTTATTTATATATTCACTTTTCTTATATATATATATATATATATATATATATATATATATATATATATATATATATATATATATATATATATATATATATATATATATGAGAGAAATTGTTAGGAGGATTTGATAATTATAATTAAGTAATTCATTGAGTCTGAAAAAAAGTTCCATGTTTAATGGATGTCAGTTATCTCCTGTTAATTTTCCTCTGAAAGTTCACCACTGTCTTAACCGGGTATTGAACTAACACTCTTTGGGTCCTGTCACTGGATCTAACCAACGTCTTTATCCACTGTGCCATGTGTCCTTGAACACGGGGAACTAGAACAGTCTATCCCAGTGAGCGAAATAAAAGGTTCAGTTCGACATTCCAACCATCTGAAAAAGGCCGGAGCGTACAACGGCCGAAACGTTGTGATGAACATGGCGACAAAGATGAAGACAATAGTCCGAATAATGTAAATAGTGTACATAATGACTCATCTCAGAAATATATATATATATATATATATATATATATATATATATATATATAAAGAAAAAAAAGGATATATTTTTCTCCCGAATTTCTTATAACTTTAAATGTTATTAAAGTGGATACTGGTATTTGAAATAGACGTCCCGATTGTATTTTATTTCAAACAGTGCATATTACATCTATCATTTCTATTCTATTCAAGAAACCACCATTTATCCATCGCTGGAGAAGAGGATTCACACTTTTCCCAATGGTAGTAGCACGGAAGTGAACGTAATGGATTCAACTGTAATTCGAACTCGGCTCTCCGATTCCTCAATCTAAGGTACTATCCACTACTCCACTCCACTCCACCGTGCCCCTCTCTCTCTGTCTGTCTCTCTCTCTCTCTATCTCTCTCTCTCTCTCTCTCTCTCTCTCTCTCTCTCTCTCTATATATATATATATATATATATATATATATATATATATATATATATATATATATATATATATATGGCAAAATATGATTTTAAGGTATGTTATATTTATGGATTAAAGTGTTCAATATGAGGAATAGAGCGTATGTAAATATAAAAATGGACATTGAATCAGCACCCAAAGGTGTATCACGTCTATCAGACTGCGCATTCGAAAAATCGTAATAAAGAAAATGTGCCCGCGGGCAAGGATCGAACTTACTACTTCTTTATAGAATGGGAAATTCAATAACAGGGAAAATAGAGACTTGCTGTTAAGCTCTCTGTAGCCGCGCAGTAAAGCACACCGCATCTAACGGTGGTTTCTTGAATGCACCGACCAACAGAAGTTATTCTTTCCTCCGCCATCATTTATTCTGTCATTTAGTCATATTTTCTTGCTTTCTTTTCGTAATTTATTTTATCTTTATTCGGTCATTATAATTTTTACAATCTTTTTCTCTCACTGGTCATTTTTTTTCCTTCACTGTCACACATTCGTTTCTTTCTTTCTTCTTTCTTCCTTTTTCTTTCTTTCCTTCGTTCCTTCCTTTTTTTTATTTTCCTAGGCTGTCGTTCATTCATTTCTTTCTTGTCACCTTTTATTTTCTATCACGCTGTCGCTATTTCTGTCAACAGCGGTGAAAAATCATCGGAGGAAGATCGTGTAGCATTCGGAAAGGAGGTTTGTAGTTTGACAAAGGAAGCGTAGGGTAGGGCTGTTGGTAAATATATATTTGTTACCACAGTCAGGTAAGGGAAGCATTTTACGATATTATATTTTATCTTGAAAAAATTCCAGTTCTAAAAATATAGATATTTGAAGATATTGTCCGTCACTGTTAAGAAAGCAACAAGTTTCCGATTCTCAAGAGAACAATTACAATATTTGTAGATGCTAAATCGAACAAACGTGTATCTCTCTCTCTCTCTCTCTCTCTCTCTCTCTCTCTCTCTATATATATATATATATATATATATATATATATATATATATACTGACAGTTACAAATTCTGAGTGCTCTTAAAATCTGATATTTATTCCGAATTTTATTTTGTTGTTATGGTTAGAATAGACATTTATGCGATCATTTTTATTACTTAATTTGCAATAGACACTCGGTTTTAGGTTATTGCAATGGGCACTTAGTTTTAGGATATATATATATATATATATATATATATATATATATATATATATATATATATATATGTGTGTGTGTGTGTATGTATGTATGTATGTATGTATAAAGAACGCATGAATATACATATATGTATATATATGTATGTATTTATGTGTGTGTGTGTGTGTGTGTAAAACTTCAGCTATAAGCAAAAGTATACATGTAAAAGATCAATATGAATAAAGACAGATAAATTTATAAAACGTTCACAGCATTAATTCAAAAGAGGGCTCAATACTGATAGTAGAGCAATAATTATTCATTATAATTTTTTAATATAGAAAAAATAATTCACTCACTACAAAGATGCAGCTTCGTTTCGGTGCATTTAGTTGCACCTCGACTGGTGAGAATCAAAATAGTTATATAAAAATGGTTAAAAATGGTTATATGGTTTAGCAGCAGCTAAATGCAACGAAACGAAGTTGCATCTTTGTAGTGAGTAATTTGTTTTTGTCTATATGAAGAAATTATTATATATATATATATATATATATATATGAATGAGAGTAAGAACAGATGCTCGTTGCGTAGTAGAGCAATATATTATTATATTTTTTTATGAGTGATTATAATAAAAACATTTTTGAATCGCTACTATGAGTGTACTGGTCTTCTTCACATTTTTGACCACGCTAGATAACACGCTCTTTCCCAGAAACTATAACTAATGTCGGCTCGGCATAATTGCAGTATAAACCACAGGTAGGATCTGTGGGTGTTGAACAAACAATAAATGTGCCTGGGCTAGGGTCTGCAATAGGGATTCGCTAGCCACCCTAGTAGACGGGTATCCACCAATACGAATGGCCAGCTATTATATATATATATTAAGCATTTCACCCCAAGCAAGGCGGGAAGCCACTAGCACGCAAGGGTTACAGTAGGTTGGAGCTGGAGATAATAGGAGTGATAGAGGAAAGGATGAAGAGAAGGATAGGGGATAGATATATTGAGATAGATATGAACATATTGTGATAGATAGATAGATAGATAGATAGATAGATAGATAGATAGATAGATAGATAGATAGATAGATAGATAGGAGAATCTATGATAAATGGAGGAAAATTTTTCATTGATTTTTCTAACATTCTGGTACATAAAAAATGATATATTTTTTCTTATATATATATATATATATATATATATATATATATATATATATATATATATATATATATAGGCAGTGTGGACATAGGAATCCCTAGTGAATAAATACGGACTGTCAGTTTCACACTCCAAACCCATCTTCAAACCCTGTGACCCTTGGCAGCTTTTCTGATTATCACAATGAGGATAGAAACTGACTGCCACCATGCAGTGTTGATTTCTATGTCCACACTGTCTATAATTATCAACGTTCTATCTCTGATATAGAGCTTCCAACCCTTATAAATATCGTAATATTTCGTGCGAGGGAAAATTGATGGCTGCTTTCATAGAGGCCCGTAAAGGTTTAATGCACGTCTCGCCTCAAGTAAATCGCTACTGCTTGATGGACAAGCGGCAACTGAAAGGAAATGAAATTCAACATAGGATAGGCTGCTCTAGGCGAAGTTTTGTTCAACACCAAGAGCTGCTACAAGATCACATTATTAGCCTAAGAATTAGTGATATGTTCTTTAATGTCCACGTCTGATATTGATGCCAAGCATGGTGTCCAACTCTTTCTGAAGTGTTTAAAATATCAGCTCTATACAACCGTTTTCTCAAAACAATAATTAAAAATAGCTTCAAGCTATGGAAACATGTGGGTCTTAACGAAGACCAGGCTTCATCAGATCTCATAAACTGACGCTATACAATCGCAAAGAAGTTTACGAAATAACAGAAACCAAACCCTGTATGGGAGAAACCACCATTTCATCAGGTGTGTCTTACAGAGAGCCTCACAATTCATCAAAGCTTTGTTTTCCTTCATTCAGATATTTTCTATAATATTTTCTATAAATACCGTATATATATATATATATATATATATATATATATATATATATATATATATTAGAGTGCGCAGCTTATATTTTATATCATAAAGAAACAATTTATACAAAGAATTAAATATCAGTATTAATCTAATTAATTGCGACATCACTTCGCTAACAGGACTTAATGAGACATTAATTTAATATCAGTTCCTTGGAGGACAAAATCCTTATATTCGAGTTGTGAGATGAAAACAGAAACCAAATCAGTTGATTGATTTGCTTTTTGTAGGCCATATCAACTCTTTGGGGGTTATTTAAAGCCGAAACGCATTTCTGATTGTAGAAGGTTGCTTACAGGAGCCACATTATTTGACTTCTAGTGGCAAAAACATAAAAATATGGCTACCGCGGGTAACTGCAAAAGAAAATAATGACACATTAAAATGTCGGCTTTCCACGCTACTTTAAACAAAAGGTTAGGAAGGTACTAGAAAGAGCAATAACAGTTAATGGACTTAAAAAGTTTAATTTCCTGAAAAACAAAGATTTTATAAATTTCGACCGACGGTAACGCTAAGTGTTCGGTCAATTAATATCGAATGTTTCCTATATGAAAATGCTTATTCTCACCATTTTTATAGTTACACACACACACACACATATATATATATATATATATATATATATATAGTGACGCCATTGTAGATGTTTAAGTTAATACGTAGACTGAATACTACATAATCCAGAGATAGACTATGGCGTTCTTTACTCATGGCCATATCATAGAGCAACTCTCGTCCAGAAATGGAGGTTCATCGCAAACCTCGTTGTTCCACTGAGAGCGAAGATTTTTAATTTCGGTTTGGGAATAACTTATTTATTTGAAGTATAAATTTAATTTATTCTATTTCCTTCTGACTTGATATATTATTTTCTTTTCAATGGATGTCAGTTATCAGTTATCTCCTGTTAATTCTCATCTCCAAGTTCTCCACCGCCTTAACCAGGTATTGAACTCACACTCTTTGGATCCTGTCACTGGATCTAACTAACGCCTTTATTCACTGTGCAATGTGTCCTTGAGGACATCTGTGTATGAATTTCTGGGTATTATAAACCTAATGTCTTCAGCAAATATTTGTTTACCAGTGCTCATAATGCAATTTCTGCTGTTATCATTGCATGTTTTTTTACCAGAGCTCATATTGCAAGGAGATAACTGATAACTGACATCCATTTGACATGGCACTTGGAACTAGAACCGCGTATCCCAGCGAGTGAAATAACGGGTTCACTTCTACATTCCAACCACCTGAAGAAGGCCGGAGCGTACAACGACCGAAACGTTGTGATAAATATGACAAGAAAGATGTGGATGATAGTCCGAGCAATGTAAATTCTGTTTTTCTAGTCTTTCTTATTGCAGATGTTAAAAGTTTTTTTTAAAAATGTTAGAAGTCTTTTTCCTTCAATTCTTTTTCAAATATACTAATGATACATTTAATTTTCTTTCTATGTCTAATTTGTCTTTTTTTCTTCGTAAAATGTATTTTTGTAATCTATATTGAATTTAATTTACATGTTAAAAACACAAAAATAGGAGCAAAAATAATTTAATTCAAACAACCGATTTAGTTTCTTTTCTTTCACCGTACGGTCGGTTTCAGACCCACTGGTGTGACAAGGTGTAATCGATTTCTATTTTTTTCTCAGATTTGCAGTGGTGTGCAGTAATATGAATCTATTTTCGGCATGTATGATGAAAATATTGCGTCAGCCCTAATTGCATCAGATTTTTATCACACCCAGACACTATTGTCTCTACTGTCGATTAGTTGTTCTACGACCAGTGAGCAAATCAAAGCTTGGAAACTCTCCTGATTTAAATCCAATCGAGAATCTGTGGTCAATCCTCAAGGAACGACTTTGTAGAATGGACATATGAAGTACTAGCATGTGTACTGGGTCATGTTTCAATGGAAAAAATATAAACAAAATAATTAAATAATAACGGAATTATTCGTCTTGTTTCAACTCATTTGCACAAAGGTGTATATTAAATTTAATTTACATGTTAAAAACACAAAATAGGAGCTAATATATTTTATATTACAAATTTAATGAAATAAAAAATTGAAGAATGATGTCATGGAAAGTTAATATCTTATTTCAATCCAATAAATTTAGTCCAATAATTTTAGATATTGTAAACGAAGTGTGCAAAACTTTAAGCCTAACCGTATCCCTACTGATGAGCCACACATTTTTAAGAATAAATTTTCTTCTTGTATAAGAATAAAAAGCGATATCTATAAAATAAGCCAGCATAACAATAGTTTATTTCTAAATAAGATAAATAAATGAAAAGTTCCCAGAATTCATAGTTCCGATATAATTTTTCTTTCATTAAAACTGTTTTTAACGTAGGTTCTTTATTCAAAAATTAAAAATGCATAAAATATATTCGTAACGGGATGGGAAGTGATGGATCCAAGACTTTGCAAAATTATACATTAATTGTAATAAGACTTTAGTAAAGAAATAATATACCAAGAAGATTAATTTGTTCAATGATATATATATATATATATATATATATATATATATATATATATATATATATATATATATATAACGGACATTCCCGTCGGTTTCGACGTATGAAGAACTGACAACTTAAGCAATTGATTCAGTTATGCATTTTGTGCGATAATCTTAAGTGTCTCTTAAGACTCACTAGTGATTTGTAAAGTAGCCCGCATATGGAGCAAGAGTGAGCTTTGTATGAGACGTCACTGTTAGATTGGCTGGCCTCTTAGATCTTGCTCTCGCTTCTTGAAGACGATTCAGACTGGCAGGTTGAAAACTGAAACTAAAACACGTTGATCTCCACGTTAATAGCTCCACTGCAACTGAGACTGTATGAGGAAAGTCCCGATTCCTCCAAAATTACACCTGTTAAACATTGGATGTCCTGTCTTATATATATATACAAATATATATATATAAATATCTATCTATCTATCTATCTATCCATCTATCTATCTATCTATATTTCATTTAAATGTTATATATATATATATATATATATATATATATATGTATATATATATATTTCGTTTAAATGTTATATATATATATATATATATATTCGTGTACTAGGGAGAATAGCCATAGCCAATCCCTATTGCAAAATCTCGCTCAGGCACATTTGTGTTTATTCAACACCCATAGAGCCAACCTGTGGATTATACTGCAACTATGTTGAGCAGATTTTAGTTACAGTTTCACGGAAACTGAGTGATATATATATATATATATATATATATATATATATAACATTTTTTTAACAGGGTGGGAAGTGATGGATTATACATTAATTGTAATAAGACTTTAGTTAAAAAATATTCATATATAGTAAGATTAATAGGATTAACATAAGGTCTTAATCTCTACTTCTTTAATTGAATTTCTTAAGACGGCTACCTACAGTAGTGAGGTATCGCAAACTAAAACCGAATGTAAAAATTTTCACTCCCAGTGAAACGCCAAGGTCTCTCCTCCTTTACAGCAGCGAATGTTGGACGGTCTCCTCAAAAATGCGGAAGAGACTCGAGGCGGCAGTGGTATGGTTCTACAGAAGGATGCTAAGGATATTATGGACCGAGCGTGTGAGCAACGATGAGGTTTTGGAGTGGATGCAAACAAGGAGGAAGCTTATACTTAACATCAGGAAGAGGCAGCTGAAATTTCTGGGACACGTAATGAGGACGGAAGGTTTGGAGAATCTGATACTCGCAGGTCGAATAGAGGGAAAGGCAGACAAGGGAAAGCAACGCATGACATACCTGGGGGGCTTAAGCAAGTGGATGACAGAACATGACCTGGGGGAGGTGGCAGAGGGGCAAAACTTATTAAGAGCTACAAGGGATAGGAGGGAGTGGAGAGCCATAATCACCTACGTCCTGAAAGGACACGACACATAAAAAGAAAGTATAATTCTGGGCGATGGATGCATCGTAACTTGACCTTTAGTAAAGAACGCCGTAAGACAATCCGAAGCTTAGAGATCAGTGTCCTTCTCCTGGAGACATAAGAACAGAAAGGCGAAGGATTGTCTCAAGGACTTAAATTGAACCTTTTTCAAAAGCAATGTAAGGACAGAAGTGATCACACCAAGCATGGCGAGTACAATATAGCAATCAAGAGATCGCTTCTAATACGGTGGAGTAATGGATAGTGGCTCAGATTGAAAAATCGGAGAGCCGAGTTCGAATTCCAGTCAAATCCATTACATTCACTTACGTGCTAATACCCGTGTGAACCCTCTTTTTCTTTCCCCCCCAGCTATGGATGAATAGCTGGACAGACCGGGTTCTATAGCCTTGGATGGCAACTGGTCTATCACAGAAAGAAATGGCAACCTACAGAGAGAAAAAAATCTGTCTAGTCAGTCATGCATTTTTGGATATATGATCGCCTAAGCATGTATCACGCATGGCACATAGCTGACTGAAATCTATCCATGTTACTGGACATCTGAACTTATTTGATAATGATTACGTAGTTGGACCGAGAACTTTTCAACATCTAATCCGACAAATTACTTGCAAGTATATTGAGATATAAACTCTCGCTGGTTACAGATAAAAGTTCTTAAACATCAATGCATATATATCTTTATTTACATACTTTTATAAGTAGTCATATATCCATATCCATATATATATATATATATATATATATATATATATATATATATATATATATATATATATATATATATATATATATATATGTATGTATGTAATGTACGCACGTATGATCTTTAATGAATAAGATCACTTTAGCTGTTAGTTGGATGTTAAATATTGAATAGCTATTTGCTCGTCTCTTTTTTCATTATATATGTTGTTTACAACCGTTAGGCGGCGCTGTTTGAAGTAGCATCCTTCACGACGAGCTGGTGACGTGGCTACTTCTGATTGGCTAGGTTACATCATACTGCGATAGAGTCTACACATCACTCGATCCAGAGTAATTGCTTAAGCATTGCATCTATATATTTGACCGGATGGAAACGTATGCTATGAAAAGAACATGGGATATCATTGGATATATGCATACATACATACATATATATATATATATATATATATATATATATATATATATATATATAATGATATTCCATGTATATATATATATATACATGTATATATATATATATATAAGCTTATTACTTCAAACGTTTCTTTTATTTCTGACGTAATACATTTTAAAAAAAACGGTGCATCTATTTTAAACACGATTATCCAATTAAAATAAATTCTTTAAATTTTTAGAAATTGCTTTGTTTACCTTTCGGATGAGAAACTGGATATATGTGGGATTTCAAGAGAAAATCTGAACAAGGTAGTCTGCATTCCTTAAATATGAAAAAGGTACTTTACCGAGCAGTGACGGTCACTGTGACCTTGTGATCTAAAGTACCGCTTATCGGAGAATGGTTTCTCCTACAAAGGGTGATGCAGTTTCGATCCCTGCCGGAGAGGACATTTTCTTTACTAAGATTTCTCTAATGCGCCGGGCTATAAACGTAATGCTCAACGTTTATAATATAATAAAACGGAGCGTCTATTTTTATAGAGTAAACTCGTAACTGAAATAGACGCCCCATTTTTTTCCCTTTAAGTATTGTCTATTACGTCTATTCGCCTGCGTATAAAATGAATCTTAAATAAAATGTTATTCGGCCGGGGTCAAACCTGGGTCCACCTTAGTAGGAGAAACCATCATTTGATCCGGTGTGCTTTACCACTTGGCTACAGAGAGCGTGACAGTTCCTCAAGTCCCTCTTTTCTTTTGTAAGGAAAACACACTTCCTCATTCAGTTAATTTTCTCTAAATACTGTATATATATGCAGGGTGCGGCTGGTATTTGAGGACATACAGTTTTAAGATTAATACTGCTTCCCACTAATTTCTAATGCTTTTATTTTTCAGAAATTAAGAATGGCAAACCCTATGATAACAAATGAAATGAAAAGGCATGCTGTGATTGTGGCATTTAAAGGCTGATCATAGCGATTTGGATATTGCACGTTTCCTCAGAGTTGCAAGAATGGATGGCTGACCATTTGTACGAGCACATTATACCCAACATTTGGCCTCCTAACTCTCCAGATCTCAATCCACTAGACTATTATGTGTGGAGCGTTGTTGAGAAGGAGGTTAATAAACAGCCTAATACGAAAGACTTTCTTAACGCTGCAA
>OZ038502.1:80497439-80502439 GCA_964036315.1 Acanthosepion esculentum
ATCTTGCGTCTCGGTGATGTTGTCAACCGCTTTCAAGATGGACATAGAATTCCCGATGGGACCAAAAACATCCTTAATTCCTGAGAAGAATTCTCCCATATTTCGGCTGTCGGTGCGTTGTTGTAGTTCTTCCGCCTTGTTTCTCCACCAGCGGTTTCGGATGCTGCGCAGCCCTCTTTTGCAGTGAGCCTTGAGATGGAGAAATTTGGTTTTCAGTCACTGAGATGATGGGTGGGATTCATATTCAGTTTTGGCTTTTGTGACCCTCGCTATCTTATACTTGCTTTTTTCAACCTATTATTTATATAAGGTAAAAAATAAATCTAAGCATCGCTATTAAAGGATGAAAAATCTTCGCAGATTTTGACGTCATTCTGGGGTCTGTATTTTATCCAAATCCGAGAATTTCTTTTGCTCATGCTAAGTCTCGAAAAAAAAAAAAACACTATTTAAAAAAGTTTTATTCATAATGTTGAATGTGTTAAAATTATTCAACTTTTTATCAAGACGATGTTAAAAATTGCCGCTAAAAACACTGCTGAATTATTTAAAATGGAATGATCTAATAAGACAAGTTTCTAATTTATATTTAGATATATTTATTTTCAATTTTTCTAGTTGAGTATCTGTCTGTCTGAGATGAGGCATTATGTACACTATTTACATTATTCAGACTATTGTCCTCATCTTTGTCGCCATATTTATTACAACGTTTCGGCCGTTGTACGCTCCGGCCTTCTTCAGTATCTGTCTATATTTCTGGGATGAGGTATTATGTACACTATTTACATTATTCGGACTATTGTCCTCATCTTTGTCGCCATATTTATTACAACGTTTCGGCCGTTGTACGCTCCGGCCTTCTTCAGTATCTGTCTATATTTCTGGGATGAGGTATTATGTACACTATTTACATTATTCGGACTATTGTCCTCATCTTTGTCGCCATATTTATTACAACGTTTCGGCCGTTGTACGCTCCGGCCTTCTTCAGTATCTGTCTATATTTCTGAGATGAGGTATTATGTACACTATTTACATTATTCGGACTATTGTCCTCATCTTTGTCGCCATATTTATTACAACGTTTCGACCGTTGTAAGCTCCGGCCTTCTTCAGTATCTGTCTATATTTCTGAGATGAGGTATTATGTACACTATTTACATTATTCGGAATATTGTCCTCATCTTTGTCGCCATATTTATTACATCGTTTCGGCCGTTGTACGCTCTGGCCTTCTTCAGTATCTGTCTATATTTCTGAGATGAGGTATTATGTACACTATTTACATTATTCGGACTATTGTCCTCATCTTTGTCGCCATATTTATTACAACGTTTCGGTCGTTGTACACTCCGGCCTTCTTCAGGTAGTTGGAATGTCGAACTGAACCCATTATTTCACTCACTGGGTTAGACTGTTCTACTTCCACATGCCGTGTCTAATGGATGTCAGTTATCAGTTATCACCTGTTAATTCTCCTCTCCAAGTTCTCCACCGCCTTAACCAGGTATTGAACTCACTCTCTTTCTGTCCTGTCATTGGATCTAACTAATACCTTTAACCACTGTGCCAGTTGAATTGTTCACCTATTTAGCATAGGATTCATTATTGTACTTAATGAGATTACAATAACATTTGTATTTTATATAAATACTAACTCATCAAAACTGATATGTAGCAAAGTGTGGCGTTCCTGTCATAGATTCAGGAGGGGCGTGTCATAGATTCGGGGGAGACCACAAGACGCTTGCTCCGGTCCTGAGCATAGCACCCCGTCATCAACTCTATATAGGTGTTGAATTTAGAACTGAAAGCACCTATTAATGTTTGATCACTGGAGTTAAGCAGCGTCGATTCTGGTCAATAAATAGATGGAAGAGCTCTTAGAAACACAGGTTACTGTAAGCAACATGGAATCAAACCCCGGCAAGAAAAAATCCCTTTAGAACGAGGGAAGGTGTCGAAAAATGCTGATGCGTAAAAAGACAGATTTTAATTTCGGATCAAATTTTAGCTGAGTTTCAATTCCTGCTGGGTTCGTTATACTCCCTTACGCGTAAATATCCTTGGAAAACATATGAATCCGCCTTTCTCCCATCCTCTATGGGTTAATTAGTAAGACTTCTATCACTGAATCATTGTTATCTAAATAAAATGAAATTCTAAGAATATTTTCTGGCTTTTAAAATGCTGCAAAGGGTTGGTAAGACGTAAAAAACAAATCAGTCAACCATTATTAAAAAAAGTCTCTTTTTTACTTTTGTAATACACATTACACGTAATTTACACCGGCAATCAAGGAAGCCGGTGAGAACTGGAGATTTTCTTTATGGTCAATCCCGGCACCAGAATGAGGAATGATGCGTCCTAACAACTGTATCTGGATTTCAGCTGTGAGATAGATTTTGTAATAAACGATGTTATAAAAGCAGCCGCTTCAGTTGGTTTCGGGCAGTCTCTCACACGTCACAGACGAGTTTGTAAGGTCCGGTGGTAGTTCGGGGTCTGATCGGCGGTGATGGAATATAACTAGTTTGGTTTTCGAGGCATTGAATGTAACCAACCAGTTTTCCCCCACTAGGAAGTTAGAGCTAGATCAGATGATAGATCAGCTGCCACCCTCTGATCATCGAGGATTTTAGAGGTGTGCACGTATAACGTCATATCATCGGCATAGATATTTCAAAATCATTTGAGTATAGTCTTAGATCATTTTTGTAAATTAGAAAGAGGGTTGGTCTGAGAAGTAACCTCTGGGGCCCGCCTGCGTAGACTGCCAGGACATCGGAGAACTGACCGCTAATAACTACTTTCAGGGATCTACCTGTTAAGAAAGATTTTATAATAGAGAAAGCCCTTGTGTAGTAAACCTTTGTGACACACCTTGTCGGACGTCATCGAGATATCTAATGCTATGGTTCTCGAGGAGTGTGTGTCAACAAGAAGCTCACTAAGTCCGTGTATAATGGTAGTTAGGACATCAGCAGTGGGTCGGGCTGATCGAAACCTATACTGCTCGTCACACAAGAGGTTGAACCTAGTTTTATTTTTGGCAAATAATTTAAGGACACCTCTATACATCAGACTTTCTGTTGAATTAATTAATGTACTTACATTTTATGATTTTGCAAGTTAAGCGGTTTTAATGCTTTTGGGGTAAAAACTGGCAGGTTACATTCAATGCCTGGAAGACCAAGCTAGTTGCATTAAATTATCGCCGATCTGACCCCAAACTAATACCAATCAGGATGATTGGAGGTTCTCCCGGAGAAGCACCGGTGGGCCTCAAACTCACACCCGACCTCAAGTGGAACTCGCACATATGATCCATTGCTCAGGATGCAGGTAAAATGGTCGGCTCCCTGCGCCACTCCAGTAAGTACCTGACTCTTCCTGCTATCCTTTAACTTTACAGGAGCCAAATCAGGCCAAAGATGGAGTACGGTTGTCTGATTTGATATGGAGCTACCCAGATCCCACTCTCTGGCCTGGATAGAGGTGAAAAGCGTCTCCGGGCCCTTGCGGGTGAAGAATCATTTTTCACCTTTCAGCCTCCCTCCCACAGACGGGGTGTGGCAAGCCTCTCGTTGTTTTACCGCTACTTCCAGGGAAAGTGCTCGAATGAACTACATTCCCTGGTCCGGCCTAGGTAAATCTTCACAGCAAGAACACGCCATGTCATTTGAATTGTAGCAAATCACCGACATTCCCTCCGTATTCCATCGGTGAGAAGTAAGTTCCACTCGAGCAGCTTCTTCCTGCGAACCGCTGCCCTATGGAACCGACTCCCAACAGGATGTTTCCCCGATCACTGCAATCTTATCCTGTTCAAGGTAAGGGTTAACCGTTAGCTTCCACTGCTACTTGTACAGAAATGGACTCAAAATGCAATTCTCTACATTGAGTGGCAACCGAGCAAACCTCTCTGTATGAAAAAAATAAAATAAAATAAAAGACAAAAAGTCAGTTAAAAAAAAATATCATTTTATATGCCGGCTGTAACACGCGTTTTCTGACTGCAGTTAATTCCCAACTTATCACTCGGTTTTTTATTGCATATTAATAATGTTGTCGTTTTTGGTTGTTGTTTATTTTATTCTATCTCCCCTCAAAATATATTTCGGATACAAAACCGCTTTTGTTAGCGGTCTCGTACAAGATGTGCATCTTCAATCTGATACATACCACCGTTATCAAGGAAGCAATAAATAAATATATAAATAAATAAGCGGTCTCTTCATCCTGTATGGTAAAATAATCATAAAACGGCGAAGAAAAAAAACAAAAAAAACAACTCTCGTATAGAAAAAGAGAAACAGTTACAGATATTAATAAAAAAAAAACTCACATAAGAACAAATTATTTGAATTATTATCTATTTTTATTTATTTATTTATTCGTCAATTTCGGTTTCTGGGGTCAAATTTTAAGTTCCACTTGTGTATTGTATTCTAAAAGCGGTCAGAAAAACAATTATTCTTATTATTATTTTGTTTCCGCGTTGAACTCCCTCCCAAGAAAGAGCGCATAAAGGGAGATAATTCTTTACTTCAAATACGGACTTCTTCATTCGTCGCATATTTCTTTTTAGTATAATAAGCACTTTTGTTTTCGGAATCGACGTTCCGGAAACATCCACCGAGATCTTAGGTTAATCTCGACTAATTTGGAGAAGGAAAGGCATTTTTGAACAATGGCCATAACATGGCACATCTCACAGTGATTCCTTGTTTAATTATCTTAAGAATTGAGTTGAATTTCAGAATCTTGGTTTGGTTTATGTTGAATGCTTTTTTGGTCTTTCTTTATTCGATTGATGATATCGAATAACATTGAGAATTGTATGAATAAGTAAATTCATATTATACGATAGAAAGAGGGAATTCTCTTTTTAACTCCTCCCTTTCTTCCTTCCTTTCTTTCTTTCTTTCTTTCTTTGTACATGTGTATATCGATGCATGCTCGAATGAGTGTGTGTGCGCGAGTGAGGGAGAGAG
>OZ038502.1:80507439-80539939 GCA_964036315.1 Acanthosepion esculentum
TGAAGCGTTGTTTAACAAAAAAAAAAATCGAACACATTCGTTGGCACGTAGTAAACCAGATCTCTGGATTCAGCTCTTCAAAAAGTGTGGTTGGTTCTGCACAAAACATTCAAGACTATAATCAAATCATATGTGCTGATGATATATATATATTATTAGCAGAAGTCTTATAAGTATAAGACACTATACTCGATCGGAGAACCTTCGGTGTCTTGATTTTCAAATAATCAAACCAATACCAAAGGGAAAAAAACGGTGTAAAAAAGAAAGAACCAAGAACATGTACGTTAGCCGAAAATAATCGTCCAGCATGCAAGTCCAAGGCCCATATATATGTCTATATTTCTGAGATGAGGTATTATGTACAGTATTTACATTAGTCGGACTATTGTCATCATCTTTGTATTTCGGCTGTTGTACGCTCCGGCCTTCTTCAGGTGGTTGGAATTTCGAACCGAACCCTTTATTTCGATAACTGGGGTAGACTGTTCTAGTTCCACGAGCCATGTTTGATGGATGTCAGTTATCAGTTATCTCCTGGTAATTTTCCCTCTGAAAGTTCTCCACTGCCTGAACCGGGTATTGAACTCACACTCTTTGGGTCTGTCACTGGATCTAACCAACGACTTTATCCACTGTACCATGTGTCCTTGAGGACATCTGGGTATGAATTTCTGAGTATTATAAACCTAATTTTTCAGCAACCATTTTTTACCAGTACTCATATTGCAATTTTGCTGTTATCATTGCATGTTTTTACCAGATCTCATATTGCAACTTTTTGTTATCATTGCTGTTCTCTGGCACTCCTTATTACTGGTTCCCATATTGTATTTATTTCTTTGCTTGGCCGACTCAGGAGATTTTTGTGGCCTAGCATATGTGCTGATTCCTTAAGTTTACGAATTTTCCAGAAATACATTTGAAAACATTATCAACAATACATTTTATCATCTGCAATCTACACATCTATCTATCTATCTATATATATATATATCTAAAAATATACGTTTACCCTAAATAATAAAATCGCGTACAAAATATCTGTAGTTGAAGCCAGAAAACAGTATACAAAATATTTACATTTCAGCATTAAATGACCCATAGGAATGTTGATATGCCGCTTAACTGAAACAACCAAAGCAAACCAGTCTGAGATGTCGTTCATAAACTAATGTGGCCAAATCTAGATACCACAAATCCGATAAGACAATACAGAATTTTCCGGTATAAAATATTTTATTCGTTTGAAAGCTATTCGATATATTTACCCGCGTTAGTTTCCGTAAACATATGTCACGGTTTGGCTGACAATCCAATATTGAGCCGAGGAATTGTTTTTCCATCATTTCGATCTTTTCAAATTGTTGGAATCGCTGACAGCTCAAAATGTATTGTTTGGAGCAAAGTGATAGTCTGAAGGCTACAAACCTAGAGAATCCGCTGCATGTGGAAGAATTTCTCAGTTAAGTCTTATAGTTGTTTGTCGGACGCCATGCAGAAAAATCATTGGACAATTTTATTGTCAAAAAAAAGAAAAATAGAAAGATATTTTCACTTCGAAAGCGTCAGCTAACGAAGACAAATACATCTACTATCGTAGTGCAGTGAAAATGTTTTCCACTTCCAGTAATTTGGTGAAAAGATTTTCTTTCAAATTTCCATTTCTATCAAGTTACCTTTATTTGAGTAAGCCATTTTATATTTAATTACTGATAATGTTGTGCAGCACTTCTCATCTCTCTGTCTCTCTCTCTGAGCGTGTATGTGTTTTACTCTGTCAATCTCTGTCTTTATACATACCTACCTACCTACATACATATAAATACACTGATTAATAATTAATACATAACTTACATAGAAATACATAGATAAAAATTCAAAACTACCGCGTTCGGAAAATAGCTATTTCTATCAACAGATATATATATATATATATATATATATATATATATATATATATATATATATATATATATATACATATATATATATATATATATCGATAAAGACAAAAAGAAAACTTTTATCTACCGACGTGTTTCGACCGATGAGGATTTTATTTTGTGAAATGTGTTTATAAACAGCAGTGAATTTATTTTTATTTTTGCGAAATATATTTAGAAGCAGAATGCCAAAAATATCGTAAAAATGTCAAAAAAATTGAATTTTAAGAACTCTCTGAAATATTCTTAAAGCTGTGTAAGGAAAGGAAAACTATGGAGGATGCTAAGTGATGTAATTTCATGCCTAATAAACGAAAGTGATTAAATGTTGTTGAAATTTATTTTGTGATTTCCTTATATATATATATATATATATATATATATATATATATATATATATATATATATATATATATGAAAACAGACAACCTTCAGGGATCATGGTTATAATTTACTTCCCCAAGGAGTTCCTTTTTCCCTGTATCATCAGGCCTCACTTCCAAGGATGAAAAATGAATTTAAATTTACATATAAGTTGATGTAAGGTGCTATAGAGAGTGGTAAGAAATAGTGTGACAGACATGGTCGAAATTAGGGAGGGAAGGCAGAGATAGACTTATCGCTCCTTCCACAGTCTTAAGTATTATTCTGATTTAACATTGACTTCTCCGGATTTCACCCACCTTGGGATTATCATTACTTATATATATATATATATATATATATATATATATATATATATATATATATATTTATAAAAGTGAACATAGAAGTCAACACTTAGAGGCGACAGTCTGTTTATGCTAGATGCAATCGTCAGGCCACGAATTCGAGCATGAAACAGACTGTCGCGTCTAAGTGTTAACTTCTATGTTCACTTTTATATTTACACACGCTCTATCTCTGATATTGATCACTTTATCCCATAAATATACCACACTTTAAGACTATATTTCTTCATATATATATATATATATATATATATATATATATATATATATATATATATATATAGGGTTGTTAGGGTAGGTGTAGCCTTGATAAAGTCCCTCAAAGGACGAATAGCGTCGGCTAAGATAAGTTTTTCTTTTGTCTTTATTCATATATATATATATATATATATATATATATATATATATATATATATATATATATATATATGTATATATATGTGTATATATATATATATATATACACACACACACACATATATATATATATATATATTATGCCATTATTACTAATTTAAATTAATATGTTCACCAATATATATATATATATATATATATATATATATATATATATATATATATATATGAGTGTGTAGTGTGTGTGTGCGAGAGTGGGCGCTGACGTCCAGAAGGAGAGGCAACAGTCTGTTTCATGATGGAAGGCAATCTTCAGATGAAACGATTGGACAGTTTAGCCACTCCAGACGTTTCCCGAAAGAGGACTGAATTAATAATAATGGAACAAACCACAACAATCAACGCCAAATTTGAATAAATAGCTTTAATTATCTTCCTAAACCAAAACAAAACTATTGAATAAGCGATATAATCAAATGTTTACTATGTTAATAAAACACCGATTAAAATTAAAATAAATAAATATGTATATAAGAAAGAAAGAAAAATAAATAAAAATAATAATAAATAAAAACAAGCAAAATAAATTAACCCAAATAAAGAAATAAATAAACTACTTCCAGCAAAATAACCGCTAAAATAGACTACCCACAATGCACCAGGTACACGTATATATAAATAGCCGAGAAAAAACAACACTCGTGGTCTGATGATTGCGTCTAGCATGAAACAATCTGTCGCCACTAAGTGTTGACATCAATGTTCACTTATTTATATATATATATATATATATATATATATATATATATATATATATATATATATATATATATATATATATATCTGTGGATCGAAATAGCTATTTTCGGAATTAGTTAATTTTTAATTTTTAATCTATGTATTTTATATGCTCTGTTATAACAAATACATTGTACATTTATTGTGGATCAATTTTAATATTTCATATTATTAGGATTCATTTGGAATATATATATATATATATATATATATATATATATATATATATATATATATACTCGACTCTGCCGTCGAATTCGACGTATGAGATTTAATTATAGTGGTGAAGGTTTCGTGCAGAACCATCCACACTTTTTGAAGGCTCGAATACGGAGCCACAAGGTCCCAAAACGAACCTCCGCAGGTTTTGAATTCAGAGTTGTCCTTCTAAACCAGTTGACATCCAAGGCTATAGAACCCAGTCTGTCCTCATATTTACAACGGGTATTAGCACGTAAGTGAGTGTAATGGATTCAAATGAAATGAATTCGAATTCGGCTCTCCGATTCCTCAATCCACGCCGTTATCCATTACTCCACTGTGCCTACATACATACATACATATATATATATATATATATATATATATATATATATATATATATATATATATATATATATATATATATATATATATATATATATATATATATGTATATATATATGCAAATGTAAACGAACGAAGAGTAAGATTTCAGCGTTCTAAAGAAAACGGGGCTCAATACAAAAGTAGAGCAATAAATATCTATTTATTATGCACTCTTACATTAGAAAGTTCAAAAAACATGTACAGTTTTGTAGTTGGTATGTTCATGTTCTCATATATATTTATATATATATATATATATATATATATATATATATATATATATATATATATATATATATATATGTGTGTATATGGGCACGTGTGTACAAGAACGATAAAATGTCGATGTGACGAAGACATTTCCTGCCAAAGGACATGAAAACATTACGCAAGCAAAAGATCCCAGAGCAAGAAAGAAAAAATATGTCTAAAAATCAAACACTTAACTCAACACTAAATTAAAGCGCTCAACGCCTTGGCTATCCAGAGACCGAACAATAATCGCTTCGCAACAATCGCTTCGCAACGTCAACTCTCTACGAGACACAGCTCGAGTCAGTAGTTAACTTTCATGCTCTCGTAAATAAAAAAAAGGAGCACCTCGAATTAATACCCAGTTACCGAAAAACGCTCTAACCTTTGCATCACAGAAAAATAGCAACAAATATAAGAATAGGTATCTCTCTTTCTTTATATATATATATATATATATATATATATATATATATATATATATATATATATATATATATATATATATATATATATATATATATATATATATATATGTATATATATATATATATGTATATATATATATATATATATATATATATATATATATATATATATATATATATATATATATATAAGGGAAATGTGAAGAATTATTGGTCCTTCAAGGAACAATAACTCTTAATGATTGAATATTTCATCAGGGAACTTTTCAATACACGAGGTCTCTCTCTCTCTCTCTTTATATATATATATACATATATATACATATATATATATATATATATATATATATATATATATATATATATATATATATATATATATATATATATATATATATATATATATATATATATATATATATTTAAAGACATTTATATATATTATGTTTAACGTTCTTTTTATATAATATATATAAATGTCTTTAAATAAATTGTCGGACTATGTCCAATTCTAAAATATATATATATATATATATATATATATATATATATATATATATATAAAGAGAGAGAGATCTAGATAGATAGATAGATAGATAGATAGATATAGATATATAATTTATTCGAAAATTATAACATAAACAAAATTTATAACATGTTTATAATTTTCGTATAAATTATATTTGCTCTACTCTGTATTGAGCACTCTTTTAAGGATAGTATTTTTGGTTTTTGTAATTTATTCCACATACATCCTTCCTATACTTGGATATATATATATATATATATATATATATATATATATATATATATATATATTCCAAAATATTGGGCCAACTATCTGGCTGTCAAATAAGCACCTACTTGCTTTTTTCAAAACTAATTCACTAGCTCAATTCGGGCAAGTGTGACTTCTCTCAGACGATTAAAATGGAGCAGTTTCGTTTGGGGGTGTTGAAATTAAGAGCCATTTCTCGTCCCACTGAAGAATATGATGATCATTTTTTAGATCCGCTGCCAATGTAACCGTATACAGCTTAGACTGAGTGTTAAGATGGAAATAGACGGTCGTCTCATCAGCAGAGATGCCGAGAGGTCATACTATCAGGAATGTCGTCGATAAAAATTAAGAAGAACTTATGTCGAAGGATAGAACCGTGTGGACGCATGCATTAATACAAAAATATCTAGAAGAGAGGCCGTTCTAGACGTCTTTCATTTTGCGGTTCGATAAAAAAAAAAATGAATCAGTTCGAAAGTTCACTCTTGTGAGGAAGACCATTGTACAAACTTTGGTGTCATATTTTACGTTACAATTCCCAGATAATTTATCTCTGTACGTGTTTAATTTTGTCATCACCATTTCGTAGTTCCTATCTTGTGCTGTTTCTCTATCAAACAGCCAAATGGACCGATTAAACTGTATTTCTACTGTATGTGCGTGTTTACATTTTTACCCACGCGCGAGCTCATATTTTATCCATTGTACAATTAAGGGACAAAGCTTATATTCATTATTGCTTGACAATGTACACCACTATATATTGGCGCATGCGTATTAGTCAATACATTTTGCCACTTTGTCTCTTTCTCTTTCATTTCCTTTCTCTTTCCTTTCTTTCTTTCTTTCTTTCTTCCTTTCTTTCTTTCTTTCTTTCTTTCTTTCTTTCTCTTTCTTCTTTCTCACTCTCGACCACTTAGTTCATTTGCGTGAATCGCCTACGTTTGAAATCCACTTTCTCAAACATAAACCGAACTGTTACTGATTCACAAATGGCGTAAGATCTTATAGGTTTTATTTAGACTTTCCCCGTTTTTTTCTCTTTCTTCATCTTTTAAGCGAGAAAATATTTGCCGACCGCTGGTCAAACTCTTTACATACATACACACACACACACACACACACACATATATATATATATATATATATATATATATATATACTACTTTATCTCTATATAAAGATGCTGCTGCGGTTATCAAGTGCAACGGACAAACGCCGTTTTATTCATTTGTTTATCATAAAAATGTTTGCAACATCTAAGTAATGATGCAAGTGCATTATACTTCTAAAATATTTTTAAAAGTCATTTCAGGCCAAACAAGTCAATAACGCCACTTAGACGTAAGGGATCACTGAGTGTGAAAAAATATTAGAAAAAGAAAAACAAATTTAAGGAGAGAGTACAATAAAAGAACAGGAATTAAAAGACAGAAAATGATTACTGACATTGCATTTAAATTTGAATAGAAAGTAAGAAGCCTGAGGAGGATTCCGCAAGCAAGAAGTGCGAGAGACGCAACTGTTCACATAGAACTTACGGTTACATCGCGCCATATCAAATGTAAAAGGATGAGATCTAACTGCCAATCTAGCACTGCGCTAAATTCGTAAAGTCGATTTACCAAAGACAAAAGCTAATCAGAAGAATTACTATGAAAGTATTTCTAAAAAAGACACAGAAGTAAAAGATTACGGCTTTGGGAAAGTAACTGAAGCCGAGATACCAGATCAGGGCCAATAAAATTTCAGATACTTCTTTGGGATTTTTTTTCAAGAATCTCGAGGTACATAGCAGAAGCACCAGACCAGATGTGACAGAAATATTCAGTACATGGACGAATGGCCGAATATATATATAGTTTAGATTTAAAGAGGGACAGTCTATGGCAGGTCTTCTTGCCCAAGGACGCTAGGTATAAATGAATACATCTCCAATTGATGACTGGCGTTTACGAATACCTAAAGATACCTCCCCAAAACATAAAGAAAGTATTAAGACACTGGAACTATTGTTAGAAACAGAGAAGGGGTTCTGAACATCTTTATAAGGTCGGTAAAATTGGAAAAAAAATAAAAGGAATATCAAAAGGACATTTCCGTTGACGCCTCTATCATTTTAACTACCTACCATCCTCGACAATGTTTATTGTTTAAAGAGAAGTGCTTAAAATTTTAATTAAACCTAAACATGATGCGAAATGAATTTATACATTTTCTTTGTTCTTGAGAATTTATGACAAAAATAATAAACACTATTTATTTATTCGCTTGTTTATATTCGACATTCAGTGACTGGAGAACCCGCGCTATTCAAGTTACGCTTTCCATCAATCTCCGTCCATCGGACTGGGAACAAAGTGTAGTATCTGAGCGCAACTAAAAATATGGGGAGATACCCGGATCGAGGAACAGATTCTCATTCGTTACACGAAAGAGTGCGGATCGATAGTTATACGGATGCCAGCGCAACCCCCGTTTATGGGGGTTGGGCTATTTTTTTTTTTTAGCAGGGACAAGCTATTTTTTGCCTTATGCCATGAGTACATTCTTAGACTCCCCACTTTAAACCGGGCTATATTCCGACATCGTTGGAGGATCATGCGGGTAAATACAAAGTGTAGTATCTGTTCCCCTCATTTCTAATACTAATGGTAATATTAGCCGTTTCTTTATAAGGAAACATTCGACATTCATTGACCGAGCAGACAGTGCTACATTCGTTAGGAATTTATAAAATCTTTCTATTAAAACAATTTCCCAAGTCCACTGTTATCACACTTTCCAGGCTTCTTTTTCAATCTTTTGTTCAAATTAACATGGTCTGTTTTACATTATGTAATTATTTCCCCTTCGCGTTATATGTATTATTCATTTTAGCTGTTGAAACTCCTCAAGTGATGTGCTTTCTTTTATTTGGTACAAAAGAAAGATTTTTTTTAAAAGCAAAAGAAAAACATATAGAAAAGATATACGTAGTTTATGGATAAGTTACTCCGAATGTTCGAACGTGTCAAAAATGGTTTACAAGCATTTGTAGTGGACATTTCTCACAGAATGCTGGTCATCTGTCGAATATACCAGTTGCGATTGATAGCGATCAAACCAAAACGAATTATCATTATCAGATAGATAGCTTTGGGACAATATTATAGAAATATCAAAAACAAGCGTTTAAAATTTGCATTAGATGGATAATGTTAGTCATATAGGAGATTAGTTATTATAGAGAAACTCATCACTTTTTCTTTGTAACTCTTAATACTTTGCTTAGATGATAGAATGGCTCTTTCGCTATTTACAAGTGTCTTCAAATTTCTCTGGCTTTCCGATATCTAACCTAATTGTTAAATCTTTGCGCCAGATATTCCAAACGCGTATCTCAGACCGAGTCTTTTGCTGGCATCCATACGTTCTATCATTTTACAGTTGATAGTTATTCCTTTCTTCTCGCTTTCCTTTACGAGCTTATCTTAGAGTTCTTCCAGTTTTCCTTTAGTTTTCTTTACAAGAGATTAGATCAAAAAATTATTGTAGCCATATCTGGACTGAACCGGCCCAGTCCTCGCTTGCTGTCCTGATAGAGTTCATAAACGTCTAGTCGGCCTTGTGGGTGATGTATTATTTTCCACCTTACAACCCCTTTCCCACGGATGAAATTTTGCAAGCTTCTCACTGCTCTACCACAATTTCCATGGCATGTGTTCTAACGAGCTATTTTCCTTAGTACCACCAATCCTAACCTTTGCAACTGGGACCCGTCATGTCACATACACAAGAGTGAATCATCCACATTGCCTTCTTATTCCTATAGTAAGAAGTAAGTTCCATTAGGACAGTTTATTTCCAAGAAGTACTGCATTGTGGGAGAGACTCCCGACAGGATGTTTTCCTAAGCGATACAATCTTCTTTTCAAGTCTAACGTTAACAGTTATCTTTCCTGTACAGCCACATGAACTTCCCTTCTTGCCCTTTCGTATGCTCATATAATCATAAAACAGCACATAGAAACACTCTACATTAAGTGGCTCTTAGGCCTTGTATTGGTTGAATATTAGTATATATCTATATATTTTTAATCAATTCATCATAAGCAAGGCGATAACGCTACTAAGATGCAAGAGGCTACTGGAAGTGAAAGAGAAGGAAAAGATTTTAGAAGGAACCGGAAACTCAATAATAGTATAAATTTCAGTATTTAAGCAGAGTCGTTAGAAATATTGAATTGAAGTAGACTCTAGAAGGAAGAGTGTGAGTCGAACGATAGGCAAGCCTATCTACTCCTATCGTGGAAAGTAAATAAATAAATAAATAATAAAAATTCATTGTTAAGTCGGATACGTTAGAAGTATAGAGTTGAAGTTGAATTTAGAAAGAACCGGGAACCCAATCTTAACAGGAAAGAGGGTATAAACCTGTACTCTTTTTCAGAAGACCGGGAAGGAGTGTGAACCGGACGTTAGGTGAACATATCTACTCTTATTGTGGAGAGAAAAAAAAAATAGATAGTAAAAATTTCAGAGTTCAGACGGATACGTTAGAAATAGATTTTAGAAGGAACCAGAAATCCAGTCCTAAACAACAAACAAGGGTATGAATCTGTCCCCTCTCCCCAGATATGGGTTAAATAGTAGGACTTTTATCTGTAAAATCATTGTTATTCACACCTATACTCGTGTTCAAAAAGCCGGGGAGGAGTGTGAACCGGATAATAAGTTACCGTATGTATTACTATTGTTAAAATAACAAGAGGAACAAATAACAAAAAAGGGGTGACAAATAAATATACACTACCGTAATGTGGTAATATCTAAATACAAAACACAATTAAGAAAAAGAACAGATTAGCCAATATTTATCGTAAATAAAAAATACAGTTTTCAGACATTACTTCTGGTTTTCGAAGAATTTATATTTTCAATTTAATAATTAAAAACCCTCCCCATTTAGAAGAGAATAAGAAGATTTTTTTTTTTGGAAAGAACCGGAAACCCAATCCTAAACAAGAAACAAGGGATAAAAGTCTACACCTTTTCACAAAGCCGGGGAGGAGTGCGAACCGGACGTTAGCTGAACATATCTACTCTTATTGTGGAGAGAAAAATAAATAAATAAATAGTAAAAATTTCAGAGTTCAGACGGAGACGTTAGAAGTAGATTTTAGAAGGAACCAGAAATCCAATCCTAAACCGGAAACAAGGGATAAACCTCTACTTTTTTCAAATGTTCGAGGAGGAGTCTGAACCGGATAGGTGGTTGTTAAGATGATGTTTGCCAATTATAAATCGTTGTAGTCCTTCAAATTATATTACGATCGTATTGCTGGATAGCTTAAATCTGGCGAGGAAAATAAAACTACCTATAATTAAAGAGGATGAAGATAGAATTGGAGACAATTTTGCATGAGTTGCACTAATTTTTGGCGGGTAAAGTATAGAAGGTTAGTGTTAGAACAGAGGTTGGCGTAGGTGAGATAAGGAATATATTGGCTTCCGAAACTTTCGTTCTGGACATATTTCCTAAGTCAGCATTTTTTTTTTAGGTTTCTGATGTTAGATTTACCTTTTGTTTTTACGTTTTTTGTTTTTTTAAATTTTTCCTACAACTCGTTTTTCCGAGTTGTCTTCCCTACACAGCTTTCTCTACACATACCTTGAAAATGCCAGGAATGTTGATTCCCTCACTGTCTTTACTTTTTACATTTTTTTCTAATCTCTTTGCGATCGAACCTGCAGGCTAATTCGATTTCTAATCGTCCCAGCGGTGAGATGGCGTGGAATGGCGTTCGTAAGGATTGAGGAAAACTGGATTTTAATTGGAATGAACGAGGAATCAAGGGAATAAAAAAAGATGAAAAAAAAAAATATTGCGAAAAAGAAATAAAATTAAAAAAAAACACAAGCAGGAATAAAAACGGTAAAAAGCAGGAGAGAGTTTGTTATTAAAGAAATGCAATTGTTCAATCATATCAAACCCTAAGCAAAGTATTAAGAAAAAGAAAAACAGAAACCAAGAAACAAGCTCTGAACTGTCATATAAAATCAATCCTCCTATACGGCAGTGAATGCTGGACGATCTCCATACAGCTGAAGACAAGACTTGAAGCGACAGAAAGAAAGAAAAGAGTGCTGAACTGTTACGGGATATTAATCTTCTAATATGGCAGTAAATGTTGAACAATCTCCTCACAATTGAAGACGAAACTTGAAGCAACAGAAACGACAAAGAGAGTACTGAACTGAAACGTGATATCAGTCCTCCTATATGACAGTGAATGCTCGACAATCTTCTAACAGATGAAGATGAAACTTGAGGCAACAGAAACAAAGGAAAGAGTACTGAAATCTTGCGTGATATCAGTCTTTCTATAAGGCAGTTAATGCTGGATAATCTCCTCACAAATGAAGAAGAGTCTTGAAGCCAAAGAAATGTTTATCGCTGGATTGATTCGTTTTCTAAGGTTTATCAACTCTTTTCGAAAAGCCAGAAAATATTTTTTCAGATGGTAACATTATTTTGAAGATAATATTGGTTTAGTGATACAAGTCTTACTAATTAACCCATAGCTTGGAGGGGAGAAAAGGTGGATTCATACAAGGGTATTAGCTCGGAAGTAAATATAAGGAACCCAAAAGAATTAGAACTCGGCTTTCAGATAAAAAATTCCGAGCCATTACCCATTATAACATTCGCACATCCGAATAGAAATGTAGTTCTACAGAAAGATGGTGAGAATACTATAGACCGAACAGGTGAGCAACGACGAAGTTCTAGAGACAATGGCAGCAAAATGGACAGTGGGCTTGGAAAATATGATATTTACAGGACAGACTGGCTACTAGATTGGCAACTAGGTCTCACCGTTTTAATTTTGAACTTGCTAGATGCAACAGTATGTTCAATTTCGTTTCTCGTATTCCTGATCACGAATATATATATATATATATATATATATATATATATATATATATATATATATATATATACAAAAAATAATTTTATAAATATTGATAGGAGTCTAGTTTGCATTGGAAATTCATTGTAAATCGATCTCCCTACGGAAGCCAAAGCAAAATATACTCATACCATATGATTTCTTAAAATGTACAAAAATAAAACAAAAATTCGTAATTCGTAATCTAACAATTAACGTTATTATAGGTTGAAATTTATGAAATATTTCTCTTAGAGCATTTCTTCAGGAAATGTGACTTCTGAAATGCAATTGCTGTTATCTTTCTTTCTCGTATTGATGGGAGTTTCCTTCCAAGTCTTTTGTTTAAGGTAGTTTGTAAAATCAATACATAAACTATGCAAGAACATGGTAATCGCTATCTGTACAATCTCTATCTATAAAAAACAGGATGTGTGTAACGAATGCACAGCCGCAATTTCCGACGGATTTGCACCAAAATTTACATGCACATGCTCCAAGTTAGCGGGAATGCCAAGACCGACTTTGCATTTCCCAACTCCCATCGATAGTGGAAATAATCGATTTTTTCATGCTTCTACGGTAGTTTTCATGTAGTTTGCGGCCATTTTCGACTGGCCAGAGTGAGAGCCTATAGCTGGCTGCCACGAATGGGCAGGAAGGTTCTATTGGCGAGCGTGAGAGCCAATAGCTGACTGACACGTATGTTAACTAGCATGCTAGCATGCATTCGTCACAAGTGGGAAAAATTTAAAGCTGCATGGCACTTTACTCCAATTGACTCATTCGCTTGCTTAAACTCAACGTTGATTCTGATTCCGCAGAACTGGGTTGCGTGTGAAAAGATATTTGTTGTTAACATTCTTTTTTCATTCGGTTTTTCCAGTTACGAGTCCTTTTTTAAAGCTGATCGTTTTGTGTTCATTTTGTTTAGTTCTTTTTTCATAACAGATTTAATGTTTAGTATAGAGCTTAGAAAAAATTCGCAGTGTGAGATAGTAAGGCATGTAGCAACATCAACACGGCAAAGCGCACTACTTTAAAGGCAAGGAAGGGCAAAAATATTTTAAGTCAAGTGATAGCGATTGCGGTATGAGTCGTACGATTTTTGAACCAAGCACGGGCAACGCCGGGCCATGCTGCTAGTCGTATATACGCAAGCGAAGGATGATGTGAATGCCGAAAGAGGATATACATATCGGCTTTAGGTAATGTTTATACGCACCTAATTTTATAACGTGTGCATGTATTAATCGGTATAGGTGATTATTTAATGTAATCCAACGATATTAACTGTAATTTTAATCCTGAGCAAACTGGAACATACAGTGCTGTTCGATAAAAGTGACTCACCTGATTTTTTTTTACTTATCAATTTTTTCGCCTATTGTTTTTGGGGTCAAACTAATTTTTAATCTTACTAATATAAAGACCTCTTCCCGACCACCTAGTAAAAAAGTTTACTCACCCTAAGGTATTCTATTGATAATTATAATTTTGGATATAAATGAGATTCAGGGAAAAACTATGTGCAAAAAAAGTGACTCATTTATTTCCTGCAACTAGTAATCAATCGAAACATAACCAAACAGCTTTAAATAAAGAATAATAGAGGTATAATTTATTTATAATAGGTAATATAGTTCGAAATATTTAATAATCTATGGGTCCTCCTTTATGTTGAATAACCTTTTCAACCCTTTTTGGCATTGACTTCATTAGGTTCTGGCAAATCTCATCTCCAAGCATTGAATTCCATTCGGATAAGAAATTCACAATCAAATCCTCTTTGTTTCTCAACTGCTTTCTCGAGAGCCTGTACATTATAACGTTCCATAAGTTTTCTATGGGGTTGAGGTCAGGAGATTGGGGCGTCCATGTCATAACACTCACCTGCTTCTCATCAAAGTATTCCTTCATCAATTTTGATTTGTGACAGGGAGCATTATCCTGCATAAAAATGAGCTTGGTGAGGTCAATTTGAACCCTTTCAGCAGAAGGGAACAGACAGGACAAAAATTCTCTTGTACTGCTCGCTCCTGGGGGTCTTTTCAATAGGTTTTTAAGAAACCAGTTCCATGACAAGAAAAGCATCCCCAGAACATTATACTGAATGGATGCTTGACAGTACTTACTGCTAAATTTAAAGAGCTTTCAAAGCTTCTTGTTCGGATTTTAGATCGCTTATCCTTTGAATTTAGTAAAAAAATCAGGTGAGTTACTTTTATCGAACAGCACTGTATATTCGAGGTGTTGTGATTTCATTTCCATCCTTCACATGGTAATGGAAATGGTGAAAATAACCATTTCCTTATAAGAAATCATTCGACATTCATTGTCATCATATAACGTTTATAGAGAGCTTAACGCACACTTTCCAAGGTTAAAAGATAGAAAGAATGTCTTGCGCCATTCTGTCAGTCTTAGATATCACCATTCGAAAGCCTGGTGTTGATTTGGCCCGAACATCGTCCGCCATTATGTTAACGACAAAACACCTATGGCATCAGATGATGTTATTTTTATCAATAAAAGTTAAATTAAGAAAATGCACAGGGATTTTTTTCTTCATTTATTTAATGAATTATCACACCTAACAGACATAGATATCGATAACTCTCGTGGACAAACCGGTAAGGGTTTATCTGTAGCTTTGAGAGGATTTATATTTGATATTATCAACACTCCCTTAAATTCATTCAGCGTATAACATTTCGAACTCTAGCACGAGTTGTGCCCCTTTCATTACATAATGGATTGAAAATCATCGCAGCAGCTCCTCTCCGGTGATATTCCCCCTCATAGAAAGAAAGTAAATATTCATCGAAATCGTTATTAAAAAAGAATGAAATGCTACAGACGACATTATAGTAGGATCTCTATGAAACTGTCCGGGAGCATGCGCACTGATATCTTCCAAGAGTGAAAAGAAAAAAGAGGTTGCGATTTAAACTCATAAACCTGCTTAACATTTCTTTGTAAAATCCATATATACACACATACACATTATATATATATATATATATATATATATATATATATATATATATATATATATATATATATATATATATATATTGACATTTGGAAATACGTCACGAACATAATATTATTTTCGAGACATATTTTCATGAACGTCTTTTCAAATGTCAATAACTTATAACACTGTCGGGATTACATAGCCAAATTTATATATATATTATATTATATATATATATATATATATATATATATATATATATATATATATATATATATATATATATATATATATATAAGGTTCAAGGTTGATTCGCTCGAAGCCAAAGACATCTGGTGACGGACATAGAAGATTTACTCGCTTGAAATCTAAGACATATGGTGCCTGTAATCTTTTTAAAGAAGACCTACAAAGTTAATTCGCTTGAAGGCTAAGACATCAGGTGACGGAGAGTCTTTTTAAAGAAGAAAAAGAAGGTTCACTTGCTCGAAGCACAAGATATTTGGTGAGGGATAGTCTTTTAAAAGAAGAGCTACAAGGTTCATTCGCTTGAAGCCTAAGTCATCTGGTGACGGATAGTCTTTTCAAAGAAGACCTACAAGGTTCACTCGCTCGAAGACCAAGATATCTGGTGACGGATAGTCTTGTTAAAGAAGACATACATGGTTCATTCGCTTGAAGCCTAAGACATATGGTGACGGATTTCTTTTTAAAGAATACATACAAGCTTCACTCCCTTGAAGGCTAAGAAAACTGGTCACTAATAATTTAAAGAAGACCTACAAGGTTTACCCGGTCGAAGGCTAAGACGTCTGGTGACGGATAATCTTTGTAAATAAAATCTACAATGTTCATTCGCTTGAAGCCTAAGACATCTGGCGAGGGATAGTATTTTTAAAGAATACATACAATCTTCACTCTCTTGAAGGCTAAGATATCTGGTGACTAATACTTTTTTTAAAGAAGACCTACAACGTTTACTCGCTTGAAGGTTAAGACATCTGGTGACGGATAGTCTTTTTAAAGAAGACGTACAAGGTTCACTCGCTCGAAGCCTAACACACCTGATGACGGAAAGTCTTTTTAGGAAGACAAAGGTTCAATCGCTCGAAGCCCAAGATATCTGGTGACGGATAGTCTTTTTAAAGAAGGCTGACAAGTTTCACTCACTTGAAGGCTAAAACATCTGGTGACTAACTTTTTTAAAGAAGACCTACAAGGTTTACTCGCTTGAAAGCTAAGACATCTGGTGACGGATAGTCTTTTTAAAGAAAACATACAAGGTTCATTTGTTTGGAAATCTAAGACTTCCGGTGACGGATAGTCTATTTAAAGAAGATCTATGTTCACTCGCTCGAACCCTAAGACATCTTGTGACGGAAAGTCTTTTTCAAGAAGACCTACAAGGTTGACTAGCTCGAAGCCCAAGACATCTGGTGACGGATAGTTTTATTAAAGATAACATACAAGGTTCACTCGCTTGAAGGTTAAGATATCTGGTGGCTGATAATCTCTTTAAAGAATACGTACAGGGTACATTCGCTTCAAGGCTAAGGCATCTAGTTATGTAAAGTCTTTTTAAAGACGACATACAAGGTTCACTCGCTTGAAGGCTAACACATCTAGTGCCTGATAATCTTTTTAAAGAAGACATACGAAGTCCATTCGATTGAAGCCTAAGCGATCTGGTGACGGATAGTGTTTTTAAAGAACACATAAAAGGTTCACTCGCTCTAAACCTAAGACATCTGGTGACGGATAGTCTTTTTAAAGAAGACCTTGAAAGTTCACTCGGCCGAAGCCCTAGACATTTGGTGAAGGATAGTCTTTTTAAAGAAGTCCTACAAGGTGCACTCGCTTGACGGTTAAGACATCTGGTGACTGATAATCTCTTTAAAGAATACTTACAAGGTACATTCTCTTGAAGGCTAAGACAGCTGGTGATGTAAAATCTTTTTAAAGATGACATACAAGGTTCACTCGCTTGAAGGCTAAGACATCTGGAGACGGATAATTTTGAAAAGAACTAAAGATTCACTAGCTCGAAGCCTAAGACATCTGGTGAATGAGAATCTTTTATAAAATGTCCTAAAAAGTTCACTCGCTCGAAGCCCAAGACATCTAGTGAAGATAGTCTTTTACAAGATGACCAACAAGGTTCACTCTCTCGAAACCTAAGACATCTTGTGACGGATAGTCTTTTTTAAGGAAACCTACGAGGTTAACGCGATTGAAGACTAATACATCTGGTGACGGAAAGTCTTTTTAAAGAAGACAAAGAAGGTACATTCGCCCGAAGGCTACGACATCTGGTGATTGATAATGTTTTTAAGGAAGATCTACAAGGTTCATTCGCTTGTACGCTAACACATCTGGACACTAATATTTTTAAAGAAGACCTAGACGGATCATTCGCTTGAAGGAAGACATCTGGTGACGGAGAGTCTTTTTAAAGAAGGCCTACAAGGTTCATTCGCTTGAATCCTAAGACATCTATTGATGGATAGTCTTTTTAAAGAAGACATATGAGGTTCACTCCCTTGAACGCTAAGACATCTGGTGACTAATATTTTTAAAGAAGACCTACAAGGTTCATTCGCTTGAAGGAAGGCTTCTAGTGAGGGATAGTCTTTTTAAAGAAGACCCACAAGGTTCATTCGCTTCAAGTCTAAGACATCTGGTGTCGGATAGTCTTTTTAAAGAAGACTTTCAAAGTTCACTCGCTCGAACCCTAAGACATCTCGTCAAGGATAGTCATTTTAAAGAAAACCTACAAGGTACACTCGCTCGAAGCCTAAGACATCAGGTGACGGAGAGTTTTTTTTAAACAACGCCTACAAGGTTCATTTTTCTTGAAGCCTATGACATCTGGTGATGGAAAGTCTTTTTAAAGACGACATACAAGGATCACTCGATTGAAGGCTAAGACATCTGGTGACGGAAGGTCTTTTTAAAGGAGTTCTACAAGGTACATTCACTTGAAGGCTAATATATCTGTTGACTGATAATCTTTTTAAAGAATACCGACAGATGTTCATTCGCTTGAAGACGAAGACATCTGGTGACTGATAATCTTTTTAATGAAGATATACAAGGTTAATTCGCTTAAACCCTAAGACATCTGGGGGAGGAGAGGTTTTTTAAAGAGGACCTACAAGGTTCACTCGCTTGAAAACGAAGACGTCTGGTGACGGGTAGTCTTTTTAAAGAAAACCGAAAAGGTTCACTTGCTTGAAGCTTAAGACATCTGGTGACGGAAAGTTTTTTTAAAGAATACAGACAAGGATCATTCACTGTAATCCATCTCTAATTGGTGATCTTTTCTTTTTCTCCCATGCAAGCCAGTAGAGCCACAAAGACACGAATGGTTACTGGGTCGGAAGTATAAGAAAAAAGAAAGAAACATTATGAAGGCGATTGAACAATAGAAAAGTAACCAGGAAGACCGTAGATAAAGATTGACATTGCATTTCAATTTTTGAAGTTGAAATTTGGCTGGAAAACATGGAAGCGGAAGAGAGTTCCACAAGTGACAAGTGCGAGAAAAGAAACTGTTAGCATAGAACTTACGGTTATTCCAGCATTTTACTGTCTAGTCAACTTTGATTATTAAAAATTTAAATGCAATCTCAGTCGTTATCATCTATCTTCGTAATTTTTTGTTCTTTTATTGCCCTGTCCCCTTAATAAGATTTTTCATATTATCCCACACCCAGTAACCCCTTGCATCTTAGTATCTTTTTTTGCTTGCTTCTGATGAAATTATATATATATATATATATATATATATATATATATATATATATATATATATATATATATATATATATATATATATACTCGACTCTCTCGTCGAATTCGACGTATGAGGGTCAAGCAGATCAGTTCCTCGGAAACTAACAGTCTGATACCAGCACATGAGATTTGATTATAGTGGTGAAGGTTTTGTGCAGAAACATCCACACTTTTAGAAGGGCCTAATACAGAGAGTTGGTGGACTACGTGCCACAGGGTCCTCAAACGACCCCCCGCAAGTTTTGAATTAAGAGTTTTCCTTCTCCTAGTGCAGTTGCCATCCAAGGCTATAGAACCCAGTCTGTCTTGTTTAACCATAGCTGGAGGGAGAAGAAGAGGATTCATACCTTTCCCAAGGGTATTAGGACGTAAGTGAATGTAATGGATTCGACTGGAATTCGAACTCTGCTCTCCGATTCCTCAATCCAAGCCACTACGCATTACTCCAACGTCCCTCATATATATATATACACATATGTATCTCTCTTTCTCCCTCCCCCTCTGTCTGTCTGTCTGTCTCTCTCTCTCTCTCTCTTTCTCTCTCTCTCTCTGTATATATATATATATATATATATATATATATATATATATATATATATATATATATATATATATATATATATATATATATATATATATATATATTGTATGGATATGAGTTTGTGTCCCAGTGTTTCACGATTTTGCGATAATCAGGCGAACTGGTTTATTTTTTAAGAAATTGGATCTATATATGCATGTCTGTGCTTGATTATGTTTGATGGTGGGAGGAGGGTGCGTTTGGGATGACACTCTCACACACACAGACATACATATATGCATGTGTACGGACAAACATACCCACATATACAATTCGAAATTAGGCGCGATATATATCCATGCGTTCGAGCATACATACATACGTAATTGTAATCCTATATATCTATATGCGTGTGTGTGTGTGTGTATAAAAGGAAAAAGACAATAGGATGTAGTTTTAGACGATGCGTTTTGTCCAATGTGGACTTTTTCAAGGCAAAAACGAAATGAATTTATTGATACGAAGTATCTATAAGCAACAGCAAAATGTCGTTAGAAACTAGACGAATTTAGAAATGCTATGTATATTCAAAGATATTTAAAGAAAGCTGAAATTTAAATAAGCGCGGACACAATCACAGGGAGGTGGAAAGAGGGAGAGGTGGAAAGAGGAAGAGGTGGAAAGAGAGAGCTGTGGAAAGAGTGGTGGAAAGAATCAGGTGGAAAGACAGAGAGGTCGAAAGAGAGAGGTGGAAAGAGAAAGGTGTAAAGAAACTTAAATCACTGTTATGCGCCCGACGGATGACGCACCACGCAAGCAGGATCCACATACTTTTAGTTTTATACAGATAGATAGATAGGTAGATAGATAGATAAAGACTATATGTAATAAGAAAAAAAAAACGACAGGAAAACTGTAGATTTAGCCGACGCGTTTCGCCCAATGTGGACTTTTGCAAGGCAAAAAACGAAATGAATTTATTGAAACAAAGTATCTATAAACAACAAAACAAAATGTCGGTAGCATCTAGAAGAATTTAGAAACGCTATTGTATATTGTTCAACTGAAAATTGTTTATGTTTGAAGAGAATATTTTCACGTGTAGATATATTGTTTGTATTGTTGTGCAGACGGATTCAACCGTTTTCTTTAGATTTCTTAATATATTTGTTGTGTACGTCGACTTGAGAGAGTAGTGGTTCTGTTTGGAATGGTGATATATTGGGAAAAAACCTGGCCGTAGGTTAATATTTGGATAATATTCAATGGCGGCACTGTCGAGGATTTTCCTTCTCAATGAATTATTTTCTTTTTTATGAGTGTAGCTTTTATAAAATCAAATAAATTCAAAATTTTGATTTTTTTGTCTCTTTCAATATGCTAATTCTGAGTATCTTTTACACACAAACACACACAGACACACACACACACACGCACGCACACACACGCGCGCACACACACACACACATATATATATATATATATAGTGTAATGTATTTAGGCAGCATATTTTCATAGTTAAGTTACGTATATTTATTTATTTTAGTTTTAACCCTTTCAAGCCCATGATTTAAATTCTTGGTAGCTGTAGAAAATGGATCAAGAAACATAATAAAATTTACTTTCAAATAATTTTTATTCTCTCAAGTACTTCCAATCTCGTCTGAGACCATCTTCAGGGAGTTAAAATATCTATGGGTGTGCATACAGTAGCTCCGTATGTTCAAAATATTTTTCACTGTTCATTTACAGCGTTCCAAATTCGAATATGCAAGTGTGGGGCAGGGGTTACATTTGTAAATTTTTATTTTAATTTTTAAAAAATGAAAAAGATTTTTAGTTATAATATTTTAATTTAGTATTTTATATAAAGCTTTGCTGCTGCAAATATTTAAGACTTTAGAAGGAAGAGGAAATATAACCCTTAAGAGAAAACAAGGAATAAACCTCATAATCCTGTTTAAAAAAAAACTGGGGAGAACTTTGATAATAGTTCCATGAAATCTCATATCTTCAACCAAACCTAGAAAACGCAAGAAATATGACAAATCCTTCCAAAAGAACACAAAAATTCTTTAAAAAAAAAAACAGCGTTCCAAATTTGAATATGCAGCGGGGGGGGGGGCATCTGTAATTTTTTATTTTAATTTTTAAAAAATGAAAAAAGATTTTTAGTTATAATATTTTAATTCAGTATTTTATATAAAACTTTGCTGCTGCAAATATTTAAGAAAACTTTAGAAGGAAAAGGAAATACGACCCTAAAGATAAAACAATGAATAATAAACCCCATAATCCTGTTAAAAAAACAAACTGGGGAGAACTTTGATAATAGTTCCATTAAATCTCATATCTTCAACCAAACCTAGAAAACACAAGAAATGCGACAAATCCTTCCCAAGAACACAAAAATTCTTTTAAAAAAACAACGAAAAAAAAAAAAAACAAATTCTGGAAGAATACAAAAAAAAAAATCAGTCTGACATTAATAAAAGTTTATCAATTCTAGGAACAAATATAATTCCTAAATGGAAAAAAATGAACGACACGATAACACGAACTGTCAGGTGAAGATGCAAAGATGCGATATTTAGAAATGATGAATCTGACATCGCGTAAAAACTAAAACTCTCTGATAATGACTTATGAAAACCGGAAGTACACATTGTTAAATTTATATTCAAATATATAAAGGAAACTAAATGTTCCGAAATCCTTAACAAAGAACTAGCAGCGTTGATCTTAATTCAGACTTGTATAAATGAATAATTCCTGTCCATATGAACATACCATATATATATATATATATATATATATATATATAGGTTCCTGAAAAATTTATTTCAGTTGAGCTCTCTGGGGGAGAAAGTGTGGGTTTGTAAACAGTGACTATTACGGCTGATAATGCAAGACTCTTCGGTAAAGCGAATGAAATCCTCTCGGTCACAGTGTATTTATCTAAAAATAAATACACTTAAAAATTAACATAGATCCCTGCCGTGCGCCGACTGCTTAGTGGTAGAATCTCCGACTAACGTCAATTCAACCGGGTATCGATCGTAGCTAGAGCCAACCGGATGTCTAGCCACACTGAAGAGCTGTGAGACAGCGAAACAGTCTGTCTGTGGATGAGGATATATATATATATATATATATATATATATATATATATATATATATATATATATAGAGAGAGAGAGAGAGAGAGAGAAAGAAAGAAAGAGAAAGAGAGGGGAGGGACCGAGTTCAAATTCCAGTCGAATCAGTAGAGTAGAATAGTTAAGTTTACGAAAAAGAAGGGAATTAGAAAAAAGAAAAATATCATGAAAGAAAAAAGAAAAAGAAAGAAAATATAACGAAAAAAGAAAATCTAATCTTCATGATTGATCATGATTATGAAAGAAAAATAATCATGAAAAAGATCATGAAAGGAAGAGAGAAAGAATAAAATCGTTAAAGAAAGAAAAGTTTCATGAAAGAAATAAAAAAGAAAGAAAGAATGAAAGAAAGTAATGTAAAAGATCCTCATAGAAAGAAAGAAAGAAAGAATAGAAAGAAAGAAAGACCGAAAAATCATTAAAGAAAGAAAGATCACGAAAGAAATGAAAAATCATGAGAGAAAGAAAGAAAGAAATAAAGAAAGAAAGAAAGAAGAAAAGATCATGAAAAAAATAATGGACACAAGAAAGAAACGGTGTCCTTTCTTTCATTTTTCTTTTTTCTTCATGAAAAATAATGACCATGAACAAAAGAAAAAGTCATGAAAGAAAGAAAGAATAAGCTCATGAAAGAAAAAATTAAGGTCATGAAAGAAAGAAAAAAAAATCAATATAGCCATGAAAGAAACAAAGAAACAATATGGTCATGAAAGAAAAAAGAAAGAAAATTGTCATGAAATAAAGATAGAAAAAAGAATAAGGTCAGGAAAGAAAGAAAGAAAGAAAGAAAGAAAGAAAGAAAGAAAGAAAGAAAGAAAGAAAGAAAATGATCATGAAAGACAGAAAGAAAAATAAGGCCATGGAAGAAAGAAAATGGTCATAAAAGAAAGAAAGAAAGAAATATTAAGGTCATGAAAGAAAGAAAGAAAGAAAGAAAGAAAGAAAATGATCATGAAAGACAGAAAGAAAAATAAGGCCATGGAAGAAAGAAAATGGTCATAAAAGAAAGAAAGAAATATTAAGGTCATGAAAGAAAGAAAGAAAGAAAGAAAGAAAGAAAGAAAGAAAGAAAGAAAAAAGAAAGAAAATGGTTGTGAAAAAAGATAGAAAGAAAGAATAAGGTCATGAAAGAAAGAAAGAAAAAAGAATAAGTCATGAGAGAAAGAAAGAAAATTATCATGAAAGAAAAAAAGAAAGAAAGAAAGAAAGAAAGAAAGAAGAAGGTCATGACAGAATGAAAGCAGAAAATTCGGAGAAATTCAGAGTTAAATAGGAAATATGGGTGAATGGGGTTATGGTTAGGTGGGGAAGGAGTCTGCAATGGAAAAGTGGTATCTCTTTCAGGGTTTATCTATTTTGGTCAGATAAGACATTCCATCGGCACTGAGGAGTCCCTGCAAAAATATTTGTCAGAGCTTGCAGACTGAAAGATGGTTATCGGTTCCTGGAGTACCGGTCTCCACCTAGCATACACTTTCCCTTTCTCTAACCCCAGCCGCTAACCCTTATCCCACCCCACATTTCCCGATCGCTCTGCCTCTTCATCTACATTTTCTATTCAGTTGATCTAGGCTTCTCGTTCGCTAGCATTCTCCTAAAACAGACCTTAATTCTGAACTTTCAAAGCCCCCACCTCCACTTCGTGCAAAAGAAAATTCCTCTTCTGGTCGCTAGGATCTCATCATTCTTTTCCTATCTGTTTAGTGTTAAGGCATTGTCCGCTGGATTCCTCACCATCGTCTATGTGCCGTGTCCCTTCAGGACGTGCGCGACCATGGCTTTCTACAATTTCCTCTCCTTTGAGGCTCTTTGTAAAGTTTGTCTTTTTGTTGTCTCTCCTAATCTGTATTCTGGCACCCAAATGCACAAACTCCTTAGTTGTATTACGCGCTGCTCCCCTATGACCCTATTGCTTTCGGTGTGTCCTGTGAGTGCAAAATTCTACTTAATATGTACCCTAGAAATGTCAACTGCCTCTCTCTCTCTCTCTGATATCAGGTATAAGTGTCCTTTCTGTTTTCTATAGAACTACGTCGTTGCTCACGTGTACACTCTATGGTATTCTCAGCATCCTTCTGTAGAACCACATTTCTGATACCTTAAATCTCAAATCTCTCCTACCTCTGTGATGAGATTGTCCTGCATTGACTGCCATATAGGAGTAGAAATGTTACATAACAATCGATTACATTTTTCTTTGTTTCGAACGAGATTTTCAAGTTTCTTAATATTCTGCTTAACTTTTGGAAGGCATTTTCCGCTATCCCAGTGGGCCTTCAGATTTGCATCCTCTGTTAAAACACTTCCTAGATATTTAAATTTTTGTATTTGCTTCATTTTGTTGTCTCCAATTTTTAATTCGCATATTTCAACTTCCAATAAAAAGCTATTTTCAAGACGCTATCCACATTCTTTCTCTCTCTGTCTCTCTCTCTCTCTTTCTCTATATATATCTTTAAATATAATACGCCCTATATATATATATATATATATATATATATATATATATATATATATATATATGTAATTGAAAAAAATGTATATACCGTTTAAAAACACAACCTCTGAAGACTGGAAATTTCAACAAAGAACATCAATGTCGGGTGAAAATTGATATTTAAAAGTTAAATAATCTTTTCATATTATATATATATATATATATATATATATATATATATATATATATATATATATATATGTGTGTGTGTGTGTGTGTGTGTGTGTGTGTTTTAACATGAGACGAACAGAAGTAATGACCCCAAGCACGCCCACACGCAAAAAAGCTACCACGCTGAAAAACTACAAAGTGACGCCCCTTCTTTCCTTCTCTCTCTCTCTCTCTCTCTCTCTCTCTCTCTCTCTCTCTCTCTCTCTCTGCGTACTACGATCAAAGGAGAAAGGAGTGACTGAAAGTAGTCCCAAAAAGAAACAGATACACAACTGCAAAGATAGAAAGAATGAAAGAAAGAAAGAAAGAAAGAGAGGGAGAGGGAAATAGAAGGTATAGAGAGAGGGGATAAATATATGTAAGGCAACTTGGCCATGATTTATATTTTAATTCAACTTGAATTAAACTACACATGACGTTACTTTTCTTCGAGGTGTCTTGGACGGACGGACTAACGGATGACAGAACATTACAGACTACAACTTTTTGCAACACGTTGACCCATGTAGGAATCGTCTCAGTATTTAGTATTGTTGAAGTTATCGCTAACATTTTTCTCGAGATTTAAAAACTTCTTTAATTTAATTTAATTTTATAGGACTTCATGGTAAACAATACTTTAAAGAAAATTTCTTTTTTTTCTTTTTAACAGCGAAAATTACTTTTTTTTCTTTTTAACAGCGAAGAATAGATTCTTAGGATTTCTTACTCTTGAACATGCAACATATAACTGACCATGCATAAATATTTCTTCCTGGAGCTAAATTCCATCTTTTGAAGCGTTTCACCTTGTGATTTGTTATAGTTCTTACAAACGCAAGGAGAAGTCGAAAAATGGATTCTTGTCTGTATAAAAAATTTATATAAAGTATATGCAAAAAATATTACATTCTTATTAAATTAAGTATTTGTTATTTTATATATTATTTTTTTAATAATATGCGCATATTAAATAATAAAACTTAAATAAGAAATAAAGGGTTCAGTTCGACATTCCAACCACCTGAAGAAGGCCGGGCGTACAACGGCCGAAACCTTGTAATAAATATGGCGACAAAGATGAGGACAATAGTCCGAATAATGTAAATAGTGTACATAATACCTCATCTCAGAAATATAGACATAAAACTTTAAATTTTTCAAAAATATTAATGCAAATTTATTGTACTAAGCTACGCACACGAGTAAAACCAACTGTACTTTGTAGCTACTTTGCACTTCTCCACAAAATTTGGTTTCGACTGGTCAATGTATGGCTACTTTAGAGAGTGTGATGAACGGACGGACATCACAGAACTTTATATATAGATAGAAGAAATAATTTTCCAAAAGAAAAATCTCTATTTTCGTACGCAAGTATCAATGACAAAAGCAAAGTCTCAAGCGTGATATTGGCAAGCAAACTGCTCAGATCCGATAACTATGTAAAAATCAGGGATCGATTTGACACTATATCGATATTATGAACAGCATCCCTTTTCTATATCGATAAAATCAATATTTACTGTTTCTGTGAAATGTCGCGGCTTGAAGAATTTCTAAAGAACGTTTATCTAAAAAAATACCCCACACTTAAAAAAAAAAAAAAATAATAATAAATAAATAATTCCATATCTTTTGCGAACGGACCATCATATTTAAATAGTGCCCTCCCCCCAAAAAAAATCGACAGCGACTTGAACAGTTTGATATTTCTGCTTCTAGAAATCATCACACGAAACACGAAGATAAGAATGAAAGGAATACAAATTGTAAACTAAAGAAGATCCGGCCTTGTTTTTAATGTCATACGAGGGGGAAAAGTGAAGTCTTTATACTTTACCCTAAGTGTCTTGGCAATGTTCCTTAATAAACAGACTTCGGTAAGCCCAAAATGACATTCCGTTCGTAACTGTTGCCAATGGAGAGTAAGAATAGCGTGCAAAAAGTAGATTAACGGAATAATCATCAAAAGGCATGATTCTTATATTCAGGCCTCATTCGATTCCACATAGTTAGAACTAAACATTTCAGCCCAAGCAAGGTAATAAAGCCACTGAGACGCAAGCGAATTACTGGACGTGAAACAATACAAGAAAAGAATACTATTAACGGGTGAGAAGAATAAAAGAACAGGAATTAAGGATACAGAAAATATCGCTTGACATTTCATTTCAAGATCGTTGGGGTATTTTCTTTTTCTTCATTTATCTAGCGTTCCCCTTCCGTAGATGGACGATCATGAATCACCACAAGTTCGTATCGTTCGTAAGGACACTTATACTTCGAAATTTCTAGTGCCCATAATGAAAAAGGAAGGTTTAGGATGCAGACATACTTATTGAGGCAAGGGGGACAGAAGGAAGCAGACGATAACCTGCCTAAAAAGCCTCGTGTAAATGCTTGGCAAGAACTGAGCTTAGGAGATATGGCAAAAAGAAATACTTTATCAAGACCCATAAAGAACAGGAAATTGTGGAGAGCCATGAACGTGTACGTTCTGAAGTATACGCGACATAGAAGAAGAAGAATTCGCAGGGATATATAGCACTTTGATTATCGCTCTGCATTATATATATATATATATATATATATATATATATATATATATATGCGGTACTTATTGGAAAGTGGTCAATATCAGTGATAGAACTGACATATAAACTCATATTCATACAATATCTATCTATCTATCTATCTATCTCATTCTATTCCTATCTATCTATCTATCTATCTATCTATCTATCTATCTATCTATCTATCTATCTATCATTTGAGCCTGCTAATTCATTCTGTTCCTATCTATCTATCTATCTATCTATGACAAAAGCGAAGTCTCAAGCGTGATACTGGCAAGCAAACTGCTCAGATCCGAGAAATCTGCAAAATCAGGGATCGATTTGACACTATACCCATATTATGAACAGCATCCCCTTATCTATATCTATAAAAAAAATATATTCCGTTTCTGTGAAATGTCGCGGCTTGAAAATTTCTAAAGAACGTTTATCTAAAAAAAAATACCCCACAAGTGAATTTCAGGAACCGATAACTATATATATATATATATATATATATATATATATATATATATATATATAGTATTACACAATAAAATCCAAACTGACCTCATATGGATCGAGAGATCTATTTCAACCTATGAATCCTTCTTCAGTCCTATAGACTGAAGAAGGTCAGAGAGTTCGGAATTAGAAATGTATGTCTACAGTTAAATTCCTAATTCCGACACGAACTCAATTTATACATCGGGGTTGAATAAGACTGACGAAGTTTTCATCGGTTGAAAAAGATCTAGCCATCCATATGAGGTAATTTTGGACTTTGTTGTGTAATACGATTCATTGGCTCTGTTATAATAAATACATTGAGCTTTTCTTGTAGATCAGTTTTAATATTTTATATTACTAGGATCAACTTGGATTATATACCAACGGATTTATTACCTTTACTACATATATATATATATATATATATATATATATATATATATATATATATATATATATATATATATATATAGGCAGCAATTTTTGATTAATGCATGTTTCATTAAATAATATAGACAAACATTGTGTCTATTTATTTTAAGTAAGTTCCTTTCATATTGTCTGATGAGCATAATAACATTATCATTGAAAGTGACTTGCTGCTCGGTCAATGAATGCTGAATGTTTCCTTATAAAGAAACGGCTAATATTACCATTAGTATTTGAAATGAGGAGAACAGATACTAAACTTTGATCCTAGCCCGATGGCAAAGGAGCGAAGAAAAGCGTCACTCGAGCAAAACTTGCTGCTCGGTTAATGAATGCCGAATGTTTTCTTTTAAAGAAACGGCTAATATTACCATTAGTATTTGAAATGAGGAGAAAAGATACTACACTTTGATCCTAGCCCGATGGCAAAGGAGTGAAGAAAAGTGTCACTCGAGGAACACTTGCTGCTCGGTTAATGAATGCCGAATCTTTCCTTATAAAGAAACGGCTAATATTACCATTAGTATTAGAAATGAGGAGAACAGATACTACACTTGGTATCTACTTGACCCCCCCCCACACACACACACTGTGTCAGGTTGTGACACAAGGTCGGTTTTTAACATGGGGACCCGAGTGTTTTCACCCGGGCCGCTGGTCTTTGCTGGTCTTAGCTGGTCTTAGTTTGTCCAAGATGGTCTGAGCTGGTCATAGCTAGTCATAGCTGGTCTTGGCTGGTCATAGCTTGTCCAAGCTGGGCGGAGCTGGTCATAGCTAGACGTAGCCGCGATACAACCAGCGCAGGGATGAATCCCTGTGCCAGATACTACTCTTTGATCCTAGCCCGATGGCAAAAGCGTCACTCGAGGAACACTTTCTGCTCGGTCAATGAATGCCGAATGTTTCCTCATAAGGAAACGGTTAATATTACCATTACCATAATAGAAAAGAAATTTTTTTTTAAGAAAGATTGCTTTAATTCGACATTATTGGTTATTACTATTGGTATTATTAGATTTTTTCATTGGACATTTTGGCTATTTATGGATACACGTGTTTGAGGAGAGGTTCTGTTTATGCGCATATTTATTTCAAAAAGTGTGAAATCCGTCTACCAGATTCCAGATTCTGGCAGAGTTCGAACCCTTCGAGAAAACACATCCGGGAGGGTCCAAACTCTACTAGAGAGCAGATCTATTTTACGAGCATCTCCATAACGCATGTTTGTATATGTAATCCACAGTGCTCAAAATTTAAAAGAAAAATAAACAAGCAGAAAATCTACTCAAATACGTGTATCCACCAAAATAAAATTTAGAGAAGTAAGAAAAAGAGTTAATGAATTTCAACCGCTAAATGAATGTCGAATCTTTCCTTATAAGGAAACTGTCAATATTACCATTACCATTAGTGATAAAGAAAACAGATACTATATTTTAATCCCAGATCATTGAAAGAAAGTTAAGAAAAGCGTATCTCAAATAGCACTGGCTGTTCGGTCAATGAATGTCGAATGTTTCCTTAAAAGTAAACTGTTAATATTATCATTACCATTAGTGATAAGGTAAACAGGTACTACATTGTAATCCCAGCTCGATGACAAGATACTAAAGAAAAGTGTACCTCGAATAGCACTGGCTGTTCGGTCAATGAATGTCGAATCTTTCCTCATATGGAAACTTAATATTACCATTAGCGATAAGGAAAACAGATACTACATTTTAATCCCAGCTCGATGACAAGGAAGTTAAGAAAAGCGTATCTCGAATAGCACTGGCTGTTCGGTCAATGAATGTCGAATCTTTCCTTATAATGAAACATCATTCATATTAGATATGATGAGAACAGTTACTATACCTCGTATTTACTGGTTCTCCCACACTGACGGGATATGACACAAGGCCGGTTTAAAGTCGGTAGCCTAAGCCCGTGTACATGGCAAATATCAGATATTATGCTGACCCTTCAACGAACGTCGCACTGGCTTCGATATTCCACTGATCTTATCTCTTTGATGCAACGAGGAAGGTGCTGCTGCAGGATTGGAATCCCTTGAACCTGGTATGCCTCATTTACTTGTGTTCTATCTGAAGACTGAAACCACAGAAATGAAATATACTCTTCTTTTTCCACCCGACCACAGATACTACACTTTCATCCCAGCCCGATAGCCAAGGAATGAAGAAATGTCGAAAACGCTGAATGCCAAATATCGCCAGATACGGACACGCTTTATATTACATTTAATATACTAGAACAGCTATTTGAAGTCAGATAAATAGGCGCTATACAATCTTCTAATTAAAAACTTAACTCGGTTTCAATTTGAGCCAGGATCAAATAAGTCTGTTCCTATATTTATTTTAGAAGTTTTTCAATGTTTCTGATTTAAAAAGAAAATAATTCTGCATAAAATTGCTTATCCGATGAGCCACGTAACCTGCCCTTTCATAGCGTGACTTCAAACACACAAAAGAAGAATATGGTAGAAAGAAAATGAGACTTTTTAAATCCATTGTTTTTTATTAACAGCACATACACATATGAGCTTCAGCCTCCTACACTTGACCTAAAATCTGAGCACCAGTTCGCCATCCCATAATCTTTAGCGACCACGCATTTTCATATTTTTTCCCATTTTTATTGTCTTTATTTGGCTTTCTTCTTTTTTTTTTTTAATACAACCGAGATAATCATGGATTTTGAAGAACTTTCTACCCCAAGACCCCGTTTACCCCTTATTTCTCGCTTATCACTAAACACCTATCTATTTTCACCTCTTCCCGGAACGCGCTTTCGTCCCAAGAGCGTTTCATCAGTTACGACTTCCTCTAAAATGTTTTCGTTTACATTTTTTTCTTCTTCTCTTCAGATATGTAATCGACTACCTAGGTTGCCATTGGGGATAGGCCCTCCTGTCTTTCGGGGGATGTACTTTCTTCTTTCTCTGCTTCTATCTATCTATCTATCTATCTATCTATCTATCTATCTATCTATCTATCTATCTATCTCATTCAGCTGATATCTATCTATCTATCTATCTATCTATCTATCTATCTATCTATCTATCTATCTCATTCAGCTGAT
>OZ038502.1:80544939-80552439 GCA_964036315.1 Acanthosepion esculentum
AAAAATACTATTCATTTAAAACTTCATTTTTAAAAAAATAAGCGCATTTTAAAATATCATCTGCGAAAATCGCGCAGTAATCAAGACCAATAAGATACGAAAAGCTGTAAAAAGTCCGTTAACTAAGTAAGCTTCCGCGCATTATTACTAGAGGAAGACGTATGTAAACAACACCAGTAATGGCGGCAGGACAACGCGAACGAGATCGAACTTACATTGACGATAAATCGAAAACGATAATCGAACGCAATGTTTTAATGTCATTTTCGAAATCACGAGACAATTTCACACCAGAATGGTACATTGTCAATAACGGGGACTTTTGGTGCTTATACTGCAAATTAACCCTAAACTGTTATATAATATCAGTCTTCCTATATAGCAGTGAATGCTGGACAATCTTCTTATAGATGAGCAATAGAAATGTACTTCTACAGAAGGATCCCGAGGATACCATGGACCAAAATTGTGAGCAGCGATGAAGTTTTAAGGAAAAATGGAATCAAAAAGGAAACTTATATTTAACATCGGAAAGAGAGAGTTGAAATGTTTAAGGCACGTAATAAGGTAAGTGGTCTTGGCAAATTTGATACTCAAAGGACAGATTGAAGTTAATATGGATAGAAGAAAACAACGCATAACATATTTAGTGAGCTTGGATAAATGGATGACAGAACAAGGTTTAGGAGAAATAAGAAAAAGACATCGTTTTTTTTTTCAGAACTAGAAAGTACGAGAAAGCCATGATCGCCTATGTCCTGAAGAACCACGGCTTATAAAAAAACATGTAATCAGTAATAGAAACAAAATATATGATTGCGGTTTCCGTACTGAACAAATCTACGTAATATTTGAGAAGTAACTATAGGTATGATTTTTTTTTTTTTTGCAATTGCCATATTTTATGGCTACCGAGAAATTAACCCACCTATTTGTTTGTTCGTTTTGTCATCATTTCAACAAAAAAAACAATAACAACAGGTAATTTTTATTTTATCTTTGAAATGTCAAATTCTACAGATTTCTGTCTAAAGATCCTTGTCTTTACTTATTTATTTTTTTTAAAGTAATTCACCCCAAGCAAGGCGGGAGTGCCACTATCACGCAAGGGGTTACAGAGAATTGAGAGCAAGAGTAAAGAGGCATGTTTGGGGAAAGTATACAGAGAATGACAGGGAACAAGGTCAGGCTGTCAGATGTCGATTGACATTACATTTGAATATTTCAAGATTATAGTCAGCGGGGAAGCAAGTAAGGAGAAGGGAGTTCCACAGACGGGAAGTGCGGAAGAAGAAGCTGTTTGAGTAGGAGAGACGGTTAAATTTAACTGACAGTGAAAGGGTGGGACCGAGATGCCAGCCTGGTAACTCACTTAAATTCATGCAGTACGGGAACCAGCGAAAGTAGCTCGTCGGAACAGTTGCTATGAAAATACTTGTAGAAAAGACAGAGGGAGAATATGGCACGTCTGTGGGATAGCGTTTGTAGACTAGATGCCAGATCAGGACCTATCATCTTGCATATTCGTCTCTGGATTTTGTTTTCAAACGTTTTCAAAGGAATGTTTTTGTTCGGCTGGAGCTGCAACATCTATCAGCAGACATGTAATTTCAACTTGATCTTTATATCTGGTCGATATGCACAGGGGTGTACATATTAACTTGGAAATTCAAAAGGATGGTAATATCATAATTCTTTACAGCATGTGTTGGCTTATTTTCCCAATAATTCTCTTTGCTGTGGAGGTTGAATTCGCGACCTTTTGACCAATGTATTACCGTGTAGCCCTATGATGTTGTAGGTACTCTGTTAGCGCCAGTTGGCCACGCCCAGATATTACTACTATTATATATAGTATGATCTTGCCAGAGAGTAATTTTAAGTGCCCATTTAACAAGTTCCCTCCGGGGTCTGCGAGTAATAGTGACACTGTAAGTGCATTATCTCTGCACATTGGGCAAGCTTTCAGATGATGTGTCCAGTTTCGCACTAAGTAAACTTTTGCAATTTTTGCTTGAATTTCTAGGATGAGGAGTTACCTTTATTTACACCATTTATATTTGGACAATTTTACTGGTTTTGTTGTTATTATCATGACGTTTCGACTGCTGTGTCCGCTGGCCTTCATCAGGTGCTTGTAGATCCGGGGAATTCTTCAGAGAGATTTAAGGTCTACCTTTTATTCAATCTATAGGGGTAGATTGGTCTCATTCTGGTGTTTTTTTTTTGTCTATCTTGCTATTCTCAGTTCTGCTTAGTTACTGCTCTCCCACTTTCCACTGAGTCCGAATCTGTATTAACCTGGCCCAGGGATTGAACTCACAATTACTTTACCACCACATTTACGAACCAATACTTTAACCAACCACGATATTGCCCCGCGAGTTCCGCGAAATGTTGTAATAATAACAAAGAAGAGGATAACAGTACGAATAGAATATTATGTAAATTATTATTATTATTAGTAGTAGTAGTAGTAGTAGTTATTGTTGTTGTTGCTGTTGTTGTTACTTTTGCTTTAGTTCACACGTTGTTTCCTCTGAGACAACTCAACCTCATTCTCTTTGTATTTCGTTAGTTATAAGGAAGTTCTATTCCGACAGATTCCTTGCCAGAAACGCTGCTTTGTTGAGCTGACTTCGGAGAGTCCCCAAACTTGTTAGGGTAGGTTACACGCCTTTTCTGTGTCCCTCTTGCCTCAACATGTCCTCTGAGTGTCAAATTCTTCAAGCTCTCGTCTTTCATAATTTCAACATTCTCATTCTGATTCCAAGAATATGTTGTTTTTTTTTTTATCCCTTGTTTCCTATTTCGGGTTGTGTTTTCGGTTCCTTTTAAAGTCTTCTCTTTCTCATTCATTCCCAATGCGCCATTGCGCCTTAGTGGCATTATCGCCTTGATTAAAAGTTGCCTTTTTTTCATATCCTTAAACTTTCATCGATTCTTACATGTTCCTTCCACTTGATATTTCCTTCAAGATATGGTCGATCATGGTTCTCCACAACTTCCTAACCATCGTAACTCTTAGTAATGTTTATATTTTCACCATCCATCCAACTCTCTGTTCGGCCATATATTTCCACAAGCTTGTTAGGTTGACCACGGCTCACCACAACTTCCTATCCATTCTAGCCCTTAGTAATTTTTATCTTTTCACGAGTCATCCCACTCTCTGTTCTGCAGTCCATTTACACAAGCATGTTAAGTAGGTTGATCATGGTTCTCCACAACTTCCTATCCATTGTAAGTCTTTGTAATGTTTATATTTTCACTATCCATCACACTCTCTGTTCGGCCATCCATTTACATAAGTTTGTTAGGTAGGTTTATCATGGCTCTCCACATCTTCCTATCCATTGTAGCTCTTAGTAATATTTACACACATGTTTAATCTCACCACAATTTTATGTACTTTGTAGATCTGAGCAGTGTTTTTGCTTTCCTAATCCCTACTCTACACAAGCTCGTTTTGTCGGTTGCTCGATGTTCACATGTTTCTCGCTTGACAGATTTGTCAGATTTTCTGAGCCCTCTTTCCTTATTATGTGCTCTAGGAATTCCAGCTGTCTTTTCCGATTCTAAGTATCTTTATTTTTATTTTCATTCTTCCTTAAACTTCCGCATTACTCGTATCTTTAGTCTGTGGCATTCTCAGCATCCTTCTGTAGAAACAAAACTCCGTTGTCTCAAGTCTCTCCTTCATCTCTGAGGCGATTGTCCAACATTCACTACCATATAGGAGGATTTATATTACATAACATTTTCGTATTCTTCTCTATTTTTCTAGCGAAACTTTCTTGTCTCTTAATACTTTGTTACACGTTTGAAAGACATCAATCATTATTCAAAAAACATACAATATTTTAATAATTACTGACAATTTAATAATGTTTATGAGATAAAACCGTAAACAAGATATCCAGTGAGAAAATGATTAAAATCGCGAGATAAAATCGGCTGAAACGAGTACTAACAACAAGAAGTTTTAAATAAGTTATACCATCGCTTCAAAATGACTGGCAGGCATAGACGCACATGCGCATTGCAAACACGTTCTAAAAATAAAATGGATGTTTAGCAGTTTCGCACACAACTGATGGAAATATCGATTGTAAATTTACCCATTACCTCTTTTCGGTCACCTTCACCAGACTGTGTTTTTCACGGTCGAGTGATTTGTTTAATTTTTCAGTGTGCTTTTTTTTCCTTTGTCTAATTAAAGATGGTGACAACTGCCCAGTAAACAATATGGCCGCCTCTATTTGCTTTACAAGGTTTATTTTTAAAACTTTATTTATAACTTTAAATTGAAAAAAATTCCAAAGTTAATTTTTTAACTGTTTTTTTTTTCAACTCTTTTAATAAAATGCTAGTGGTATTTTTTTTTCTTTTCTTTTTTTATTAGAGACATTGTTTTCAAATTGTTACCGTATTTCAAGGAATTTCAAAGTTCTCCAAAGCAAATTTACAATCATAATTGCCATCTGCATTCATTATGCATCCTTGTTTCTTTCTTTTTTCTTCTTTTCTTTTCTCTTCTTCATTTTCATTTCCCTCTACTATTTCTCTTTTGTCCATTTCTTTTTTCCCTGTTTTTTTTTTTTTTTTTCGCTTTTCATTTCTTTTCTGTATGTTTTTTTTTTAAATTCCTGTATGTACACACTATTTTTTTCTTTCTCAGTATGATTGTAGCGTCTCCTTTGAAAAATTCTATAAATCCAATCCCCACTTTATTTCACTTAAAAACATCCATTTTCCAGGGCATAGACACCATCTCGTCTATAGTTTAAATAGTGGTAATTAAGTGAAAACTTCTAGAGGACTGTGTGGTTTACGTGTTGTTGTATTAGGCACACGTGCTATTTATTCCTGCTAGAAGAAGGTCCAACTACAAGAAAAACGGCGGACTCAAATTGTCCAACCGAAGATGAAAAGAAAACAAACAAGACCGATATATATATATATATATATATATATATATATATATATATATATATATATATATATATATATATATGTCAACAAATATATTTATTAAACAACAAATTTACAAGGCAGATAGGCATTAACATTTGTGTGTGTGTGTGTGTGGGAACATTTGTGTTTGTTCTTTGGTGAATGTTCGTACGTACGTGTATGTGTGTAAAATGTTCACGGCGTCTTCCACAAATGGGAAAACGCTGTCGTTTGCGAGAGCTCACATTATAGAGGTGTTCGCTGAAATGAAGAAATGAAAAAGAGGATTTACCTCACCTCCAGGCGAGGTGGGATGCAGCACGAGGCCTGAAGGAAAGAGTACAAGTTGCGCAGTATTTATAGTGTAGGGAGAGAGACCCCTAGTGAACAATTAGGGAATTAAGGAGGAGCTTACTCCGACAAACTCACCGTCGTTTTCGTAAACAAAACTAGACCCATATATACGGTATTTAACGGCTGATGAAATGCACTTAAAAATAACTGAAAAAAAAATCACCCTAAGTTACCTTTTATTCTGAACACTCTATATCACTATCATGTTACTGTATACAATCTAGTCCTGAGTATGAGGATAGATTATAACAGTCGGCAAGGCCTCTGGTTGGGAGATTGGAGGTTTTGAGGAGCATAGAACCATCTCTTTACTGCTGTTGTTCCTAGATCCATTCTGACCCGGGGAGGTAGTACCTGTTGGGGTCCCAGCTATGCGCAAATAGTGAAACCCCAAACGAAATTCAGTACATTTATATAGTAAAATGTGCAACAATACTTTTTTTTATATATAGAAATGCAACGTCAAAAAGAATATAAAAATACATATTTTATAGTAAAATTACCAACAATATATTTTATGATCTACACGATATATATTTAAAAATAAAAGCACCTTTACTGAAAGTATAAAATTACGTACAATATAATTTCAGACGAATCCATAAAATTGCATTTAGAATATTTAGATTTCGACATCAAATAACCCATAGAGATGTTGATATGCCGGTAAACAAATCAATAACAGCACACCCTCTTTAGACCTCGAGACCTTGTGTTACATTCGGTAACGTTGAAAAATACCCTAAACTAATACAACTCTATTCGTAAATATACAAATTTGTATCTGTCTTTACGAGATGAGATATTGTAATTATTTACATCGTCGTACGCTCCGACCTTCTTCAGGTGATATACGTTTGGAATCTTTATTTAGTCCAAGGCGGGGTAGATAGTACTAATTCCACATGTCATGCCTTTTTTGGATATCATATTATCAGTAAATCAAAACTACAAGTTTTCTTTCATCTGTTGTGTCCAGGTATTGAACTCACAACTCTTTGGGTCAGTCACTTTTTGGATTACTCAACCAACGCATTTATTCACTGTCTCCTTGGGGAAATTCCAACGTATATCACCTGAAGAAGGCCGGAACCTACGACGACCGAAACGTCGTGAATATGGCAATAAATATGAGGACAACTGTCCGAACGATGTAAATAGATACAAACTTGACATTGTAAGCAATGTCCCTTTCAACTATTAACTGTGTGGGGCAATTTTTTTTTTTAAATAATTAAATAAAAATAGCAATAATCAATGACGAAATGAAAATATACAAACGATAAAGACAGGTGCATTGTTGAAAGCGGCTTTCAAAATGGCGTGTAGGTCTCAGGGAGGCTGGGCCTCGGCGATTAAAACTTGATTCAGCTCTGAATTCACATTGCTTCCGACCCCCCGACCCTTGATAATCCAACGACAGGTGTCATCGACGGTCGCAACCAGCCATTAAAAAAATGCCATGGGTGAAAACAACTATACCTCTCATACATTTTCCTTGCTTTAGTTTCTCATAAGCTAACAAGCAGCCAGGACAATTTAACGATGAAATAAATTGACAATCGATATTTGTCGGAACTTTTTAGACCTCAGCACTTTACAATGCTCTTCGGATTTATTCGTACAAGTGTCCTCATCTTGGTTGTTATACCGACAATGTTACAGCTGAAAGGGGCAACGATCGAAACGTTGAGGCTATAAAGGCAGAGAGAAAAATGTCTATCTATCTATCTATCTATCTATCTATCTATCTATCTATCTGATTTTGTTCATATCTATCTAAGTTCATATATATCTATCAATCTCATTCAGTCTATTCATATCTATCTATCTATCTATCTGTCTGATTTTGTTCATATCTATCTAAGTTCATATATATCTATCAATCTCATTCAGTCTATTCATATCTATCTATCTATCTATCTATCTCTCTATCTATCTATCTCATTCTGTATATAACTATGTTCATATCTATCACTCTCATTCTGTTTATAGTCTATTCATATCTATCTATCTATCTATCTATCTATCTATCTATCTATCTATCTAAATGTCTGTCTGTCTGTCCTATTCTGTTCATATCTCTCTGTCTCATTCTGTTCAGATCTATTTATATTCATATATATTTATCAATCTCATTCTGTTTATATCTATCTCAGTCATTTCATATTTATCTACCCTATTCTGTTC
>OZ038502.1:80554939-80609939 GCA_964036315.1 Acanthosepion esculentum
AGCGTCGTAGACAGTGGCTTGTTTAAGGGGAAGGACCCCAGCCACAGCCGAGAAGGTAACTTCATGGGCAAAAGGTTCTTCTTTCAATCTGGTGGGATTGCCAAGGAATAATCCACTTTGAATTCTTACCACCTAATGCAACAATTAATGCTCAAATATACTGTCAGCAAGTAGAACGTTTGAACCAAGCTTTGAGGGAAAAAAGACCTGCTCTAGTGAATCGAAAACGGGTGATGTTTCATCAGGACAATGCGCGACCACACACAGCAAGAATCACGTCACAAAAGATCGAAGAACTTGGTTGGGAGAAAATTCCTCATCCACTTTATTCTCCCGACCTTGCTCCTTCAGACTACCATTTGTTTCGTAGCTTACAGAATCATTTGGAAGAAACAGCTTTTGTAACACAGGAAGAGGTTAAAACTGACATTTGTGAGTTCTTCGAATCAAAGCCAAAATAATTTTACGATAATGGAATTAGTAAGCTTGTTAATAGATGGAAGGAAGTCATAGATAATCAGGGAAAATACATTGTTGATTGAATCTGTAATTTAATGTAACATTTGGTCACTTGTTTCAAAATTCAAAATTCGGACAGAACTTATGGAATGACCTAATATATATATATATATATATATATATATATATATATATATATATATATATATATATATATATATATAAACTGGGTGTAATAGCAAAATTGTCCAATTGTTAGATAAAGGTTTGAACTCTTGAATCTTAGAAAAAATTGAAAATATCTTACTGAAATTCTCCGAGGTTTTTATAACACTATTGGACTGTACTTTGAACAATAAAATGTATTTAGCTCTAAGTTGAAATGAGGATCACTATTGCTGTTGTTACCCCCTGATCCAGTTTTCCTCTCTACTGTTCCCTCATTTTTAAACTTATTCAGCATTCTCTTGGCGGTTCTTGAATAGACTTTGAAGATGGAAACCAAAGTTGGAATCTTGGTACCCTTACTAAAGGCTTGAATAATCTGTTTCCCTTCAGAAAACAAGAGGTTGCAGATAAATAATGTATTGAACAGTAAATACAACAGAAGAGTATTATACGACTTTGGAGGCCAAGTTTAACGTGGGTCAGCCGAGCCCGTTACACTCGGCCAAAAAATCCCCGTAGAAGCTGCATAAACGAGTTCGGATCTGTCTACCTCCCCGGACGAGACTCTGCCCTTCGGCACAGCCTCTTCCGGGTTCTTCTCTGCCCAAAGGCAAAGAGTTCGACAGGAGCTGCGAACAGTCACTGCCTCGGTAGAACAGTCTACATTACTGTTATATTCAGTGATCCCCCCCACGAGGACACATGTGGCACAAGGCCGAGTTTAACGTGGGTCATGCAAGTCCGTAGGCTCGGCCAAAAAGTCCCCGTAGAAGCTGCATAAACGAGTTCGGATCTGTCTACCTCTCCGGACGAGTCTCTGCCCTTCGGCACAGCCTTCTTCCTTGTTCCTCTCTGCCCGAAGCAGCCTCGGTAGAACAGTTTAAATCACCGTTCCCCTCAGGCTTACTTCCCTAGTACTTTATAGTAAGTGGAAGAGTCGAGACATGATCCCCAAAAAGAAACTAAATTTCGTATTTATCCCACTTAGACTAAGGAATACCAATGTCATTTATCACTCCAATATATTAAGTTGGTGCAAAAATAATGTCGTTTTCTCACATGAAGTTTAACGTCAAAAAAACGACATTATTATTGCACCAACCTAATACATAGGAAATGAGGTCTAGATCATGATTCTCTGATAGATACAAGTTACGTCGAGAACTGATATTTGGTGTCCGGCTTATGCTACCAAAAGCAGGTATTTATCAATTTAACGAGTGCATTTTAAATACACCATTGTAAAAATTGATTGAAACAACCGCTTTAGTTTCCTTTCTTTCATCATACGGTCAGTTTTAGACTCACTATAACAGGGTGTAATCGATTTCTATTTTTTCTTCAGATTAGGTCATTTGCTGTGTTGTGCAGTAATATGAATCTATTTTCGGGGTGTATGATGAAATTTGTTTGGCCTTGAAAAATATTGAGTCATCCGTGATTGCATCAGATTTTCATCACGCCCAGACACTATTGTCTCAACTGTCGATTAGTTGCCCTACGGCCATTATCTGCAATGAACGTTACTACAAGGCAGCGTGCGAAAATTTAACGCTACACGAACAAACTAGCAAACCCTACCAGTGATCTAATCAAATTACTATAGACTGACCCGGAAAAATCTCCTGATTTAAATCTAATCGAGAATCTCTGGTCAATCTTCAAAGATCGACTTCGTGAAATGGACATACGAAGTAGTAGCATGTACAGTGGGTCATGTTTCACTGGGAAAATACGAAAAAAGGTAAATAATAACGGAATTATTCGTTTTGTTTCAATTAATTTGCACATGAGTGTTGGTTCTTTCCGAGAGCCATTTTCTCACATTTTGCGGATTTAATTTATTTTAATATTTGGGAACTTAAACTTAAAAGGAGAATAATTTTGTCCTGGCCTTATCTTGTTAGCGTTATTCAATGTCCTGTTGAATCTGGTCAAGTATGGAAAAAATGTGTTAATTTGACTGAATTAGGGCCCCCAAATCCATTTGATATGGGTAATTTTTGAAAAAAGAGCGTCATTTAAACCTATCCTTTACGACATTCAATAAAAAGAAGCAGAAAAAGAAATAATCCAGTATTGATCATCTGAAAATAAATTATTAACAAATGCGAGTTTTGATGAAATTGAAACGGTTATAACTTGACAGGTATTTGGACTTAGGAAAAAGTTAAACCGGTTCTAACATCCTGGGACTGTCTACTTTCAAACTATTTTGGTTGGTTGATTTTGTTCACCTGTATATCAACTTTTATGCGTTATTTAATGCCGGAATCTAAATATTTTTAAGCAGTTTTATGCCTTCAACTACAGATATTTTGTATATAATTTTGTACTTTTAAGGTGCCGTATGTTTTGTTTTTTTTAGATATATAGTTTCTAAATGATAAAATGTATTGATGGTATGTTTTTAAAATATATATCGGTGGTAATTTTACTACAAAAGTAGATATTTATATTTTTTAGTATTGCATTGATTGTCATTTTGCTATAAAAATATATTGTTGATCATTTTATTATAAGTATTGTTGGTAATTTTGCTATAAAAATACATTGTTGGTCATTTTATTATAAAAATGTATTTTTGGTGATTTTATCATAAAATATATTGTTGGTCATTTATTATAAAAATGTATTGTTGGTCATTTTATTATAAAAATGTATTGTGGTTCATTTTATTATGAAAATGTATTGTTAGTCATTTTATTATAAAAATGTATTGTTAGTCATTTTATTATAAAATATATTGTTGGTCATTTTATCCTAAAATGTATTGTTGGTCATTTTATTATAAAATGTATTGTTGGTCATTTTATTATAAAAATGTAATGTTCGCCATTTTATCATAAAAACGTATTGTTAGTCATTTTATAAAATATATTGTTGGTCATTTTGCCAGGTAAATCTATTGTTTGTCATTTTATTAAATAAAAATCCATTAAAGGTAATATTTTTTTAATAAAAATGTATTTCTGGTAATTTCGGTACAAAAATGTAGTGATAATATTGATAATTTTTATATTCTATTTTATTTCTGGTATTTTTACTGTAAAAAACGTTTTGATTTTTGTTTGAGGTTTCACACTTTGCCCATAGCTGTGACCCTAACAGGTGCTACCATCCCGAATCAGGATTGAACTGGGAACAACAGCAATTAAGAGGTGGTTCCTCGCTCATCGAAACCTCCAATTTCCAAATCAGAGGCCTTAACACCGGATGTAGTTTATCGTCAAACCCAGGACTATCTTTCAGACTAGATATGGCAGATATCATTTGGTAAGCGTCGTAACAATGCCAAATGTCCGCTTGTGAAGTCATTGTGGATTAGAGGTTCGACGAATGTTTGAGGTTATCCTGACTATGGTATTGATAAGTTTGTGAGGAATACTGAGGAAGGTTCTGCAAATTTGAAGAAACTTGTACTCACTCGGACTCCTTGACATCCATCAGTTCCAAACAAACAAATATATGAATAATAATCACCCTAATACTCTTATTTATATTGGGACCCGGAACAGTTGGTTAACCTTTATGCTGGTCATTGTGTCACAAAGGGCGCCGTCCAACGAGCTTTTGGTGAAGTTGATGTGCACCATCGTCGATGTGGCGTGAGTGCAAAGCTATCTGCCAATCCCTCCTGTTTATTCTTCTCCATTTTACGTGGCTGTCTAGTTGGCAAAGCCAACGTGAACCATTTCATTTAAACCATCAGATTGAAAACTGTTTGTTAATGCATGTGATACTTCTAAAAAAAAAACAAAAAAAAACGAGAATGTTAAAAATTAACGCAAGTCGTGTAATATGACGTTTGGTCTGTTTCATCTTATTTCCGGTAAATATGCATTCTCAAATACTCAGTGCAATCTCTCTCTTCTCTGATATATATATATATATATATATATATATATATATATATATATATATATATATATATATATATATTTAAAGACAAAAGGAAAACTTATCTTGTTTCATTTTCTGAGGGACTTTATTAATGCAAATGTCAGAGGACGAAACGCGTCGTCTAAGATAAGTATTTCCTTTGTCATTATATATAAAAAAATAAACATGAGAATTTTAAAAAATCCCTTCTTGGTCAAGCCGAGAACGTTACAGCACTGTCGTATGAAGTATTTCTTGAGGAGGTGCGGTCAGTTTATTACTTAATAACAATAGAAAACTGACCCTACACTTTATGTACATTATAATCATAAACATACTATAGAGGGTGCTGAAAAAGCTTCTCGACTCGACGGCTTCTTGGACATGTCAAAATGTTGTCAGAATCCGTAGTGTATATATATATATGCATTTTCGTGTATATATATATATATATATATATATATATATATATATATATATATATATATATATATATATATATATATATATTTCATTAAAAACGACTGACAAGGTGCTTTTATTTATTTTTTTATATAATTTCTCGTGCGATCTAATAAAGTTTTTCTTTTCAGAGGATAAATTATATAAAAATTGTCCGAATGTTCTTTTTTTTCCGAGCGCTTTCGGCTATACATTTAGCCATTATCAAGGATTATATTTCAACTGTTAGAATTAGAAATAGTTTGTTATGTGTATGTTTTATAAAGTGATATATATATATATATATATATATATATATATATATATATATATATATATATATATATGTATAGTTTTAAGGTGTGCTATATTTATGGGATAAAGTGCTCAATATCAGAGATAGAGCCTTCAGGCGGCCTGATGATGGCGTCTAGCATGAAACAGCCTGTCGCCTCTGAGCTTTGACTTCAAAGTTCATTTATATATATATATATATATATATATGTGTGTGTGTGTGTGTGTGTGTGTGTGTGTGTGTGTGTTAGAGTGCACAGCTTATATTTTATATCATAAACAAACAATTTATACAAAGATTTAATTAGCAATGTTAATGTGAGTAATGGCGAAATCACTTCGCTAACAAGGCTTAATGAGATATTAACTTAATATCAATTCTTTGTATAATAAAATCCTTATATTCGAGTTGTTGTCGGATGGAAGACACATGCCAAGTACTTTCAACAATTTCAAGTTGTCATCATCAATTATTCTTATTAATCAAGGAATTGATAGTAAGTTAATGTCTCATTAAACCTTCTTAGTGAAGTGATTTCGCCATTAAACGCATTAACATTGCTAATTAATTCTTTGTATAATTTTTTGTTTATGATATATATATATATATATATAATTTAAATTTTAAATTCTCAGTTTCCCCACTTCTTCATGCGCATGTGTAGTCGCATTAACATAAATATCACTTTAGTCCGATGAAGTCCTAAAGGACAAAAAGCGTTTGTAATTATTTCATTAGTTAAACGTTATTTTTTACTCGATACTAGTAGTTGCGTAGACGTTCCGTTTAGTTATTAAACAGTATGATTATTTATTTTCGTCTACCGGACTAAATCTTATTAGACAAAAATATGCGCTCTCCGGCGGGATTCGAACCTGCGTCTATTTGATCTGACGTGCTTTGATCTCTTGGCTACAGAGAGCGCCAATGAACAGGCATAATTGAATAGAGAGAAGCATCTTCAAATCCTCCCGGAGAGCGCATATTTTAAGTAAGGCAGGTACAAATGAAATATTTTGAAATTGACAACTTTTTCAATTTCATTGAAATATGCTATATTCCCTTCTTTGCTTCTTTCTCTCTCTCTCTCTCTTTCTTTCTTTCTTTTTAGCTTTCTTTTTTTTTCTTTTTCTTACAGAAACCAAGTAGTATCTGTGATATGTCTTTTCCGTCTTTCCACGCGATCAAAATGGAATAGTCTTTAATTTATGTCGTATTGGCAGGACGTAACAGTCGTGCTAAATAAGGCACTAAGGGAGAGACAAGCAGAATTATAATAAGATGGCTTCTTTATCTTCATAATTTTAAAACCATTTTTCTCTTTTACGCCGAAATAAAAACACATTTATTAAGTCTCTAACTTGGATGGCTCTCGGACTCATATTCGATGAACAAATAGTAAGAAAAATCATATCTACCCCTGCCTTTCCTCCATTCACCCTTTCTCCCTATCTCTCTTTTAACCTTGTAACAATTATACTTCAATAATTGCCCAATATAAGGTTCAAAATTCTTTCTTCTCGTTTTTATGTTCTAGGAATCTCCACTGACATCATTCTGATTTTAAGCATAAGAGTACTTTTTGTTTCCGTTTTCCTCAAAACCTCCTTATGTTTCAAATGTTCCATTCATGTTATTCTCAGTATCCTTCTGTAGAATCACGTCTCCTTTTCGTCTGTGAAGTAATTATCCAGCATTCACTGCCGTATATAGCAGTCCTTTCTTCGTTTCTTACACAGTTTTCCGTTTCTTAATATATTGCTTAGCTTTTGGAAGTCATTTTGCTCTATTTCAAATGCGCCTTCGGAGTTCGGAGCCCTTTATTAAAAAATTTCATAGATTTTTACATTTTTGCAATTGCTTGATTTTGGTGTCTCGAATTCTTAGTTCGCGTATTGGGCAGTTCCTCTTGTTCACAGACCCATATTCTGTTTTCTTACAATTGACAGTTAGTCTTTTCTTCCCGCTTTCCTTCACTACCATGTCGAGAAGTTCCCACAGTTTTTGCTTTCTGTGTTTGTCATCAAAACGGTGTCAGCTGCGCATCTTATGCTATTAAAGTCCGGGTTTCATTAGAATGATTACTAATTTCTGAATCCTATAGTTATTCTGAATGTGACCTGTGAGTGGTTCTGTCAAAAGGTCACTCACTCGATTGAAATGACACTTTCCCACGTTCCCTTTCAAACAGCCGTCCTTATTAATCCATTCGACTCGGATTTAAAAACAAACGATAATTAGATTAACGGCATTTTTATTTTTTTACTTCAACTATTATTAACCACGCCATCATAATCGTCAACAATATCATGGCCGCTGCCAAGTTTTTTTCTTCTTATTTCTCTTCTTCTTCTACTTTTTATCTTCTTTTTTTAATTTTTTTATCTTCTTCTTTTTATTCTTCACTTTTTATCTTCTTCATCTTTTTATTTTCTTCTTCTTCATCATCTTTTTATTCTTCTTCGTTATCTTTTTATCTTCATCTTTTTATCTTCTTTTTCATCATCTTTCTATCTTCTTCATCATCTTTTTATTTTCTTCATCTTTTTATCTTCTTCTTCGTTATATTTTATCTTCTTCTTCATCTTTTTATCTTCTTCTTCGTTATATTTTATCTTCTTCTTCATCTTTTTATCTTGTTCTTCATCATCTTTTTATCATCTTCTTCATCTTTATCCTCTACTTCTTCATCTTTTTATCTTCTTCATCTTTTTATGTTCTTCGTTATCTTTTTATCTTCTTCTTCTTCTTCTTCTTCTTCTTCTTCTTCTTCTTCTTCTTCTTCTTCTTCTTCATCTTTTTCCATCTTCTTCGTTATTTTTTATCTTCTCCTTCATCTTCTTCTTCTTCGTCTTTTTATCTTCTTCTTCATCTTTTTATTTTCTTCTTCATCTTTTTATCTTCTTCTTCATCTTTTTATCTTCTTTTTCAGCATCTTTTTATCTTCTTGATCTTTTTACCTTCTACTTCGTTATTTTTTCATCTTTTTATCTTCTACATCTATTTATCTTCTTTTTCTTCATCTTTTTATCTTCTTTTTCTTCATCCTTTTATCTTCTTCTTCGTTATGTTTTTATCTTCTTCATCATCTTTTTATCTTCTTCTTCATCTATTTATTTTATGTTTCGTCATCTTTTTATCTCCTTCTTCTTCTTGATCTTTTATCTTCTTCCTCATCTTTTTACCTTCTTCTTTGTTATTTTTTATCTTCTTCCTCTTTTTATCATATTCTTCGTTATCTTTTTATCTTCTTGTTTTTATCTTCTTTTTTTCATCTTTTTATGTTCTTCTCCATCTTTTTTATCTTCTACTTCTTCATCTTATCTTCTTCTTCTTTTTCATCACCTTTTTATCTTTTTCTTTATCTACTTTTTTATTTTATTATTCTTCATCTTTATCTTCTTTTTATTTTCTTCCTTGTTCTCATCTTCTTCCTCTTCGTCTTCTTTATTCTCTTCTTCTTTATCTGTTTCTTCCTCTTCGTCTTCATCATCTTCTTCTTCATGTTCTTCACTTCTTCTTCGTCGTCTTCTCCTATATCTTCTTTATCTTAATGCAATGTACCTTTGGAAATCTTCAAAAAAACTAAAAATTGAATTGAAATCGAAATCTTAAAAATGTGGCATATGATGATCAACAATTCCAGTTGTAGTTGGAGTCCTCGGATTGATTGAAAATGATTCCAATAGACTAATTTCAGGGATTCCTGGTAGCCCATACCTTAAAGCTATTCAAAAAACATGTTCTCTATAATACAGCACACACCTTACGAAGGTCTTTATCTGTGTAAAATAAGTGTGATTTTTTTTTCAAAACTTCTCAGTGGAAAATATCATGATGCCATTTCTGAACTTAGGTCTCTGATTGGGACCCGGAAAGAAATGAGTATACAGCAGAAATCAAAGGAAATAAAATAATAATAATAATAATAATAATAGCGAAATTGATCTCAGGTTTTCTTAGTATGGGGAGGTGTTTTTTTATTTTTTTATTTTACAAAAAGGTTGTTGTAACTGTACTGCACCACAGGGACAGCCATACTTATGTCGTCACTGAAACATTTTACGATATTGAGGAGGCCCTTCAACTCATTGTCATCTTTGGCAGAGAGTTTTGGATCATCCATGCAGAGTCGGTGATTGAATACTTTCTTGTTAATTTGTATCCATAGCTTTTGTTGTTTAGTTCGTGCGTCAGCGAGGTTAAGGACAGAGAAAACAAAAGGGGTGACAGGGGGTCTCCTTGAAAGATTCTTCGTCAGATATTCCGGCAGTTGAAGGAGACTTTGTACATTTCCAAAGCCTTAAGGATGCAAGAGTGTGGCACACTATCAAAGGCTTTACAGTAATCTATCCACGCTGTGCTGAGATTTCTATATCTTTTCCTGCAATTTTCTAGGATCATTTTATTTATGAGTAGTTGATCTTTGCAACCATATGAACCTCTACGGCATCCCTTCTGTTCCAGTGGAAGAACGTTGTTTGTTTCGAGGAAAAAGTATGGTCCGCCGGGACAGGCGTGATCAATTTATACGTGTTTGACAGACATGTTATTGGTCTATAGTTTTTCGCGTCATTTGTTTCAACCGTTTTTGTAGGAGATATGTATAACCTTCAATGATCCATTCTAGGACTTCATTGAAATTATTAATAAGCTTTGATAGAGTTTCTGCAAGAGATTTATTGATTGATGACAGATGAAAAAAAAATTGGGTAACCTTGTCATTTCCTGGGGATTTCCATTTTTGGAATTTCGTTAGAGCTTGCCTAACATTATTCGTGATTATATTTTCCTATTCTTGTAGATGCTTATCCAAAATTCGCTCTTCTTCTCCTTGGATCCATTCTATATTTGAGTTATATTCCTTGGGGCTGCTCCAAATATTCTCGCCAAAATTTCTGCACTTTTTCAATAGATGGTGGCTTTTTGACATGCATAACTGCTTTTTCGATTTCTATATAAGATTTCTTAAGGTCCGTTTGGAATATTTTATTTTGGCGATATACAAACGCCTTTCATATCGTCTTGTTCTCTGTGCCTTTAACCGCAGTTTCTATTTTAGCATTTTCTTCATTGATGGAATTTCATTTAGTGATTTAATTTTATATCTCGGCTTGATCTTCCTGCATTTACGTGTTGAGACATTTGGCTTTCTTGTGATCACATCTAGTATCGATATTTCATATGTGATTTCCTTTATTTCTCGCATCAGTTTTGCCTTCCAAGCTGGCTCTTTTTGTCTGTTTGATCTTTTCATTGTCTTGACCCCCAAGCTTCCCAGCAGCCGCAAAAGCTGTTGCGTATATGGCATTGTTAATTTCACTGATGTTTCCCTGTGGTTTGTTCGTTAACAGTGTCTTCAGTGCAGCGTTATATATTTGCACAGTGTGCTTATTTGACTTTGTCATATGTATAACATTTGTGTGACAGTTACTCTACTGAGTACTTGGATGATGTGGTTTTTGGCTTCGGTGATTTCACCTCTGTTGTTTTCAAGGAATTCTACCCTAATGTACTTGAACTCATCTCCAGTGACATAATCTGGATAACTCCAGGTTATGTCACAAATAGATTCTTCGGTATTATTTCCAGGGGCATTATTATTTCGTATCTCATTTATTTTAGTCTTTTTTCCGTCATTCTTTGTCATATTATTTATTTCTATTCTCATCTCTTTAGTGTTTGAGTGATGGATCACTGTATTCTGTTTTATATCTAGTTTTATCTGGTTTATTTCTGTATTTGAGAGTCTTTTATTCTGCACAATGTCCCTGCAGAAATTAGCAAGCATGTTTGGGTCGAGATGACGTCTTATTCCACTTCCTACCATAGTTCTCCATATTTGGTATGTCGGATCCGTGATATTCCTTTGTGGATTTTCGAGTGTAGTGAAAAGGGATGCCATGACTTGTTGACACTCTTCGCGAGAACATTTCGTTCGCTTTCTTTTTATTAGTTGATTTGGCATTGAGTTACTTGGTCCAAGATTGAAAATAATCCGCGTTGGTGATCAGGTGTCGCTTCCTTTTGGAAAAGTTTGTTCCAGATTTTTCGTCCTCAGACTTGTTCCTCTTTGAGGTAAGCGGCCCTTCTTGAACTGGGTGACGGCCCATCCGGTATGAATAATTATTTGTTCGTAATCATTGAGGTTTGTAATTTTTTGCCTTTTATCCTTGACCGCCAAATTAACAGCTCTAGCATAATTGTCTGTTGAAACTTGACTAATGCATGGAATAATAATGCAACACAAAATGTACTTAGAACAAAATGTATTGAAACAAGAAAGTGTACACAATATTTACATATAGTCTTTTGTATATTCCTGGGAAGACCGTTCCTGGAGAATGTGTTGACTATGTCGCAGTCGGGCAGAGTCTCTAGTGAATCTCTTGATTCGCCTCCCTGTCTTCCCGGTACCAACCATATTTATATCGTCGGTACTCCACTATGCAAATTAGGTGGATCCTACCACAACATTGTCGACCAAGGCTAAAGAGCTCTTCCTGCTCATGAGATAAGTTGGGGCTTATAGATATCTATGGTTCAAGAGTTCATCATCAAGTACTGTAGGAAGTAGGGTTATCATAAGGATAAGGAAATGGCACTGAGTATTAGTTTTAACTTAGTATAAGACGCACTGACAAGAACCAGATGGAATTTCAAAGGTGAACATACTTTTACATCGAGGGTTATCGCAAAAAAAAAATTGAATGAAAAAAATTAAAGTTAAATAAGATCAAAGACACTTAAAATAAAATTAAAGAAAAGAAAAATGTAATTTCAAATTGTATAAAATTTAGCATCGCTTATATATTGAAAGGCGGACACAGAATGCCATCCGACAAATGTTCAACTTCCCGACGCAGATGAGAATGATAGTCATCCAGTTTTATAGGGTAGATCACCCCACCCACAAAAAAGGGGCGGAATGTTCACCAAAGAATTCATTAAACAAGGTAGAGAAACTAAATAGATTTTACATTTGGGGTCATTTCTTAACATCCTAGCCCCACACCATTTAAATTTTGACTCAAAGAAAAAAAAACAGTTAAAAGAGAGAATATGTTTCCATTGATCTATGCTGTTCTGTTATTTTCTTCTTTGATTTTCGTTGTATACACGTTTCCTTCCGGGTCGGGTCCCAAGCAAAGACCTTGTGAGTACAACTTTTGTATTTTTTTAAGGTATGGCCAATTGGGAATCCCTTGAATGGATCTGTTAGGACGTTTTCAAATCAATACGAGGGCTCCAACAACAGCTGGAATTCAATAATTCCAGCTGTTGTTGGAGCCCTCGTATGGATCGCCATGTGCCACTTTTTTCATATTTCCACTTCAAGATCCTTGCATTTTGATAGTTTTTTGAAGCTCTTCAAAGATACAATCAGCAGGGAATCTATCATGTAAATAAGAAAGTACATTCTGTCTTTGTGGTCTTTAATCATGATGTATGGGAGATTAGCCTTGGTTGTACTGTCTCTGTGTATTGGTAAAGTCCCATAAAAATGCTACTGGACCAAAGTCCGTAATAATATCAGGGTGGTGTTCATACAAGTTTCTTGAAGTTTCCTATTTTCCAGTGAAGATATTGGCCCACTCTATCATGCCGATAAAGAGTGCTAACATTGTGCAACCTGATGGTCACTTGTTTCTAGTGATTTATCACTGAAACTGCCTTTCGAGTTAACACAATTTTTCAGTATGTGTGTTTGGTAATTTCTCGTTAGCAAGAATTGGTCCTGTGCAGCAGGAATAAAACCTTCGGTTTCAGCTTTTAGCCATGCACTACGTAACCGCTGATAGGTACGGCGTTAATATAGATCAACTTCTTTGGTACAGGCAGAGTATTGGCCATGAAGGGACTTATCTTACCATCGTTTCTTTATTTGGTACATTGCAATTGTTTTTTTTATTTCTTCTATAGGGTCTTTGTCACTGAATTAGGGGCATTATGGGTTATTAGCCCTTCTTCACTCACTCGAAATTCCCTTTTGAAGTTTTTGGCTTCCTTTATTACTGAATAAAGTTATTTTTTTTATATCTTTCATGTTCTTTGACACAGATCATCATCCCGTCTTTTGAAGTTTCCAGGTATCTTTGAAGACCGATTCTTGTGGTTTTGTGGTTCTAGTCGAATTAATCCTCTTCCTCCTTCGGATCTGGATACATACATATGATCAACATCAGGCTTAGAATAATACATGCGGTGCTAAGCTTTCTCGTTTTGATATCTGTTGTGGGGCTCTCCCCTTTTACACAAGATAGACTCGTCTAAAGTATAATTATACTGACGGAGTTGGAGACAGAGAGATATACCTGCGAGGAGATACGTTGAGACAAGGTTGAGATACGGAGAATCGAGAGAGAGAGAGAGAGAGAGTGAGATAATTACGGCTTCGCTTACAGAGACTTGTACATATACTTTATACTAACCCGCATTCCTGGACTACTAATCTTCATTTCAAGTTTGTATTCTTACGTTCAATAGACTTATTTTCCTATTTCAATTTCTGGCGTTGTTTATTTATTTGTGCAGGATTCCCTCCCCGGAATCCACAACAATATCCATTCGCTTAATTTCAGCTGTGGTCCAATTAAGGAGGGTGAAACTAGAGGGACAACCAATGAGTTTATGGTTGATATTCTGTTCATTATTATTATTAGTAGTAGTAGTATCCAGAGTTGACATCGGAAGTAAATAATGCTTTTCAAAAAACAAAAAAAAAATCAAGTCTTTTTAGTGGACCAGCACGTTACACAGTATTCTCATATGTTTCAGAAAGAAAGCCTCCCCAAAGTTGTGCTTTCTTTAGAATAAAATAGTTTTTATTAAATAGAATTTATGTTTTAAGATTATTCTAAATTTCTTTTCATGATGTATTACATATAACAATGGGTATAAACAATTTCAGGGGGCATTTCTCACATAGTTAATATCTTCTACGGAAATATTTAAAAATGAGAATATGTGAAATTTACTATACGATGAATTTTGACAGTTTTCATTTTGCCCGAGACAAGAAAGTCTCTTCTTTTATCTAGATGGTATTGGATAGGAAACAGCTCCATTTTTAATAAAGCTTTCGAATACGTTATCTACTTTTAAAAGCATTACGCCGAAAATAAGAATTTAAGTTTAGCAAAAACATGGGAACTTGAAAATTCCCACTAATATTTAAAAAGTATGAACATTCTTAACATATTAACGCGTGAGAGAGGGCGGCAGACGGAACACGAATGGTTTCAAAATTAGTCAAACAATAAAAACTGATTGAGACTGAATATTTTAAAAGTAAGAATATATTAAGAATAATTAGAATATTAGAATAAGAATAATCATTAGAATAAGAATAAGAATTAGAATTAAAATAATCATTAGAATAAGAATAAGAATTAGAATTAAAATAAGAATTAGAATAAGAATAAGAATTAGAATAAGAATATATTAAATTCACTGTACCATAGATACTATGGGTCAAAATAGGTTTGGATTTTAAGGGAATTCTTTCTCTAGAGGTACCATTTTCGATGACGTGATTACTTAGTTACCATCGAATAAGGCTTTTTTTTTAAGTTTTACGAGTGAAAAATAAGAAAAGCATCTATAACTGAACAATTATAAATCCTGAATTCAAGTGTTTACACGACTTGCCAATTATTCAAAAAAGGCCTAATTTTATTTTTCGAGGTGGGTGCAATTCTTTGTCATCTAGGAATCACGTAATTCTTGTAAAACAAATCTATCAACATTCTTCACAAGTTAGGTTATCAGATGATTCTAATCAGCTTTATTTTTTAAAATTCTATTCCTGATGGTTTAGCTTTTATGGATTTAAGTTTGGTAAAAATATGGAAAATAGAAATTTCCCCTAATATTAAAAATATGAAAATTCTTAACTTATTATGTAAATATGCATTCAAAATAAAGTTTTAAAAAATTCTATTTATGAAGTAAGAGTTGGACTGGAACTTTTGTAAAATAAAACGGAACATGGAGAAATGCCTACGCCAATTTTTGGGATTGGCGCGTGGGAGAGGGCGCCAGACGGAACCGGAATCTTTTCGAAATCAGTCAAAGAATAAAATCTGATTAAGACTTAATATCTTAGAAGTCAGAATATATTAAATTCACTCTACCATAAATACACTACGTCAAAATAGGTTTGAATTTTATGGCAATTCTTTCTCTGGGGGTGCCATTTTCGATGGCGTGTTTACTGAGTTAGCATCGAATAAGGTGTTTTTAATTTTCATGCTGGAAAGATAACCCCGGAGAACAATTTTGAAGGAATGTTTAATTGTCTTGCTTTTGACAATTGTCCCAAACTGAGTTCAGAAATGACCTCAGAAATGTTCTATCACGTCAGGGTTTTTGGTTTTTCTTCTTTTTTTTAAGCATTTCACTCCAAGCAAAGCAGGAGTGCCACTGATACAGAGAGTGAGAGAAACAGTGAAGACGGTTGTTTGGGAAAAAGATATAGAGAAGGACGGGGATCAAGATCAAGGCATCAGAAGATATCGATTGACATCACATTTGAATATTTGAAAATTATAGGGAAGTAAGTAAGAGGAAAGGAGTTCCAGTGTCGGGAGGTGCGAGAGAAGAATGTATTGGAGTAGAAGAAGCGGTTACATTTAACTGTTACGACAGGGAAAGGGTGGGACCGAAATGCCAACCAAGCAGCATACTTAAATTCATGCATTTTGGCAACCAGTGAAAGTAGCTCGTCAGAGCAGTTGCTATGAAAATACTTGTAGAAAAGACAGAGCGAAGCCACAGCACGTCTTTAAGAAAGTAACTGGAGACAAGATGCCAGATCAGGACCTATCACATTGCATATTCGTCTCTGGTTTTTGTCGAAGACCTCGAAATGAAAAGTGAGGGCAGTATTCAATGCATGGGCGAATGATTTAATTGTAGCTTGTGGACTCAGGCGAGTAAAAACTTCTGGGGTGACACAGAGAACTAACTTTCCTTGTGGTCGATAAAGTTATTGATTAAATGTAATCGTTACACCCGAGGTCAGTGGAAAGCGTGAGGCCAAGAAGGCGTAGAGAGGCGTTCTGGTGAAGTTGAGCATCAGCCATTCTGATGGAGGCAAGGATGGTTCTCTATGGTGGGTAAATGAGAGCAGTTTCATTTTGGAGGCATTAAAATTTACAAGGCGTTTCTTGCCCCCAGTCAACCACAGATTGGAGGTCATTTTTGAGACCAACAACCAGGTTAGTTTTGTCAACGATGACGGATTTACGATTGAGGCAGGAGTAAATAGTAGTGTCGTCTGCGTAGATGCCTACATACAAGAATTCATTTTTTACTCAATAATTTCAATTTCGTCATTAAACGCTATTAAATACTGAAATAAGAAGTTAGAACAAATCAAAGAGTACTTTTATAGAAGGACAAATATATTACATAAAGTTTTTAATTTCACATATTAGAACAGATATATCTCTGTCAAAATGGAGTTTCGGCAACTCAAGGAGGGATCTTTTTTTTGCTTTTCGTGAATAATTTTAATCGCGACTATTTTTGTAGACACCAACAATAGTCAGTCATCATGATTGTGTTTCACCTGTCTTTATACTTAAACTCTATGGTATTGATTACATTTTTTCCCTTGCTCATCACATATTTTACCAGGATTTTCAGAGAAGCTCGTCTCGCAATAGCTTCATAATGTGTGCACCTTCAAAGGCACCAGACTTAATTTTCTCACAAGACAAGTCAAAGTATTTTCTGATTTTTGAAACGGTCATCATCCTGTTCCAAGGCTTTCACAAACTGCTTCATCGGCCCACGCTTGATATGCAATGATGTAATCAAATGGTTCCTGGGATTGAGCAGCGGCCACTTTAAGAGATTCTTCTTTCCGTTTGTGAACGCCCTTCTGTTTGGCCATGGCTTTCGTATCCATTGGTCATTTTGCACGATTGCCCTAAAGACACAAAATAAACGATATTCGGTATAACTAACAATGACTATCAAGTTCGCGTATATACTCCAGTTGAGCTCCGTAAACCACATCTTTTCAAGCCTTATTTTCATACAGACGTAGTTTTTCTGTGACGTTACAGAATGTCCATTCAACATAGAAGCAAACACATTGGCATTATGAAGCAAGACACACTTAAGACTAGCATTTGCGCTATCTATAAAAAGCCATATTTCTAGATTTTTCTGTGGCCAATCTGGGGATCAACAGACCTCTCAGTTTATAACAAGATCCGGATCTTCACACGCCAACGTCAAGTTGGTCCTACTATACGGCTCAGAAACCTGGCGGGTAGCCAAAACCAACACCCACAAACTTCACCACAGCCACAGCAGCGATGGCCAAATTGGAAAGAGTGTGGAAGAGCAACATCAGCTTCTATGTTCAAACTCTATAAATCGCTGGTCGTATCCGTCCTCCTCTACGGGTGCGAAACTTGGACAATCCTGGTTGCGGTATGATTATGTACGGAGCAAGGTCAAAATCTGGTGGGCCGAAAGGAATCACTCCTCGCCACTAGTAAGCGTCGTAAGACGGTATGGTTTAGCCACGTCGCACGGCAAAACAATCTGTGCAAGAGCATCAGGCAAGGCACGGTTGAAGGCAGACGTAGGCGGGGACGACAATGTGAAAGCTTGTCAAACGAAAACATCAAAGAGTAGACGAACATGTCAATGACGGAACTTCTGAGAGCCATCACCAACAGATCATCCTGTAAGAAGTTGTCTGTTTCTTCTGCCCTAAAAAACACCGATGATTGAAGAAGCCAAAGTAATGATGATGATGATAATGAATTATTCATTTATTTAACTTCTTTATATGTTTCAATTATATATATATATATATATATATGCAGAAATATAGTCTTAAAGTGTGCTATATTTATGGGGTAAAGTGCTCAATATCAGAGATAGAGCGTGTGTAAATATAAAAGTGGACATGGAAGTCAGCACTTAGAGGCGACAGTCTGTTTCATGCTAGTGCAATCGCCTGACGATTGCACTAGCATGAAACAGACTGTCGCCTCTAAGTGCTGACTTCCATGTCCACTTTTATATATATATATATATATATATATATATATATATATATATATATGTGTGTGTGTGTGTGTGTGTGTGTGTGTGTGTAGGTAGGTAGGTAGGTACAGAGAGAGACAGAGAGAGAGAGAGAGAATGTAGTTGTAGGAATCAACAATGCATGTCTGATTCACGCCTCAAGCGATTTGCTGATTATCGTCAAAGGCATGGTCATTGGAGGGTGAAACTGCCAGTTACCGTGCAATGTTGTCTTTCATGCCTAAGCTATTTTTATCTAGAAACACTCATCTTCAATATGGAAATCATTTCTCCCAATATATATATATATATATATATATATATATATATATATATATATATATATATCACAATTTCCATGGAAAGTGTTCAGACTAACTATTTTTCTAAGTTACACCAGTTCTTAGTTCTTATATTCCTTAGTTCAATCTTCATGCCATATTCCATCGGCTTATGATATATATATATATATATATATATATATATATATATATATATATATAAAGAGGGAGAGGGTGAGAGAGAGAGGGGGGGTAGATAAATTAAAAACCTGAGTTTAAAAAGGTCCAATCGTTTCTATAGGAAAATATAGAAACAGTCAGTGAAAAAAAGAAAGAAAGAAAGAAAACGAAAGAAAGACATGTATATCTGAATTCGAAAATGGATATAGGCATTTGATGAAACTGGTGTAGACATATAGGTATGTAAACTAATCTGTAACAGGTTGATGGAATATCACAAAGGTGTGCATGTCCTATTGGATAACCCCATCCACACACACAAAGCGAGATATGTATTCTTTTCAAAGATCCGTTGTAACCCAGGCTGAATTTAAAAACCGGCGCACGCTTTACTCTGATTGGACGAAAGTAAAAGCAGGCGGAACGAATATGCGAAGGTAAGAAGCGGCGTTGGGCAGGCGTGGGGCACGGGCAGGTGTCCAGGCGTCGGTATATAGGTATGTATTCAAAAGAGAGATAAAAAGCCAGCGAGCGAACGAGCGAGCGAAAGAAAAAGCTCACCTGTCCAGGATTTAGGGATAATAAAAATGAGGGTTTATCTATATTATTTTTGCGTGTGTTGGGTGGGGGTGGAGAGTAAACAACAAGAAAAGGAGAGAAAGAAAGGAGAGCTTTACCCTGAATCCTTCTCCCGAAATAATATATCACCCCAAGCAAGGCAATAAAAAACGCTAAGATGCAATGTGGGGTGGGGTTGAGGGGGGGTAGAATAAAACAATAAAAAACGGGATATAAAGAAACAAAAGCTGACGAATGACATTATGTTTACATTTTTGAAAATCGTATTTGACAAGAATGCAAGAATCGTGTTTCAAAAACGCGAAGAAACTGTTAGCACAGAACATGCGGTTACGGCGTTCAATTGACGGCGAGATGACCGATGACGTTGCAGATTCTTTGTCGAGAATCTCTAGATAAATAGCAAAAGCACCAGAACAGATCTGGCAGCAATATTTAATTCCTGGGTGAATGGAAGACTTCTCAATGTATAAGGTAAAGAATGCCAAGTAAAATTGCCAAGAACGACATCGAGAACCGATTTTTCTAGTAGCAGACCTAACAACTGCTTCTATATAACTGTTCCACTTTCATGTCATTAGAAAGGGTAAGACCAAGAAGTTGCAGTGAGTTCCTCCCTTGGAGGTTAGCATCAGCCATGCTGCTGGAAGACAGAACGGCTTCTTTAACGTGGTTAATAGAAAGAAGTTTCATTTTGGAGGCGTTGAAATCACAAGCTTTGTCTTACCTCAATTGGAACGTTGAATTCCAGTAGAATTTTTAAAAAGTACTGAAGTAGAAAAATACTTCCATTCACTCTTTCTTTCTGTCTGTTTTTCTATCGGAGTGAGACAGAGTGATAGAGATAGAGAATAGAGAGAGGGGGACAGAGAAAATATATGAATGCGTATATATTCGCTTCAGTCAGAATGTTCCTGCTCTCGCTCTTTCTTTCTTCTGCTTCCTCTCGCTCTTTCTTTCTTCCGCTTCTCTCTCTCTCTCTTTTTCTTTCCTCCTCTTCTTTCCCTCTACCTTTCTTCCTCTTGCTTTTTCTTTCTTCCGCTTCCCTCTTTTTTCTTCCGCTTCCTCCCCCCTTTCTTTCCTCCTCATCTCTCCCTCTTCCTTTCCTCTGCTTCTCTCACTCTTTCTTTTTTCCTCTCCTTCTTTCTTTCTTTCGCTACCTCTCCATCTTTTTTCCTCCGCTTTCTTCACCCTTTCTTTCCTCCTCTTCTCTCTCTCTTTCTTTCCTCTGCTTCGCTCACTCTTTCTTTTTCCTCCTCTTCTTTCTTTCTTCCGCTACCTCTCCATCTTTTTTCCTCCGCTTTCTTCACCCTTTCTTTCCTCCTCTTCTCTCTCTCTTTCTTTCCTCTGCTTCTCTCACTCTTTCTTTTTTCCTCTTCTTCTTTCTTTCTTCCGCTACCTCTCCATCTTTTTTCCTCCGCTTTCTTCACCCTTTCTTTCCTCCTCTTCTCTCTCTCTTTCTTTCCTCTGCTTCTCTCACTCTTTCTTTTTTCCTCTTCTTCTTTCTTTCTTCCGCTACCTCTCCATCTTCTTTTTCCTCCACTTTCTTCACCCTTTCTTTCCTCCTCTTCTCTCCCTCTTTCTTTCCTCTGCTTCTCTCACTCTTTCTTCTTTCATCTTCTTCTTTCTTTCTTCCGCTACATCGCCATCTTTTTTTCCTCCGCTTTCTTCACCCTTTCTTTCCTGCTCTTCTCTCCCTCTTTCTTTCCCTTGCTTCTCCCACTCTTTCTTTTTTCTTCCTCCTTTTTCTTTCTTCTGCTACCTCTTCTCTCCCTTTTCCTTTCTTCCTCTTCCTCTTTCTTTCTTCCTCTATCTCTCCCTCTTTCTTTCTTCCTCTATCTCTCCATCTTTCTTCCTTCCTTTCTTCCTCTCCCTCTTTCTTTCTTCCTCTTCTCTTCCTCTTTCTTTCCTCCTTTTCTCTCCCTCTTCTCTCAAAACATACGCGCTATTTCCATGGCAAATGCTCTGACAAGCGCTATATCTTTTAGTACCCCTAGTTCAGATCTTTTCAGCCAAGATCCGCCTTGCTCCGACCGCAGGGCCGAAGCCGCATCATTCTCTTCGTATTCCATTTGCAAGGAGGAGGTTCGACTCAGTATCTTCACAAGAACCGCTACTTTATTAAACAGACTGCCGCTTGGATGTTTCTCCGACCACTACAATGTTAATCTGTCCTCCATATTATTATAATCTTCACTCCCTACATCCTCCTCTTATATCCATACCACTCACATCATTCAGTAAACCTCTACCTTGACAGTCTCTTAAGCCTTGTATTAAGTAAACATTATTAAAAACAAAAAACAGCTAATTATTGTACTTTATCAATGTTAAGTTTGGAAGATGATTACTGCTATTACTTGCATGGGAGACTGGTTTGGTTTGTTTCATGGCATATCAAGACCTCAATGGATTATTTAATACCGATAATATTTTTATTTCTGGTAATATTTTTCCAAAAATGTATTGCTGGTATTAAAATCTATTTTTACACTTTTATAGTGCTTTGACCCCATTTTAGGGGTTAACTATTTGCCTATAGTTGGGATCCTAACAGGTGAACCAAGGAACACCAGCAATTAAAAGGTGGTTCCACGCTCCTCAAAACCTCCTGGTCAGAGGCCTCATTTGGGAGGGTGTCTTACCCCGCAGAAGAGGTGTAGCCGGTGTATTCTGAAGGCGGATGGGAGTGGTTTTCTCTCCTATGTTTGTGGTATGCCAATACTATTTTGTACAGATACAGGTTCCGACTGGAATCATCATGTCGGTGGGAATTTGGCTTCTACTTCTTGTATGTATTGCATCACTTCAGGACTTAGGCGATCATGGCTCTCCAGAGCTCCTTTTCCATTGTGGTCCTTGACAATTTTCCTCCTTTGCTAAGGTTCCCGCATCCCTTCAGGACATAAGCGACCATGGCTCTCCACAGCTTCTTACCCATTGTGGTCCTTAGCGGTTTTCACCCTTTTCTAAGGCTCTCGCATCCCTTCAGGACATAAGCGACCATGGCTCTCCACAGCTTCTTACTCATTGTGGTCCTTAACAGTTTTCTCCCTTTGCTAAGGCTCACGCCCCTGTTCCGCCATCAGTTCAAACAAGCTCATCTGGTAAATGGCTTCCCCAATCTATCTTGTCCTCAATATGCCTCGTGAGGGTTAATTTTCCAAGCCCTCCTTCCTCATTATGTGTCTAAGGAATTTCAGTTGTTTTTCCCTGATTCTGCGCATAAGTCTTCTTTCTGTTGCCATTTTATTTTAGACTTCCTTATTACTTACTCGCTCCGATCATGGAATTCTCAGTATCCTTCTGTAGAACCACAATTCTGCTGACTTCATTTTCTCCCTCACCCGTCGGAAGATTATCCAACATTTACTGCCGTATAAGAGGATGGATATTATATAACGATCTAGCACTCTTTTCTTTGTTTCTATCAAAATGTTTCCGTTCCTCGGCGCCTTGCTTCATTTTTGGAACAGTTCTTTCGCTCGTCCAATGCGTGTTCGAATCTCGGTATTATGGCTCTACACAGCTTCTTACCCATTGTGGTCCTTTCCAGTTTTCTCCCTTTGCTAAGACTCTCGCATCCCTTCAGGACATAAGCGACCATAACTCTCCACAGCTTCTTAACCATTGTGGTCCTTAAATATCAATGCAGTTTCATCTGCGTATCTGAAGATTATGCCCACAGATAATGAATCCTAGTTGGACCTCCACTTCTCTTTTATAGTGTCACTATAGAGGTTGAATAAATATTATTATTATTTTTGCCCCGTTCTTTTCTTTCTTTTGTTATTGTTTATTGCAAACATAGTCCATTATTTTTCTTGGGAATTTCTGTTAATTGCATCTATGGAAGATAAAAGTGCTCAACGTCTCCTGCCAATACCTCATAAATAATGGACTATTCTGTTTTGATTACATGGAAAGAGGGAAAAGACACTACTTGGTTTCAGTGAGAAAATGAAAAAAAAGAAACAAACAAACAAAAAAAGGAAGATAAAAGTGCTCAATTTCTCCTGCCAATACCTCATAAATAATGGACTATTCTGTTTTGATCACGTGGAAAGAGGGAAATGACATGACTTGTTTTCAGTGAGAAAATGAATTAAATAAAGAAATAAGATAGAAGTGTTTAACGGCTGTTTCAGGGAAATGGTAAAAGAGGTCAATTTAAAATCTTTTCATTTGTACCCACTTCTTAAAATAACAGCCAGCTTTTATATTTAGGGTTGTTATTGCAATATTTTGTTAAAGTTTTTAAGCTCAAATGTTTGAATGGTATGCGGTAGGGGAATTATTACGCATATTTTGTTGTCGTAGAACCCGCCATGAGTTTATCCAGTCATTAATTGAGGAATGAAAATTCATCAAAAAATTCAAATAAGAAAATTTTCAAGGAGCAAAATAAGAAGATTCAATCACGGGAATTTTTCACGGGCCTTTATTATGACTGGGGAAATATATTTGATGAGTCCTACGACTAATGGAATAGCCGAAAGCGCTTGAATATATGGAAAATTTTGAGGGTTTTTAAATACTTTATGTCCAGAAAAGAAAACACTTGAACGAATGAAGAGGAAAAAAATGAATAAAAAACTTAATCATAGTACTAAGCCTGTCACCCTTAACTAAATATATATGTGGGGGGGGGGGGGGTACAAATATATAGAATAATAGGAAAGAACTGTTAGGTTAGTGAAAATGCAAACCCTACCGCCCTTTATTAAAATGATTGCTTTTCTCCGTTTCCACAGAAATTAATATTACGAATGTATATGCTTATAAAGCTCCATAAATTTAAAAAATTGTTATTCCAAAATTTGTTATTCCAAAATTCGCTTGAGGATGAAACAGAACTAGGTACTTTAATTTAATTTAATTTCTCTAATTAAATTGAAGTTTTTTAGTTTCGGTTTTTAAAACATGAGAACTCTTAGGTAGCGATGGAATCATATTTTTTAAAAAATTATTATAATATATATATATATATATATATATATATATATATATATATATATATATATATATATATATACCGGTTGTAACAGAAAACTTGTCCAAATCGTGTAACAGAAAAATTGTTACATTAAGCTTTGAATAGTTGTATCTTAGAAATGATTAAAGATATCTTACTGGAATTCTCCGAGGTTTTTATAACACTATTGGACATTAAATTGAGCAGTAAAAATGTACAATTACTCTCCAAGCTTAACAGAATAATCGAAAATGGCATGTTCATCATTAATTGATCAGAGCTAAGGATCGGAAGTTCATGAAGGATTGAAATAAAGTTCAATTATTTATATATATATATATATATATATATATATATATATATATATATATATATATATATATATATATGAAGTTCAGTTATATATATATATATATATATATTATTTCAAGATCATTTTCCAACTTATTCAAGGTGATCTTCGCCCTCTCTAACATTCTAACTTTCTGTCCTGAAGTAACACATACGATTTCATCTTCAAGTCTTTTTCTCACTGCTCTTTGGACTGTCATAGCTGAAACTCCCCCCTATGTGCCAAATTTGGATCTGTTCCAATTGATTTCTTTAGCTTTAAGTTGAAATAATGATTCCCTTTCTTATTGTGACCTCCTGATCCAGTTTTCCTCTCTACTGTTTGCCCCTTTTTAAACTTATTCACTGTTTCCTTGATGCTTCTTGAATTAACTTTGAAGATGGAAGCCAGAGTATGAAAGGCTTCAGTAATTTACTGAAGGCTTGAGTAATTTTTCCTCTCACCATTGCTCAGTTAAGAAGACAGTAGAGCAGACACAAAATGATTTTAACCGGTTCTATTTCTAGCTTAATAACTTTTTCAGTGATTCTTACGTCAAATGGTATCAAGATGGCTAACCGTCTTATCTAAAAACCAGGAAAAGAGAAACTCAGTTAGTTTAGTGATTTTTTAGAGATTAAGCCTTTTGTTGGATGGACAATTACGCTGTTACACGATTTAGACAATTTTGCTGTTACACATGATATATATATATATATATATATATATATATATATATATATGCGTGCGTATGTGTAAGCGTGATCGTGCGCGTGCGTTCTCTGGCGCATGCGCAGTAGCAATATGTATGTTATTTTGTCAGTTTAAAACCTGAGAAAGATAACGTACTAAATGACTCTATCGTATTGAAACCTGAAAATGTTTCCGACTTGTCTTTTCTTTTTTTTTTTTTTATTTTACCCAGTTTTGGAACGAGTGTTGCGGCATAACAAAGAAGAAGGTGTTGGTTGGGGTCCAGGTTCGATCCGGTCAAGCCGTCTAAGCTCATTCCCCTCATAGACATCTTGCGAAATAGGGAGCAAGGTTACATCCGGCACAGCCCAACCTTTTCCACATCCTACGTGCACTCAAATTTTATTTGTCGGGTAAAGGGAAGCCCAGAGTTAAGGGCTTAGGGCTCAAGAACGGATGATAAAGAAGAGCACTTCCTTATTCCTTATACCGTGCCACGCCTACCTGAAAGATTCACAGACGAAAAAAAATAGACATATGAACAACACAGACGGTGGAGTCATTAAGAAGTATTTGGCTCTGCCCTCACTGCACCCTGAAATCTTTTTTTGTATTTTTTTTAATCATACTTCGTAGCTTAACCGTAAAAAGAAAAAGACAGGGAGAATTTCGTTTTCGTTATCGAACGAAGGTCATGTCTTGTTCTGTTAAATTTCTTTCTCTGTTTGGTAAATATTAGAGCTTAACACGTATTTATAAATTAGGAAATGTAAGGAGATCCGAAGGCGTATTGGGATCGCCAAAGATGCCTTCCAAAAGCTAATCAGAACATTAAGAGATAGAAAAACTTCGCTAGAAACAAAGGAAAGCTGGGATACTGTGAATTTCATTCTCGTTACTAAAATGGGGAAATGTTTACTTGCTCAAGGTCACTGTCTCTCAATGTTGCCACTTGGTCATGTCTGGCAATACGCACTTCAAAAATTCCCGTTTTGGGGGGTCACCCTATATTAAAACTTATTAAAATTTTAAAAATTTGTAGGTCTGATGAATTGGATCGTAATTACGAATCCAATGTAATAAATTATAACCATGGAATATATGGAATATTAGTGATTTAGTCTTTTTATTATATATATATATATATTTAAAGACATTTATATTATGTTTAACGTTCTTTTTATAGATACAAGTATTTAAGCAAATGCTCTGTTTTATAATAAACAGTATTAAATAACATTTACCGGCCTTATTATAAAACAGAGCATTTGCTTAAATACTTGTATCTATAAAAAGAACGTTAAACATAATATAAATGTCTTTAAATAAATTGTCGGACTATGTCCAATTCTAAAATATATATATATATATATATATATATATATATATATATATATATATATATATACGATGTGTAAATTGTCGTCATTTTATATTTTTAATTTCACGCATGCTCGTTGTTTGTTTGTTTTTTTATTTTGTCGACTACACAGTGTAGTAGGGTCAGTTGAAAAAAGGAGTACCATGACGCAATTCACTCCACCGGAAATTTGGAAACGGTCTGCTGTACTGCTTGGCATTCGCGCCGGAAGCTCCAATTCGGAGCTTTGAGAGAGTTTGGGTGTCAATCCGTTTACAGTGCAAAGGATTTGGAAAGAGTTGGATGGCATATCCAGTCAACATCATGGTGTTTGAAATGATCAATAGTGATGGCAAAAGTATGCCTCCATCCTTCTTTCCACAATTATTAACGACAAGTGAGGACGACACAAATTGACGACAGTCATGTAGTGACCATGGAAGTATATATATATATATATATATTTTTTTTTTTTATAATTTCCTCACAAGCAAGGCGATAATGCTATTAAGACACAATCAGAACATAACATATACACTAAAAAGATTATATTGGTGGGAAATACGGTAGAAAGTTTTCAGAACGTTTTCAGAAAGAGATAGTTGGAAATTTCTAGAGCACATAATGAAAAAAGAGAACTTGGCGAATTTGATACTCACAAGACTGATTGAAAGTCAAGAGGGGACAACGGAAAGTAACGCATAGTCTACTTAGCGAGCTCGGGTAAATGGATGGCAGAATTGCCCTGAGGAAAAAACTTTATTAAAATCTACAAAGGACAGGAAATCATGGAGAGCCATGATCGCCAACATCTTACTTACGGCCATTTCGCGTTGAAACACCGGTTCCCGTATGATCGCCAAAGTTATGCAACGTCGAGCCTGTTCAGTACCTAGATGACTGACCGCTTGGGAATACCAGGTGCTGTAAGTATGGATGTGCGGGTGGTGTAATGTATAACGACTTGGAATGAGAAGCTGAGTTCGAATCCAAGTTGGGTTCATTACATGCACTTACGCGCAAATCCCCTTGGGAAAGATATGAATCCACCTTTTCTTCTCAGTCTATGGGTTAAATAGTAAGGCTAGTATCTGAACATTATTATTATTATCTCAAAAAAAGTTAATACAATATTCAGTAGCAAAAAAAAAAAAAATTCTTACAATCCCCAAAATATACTTTAACCTACAAAAAGTTGATAATCCATAAAAAATGAATGAAAAGATAAAGTCCCGAAGGAACACGGCACATAGAAAAATACGGTTGATGTGTCTGTCTTGAGACATAAAATAAAATAAAAGGCTGCCATTCCAAATAGGCGTGGCTCCGATGTGATGGAAGAATAGATATGAGAAGAGTTCTACCTGGAACAGGCACGGGGGTCTAAGCATCCCCTATTTCTTGGCCGAAGAAGAGATTTAAAGGGAGTTTTAAAAAATAGGAAGGCCGAGAAGAATTAAAAATAGATAGATAGATAGATAGATAGATAGATAGATATGAACAAACTGAAGGAGACAGATCTGAACTGGGAGAGAGAGAGAGAGAGAGAGAGAGAGAAAGGGGTGATGAATTGTCTGAGTTACATAGATAGATCTATAGATAGATAGATAGATAGATAGATATGAACAAACTGAAATAGATAGATAGATAGATAGATAATGAACTAACTGAAATAGATAGATAGATAGATAGATAGATAGATAGATATATAGATAGATATGAACAGACTCTGATATGAAAAGATTAAGATAGATAGATAGATAGATAGATAGATAGATAGATAGATATGAACAGACTGAAGCAGACAGATCTGAACTGAGAGAGAGAGAGAGAGAGAGAAGGGCGAGATGAATTGTCTGAGTTGCATAAATAGGAAGAATAGATAGATAGATAGATAGATAGATAGATAGATTGAAGCAGACATATCTGAACTGAGAAAGAGAGAGAGAGAGAAAGAGAGAGAGAGAGAGACAGAAGAGGGAGATGAATTATCTGAGTTCCATAGATAAATGTAAGCAGTAAAAAGTACTGTATGGAAAGTCCATGATTTAAGATAAAAATTAACCTTGCGAATGCATTTTCAATTGTTTCAAGAGCTGCCTTTTTTCCAGTGAATATTATTTTCATCGGGAGAAGGTTACCAAAACAAGTATTAGTTTACCCTCAATAACCTCTCCAACAACAAATTAACACGAAAGACACCATTTTGGGTGTCTCAGGTACTGTAACATTCAACCCAACTTTCAATGACAACACCGTCTGGTTTATGTTAATGCCAGTGTCATAAATTCTAGCCTCCTCTTTTTAACGCCTATCAGTCTATGAAGCTGACTGGCTCAGTCTACTTATATCATTCTTAGTGTTGTCATATATATTTCAATGTTCTTATCTATCTCCGACTCTTCATAGACAGATCTGTTCATATCAACGTATTCCTGTCGGTTTGTAAATATCCACCTACCTATTTGGCTATATCAGTCTCCTGGATGTTCGTTACGTATGCAAATATTTATGCATGATAGGGCCTGTGTCTGGTGTGTTAGAGCGTTCGCTATATGCTTATGTGACCCGGATTCGAATCTGTCGGATATGACTTCCTGATGTTATCGGTTTGGGGCAAATTTCAGCGTGCGGCGACTTTGGAGAATCGATTTTCCAAGCGTAGCTTAGCTGCGGCACAAGGCCGAAAGTATGGGGCACCCAGTGAGGATCGAACTCACTACTCATTCATAATCGTGCTAGCGAGATAAGCCTGCTGACCATTAAACCAGACCACTAGTTGACACAATGCTTGTGACTTAAATTGGGTAAAACGAACTGACCGGTAGCACTAAGTCATCGTGGCTGAGGATTAGAGCGTACAGGTCTGTCAAACTATTGAACATTATACGATCTATCTCAGAAACTGTAACTAAGAGCTGTGGGGGTAATTCAGTTCGCCCGTCGTTTGCGATGACTGCTTTCGTCCAGTCCTCCGGTCTACAAACTGAGCTGTCGCTAGTGACCTCTTATTCGCTCAGTCTCGTTAGTACGCCGTCACGCCAACAATGCGTTCTCTCCCGTCTTCCTCCCAGACTCGCTATTTTTGCCCGCGTCGGGGGCAACTACAATTTGCATACAAGACTTACTTCTCGTTCGCCCGAAACTTCCGTTTTTTTTGTTTTTTAAAATTCAAGCTGGTTTGAATTCTTAGTCTTTTTATATTATTAATTTTGTCCCTGCACGTCCGCCCGCGATCTTTCAACAGGACCTGACACGCCAAGCAAATTCGCTTTGCGGGAGATAAGTCTTCTCGTTCCTCACTATCTGCTCAGAATAATTGCAGTATCAACCACTGGTGGGCTTTGTTGGTTTTACAATAAACACAAATATGCCTGAGCAGGCGTCTTCAACAGGGACTTGATAACCAACCTAGCAGACGAATGTGCTCAGAAACGAGTGGCCGGGCATTATGTATGCATATCAGATCACTCTGTAACCCAGTCGCATTATTGGTTTAATGGCGACTAAACCACTTCCGCCACCAGGCTTTTCTGGCGAAGACAGTGGCTAGACACCGAAAAGGATTAAAAATGAAACAGCTGGATGAATCTTTTCGGGGAATTAACGGTGTTCTAGCAGAAATACCGGAAGTAGAAATACCTGGGCTATTATCAAAGCCTGCATAAACACTGAGAATATTTGACCTCCTTTGCTTTCCTTAACACTTTTATCCTTGCGTTCCTGAACAATTGTAACACTTCTGCCTGAGCTCCTGAGTCAAAATTCGCAAATAACTGGTATATATTTCACGGTAGATATAAAAATAGTTACAAGTGTTTATCCACCGGTGGCTGGATATTATGTAATTTTTCTCTCCCACTATTCAACCGGTTGCTGGGCATTACGTCATTTTTCTCTACTACCGGTAAAGCGGTGATCAGGACTCAAAAGTTTAAGGCATCCATCTAGAAAGAAAACTTTTATGTGAAACGTGCGGCTTTGACAGTATCCAAAGATGTTAATTGGATCTACTTTTTGGCTACATGCTGTTCTGATTAGAGAGCAGATTTGACCCCGTACAACGTCTTTATCCACTTAAAAAATTCATGAACTGGTATTGCATGCTACTGTAAGTTAATATCATGTGATGTTCATACGACTTGGCAACCATTATGTTTGTATTCATATGTGCTTAATGCCATGCAAATCATCGTACGACCTGGCGGAAGAATTTTGAACGAAAACCTTTCCATGTTCAAAATTCTTCCGCAAGGTGACTTCTTGATTCTATCGGTCTGGGGGAGGCGATCCCAGCGTCCACAAAAATAAGCCTGATTACAACAACGTCCGTGTGTCTGGTGTTTTCAATTTTAATACCAGAGATTTAAAAAGTTTGTTAGGTTTAAAGAGAATCAGCCGTTAAAGAAACAACTGAGTCGTACACAATGATTTTCTTGTGATGGTCTTACTCAACATCTAGGTTACAGACACCACGTTTAACAGGTAGACACCCATCACATATGTATGTATGTAGGTATGAATTTTAAATGATACAGAGCAGCGCTTCTCAGCCTATTTCAGTCCATGGATCATATTTTTCTTAAAATTTCAAATGGACCATTGCTACTTTTATTTTTAGGCTGTCCAATTTTCACACTAAAATACTCAGTGAAAAGACAAAGTAGTCTATTTACATTTTAAAATTGATTTTAGTAAGCAAGGATAATCACAGAATATCAAAATCAATTTTGATGATGTCATTCAGGCTTAGTTCATTCAGCTAGTGACTTCTGATACAATACATCATAATCAATTTAATGATCTCATTCATTCTTAGACCATTCAACTAGTGACGACCTTGATCTTGGTGTTTCTGATACAAGATATCCGAACCAATTTTGATGATGTCATTCAGTCTTAGTCCATTCAACTAAGGACTATCTTGATCTTGGTGTTTCTGCCACAATATATCATAATCAATTTTGAGGATGTCATTCAGTCTTATTCCATTCAACTAGTGACTACCTTGATCTTGATGTTTCTGACACAAGATATCATTAACAATTTTGATGGTGTCATTCAGTCTTAGGCCGTTCAGCTAGTGACTACCTTGATCTTGGTGTTTTTGACACAAGATATACTAACCAATTTTGATGGTATCATCCAGTCTTAGTCTGATAGTTCCTCTGCAGTTGAGATCTAATTTATTTATTTATTTACTTTTAAGAATTTCATCCCAAGCAAGGTGGGATGCCACTAGCACACAAGGGGTTACAGAGAGTGGGAGCGAGTGTAAAGTAGCGTGATATATCTATTTTATTGCTTTTCGTACTAAAAACATCCACAACAGCCGAAAAGTATTTTGAAAAATAATAAAAATAATAAATACTTTATTTCTATAAATTAGATATATCAAATTTATTCTCAAACATTATTGTCTAGTGATCTATTAATATAGAAATAATTTTTATATGAATGAAAAAATTATATCATATATAGTATATATAACATTTATATATATACATAATAAATATATATATGATAAAAAATAAAATAATATAGCACTGCATAATACGTAATTAATTTTGACATTTTCTAATATAATGGACATGTGTGTAATTAAAAAAAAATATTTTTAACTCTTGAAAGTATGAATAATTTAGATACATTTTTGTGAAATGGCTATAGTTTTTTATAGCTACGAATTCTCTGGGCCACTAGAAATGCTATGTGAACAACCAGTGGTCCACCGGAACAAACAAATCGACCACAGGGAGATTCGAACCTGGATCTCATGGAGAGAAAGCGAATGTTCAACCACTTGACCATGCGCCATATACATATACATATTCATACATATATACACATATGCAGACATACGTACACATCCATACACTTATATACAAACATAGGTTAATTCTTCAGAGTTTATATATATGTCTATATAAGTATTTATTCGAAAATTATAACATAAATATGTTATAAAAGCGCTACAAAAATAGCCATTTTGTTTCAACACTTCTGGTGTCTTATCAAGTGATGCTATTGAATATAGAATCTATATATAGGTTCTATAATCTATAATCAACACCATCACTTGATAAAACACCAGAGGCGTTGAAACAAAATGGTTATTTTGTAGTGATTTTATAACATATTTATGTTATAATTTTCGAATAAATAATTATATTTGCTCTACTCTGTATTGAGCACTCTTTTAAGAATAGTATTTTTTGGTTATTGGAATTTATTCCGTATATACCAATCCTAGACTTGGGTATATGTCTATATAAACACTTATATACAAACATATGTTTATTCTTCAGAGTTTATATATATATGTCTGTATAGACACTTATATACAGATATAGGTTTATTCTTCAGAGTTTATATATATATGTATATATAGATACTTATATACAAACATAGGTTTATTCTTCAGAGTTTATATATATATGTCTATATAGACACTTATATACAGACATAGGTTTATTCTTCAGAGTTTATATATATATGTCTATATAGACACTTATATACAGACATAGGTTTATTCTTCAGAGTTTATATATATATATATGTCTATATAGACACTTATATACAGACATAGGTTTATTCTTCAGAGTTTTCTTTCTACTAGGAAGGTTGTCAACCAAGCCTAAAAACACCAACATGGCACTAAGACCAATGCCTGAGACGAATCTTGGACATCAATTGGCAGTCTTGTACACCAGACACAAATCTTCTTCAACGTGCAAACAGAGCCAGCATAGAGAAACTGCTTCACCATAATCAAATGCGCTGGACAGGTCATCTGACATGGAGGATGATAGATTGCCCCAAAAATTTCTATAGTGTGCTGGTACAAGGTGATAGACCTGCTCATGTTTCAAGGATGTAATTAAATGTGACCTAAAGATTTTTGGCGTTAATGTTAAAGACCCAGAAACTGTCGCTGGGTAACGCTGAAACAATTCAGATCAGAAGAGAATTGAGCAGTCTAACAAAAAGTGCGCCATTCCGAAAGTAGAAATAGAATCTGTCCTAGAGCTAACAGCACACCAACACACTTGAATTATTTGTGGAAAAGTCACCCTTTCGGCTGCTGGTTCAGCCAGTCACGTGAGATCTCACCAGAGAGGTTAGGTGTAAATACCAGTGAAATGCAACCCTACTTAGCAAATCCTGCAGGTTACTTGGGCGAGATTTGTGACAGGGTTTGTGAGTCTGTTACGGGTCATAAACGTCATATGATTGTACACTGGGGCAGGCAAGTTTCGACATAGTTAACACAGACAAACTTTATGTCTGCCACGTGTGTAATTGTGGTTGTAAAAGAGAAGCTGGCCGTAGGAATAAATTACGGGCCGATAGCAGAGCTTTAGCTCAGGTATAAATGATAGAAATAATACAATTCTGAATGAAAAACACCACCAAAAAGCAACTAAGTGAAGATATGGTCGTCGTCGTCGTCTTCTTCTTCTTCTTCTTCTTCTTCTTCTTCTTCTTCTTCTTCTTCTTCTTCTTCTAAGAAGTGACAATCATCATGAAATAAATTAAGGCGTGAAGGCACTAAGTTCTTTCACGAGCATGCAACGTGTTGAGAAATGTCAAACAATGCTGCAAGCAAAGGGGAAATGCTTGATGCGGCAATCCATCAATTTACATGTGATGAACGTGGCAGAGTATATCTCTGCAATGCCTCGTTAGTCGCAAAAAGGGACATATTGGTAGACCTTTCACAAATGTCAATCTAGGCTGGAATATCTAAACATCCGGTTTTGTGTCAGAAGGCCTGCAGAAATTGCTCCGGTCTCACCCGTCACATGAGAACGCACGAGCAATCTGAACAGCGTTTACAAAACAGGACAGGCTCTGTACAGATCAATTCAGTTTGCCGTGTTTACAGTTAATATTGCAAGCCACATGCTGGTGCCATTTTCTAAAACTAAAAACCATAGATAAAAGTTATCAGCAATGTTAATATTCGTTTAACGAGTTGACATCCATCAGCTCTTGCAAAATATTTTAGATAGGTAATCAAAATATTTTACATAGCTAATCAAATTTAGATAGCTATCTATCTCAGCCTGTTCCTTTCTATCTATCTATCTATATATCTATCTCAGCCTATTCATTTCTACTTATCTATTTCAACCTGTTCTTATGTATGTATGTATGTATGTATGTATGTATCTATCTATCTATCTATCTATCTATCTATCTATCTATCTCAGTCTGTTATATTTTATCTATCTAGCTAGCTAGCTATCTCAGCCTGTTCATATCTATCTAAGTCTATCTCAGCCTATTCATTTCTACCTATCTATTTCAACCTGTTCTTATCTATCTATCTATCTATCTATCTATCTATCTATCTATCTATCTATCTATCTATCTCAGTTCAAATGTTGTATTTTTATGAATCTCACTCCGTCTAGAAATCTGTTCGTATCTATCGATTTCCTACAATTCACTGATTTTTATCAACCTATCAATCTGACAGAATCTGTTAGGATCTCCAAAATGTCTTCTCTCCCAGTTGTTGACGTCCGATTGCAGCACTATAAATAGCCATCAATCTATGCATCTGAATGTAAACACAAACTATACATATCCACTTACAGAATTTGGGAAGAACCCTATTTGGTTTCAGTCTTCGACCGGGGGCTGAATTTTTTTTTTTTACTTGTTCTTTGATTTCACATAGAGAAGCGAATACAGACTACTAAGCTCCGCCCTCCCTTCCCCAGTTTGATGTTATCTACTTTCTGGATCGAAAATAACATTTTATCTTAGGAAAGCTGTCTTGACGTGTTTAAGCTTCCAATTAATCTCGTGAATTGGCAAATGGCACCGAGTTAAAGATGCTCGTTAACAAAATATAGAAACTGACATATCATTGCCAAAACTCTTACTGACCTTCGTCATTATACTTCTCCAGTTTTTTCTCCTAAATATATACACTTGCCTTCAATATAAAACAAACGTTCACTTTCTAATCATGAGACCCGGGTTCGAATCATACCATGGACGATTTATCAAGTGACTTCTTGATTTTATCGGTCTGGGAGAGGCGATCCCAGCGTGCGGCACCTTTGGAAAGAACGGGAATTATTGTCTTCTTAACATCTATTTAGCAGAGCAGACTAGCCTCTTCAGCCGTGGTTGGCAACCAGTTTAAGAGAAGGACAACATTGTATTCAAAGCCGTAACCATAGCAACGATCTTTTTTGCTTAAAGAATCATCATGTATGTAGCCATGTATGTAACGTTTGCAAAGGTCTTTATGTTTATCTCTTAGATTATTTACATTATTCGGACTGTTGTCCTCATCTTCATTGCCATATTCACAACGTTTCGGCCGTTGTACGCGCCGGCCTTCTTCAGGCGATAGGAATTTCGAACCAAACCCTTAATTTCGTCCACCGGGGTAGTTCCACGTGCCATGCCTCTTCCAGATGTCTCAGTTATTTCCCTTTAACTCAACTCTCCAAGGTTTTTGGTTCACCACTGCTGCGGCCTGGTATTGAACCGGCAACTCTTTCGGACAAGTCACTGGATCTAACCAACGTATTTAAACACTGGGTCATGTGTCCTAAAGTAATGTTTTTTTTTTCTTATGATTTTGTTTTTCTGATCGTGATTAATGGTTTGGAGAAATAGTAATTATTTCATGAAAGGTGAATTTGTATATATATATATATATATATATATATATATATATATATATATATATATATATATTTGAGTAAATATATATATATATATATATATATATATATATATATATATATATATATATATATATATATATATATATATATGTATATATAAATAAAAAGGAAAGAACAGTAAGATATAAAATCCGGTGTTCTTATAGATATTTTTATTTTTACACAATAGTGCTCTATGTAAATTTAAATTTACAGAGCATTAATATTATAAATTAATAGATTTAAAATATGGTTTTACCGCTACACAGTGATGACCATGTTTCAGAAATGGAAGCTAAAGCCCCTGAATTTAATTTTGTTATTAAACCAAAGACATTGGTTCCATTTCCTCATCAAGCGAATTTTGGAGTAACTTACTTTTTAAAATTTACGGTTGTTAACGGCACAGGAAAGATTCATAGTTTGAGGGTTTCCAAGGTTACCGATAAATCCATTCATCTAGACAAGGGGTGGTAGAGGGTTCAATTTTTAATTTTCGTTGTCTCAGTTAATAGTTACATTTGAAAGCGGGGTTATGTTTAGGGATGGGTAGGGATGTATCTTTTAACAAATTCTGACATCCGCTAAATTCATGTCATCTGGGTTTATTTCTAACGGCAAAAATTCTTATGGTATTATTTCTATTTGTATATTTAAAGATTTTGAGGGACTGTTTAGGTTAGAATATGTTTTATCCACCTTTCTAAAAAGTTATTTTTAATATTTAATATACTATACTCCTAGTTAAAAACCAAGTAAATGTATTAGGATTACTTACAGTATTTAAAATTATTTATTCTTATCGAGTATAAGTAAATATTATTTTATTTTATTTTATTTTATGTAAACTTTATGACAATGACGGCAAAGGTGGTTAAATTATTTCACTAATTCAATAAACTTAGTATTATAAATGTATATATGTATGTATAAAGGACATTTAATTTAATTTGGTTTAATAACAAAATTAAATTCAGGGGCTTTAGCTTCCATTTCTGAAACATGGTCATCACTGTGTAGCGGTAAAACCATATTTTAAATCTATTAATTTATAATATATATATATATATATATATATATATATATATATATATATATATATATATATATATATATATATATGTATGTATGTATGTATATTGAAGCATGTTTCATTAAATAATATAGACAAGTTTTGTCTATTTATTTTATGTAAATTGAGTATAGAGTAAATTCCTGTTTCAGGGTTTACGATGTTATTCCTTTGTTTTGTTTTAAGTCACCTATTGTTTTTTTTTGTTTACCCAGTGCAAGGCCCAAGAGTTACTCAAGTTAGAGTGTTACTCTGTGGACCTATATTAGCGTAGAAAAGAACCATCGCTAAGCGTATTGAGCTGAAGCAGACTTTAAAAGGAACCGGAAACCTAATCCTAAACAGGAAACAAGAGTTGAAGCTCTGCTTATGTTCAAAATATTGGGGAGGTGTGTGAACCGGATGACAGGCAAAACTATTTACTACTATTAGTTATAATCAGTCTTCTGTTCATTTTAGCTAAATTCTTTTCAAATCTAGATGTGATAGAATCTGTAATATAATAAGTCTATTTTTATTAATTTTGTTTATATCGTTCATTCTTTCATTTTAAAAATGGTGAGCTTTCTCTTTCGCGTTAAATTTGAAATATTTAGGATATTGTAGGATCTTAAAATTCAGCATATTTCTCATCAACATGAGGTCTACGAAATCAAAATGCTTTTAAATAGAGTCCATCAATTATTCCGGATTTTGTTCTGCTTTTATGGTGTGAATAGAAATTTATGATATCATTTTTTATTAGTAGATTTACAATAGACACTAAATTTTAGGGCATTGTTTAGTCTGATATCGAGGAAATGTAATGTAATCTTTCTGTTTCATAAATAAATTCTATTTTACGATCGACAAGATCAGGTAATATTGTTTTGCAAGGATATATTAACAGTATATCGGAAATATTTTAGTTGTTTATGTAAAAACTCTGAAAAGTACAAGATTCAAGAAACTCTATGAAAGAACCAGCTAAAAACTCCGCAAAGAGGTGATCTCATCGGTAGCCCGAACTTTATCCCTCTGTTAATGAGAAGGATGTCCGGGGAGAGCATCATGGTCAGTTGACAGGAAGTTTTGGCTGCGTGAGAGTTACATCTACATACTTGCGAATACCTCCAGTGGACACCCGTTTGAGAGGAATGGTTTACCTGACACGAAGGAATTTCTTACCGGGTTCCACCTGCAAGAGTATGCAATGATATTTTTTATCAAAACCTGGCACGATGTGGTGCACATTTGACTGTTACGCATTAATATATATATATATATATATATATATATATATATATATATATATATATATATATATATATATATATATGTATAATATTTAAATTATATATATATATGTAAGTATATATATCATTTAAATATTATATATATATATATATATAATATTTAAATATATATGTATATATATATATAATATTTAAATGATATATATATGTATATATAACATTTAAATGATATATATATTTGATAACAATTAAATGATATATATGTATATATATATAATATTTAAATGATATATATATATATACATATAACATTTAAATGATATATATATATATATACATACATATATATATATATATCATTTAAATATTATATATATATATATACATATATATATATATGTATATATATATATAATATTTAAATGATATATATGTATATATATATAATATTTAAATGATATATATATGTATATATAACATTTAAATGATATATATTTGATAACAATTAAATGATATATATATGTATATATATAAGATTTAAATGATATATATATATATATAAGATTTAAATGATATACATATTTGCTAACATTTAAATGATATATATGTATATATATATAATATTTAAATGATATATATATATATACATATAACATTTAAATGATATATATATATGTATATATATATATATATATATTTATGTATGTATGTATTTGACAACATTTAAATGATATATATGTATATATATATAAGATTTAAATTATATATATATATATATATATATATATATATATATATATATATATATATATATATATATATATATATATATATATATATATATATATATCAGTTAAGCGTTATTTTTCGTGTTTACGCATATTTGGGTAGAAGCTCAGTTTATTTTTTTAATCAGTATTTTATTTTCGTCGACCATCTTGAATTTTCGACAAATCTTTTTAAAGTAAAATTTGACCTCACGGAGGATTCAAACTTTTTTGCAGGATAAAACGTCGTAGGATCCGACTTGCTCTTAACCGATTTCGTTCAGATTCCCGGATGTTCATAACTGATCATTATCGCATCGGAAACGTAAACTAAGCAATTCCTAAGGATATAATGGATTTTTATTTAATAATTCGACATGTTTTAAAGTGATAAAAATATGCGCCCACCAGTAGACGTGATTCAACCATATTAAAATTGCAGGGCGTCTATTCATATCTGGGTATCTTCAAAATAACGTGTAGACTGAGAGAAAACATTTATTTTATAATTCCAATCGTCTGTATTATGCTCAGGTAATTTTAAATTACGAAATGCATATGCAAATCTCAACCTGTGAATAAGTTCGTGTTTATGGGTGCACGCTGATAGAGGACGCCTGAAGAAGTGCGGAAATCCAAGGGAGAGAGAGAAAGAGTTAATTAGGGATACGTAATACTTACCTGTCATGTAATATATGTTCTTCTATAGGGCAGTGTATGCTGGACAATCTCATCACAGATGAAGAAGAGATTTGATGCAACAAAAATGTGGTTCTACAGTAGGATGCTGAGAATCCCATCGAGTGAACACGTAAAAAACAACGTAGTTTTCGAAAAAATGGAAACAAAATGGATACTTATAAGTAGCATCGGAAGGAAATTTCTAAAGCACCTAACGAGGAAGGACGGTTTGGAAAATTTGTCACTCACAGGATATAATGAATGTCAGAATAGGGATTAGGGGATATAGCAAATAGATAAACTTTACTAAAGACTACAAAGGACAGGAAATTGTGGAGAGCCATGAACGTTCACGCCCTGAAGGGAAACGGCTAATAGAAGAAGAAGAAGAAGAAGAAGAAGAAGAAGAAGAAGAAGAAGAAGAAGAAGAAGAAGAAGAACAACAACAACAACAACAACAAGAACAAGAACAAGAAGAACAAGAACAAGAAGAAGAAAAAAACTGCGAGAGTGAGTGAATGAGTATCTGAGAATGAGTAACGACGAAGTTTTGGTGAAAATGGAAGCAAAAAAAGGAACGAATCCTTAACATTAGGAAAAGACGAGGTTTCTGGGGCACGTAATGAGGAAGGACGGCTTGGAAAAAACTGATACTCACGAGGCAGAAGGCAAGTGGTGCAGTAGAAGACAACGCATGACATACATTAGCGAGCTCAATCAAATGGATGACGGAACAGGGCTTAGGGAAAATAACAGAAAGAAAAAGTTTATTAGGAGCTACAAGGAACAGGAAGTTGTGGAGAGCCACGATCGCCTACGTCCTGAAGGGACATGGTTCATAGAGAAGAGGAAGCGAAAAGACAAAATTTATTAAGAGTTAAAAAGGTTAAGGAATAACCTTGAGTGCACGTAGCTTAAAGTGACGCCGGACAAAGTAGGCTGTAAGAGTAATTAATTGCTGAGAAATCTCCATCAGACAAAGACTTCTTCTTCAGGACGAAGGCGATCATGGCACTGCACTTTCTCCTATCGCTTGTAGTTCTCAATAAGTTTTGTCTTTTTGCTACTTCTACCAGACTACATTCTGTCATCCATTTCCTTAAGCCCGCCAGGTATGTCACACGTTGCTTTTCCCTGTCCCTCTTTCCTCGATCCGCCCTGTGAGTATCAGATTTTCCAAGTCTTCCTTTCTCATTACGTGTCACAGAAACTTCAGCTGCCTCACCCTGGTGTTAAGTATAAGTTTCCTCTTTGTTTTCATCCTCTCCAAAACCTCATCGTTGCTCACACGCTCGGTTCATGATATCCTTAGCATCCTTCTGTAGAACCATACCGCCTCGAGTCTCTTCCGCATCTTTGAGGCGACCATCCAACATTTCCGTAACGGAGGACAGATAGCACGTAGCAGTTCAATACGTTTTTCTTTGTTACCAACGAAATCCTCCTGTCTCGTAATACTCTGTCCAGCTTTTGGAATGCGTCTTTGGCTATCTCAATACGTCTTCGGATCTCAGAGTTTTCTGTCAGAACGCTTCCCAGATATTTACATTTCTGTAGCGGCTTGATTTTAGTGTCCTCTACCTGTAAACCGCATTTTGGGCCCATCTTCTTGCACATGACCATGCATTCTGTCTTCTTGTAGTTTATGCTTAGTCTCTTCCCGCTCTCCTTCGCTTCCTTACGTAGTTTTGTAGTTGCCTTTCCTTGTCTGTTAAAGACTGCTGGAATTTAAACACAGTTCAGTATCTCTATAGGCGTGGGGGTGCAGTCGACATGAATGAAAGAGTATTCTACAAGTGGTTGGCTTCAAACAAGTTTTCATATTTAAACGAGGTGCAGAATCATCGCGATGCGTACAGACTGATGTGTCTACTTGTGCATTAATTAATGTACTTGAGCTGAGGAAGGTTACCCGCTTTCATCTCCGACGTAAGGAACATCTAAATGAATTAATTCAAATGTTTTCTTTTCTTCCTTTGATTTTCATCTACTTTCTTTGCTGTAAACCATTAAACTATATATATATATATATATATATATATATATATATGTGTGTGTGTGTGTGTGTGTGTGTGTGTGTGTGTGTGTTGACCATGTTCGCCATAGTCTATGAATATAGAATCCAGCGCAGTACGTAATCTGTTCAATGAAACAACGCCAATACCACTAGCAACAGCTGTTCAGTAATTATTCAGTCTTCGATATCAGAGGTTGGCAGTGAATATTCGGAGAGAAAAAAAAAAACAGGGCCGCCTTTATACACGTCGTATTCAATATTTTGAGCTTTCTGATTGGTATCTCTTCTATTGGTGAACTATAAAATGAGTCTGCTCATTTTGGTTGTCTCACTAGTACACAAAAGCACCCAAAAACTGTAACAATATATATATATATATATATATATATATATATATGTATGTATGTATGTATGTATATTGAAGCATGTTTCATTAAATAATATAGACAAGTGTTGTCTATTTATTTTATGTAAATTCTTTTCATATCGTCTGATAACCTTAATAACATTATCATTAAAAGAAGAAAGAAAATCGCGATATCTTAGGTAGATGATGATATTCTTATGTTAGTTAAAAATATAGATGAAATGCTTCAACTTCAAAAACGGTTCAAAAATAATTCTGTCCTTAAATTCACGTATGAACTCAATACTACTAATAAAATTCCCTTCCTTGACATATTGATAAACACAAATAATAACAAATTTACTATTTGCTATGAAACCCTTCAGTTAATTCCTAATTATTTATATATATATATATATTTATGTGTGTGTGTGTGTGTGTGTGTGTGTGTGTGTGTTTGTGTGTGTGTGTGTGTATTCTCAAATATAATAGACAATGAATATCTATTATGTCTGATCAAGAGCCGTTCTAAAGTTCGAATGTTTGTTTTAATTTCGGGTGAAAATAAAGACAAAAATTGTCCAACATTTGGATATTTTTTATCAAGTTTGTTTTTTATGTAAGCTTTCGGTTCACATGAGCCATCTTCAGAGGGGTAATAGCAGACGCAGGTCGTAAGTTCAAGATGCGAGTCTATGACATCATACCCCCGGAGAGACCGAAATATTAACAACAGAACCATATGTCTAGATGCAATGTAATGTGTTGTGACTAGTTTGAAATGTAATTTTGTTCAGTGTGTGTTGCTTTGTTTTAATGTAGATGCCTTCAAATATCTGAAGGCTCTTTTTCTATGTGTATGTGTGAGTATTATTGTGTTATCAAAAAAAATATCTGCGTAATATTATGTACATGGCTATGTTTTTACAAGAAAAATGTGAGCCGAAAGCTTAGATCAAAGACCAACTTAATAAAAAGATAACCAAATATTGGATATATATATATATATATATATATATATATATATATATATATATATATATATATAAATTCCCTATCCATCCCTAAATAATCCCTTTTTCGAACGTAACTAATAACTGATACAACAAAAGTTAATAAAAATGAACACGCTACCACCCCTTATCTGGATGAGTGGATTTCTCTCTATCCTTGGAAACACTGAATTATGAATCTTTGCCGTGCCTTTAAAACTCAGTAAATTTAAAAATAAGTTACTCCAAAATTCGCTTGACGAGGAAATGGAACTAATGTTTTTAATTTAATAACAAAATTAAATTCGAAGCTTTTAGCTTCCATTTTTGACACATGGTTATTACTGTGTAGCCAAAAAAACATATTTTAAATCAGTTAATTTATAATATATATATATATATATATATATATATATATATATATATATATATATATATATATATATATATATCAACGTAAGTATTACCTGTTTGTGACTAGTAGGGATAATTCCAAGGAAGATATTAATCCAAGGAGAGCTCAACTAATTTGGAATCAAGATGGTTTGTCCTGCCTAAAACAACTGGCCATATCAGTCAATTTGCAGTGTTATATATATATATATATATATATATATATATATATATATAAGGGAACATTGAAGTCAACACTTAGAGGCCTCTAAGTGTTGACTTCTATGTTCACTTTTATATTTACACACGCACTATCTCTAATATTGAGCACTTTATCCCATAAATATAGCACCCCTTAAGACTATATTTCTTCATACACACACACACATATATATGTGTGTGTATGTATATATAAAGTCCCAAAATTTAAGGGAAAATACTAATACTTATTACTACCCAGCCATTTCTCCCTTAACCCTTTATTTTTTATAAGCATCCCCCTCTATATCATCTCTTCTCTTTTGCTTTCCCTCCCTCTGTCAATGTAATATATCCGTCTGATGTACTGTCTCCATTTACATAGGAGATTTCAATCTGAAGAATTGAAACCCTGACAGTTGAGTTATCAAGCAAACGCCACACTAACTGTTCCAACGGGCCTCGGTGACGAAGAGGTAGCAAATATAGGACGAAACGGCCGTCCAGTGCTTTCTGCATTCTGTTGAGGTTTCTTTCAGACTCAATGAATTACTTAATTATAATTATCAAATGCTCCTAACAATTTCTATTATATATATATATATATATATATATATATATATATATATATATGTATGTATATATATATATATATATATATATATATATATATATATATATATATATATATATATATATAACACTTAACAGAGACACAAAGTCAAACTGACCAAGGGAATTCAGAGCAGCATGAATCCATCCAGCTCTTATCTCAAATAACAACTTAAAAGAGACTGTTTGACCAACACAAAGACTAACCAAAATTCATGTTAAAAAAATAAAATAAATAAATGAAAACTACAGACAAAAGTTAATTTTCTCCATCAAGACATTCATTTCTGTAGTTCACTGCTACCAGCAAGCAGAAAATTATTTTTCTCCTGATGATGGCCATGTGGGCCGAAACTAGTCGAGGAATGTAAATGAAATAATAATAAAAACGAAGGAATATTAATATACTACCCAGTGTGTCTAAAGATTATTGTTCAGTCTATATATATATATATATATATATATATATATATATATATATATATATATATATATATATATATATATATTGTTGTCGTTCAGTGTGTTCCTCCCATGTTTCGGTAGACACTAGAAATTACACCGCTCACTCTAGCGGTAGGTTCGAAGCTAGCGTCCAGATTCCAGACAAAAATAAACAGACTCGTAACTTAATACGAAACTCTATAACAGTGCACGTCACCACGGTCCCAGCTGCAATATTCAGCTACCCACTCCACGAGGGTTGCATGTGGCACAAGGCCGAGTTTACCGTGGGTTCTCCGAGCCCGTAGGCTCGGCCAAAAATATTCCCTATTCGAACGCGTATAAACATGTTCAGGGTCAGTCTACCTCCCCGAACGAGTCTCTGCCCTTCGGCGGAGCCTCGTCCGGATTCCTCTCTGCTCGGAGGAAGAGAGTTCGACTGTCCAGCTGGAACAGGTCGCAGCTGCACAACAGGTTGCAGCTGCACACCCAGCCAATGTCCCAGAATGTTTTTATTAACGAAAAACACGGCCAACGTACCATTCATCGCTGTTGGCCTCGTTCTCAATCAGAGTCTCCAGCTCGACCAATCAACATGCAGACCGCCACTAGACAAATCGTGCCAAGGCCCCTGCGTGTTGCCTCGGGGTTCTTGATAAGATCCAGAGACGGATATGCAATGTGATTGGCCCTGATCTGTCATCTCGTTTGCAGTCGCTCTCTCACAGACGCAATGTTGCATCACTCTGCCTTTTCTACAAGTACTTCCACGGTAATTGCTCTGAGGAGTTGCTTTCACTTGTCCCTAAGCCTCGTGAATTCAAGCGTCCTACGAGGCTGGCATCCCGTTCCCACCCCTTCACCGTTGAAACTGTTAGGTGTAGACGTCTTTTCTACTCCAATAGCTTCATGTCTCGCACATCTCGCCTATGGAACTCCCTTCCCTATTACTGTTTCCCTGACAAATACAATCTCCAACGGTTTAAGTGTAGCGTCAATCGTCATCTCCAGTTGCCTTGATCTATCCACTTCCTGACATCTTCCATTCCTATCTGCTCTCGCTCTATATCTCCCGTAACCTCCCCACCTCGATCGGCTCTCCGTCCTTCCCTTTCTCCACATCCCTTCCTTTACCACTCCTATCTGCTCTTCCTCAATCCCTTCTGTAACCCCTTGCGTGATAGTGGCCACCGGCCTTGCTCGGGGTGATACGCTTAAAAAAAAAAAAAAAAAAAGCAGCCTAAAATAAACAAATGTCGCAGAATGTACTTTTCTTGGACCAAACTTGCGAGAGGAAAGGATGCAACTGACGAAATAGCTTGGGTTTATGCACATATCCATCATAAAACAGCAGGCCGACAAGCAAAACATCTTGGACGCTTCGACTCCGGTGAGAATATTTATTGTCACATATATATATATATATATATATATATATATATATATATATATATATATATGCAACTATGTTTGAATTTTGCACATTTAATTCAAACATAGTTGCGTTCCACATCACGTGACGTCCGCGTCTAACGACGAACGCTATAAAGTGTAAACAAACTGCCAAATACAGTTATACAGTAATTCAATTAATTTCTGAGGAAGGACCGAGGTGGTCTGAAATATTAAATATATATAAAAACATAGAAATAAATACTTTCGCAAAAAAAAACACCCAATTTTTTTTCCAGTTATTTTATCCATATATTATATACATATTAAGAAAGTATACGTGGCTTCTCATTATGCTATATATATATATATATATATATATATATATATATATATATATATATATATATATATATATATATATATATATATATATATATATATATATAGATATATATATATATATATATATATAGAGAGAGAGAGAGAGAGAGAGTGAAAGAGTGAAAGAGTGAGGGTGGTGTAATGGTTAGCAGGCACGTCTCACTAGAAAAATTACGACTGAGTAGTGAGTTCAATCCTCACTGGGTGCCTCTTACTTTCGGCCTTGTGCCACATCCAAGTTACGCTTGGAAAATCGCTACAGAAAGAGTGAGGGGAGATGAGAGAGAGATAAATATATTAGCGACACCAGTTTCTTCCAACCACTTATCATGCTGATGATTAATTTACTCTTAAGTTTTCTAAAGTCTTTTCGTGTGACTATCTTACTGGAAGCCATTTTATTCTTCCATTTTGTTTTCTGACTCGCCCGTGCTGTCTGCTAAATTTATTTTGCAATTTCTTTACAGAGTCGACTCTTTTCATTTTTTTTATTTCTTACGATACATACAATAATTTACGAGCCAGAAATTAAAAAATAAATTACTATCTTCTTGAAAAATGTGCCGTGTCTTTCCGGTACGTGGGATAACGTGACTCACCACAATTTTTTATCCTTTATATCTCTTAGCAAAAATTGTCTTTTGTTTCCTGTTTTGTCAACCATTTGTATAAGCTGCTATCCTTTGTCCCGTTTGCCTTCACTCTACCCTGTCAGTATCAAATTCTCCAAGCCTTAAGATCTCAGTGGTGTCTTTCTGATTCAAAGCATAAATATCCTTTTTTATTTCCATTTTCCTTAATACTTCATTGTGGCTCACATGTTCAATCCATGCTATTCTCATCATCCTTCTGTAGAAGCACATTTCTATTGACTCATGTCTCTTCTTCTGTAAAAAGACTGTCCAGCATTCACTGCCATATAGGAGAACTGATATTACATAACACCTCCTCATTTTTTCATTGTTTCTAACGAAACTTTCCTGTTTCTTATTCCTTTGCTTAGCTTTTAGTAGACATCCTCCGCTATTCCGTACTATTATATATACAGTACTTCTTTGCTTATCTGCAAACACCAGATAACTTCTGGATAATTTATTTGTAAGAGTATCTTCCGGTTAAAACCAAAACCAAATTAAACAATATAATCATTGCATTGGCGTTTCAATATGAACAACATCGTTATCAACATCGTTATCAACATCATTATCAATATCAAAATCATTATCCACATCAGCATCATTATCAACATCATTATCAACATCAACATCTTCCTCTTCATGATTATCAATATCAACATAATTATCAACGTCTTTATCAACACCATTATCGTATCAACATCATTATCAACATCATTATCAGCATCTTCCTCTTCACGATTATCAACATCAACGTCATTATCAACATCATTATCAACATCAACATCATTTATCAACATCTTCATCAACATCATTATCAACATAATTATAAACATCAACATCATTATCAACATCTACCTCTTCATGATTATCAACATCATTATTAACATCATCCTATTCACGATTTTCAGGTGCGGTTTGAAGTTCAAAAATTTCTCTGCTCACTTCGCCGTTCATACATTGAGTCGTCTGCGTGACCAAGTTGTGATATTTTCAAATGAATTCTCTTTGTATGGAAACAAGACAGAAATTAACGAAAATGAATGGAACTCGTTTTATCCGCGTTTCTATCTAACACTTTTAAATTCTCAAAACTTTTCTCAGTTTGTCTTTGATGAAATATTAGAATGGGTTTAGTTTGCATAATTTTATGATAATCAGATGATTTCATTATTTTATTTACGACTAGTTTCGGGCGGACTTTAGGCTAGGTCCTGCGGGGTGCGTTTGAGCCTTCAGACTTTTACATTTGGCGCCCTATATATATTTGGTATACTGGTCTTCTTCAGGAAACACGTCTACGTATAAAAGTACATTGTCAGTCTTGTTCAGTCTTTTTCATGATCAATTAAATAATTATACATATACATATATACATATATATATATATATATATATATATATATATATATATATATATAGAGAGAGAGAGAGAGAGAGAGAGAGAGAGGGTAGCAATAAACTCAGTATACAGTTATTTATAATAACAAAATTAAAGCAGGTAGTTTGCAGTTTGAACAGTATCGGTAATAAATTTACTATTGTTTAAAATACCATTTTATTTTTATTAACCAGAATTAGTCAGAACGATTTTAATAATAACTTTCTAGACTGTTGATTAATTTCTTTGGCTTAATTACTAATGTAAGTAACTGTATAGTGACTTAATTTCTAACCTATAATATATATATATATATATATATATATATATATATATATATATATATATATATATATTTATTTATTTAATATAATTTTATTATATAGAGAAAAACATTTTACTCACAACAAAGATGCAACTTGGTTTCAGTGCATTTTAACTGCACATCTACGGGTGAGGGTCGGAAATGTTTGTAGGCAAGCCCGGATGTAAAATGTCACTTCCTATTTTCCATTTTTTGAGAAGAAAAATGTACTTACAAAATATACATAAAATATCTAAGTGAAACAATAGTGGTTGTTGACAGCAGTTTGGTGTTGGGTGGACCGGGTAGTTAATGTTGAATGGTGTGTGGACATTTTTTCGATGATAAACATCGGTCAAAGTTTAGGTACGTCAACTCACAAGCGTCCTAAGTTTGAGAGGTAGGGGAGGGAAGATAGCGATAGGGGATAATATTACATTTGAGTAGGTAAAAAGATTTTCGAGTTATCTTTTATAATTATTAGAAGTGTTATTTTTTAGTTTTTCTATAAGATTTCTAAAGTTGATTTCTTTTTTTAATGGTATATCAATTCCCTACGAGAAATTTCATGCTGAAATTTTATTTCTTGTGACTTTTTTTCCAAAAATGTATTGCTTGTAATTTTTTTAAATTTTCTACTAATGTATTTCTGGTCATTTTTTTCTATATCATTTATATTTTCATGTCTTAACCCCTGTTTGGGGGGTCCACTATTTGCCAATGTCTGGGACCCTAACAGGTGCTAAAATTCTGTGTCAGAGTGAACCTGAGAACAACAGTAATTAAGAAGTGGCTCCACGCTCCTCAAAACGTCCTGATCAGAGACCTTGCTGCCGGATGGAGTTTATCGTCAGACCCCGGACGAAACTTTGATCTTCAAACATTAAATGCATTTTCAAACGTTATCTTCTGTCTTCTGAACTCCTGCTCTTTTATTGTCCTCTTTCCTTAATAATGTTTTCATTTTTCTCATATTCTTTCACACTCAGCAAACCCCCTTGCATCATAGTGGCTTTATTGCCTTAATTGGGATGAAATTATATATATATATATAAATTATATATATATATATATATATATATATATATATAAATTATATATATATATATATATATATATATATATATATATATATATATATATATATATATGAGATAACGATATATAAACGTCTATATATCAAGGGGGATATGCACAATTCAAAGAACATCGCTCGTTCGTGCGCATGTGTAATCGTACCAATGTAAACAAATTTAGTCCGATGAAGTACTTAAGGTCAAAATAAGTGCATTGTTGAAAAATTGACTCAAAGACAAGATTAACTTCTCCCCTTGACCTCCAATGAGTCTAAACCTGAATTTTAACAAATATTGAGGCCAGGACTTAAATTTACGATCCTTTCGAGAAGACCATCAATTTTGTTTGTATTAGAGAGATTTGCTTTCGTAGAATAGAAGAACAGGGCGAGTGAGATTTGTAAAACTTTTGCTTTTTAATTATTGAAAATGTCTGCTTAACTTTACTAACCCAGAATTTTGTGGTTGTCTATTTTTCTTTTCTTAGCTACACAATCAAACAAATTAAAAGCTTCTGAAATTAATTATGAATATTTATTCGATGCCTCAAGTCATATTGTAAAATTATTTCAAATGAAATACTTTGTACCGTAGGGAAAATTGTTCACCTTACACTGTATATGTATATATATATATATACATGACCAGTTCATTGAAAGCGACAGACAAGGTGCTTTTATTTAGTTTTTTATACAATTTCTCGTGCGATCTAATAATTTTTTTTTATTTTCGGATGATAAATTATATAAAAATTGTCCGAATGTTCTTATCCTAGCGATTTCGGCTATACATTTAGCCATTTTTCAGGATTATATTTTAACTGTTAAAATAAGAACATGGATATAGTATCTTGACCGTGATTTGAAAAGCATACACACACACACACACACACACACACACACACACACACACACACACACACACACACATATATATATATATATATATATATATATATATATATATATATATATATATATATATATATGCACATTTCATTGAATACGACAAACAAGGTCGAATTATTCTTTTTATCCGAGCGCTTTCGGCTATATATTTAGCCATTTTCAAAGTTGTAATATATTAATTGTTAACAAGAAATAGATTGTTGTATGTACGTATTTATATAATGTTTGCATTTTCAAAACACGGTCAAGATATTGTGTCCATGTTCATAGTTGATATTATTGAATGTTTTTGTTTTTTTAATAATATCAAGTATATATATATATATATATATATATATATATATATATATATAACTTCAGTGAAATATATATATATATATAACTTCAGTGAAACATTATTCATTGATATATATATATATATATATATATATATATATATATATATCAATGAATAATATTATTCATTGATATATATATATATATATTATTATATATTATATATTATATATATATATATATCAATGAATAATATTATTCATTGATATATATATATATATATATATATATATATATATATATATATATATATATATCAATGAATAATATTTCACTGAACTTATTTTCATACTGATCCCTTCCAGTTACTTGAAAAGGATCAGTATAAAATTAAATGGACACAATATGTCTGTATTATTCAATGAAACATATTTAAATTAAAATATATCGACCGTAAAACTTCTTTAAACTTAAAAACGTAGATTTGTAGTCATATGTTTATATGGACTTGTTTCAGTATCAGGAACACGCCCCGAAAGCATGTAAAAATATTTCTGATACACCGCGTGCATATATGTACACACACACATACACACACTCACACACACACACACACACATATATATATATATATATATATATATATATATATATATATATATATATATATATAGGTAGGTAAGTATTAGCGGTATGTATGCCTCTGTAGGAATGGGGTGCGATTTCTCTGCGTCAAAAATACATTCTTCTCTTTATATTCTTTTTTAATGACTTCCTTTCACTTTCTTTTACTTTCTTTCCTTCTTTCTTTCTTTTTCTCTTTCTAATACTTTCTTTTAATCTGGCTCAATAAACCAGCTTAGCAAGGCGCACAATATCTGCACGCAACATGTGAAAATACGTTTTAATCTTTAAAAATTGCCCTAAAGCTTTCATAAAAAAACAACAAATTTACTTACCTTTGCAGCAATTCAGGGCTCATGCAAAAGATAGATAGATAGATAGATAGATAGATAGATAGATAGATAGATAGGAACAGCCTAAGATAAATGTATAGATAGATAGATAGATAGGAACAGCCTAAGATAAATGTATAGATAGATAGATAGATAGATAGATAGATAGATAGATAGATAGATAGATAGATAGATAGATAGGAATAGACTTGCGATAAATGTATATAAGGATAGATAGGAGTAGACTGGTATATATATATATATATATATATATATATAGAGAGAGAGATAGATAGATAGATAGATAGATAGATAGATAGATAGATAGATTTGTTTTCATGTCTGTATTTTGAGATTAGCTCCGATCTTTTATTTAATAATTTGGTCTGGGAAGGTAATGATAGCTATTTTATCCTCCAAGCAAAGTTTGCAAGTTTTTGATAGGTTGTTTTAGGCTGATGATTTTTTCCTTATTTTCCAAGATATTTTTGGTGTGGTGTGCGTTTTGTTTTTTTATTTCCCAGATATACTTAGAAAGCATTGTGCTGTTCGCATATTTACTATTTGTGAAAGATGTTTTGCGTACATAATTTCTTTGTTTCCAGAGTCCTTCAGTTACTCCTATGTATACTTTTTCTTCATTATCTGGTAATTTTATCGTGGCTTGGTAGATTACGTTGTTTTGTAAACAATTGCCGTTTAAGGGACATTCGTTTTTTGTTCTGCAGTTGCACGTGGGTTTAATTTGTTCGTGTGGTTTGTTAATAACTTTCCTGTTGTGCTTTTTTATTATTTGTGCCATGTTCACAATTCCTTTTTTTTACTGTGTTTTTGTTGAATATTTTGTGTAGGGTGCTTGATTCAGGGAAGTGTTTGTGTAAAAGTTTGAAGAATATATATATATATATATATATATATATATATATATATATATATATATATATGTATATATATATATATATATATATATATATATATAAATTAGTAACAGAGAGGTGTCTATAAAGTTTCTTACAATTTTAAAAATATGCTAGAAAGCAATTCAGATTTGTTCTATGTATTCAGTAGTTATCAAAATTTTTAATCACATTGCATTTGTGTATTTCAGGTAACCTGTTGATGAAAGGGGTACTGCTAAATGAACCCTTAAATATGGCCACTCTGCAACAAAAGTCAAAATGTGTGTCATGGTTTATAGAAACAAAATCGGATACGCAGACTCAGCTAAACTACAAAACTTCTTTTGATGGGGTCATGTTAAAGATATCGTGTATCGATCAAAGATACTGGACATCACTGATCTAAATCAAAAGATCACTGATACCATTGCCACCATTCATGAGGTTATGCTACAGCGAACATGGCAAGAAATCGAGTACCGTCTTGATACGCTTCGTGTAACTAATGGCAGCCATATGGTGGTGGATTAGATTAGTTAAAAGATCTTCAATATCTACTCTTCATTTTGTAACAATTTCCACATATTTGTCTGTTCATTTGCTTTTGTAATAATTTTTTTAATTGTAAGAAGACTTTATGGCCACCGTGTATATACCGCGTGTAGCAGCAAAATTGTCCAATTCGTATAACAGCAAAATTGTCCAATTGTTACATTAAGATCTGAACAGTTTTATCTTAGAAATGCTTAAAGATATCTTACAGAAATTCTCCAAGGTTTTTATAACACTATTAGCTTCTACTTTGAACCATAAGAATGTATAATTACTCTCCAAGCTTAACAGGAGAATCGTGATGAATTCGATAATAAAATAAAATAAAACGTTCATCATTAAATAATCATATTTAAGGTCGGAAACTCATGAAGAACTGATATATATATATATATATATATATATATATATATATATATATATATATATATATATATATGTGTGTGTATTATTCTTGGATAGCTTTCCAATTTATTCAAGATGATCTTCGCCTTATCTAACCTTCTAACTTTCTGTCCTGGAGTAAAAAAATGTCTCACAGATTTCACGTACGATGCCATCTTTTTTCACTGCTCTTTGGACTGTCATAGATGAAACTCCTCTCTCATGTGCTAAACGTATTATGGATTGAGTTGGATCATTTCTAATTGGTCTCTTGAGCTCTAATTTGAAATGATAATCCCTCTTCCTGTTGTGACCTCCTGATCCCACTTTTTTTAACTTATTCGCCGTTCTCTTGATGGAAGCCAGTGTATCAATGTTGATACCATTGCTGAAGGACTAAATGATCTTTTTCCTCTCACCATTGCTCAGTGGAGAAGACAGTGGCGCTGATATAAAACGATTTTAATCTGTTCATTTTTTCGCTGAATGACTCAAAGGATTTTTCCGTGATTCTTACGACAAATCGTGTCAAGATGGCTAAACGTCTTATCTGAAAACGCGGAAAAAAGAAACTCAATTAGTTTTGTTTTGGTTTTTTTTTTTAATATTAAATATTTTGTGGAATGAATAATTATGATGTTACACGATTTGGACAATTTCGCTGTTACACACGATACATAGGTAGATTAACTATATATATATAT
>OZ038502.1:80614939-80702439 GCA_964036315.1 Acanthosepion esculentum
GCTAAGAAAGAAAGAAAGAAAGAAAGAAGCAAACTGCTAAGAAAGAAAGAAAGAAAGAAAGAAAGGAGGAAGGAATATATATTTAAGAAAACAAAGAAGCAAATATACTGAGAAAATAATAAAGAAAGGAAAAGGTCCCCTTGTGTTAAATCAAAAATACAAACAAGCCCCACAGATGGTCGGTCAGTCACGGGGCAAAAGCACCTACAATGTATGCGTCCTTTTTTGTTATAAACCTTTCTTTGTTCTCTCTCTCTCTCTCTCTCTCTCTGCGCTTGTGTACCTGCGTGCTTGCTCGTGCGCACGCGCGTGTGTGTGTGTATGTGTGTGTGTGTATGTGTGTGTGTGTGTGTGTATGTGTGTGTCTGTGTGTGTATACGCATTTGTATGCAAAACAACTGATCTAATTCTTTTAATAGGTGAACATCATCTTATATCTACATCCAGGTAGATTAAAGCAGGCGTCGGCAACCTTTTTCTATGTGCCGACTTAGGGTTTTAAAATCATTCAGTGTGCCAACAGCATGAGCATTGTTATACAAGTCAAGGTCAATATACCTGTTCTAAAATATATTTTATATAGTAATATATAGTAGATATACTTTAGTATATATTAAAATTGAAACAGCTAAATATCTTCTTGGCGTTGTAGTAGTTATTGGTTCGGACTTCGTGATGACATTTGCGGCTTTGTGACATTGGAACGAAGCTTCGTGCCATTGGAACGCCAAGCAAATTGCGTGTCACGCGTGTTGTAGGTTGCCGACCCTTGGCTTAAAGGATAGCGTCTCGGAAAGAGAACTCGATGAGACGAATCGAATTCCAGTCGAGTTCGTTGAATTCATTTACGCGCAAATACCAATTACGTGTTAAATCGTAGGGCTTGTATCTGGAAAAAATGTTAATGGGTTTGTTATGAAAACACTCCGATGAGTGCCCAGGATCGCCTCGTCAGTGATGTTATGACTTGGGGTCATGGCAAGTTTCGGGTCTTCCAACATCATACTTGCTCGCCCAAGAGACCCTACAGAGACAGTACTATTCCGGCAGGCGATCCTGAAACAAAAAAAAAAATACGTTAAGCACGCAACAAATGGACTCCGCCAATAAATGCCACTGCTGACCAATCACCACCGACTTACGTCACTTCCTCCTCAGCTAAGACGATACAAAAAAAGAATCGACGGCGAGCTCGTCTTTTTCCTTCATCTTAGGTTGACCACGCGGATCGACCTTCATCATCAACGAACAGTTTGACATAACAGGTAAGTTAACAAGAAAAGTTTCCCTTCATATGAAGTGTTACTTAACCAAAAAAAAAAAAAATGACCACGTTCGTAGGTCATAGGAATTATGATCAGAAACGCAATATTCAATCGCACAAAGAATTATTCTTACAATAAATAACTTACAAAGGGTTGATAAGCCGTAAAAACAAACAAATCAACAAGTTCTCTACAAACAAGGGAGCAATGAGAGAAATTGGGTGGGGGGAGATACGTGAAAAGTATTTTAGAAAAAAGGGAATTTGTAATGACATAGCACCTGATTTGTTCGCTATATTTGGAAAATTATATTTACAGTTTCTCTGTTGACGTTCGGGGGGTGGGATGCTGAAAAATTCCCGTCCCCTACCACTACCTAAACTATGTCTAAAAGGCTATACATTAGATAATAGTAAAACAAGGAGAGGACCAGAGCCAGTGCAAGGGTCTCGTGCCCTCATCGAATCTATGAGACGGCTCCCAGCACCCTACTACATCTCGATTTTCATGAGTTAATATTCGTATAAAATATAAATTTTATTGTCCACTAATTACGTACAATAATGAATCATATGCAATATAGGTGTTCAATTCAAGTAGAAAATTGAAAATAAATATAAATTAGGGACATGTCATAATACATCATTCCATCTAAATTTTTTTTTTTTTAAGCGTATCACCCCAAGCAAGGCTGGAGGTCACTATCACGCAAGGGGTTATAGAAGGGTTGGAGGAAGAGCAGATAGGAGTGGTAAAGGAGAGGATGTGGAGAAAGAGAAAGACAGTGGATCGATCAAGGCAAGGGGGTTACAGAAGATTTCGAGCGAGAGCAGATAGGAATGAAAGGTGAAAGGATGTGGAGAAGGGAAGTGGATTGTCGATTGACGCTACACTTAAACCGTTGGAGATTGTATTTGTCAGGGAAACAGTAATAGGGAAGGGAGTTCCATAGGCGAGATGTGCGAGACATGAAGCTATTGGAGTAGAAGAGACGTCTACATCTAACAGTTTCAACGGTGAAGGGGTGGGAACGGGATGCCAGCCTCGTGGGACGTTTAAATTCATGAGGCCTAGAGACAAGCGAAAGCAGCTAAATTAGATGAACAATGTTTTGTGGTAATTTTAAAGATCAATTTGAGATTTTTATTTTTAAAAAGCTGGATAATTTTAACACATTCAGCATCTCTATCTATAAAAGGCAGGATGTGTGTGTGTGTGTGTGTGTGTGTGTGTGTGTGTGTGTGTGTGTGTAACGAATGCACGGCTGCAATTTTCGACGGATTTGCACCAAAATTTACATGCACATGCTCCAAGTTAGTGAAAAAAGCCAAGACCGACTTTGCATTTCCCAACTTCCATCGATAGTGGAAATAATCGATTTTTCATGCTTCTACGGTAGTTTTCATGTAGTTTGCGGCCATTTTCTACTGGCCAGAGTGAGAACTTATAGATGGCTGCCACAGATAGGCAGGAAGATTCTACTGGCCAGCGTGAGAGCCAACAGCTGACTAACACGAATGTTAACTAGCATGCTAGCATGCAAAAAAAATCGATAGCTGCATTCGTCACAAGTGGGGAAAATTTAAATCTGCATGGCACTTTACTCCAATTGGCTCATTCGCTTGCTTAAACTTAACGTTGTTTCTGATTCCGCAGAACTGGGTTGGGGTGTGAAAAAATATTTGTTGTTAACATTCTTTTTTCATTCGGTTTTTCCAGTTACGAGTCCTTTTTTAAAGCTGATCGTTTTGTGTTCATTTTGTTTAGTTCTTTTTTCGTAACAGATTTAATGTTTAGTATAGAGCTTGTGTGAGATAGGCAAGAAGTAAGACATGTAGCAACATCAGCACGACAAAGGGAACTCCTTTAAAGGCAAAGAAGGGTAAAAATATATTTAAGTCAAGTGATAGCGATTGCTGTAAGAGTCGTACGATTTTTGAATCAAGCACGGGCAACGCCGGGCCATGCTGCTAGTTATGGATATAAAAAAAAAAGAGAATTTTAAATAGTTTTATTTCGAGATTTAACATGTGCAAATGTATTCACGACTTCATCATAGTCAAAAAATCAAGCACATTCATTTTTAATGGTTTTTTTTAATGTATGTTGAAACTCTATTTTACTCCAGACCTTATATATAAGATGGTAAAAATGCTGACAAAGTGATAAGGCACCTTGTACCGCTTCCGAAAGTACCTAATTCCTCCTGCCATGCTCTATCATTACGTGTCAGATCAGACCCAAATTGGAATATTACAGGACATTCAGATCTCTGGTCATCTTAGAAACTCATTTACCCTCCTCCGTTCAGCTGCTCACTTTTGCACTGTTGATAATTCTGGAGCGACATCCACGAATGTAGCAACAATGTCATCATGAATATCCGTGGGGACTGAACCCTTTTTCTGCAGGTACTTGATAGCACCATACTGCCAAATTTTGTCCATTTTCAAAAGAAGTCGCTACTAGTTACTTTTGATGTCGTCTTTGAATACCTGAAGTAGATACAATGCAGCTATTAATAGGAAGAGTTTAAATTAATGCACACAACGTTTCACGTTTTTAGCATCATTCCTTCATAGTCAGTCTATGAACTTTTCAGCTCACCCTCGTACCTGGAAAGAAACAATGCAGTTATTAATGAGAAGAATTGGAATTAATGCATGCAAGGTTTCACAGTTCTAGCATCATTCCTTCATAGTCAGGCTATGAACTTTTCAGTCGATTCTCATACCCGGAAAAAACAATTCTGTTATTAATGAGAAGAATTGGAATTAATGCATGCAAGGTTTCACAGTTCTAGCATCATTCCTTCATAGTCAGGCTATGGACATTTCAGCCCACCCTCGTACCTGAAAAGAAACAATACAGTTATTAATAAAAGATATAAATTAATGCATGCAAGGTTTCACAATTGTAGCATCGCTCCTTCATACAAAACGAAAAATTCATAGTTAATTTCATCCTCCTAGGAGAATAGAGCAGACCGTTGGGATCGAACTCACAATTAAATTTTATTCTGAATAGAATGATAGCTATTTTCTGGGTGACTTGGCATCTCGACTTCAGCCACTTTCCACCGACGTGATGTGGTTTCCTTCTGTCTTTTCTACAAATATTTTCATGACACCTCCTCTGACGAGCTTCTTTCCCTTGTGCCCGGTATACATGAGTTTAAGCGTTCTGCTGAACTGGCATCTAGATTCCAATCATTTACTGTTGAATTAGTCAAATTTAACCGCCACTTCTACTCCCACGGTTTCTTTTCTCGCACTTTCTGCCCGTGGAGCTCCCTTCCGCTTCCTTGCTTCCCTGTTAATTGCAATCTTCGGAGATTTGAATGCAAAGTCAATCGCCATCTTCTTGAAACCCATTCAGCTTTTAGCCTTTCCCCGGTCCCCGCTATACCGACTCTTTTCTCTCGCCTTCACTCTCTGTGACTCCCTGCGTATTAGTGGCATTCCCGCCTTGCTTGAAGTGAAATGATTTAAAAAGAAAAACAAAAAACAAACCCAGAAACATCCAAGTAGTACCGATGCTGAGGTTTGATCTCGTGAAATGCGGCAAAAAACTCTATTTCACTCGTCTTTGACCTTATAATGTACGAATTCAACACTAGAAAATCGTGCCCTCACCAAAAATCACTCAAAGATGAGTTATAAACCACCCCAAACATGTTTTCTAGGTCACTAAGTCGCAAGGGGTTACTGAGTAAGAAAGAATAGAAGAAAAAGTAAATATTATTAAGGAAAGAATATTATAAAAGAACATAATTTATTTTTTTACAGTGATTTTCACCCTGTACAAGGTCCGGGAGTAACTCGAGGTAGAGGTTTACAGATTAAAAGGCACAGTTTATGTGCGGAAGATAACGGTTAACCCTAGAATTCAACAGGTTAAGATTGTAGTAATCGAAGAAGCATGTTCTTGGGAATCGCTTCCACAAAGTAGAGAAGAAGCTGCTCGAATGGAACTTATATCTCACCAATTTATATAAGAATGGAACGAGGGTGGTTCGCTACAATGTGCGTAGCATGGCGGGTCTTACTCATGATGCTTAGAACTGTCTGAATTAAGAAGGTAGACGATAACGGTTGATATTGCTTTTAAATTTTTGAAAATCAAACTAGAAAGCAAAAGGCCGGAAGTGAGTTTCACAAGCGAAAAGTGCGAGAATAGAAACTATTGACATAGAACTTACGGTTACATGTAGCTATTTCAACGGTAAAATAATGAGACCTACTTGCCAATCTAGTACTGCGTTTAAATTCATAACATCTAGTTACGATAGAGGGAAGTAATATTTATTTTGAAGGCCAAAAGAGGTTATAGGGGAAGGCTGGTCTTCAATCTGTCTTATCTTAAACTTAGACACGATTATTGAGCCAAATATATCACAGTACTCCGTAAAACAATACATTCTTACTTACCATTCTTTCTACAGCCACCGTAATACCTCAAAGTCTCTATGTAGTCCTAATTAGTTCGCATATGTAAAATTTGAGGGTGGATAAAAATAACATTTAAAAATGAAACCCTAATGAATATTTACACTGAATACAATTTACATACACGAAACGACAGAGGAAAGTTCATAAGAATAATTAGCATGCAAATATGGAAAAGGCTCAGGAAAGCTAGTTATGGCGGTGGAAATGTTATTGAAGCTGAGATGCCAGATCAGGACCAATAACATTTCACATTCTTCTTTGGTGTCTTCTTTTGTATTAATTGATATATGTGCATTAATACGTGAATTGAAACGCTATTTGTTACACTAGCTCGCAAATTTGCACACACATATAAAGAGGCTCGCAGAAACACGCATATTGTCATTGGTTTTTATTCACACACTCTTATATGTGGTTATATTTAAACGAAGTGAGATTTTGGAACCTACCCGAGGCATAAAATACACAAGTCATTGTTATTCGTTTTTAGTTTAATTCAGTTGTTATTCAAATTGTATTTTCATTATAAACTCTAATTAAATTTTAGTTAGCAGTTTCCTTTCGTAAAAACAAAGCCAACAGCATATTCCGCTGTTTCGTTTAGACTGCCAAACAACGCCGCCCATTACTATAGCTACCACGCGTCTACTTCCGGTTCTTATATAATTTCTCCCCCTTCTCCACATCCATTCTCCCTTCTTTTATTCCTTTTTAGTTGTGCTGTTTGCCAGACGAAATAAATGAATAATTTCAAATCGCGTTAGCGTTTGAAATATCTTTGTCTTGGGTTTTTTACTGATTGTGGATGTTTTTTTTCAACGATTTTAACCGTGCGCAGCAGCGCGCATGCGCACACTCTCAGAAAATTATATGTAGAAAAGCCACAATTATTTTTTTTTCAAAATATATAAAACATTAAAAAAATATACAATTAAAAATAATAAATAAAAATTTATAAAATAAAAAAATAAAAATGTCTATAAGTAAATGCATAAGATTAAGAAATAAATATATTCGCCAAGAATACAATGAATAATTTTTAAATTTACGATAAATCTGTCTAATATTTGATAATCTGCAGATGGCTGGAAACATTGACTATTTTTAACAACAAAAACCTCTTTAATTTCTTTCTTTTACAAATGCCTTTATATAGGCAACCCCAGAGAAACGCCACAACTAAGGTTTAAAAATGAAAAACCATCCTTGAAGATTTTATTTTTAATTTCAAGCTAATAGATTAAATTTAACAGTTTCAATAAGAATAATATATTTTCTGTATTTCAAAACTAATTTAAATTAACTGGAATGATTTTAGGACCATGTCAGCTATTCCTCAACATAATGTAATTCTCTTTATTAAAAATCCTTCAAAAATAAAAATATACTTTTCAGAAAATATATTTGAGCAATATTACCTGATTTAAAGTTTAGTTAATCTGATTTGAAACAAATATTAAGTTTAAAATATCGCAGAAATGCATTTTTAACATGACGCTGGCTGTTTCTTTAAGAGGTTGACAGTTTGATGGAAGTTTATCTAATTTTTTTTCACAGTAAAATATCTGTATATTTGAAGAATATAACGTGAACGCCGTTTTTATATAATTTTTAACTACACTATAACCTTACGTGAACGCGGTTTTTATATAATTTTTAACTACACTGTAATCTTAAAAATGTGCTTTATTCAATTTTAGGTACATTGGCTTTAAATTTGCTAAGCTTATCGCTTTACTTTTTTACTATGTCGAGTATTTGAAAACATCGGCACGTTCATACACATACAAAAAATTCAAAATTCGTTTTGAAATATTAAGGTTCGCTAAATTTTTATAAGATTTACAATTTATGATTAGTTATTATAGATTTTACTTAATAACACCTAACTACAACAAATCAGGATAGTCTTTTATCCTTTATAACTTTATAAGTTACTATAATTACAAGTAAAGAAAAATTAAAGAATCTTTTAAAAATTCATTATTTATAAAAATGCTTTTTTTCTAAAGACAATAGTGCCCATTATATACCTCATTCATAAAAGAAATTAAAAACTTTTCTAACGTCATAGTTTTATTCCATTCTTTAATTTACGATTCATAGAAGATTTTCTGTAACTGGTGGTCCTGTTTTACAAAAAGAAATTAAGGATTTAAATTCTTCAAGTTTTGCTTTTAACTAATATAAACATTAAGGAGCCAAAATTTAATTCCTGAAATTTTATAAAATTAAGTAACTTGAGGGTGGGGGTAAGAGATATAAAAAAAAATAACGAAGATTTTCTGAAAAGGAAATATTTCGAAAATAATTCTATTAATTTGTGAATAAGTCCTGAAAGTTTCATTAAAATCCAACAATTATTTGATTTTTTAAGAATTTCCAAACCAGTGTTTTTTTTTTACCGCAAAAAAAGACGCTAAAATTTCCATTACTAATCTTTGTCACCCACCTTCCGCTGACACAAGATAAATATGATTTTTATCCAAATTTTTGAACGTCCTAAAATAGAGCAAAAATGATAATTTCATAATCAAAACTTATATTGGTCTTTCCTCTTATAATAACCTTTGCATTTGACGACAAAATTATGTTTTTATTAAGTTATTAAGGGATATTGTTTCATCATGGTACGCTAGTGTTTTTAGCGAATCAGTGGAAGTACCTAACTTTATAACAGTAAAATTATCAAATCTATAATCAAACAATAGCAATGGACAGGGAAATATTTGTCGTTTTACTATCCCTCCCTGTTCTGCGATTTGCACATGCTCCTTAAGTAAGTTACCCCCTGTTACCCCTACCCCGATTGGTTTCAATACGTTTTCGGAGTGTCAAATTTTTCAAGTTTTCTTTTCTCATAATTTCAACTACCTCTCTCTGATTTAATGCATAAATGTTCTTTTTGTTTCCATTTTCATTAAAACTTCCTAGTTTCTTGCACACTCTGTCTATGGTATTCTCATCATCCTTCTGTAGAACCACATCCCTGTTGCCTCAAGTCTTCTATTCATCCGCGAGGAAATTCTCAAAAGAATTCACTGATATATAGGAGGACAGATATCACAGCAGTTTAGCACCCTTTCCTTTGCTTTTAACAAAATTTTCTGTTTCAAAATACTTCAGTGGAAACCATCTTTTTGCTATTCCAATACGTCTACGGATTCGGGGTCACATTTCCGTAATCTGTTAAAACATTTTACATTTTAGTTCTCGCAATTTGTAGTTCGTATCATGGGCTATAGCCCTTTCTTCACGCCTTCTTTTTTTTCTTCTATTGCCATCAGCACAGTATTATCCGCCGATGTAAATATAAATAGAGTAACGATTACCAGCAAGAAAAAGAAAACTAAAGAACGTAGTTTTAATTTCTTCTGGGGTCACTTCCCACCTCTTAATTGATGTCGTTCCCAGATCCAACTTGGCTCGAGGTGGTAGCAACAGTTAGGGACCCAGCTACGGCCAAATAGTGAAAGCCCCATGCAAAAGGAAAAAACTATGAAAGTAGTAAAAATATATTGGTGCTGCTTTAGCGTATGACCTACCGATCATTTTCAGCATAAGTTTATAACCTACCACTAAATTTGTATCCTAAATTATTAAGGCATTGTAAATATAATTTACCGATCATTTTCTGCTTTAAAGTGTATCCTACCACAACATCAGTATCCTAAATAATTAGGGGATTGTAAATATATTTTACCGATCATTTTCCGATTTAGTTTGTATCCTACCACAACATTTGGATCCTAACTTATTAAGGCATTGCAAAAATATTTTACCGATCATTTTCTATTTTAGTATGTATTCTATCACCACATTCGTATCCTAAATTATTAAGGAAATGTAAAAATATTTTACCGATCATTTTCTGATTTAGTTTATATCCTACCACAACATTTGTATCCTAAATTATTAAAGCTTTGTAAAAATATTTTACCGATCATTTTACGCTTTAGTTTATATCCTACCACCGAATTTTTAACCTAAATTATTAAGGCATTGTAAATATATTTTACCAAACAGATTCTACATTATTGTGCATCCTACCACAAGATTTTTATTCTAAATTATTAAGGCATTGAAAAATATTTTAGCGATCATTTTCCGCTTTTGTTTGTATCTGACCACTACATTTGTATCCTAAATTATTAAGGCATTGTAAATATATTTTACCGATCAGTTTCCACTTTAAAGTTTATCCTACCACAACATCAGTATCCTAAATAATTAAGGCATTGTAAATATATTTTACCAATCATTTTCCGATTTAGTTTGTATCCTACCACAACATTTGGATCCTAACTTATTAAGGCATTGCAAAAATATTTTACCGATCATATTCTATTTTAGTATGTATTCTATCACCGCATTCGTATCCTAAATTATTAAGGCATTGTAAAAATATTTACCGGTCATTTTCTGATTTAGTTTATATCCTACCACAACATTTGTATCCTAAATTATTAAGGCATTGTAAATATCTTTTACCGATCATTTCCTGCTTTAGTTTGTATCCTACCATCACAGTTGTATCCAAAATTATTAAGGCTTTGTAAAAATATTTTACCGATCATTTTCCGCTTTAGTTTATATGCTACCACCGAATTTTTAACCTAAATTATTAAGGCATTGTAAATATATTTTACCAATCAGATTCTACATTAATTTGCATCCTTACCAGAAAAAACAAATATTTTACCGATCATTTTCTGCTTTAGTATGTATTCTACTACGACATTTGTATCCTAAATTATTAAGGCATTGTAAATATATTTTACCGATCATTTTCTGATTCAGTTTTTATCCTTCCACCACTTTTATATTCTACATGACTAAGGCATTGTTTCGTCTTTTTTCTAGACATGTTAAAGACATTAATAATGTTTTTTTAAAGGGTTTATATATCTTGTTTTATGATTTTTTAGTCAAATAACTTATTTTATAATTTTTTTTATTTCAAATTTAACATACAACAATAAATTGCATTCCTCCTGTTTTTGCTTTTCCTCTTACGTAAAATAATGTAGGATACAAATGTGGTGATAGGGTACACTGATCGTTAGGACACCGGTAAACCGGCAGCAATATATTTTTTTTAGTAAAAATACCAGCAATACATTTTTATATATGTTGCGGATTCCGGGATGAAATCCTGTATCAAATAATAACAAACGCCAAGAATGAATATAGGAAAATACATGTATTAACGTAATAATACAAATTGGTGATACAGGTTAGTAGTTCCAGGAATGTGGGGTTAGTAGACAAATATATATATAGTCTTTGGTATCGACGTATCGCTGTATGACTTCTTACTGAGTTTACGTGCTTGTTACTGTGACTCTTTCCGCTACGTTATTCTACCGATCGACTCTACCTTCCACTACTACTGACTTGACTCAACGTACTGACTCTCGGCTCCTTCACTCTTCAGGTATTCACTGGCAGTAGTATATGTATACACTGGGTGAGTCCATTTGTGTAAAAAGGGGAGACCCCTTAATAATATATAAAAAGACCAATAATGCATATTTATAGTAAAATGACCAACAATACATTTTATATAGACGTCGATATACCGCGAAACAAAATCAACCAGCCAAACAACCAAAATGCAAGAACTCTTTCATGACATTAATCCATATAATATCCTAGAATTTCTTAACGAAAGAAAACTGTATTCCTCAATATAACTTCAAAAAAGCTGCAACATACACCACTACCTCTAGTAATTATGTCTAGACAAACATGCATATGCAGAAAAGCGTAATACCATCTACCATGTATTCACCTGTAATAACAGAATAACATATGTCATATTTTTATTACTTCAAAGCTCCCAAGAAAATTTAATTTCGGCATTAAATGACCCATAAGAAGACAAATTAAATCAACATATCTACCATCATCACGCAAGCAAAAGTTTCATATGCGCCAATATTTGGTATGGCAGCAGCACCATCAGACAATCAGAAGAGACGGGGTCCTGTCAAAAATGTTATTGGTTTTTCAAAATGTTTAAATTTAAGAACGCTCATAAATTATGTTTGATTTCTAGGGAATCTCCATTGTTCTAACCCTGGCCTTCCCACAGACTTTTATAATGCGAGTTTTCCATTTAATGGTTGAATAGATAGCAAGAGAGTTTACTCTAACCTACTAGATGGCCGCTGGCCTTTCAGCATAGTTCATCCGACCTTTGCCAAGCCTTCATTAATTACTGCTTACTATCGATCCACTCTCCTTGTAAGAAAATCCTTCTGAGAGAACGAGGTTAGTGGCCTATAACCCGAGTTTACGGCAGGCAATTCTGGTATACATGCTAGCAGTAGCGCTCGTATGGTGAACTGACGTGTATATTCTTCCAAAATGACCTCCAATTTAAGTGATTTCCATATTATAATATCATATTTAACTCTTATATTTCATTCTTGCTCACGTTTAGTTTCTTCAAACATCGGAAGCCATTCCAGACTTGACTCATTATCAAAATATTCAGCTATGTATTATGAAACGCTTGCTACTCATTTTCCCTAGATAAAAAAATGAGACTAAATATTGCTTTACGCCACAAAATTTAAGAAAAGGTATCATTTTTCGGCAAAAGAACGTTTAAGGAAAAAGAAAGAAAGACGAGCGAGAGAACTTTTGCATCATCCTGTGTTATATATAGTGTTAGTTTGAGAGACTATTTTTGAATGCAAAATTGCTGATTTTTCAATCGTTTGCTGATAGGAAGGCATTCAAGGCGAGCAAGCTTTGTGATAGAGCGCACATTATCGAGGACGGAGATAGCACGTTAATAGAATTAATATGAAAGGTTTTTTTTTTCACTTAACTGAGCAGTATTTCCGTCATGGGGACTTCAGCGTTTCGTGGTCACATAGATACGTAACTACTCAACTCCGCTTATTTTTTTCTGCTATTTTTGCTTTTGTTTCTTTTATGAATTCATCATTTATTGCTTTATTTTTTATCTCTTGTAGTGTGACGGGGAGGTTTCGAACTGTACCACATAGTATTGTCCTGATATCTTCTTCATGTCGTAGGGCTGCGATTACAGAATCTTCCAATGTCTCTGTTTTCGTTGGTATAGGTCTCGACAGACCATCCGCATGCCCGATTTTTTCGTTAGTAGATATTCCAATCTGAAATTGTAGTTCAGTAGAATTGTACCCCATCTTAGCAACCTATTGGCCGTGTAAACCGGTAGACCTTTTTTCGAACCAAATATTGTTAATAACGGCTTGTGATCCGTCTGTAGAGTAAAACATCTACCATAGATATATCTATGGAATCTTGTGACTGCAAAAATAATTTTCAGATCTTCTTTCTCTATTTGTGAGTAATTTTTCTCTGCTGGATAATAGGTTTCTAGAAGTATTCGCGATGGGTTTTATTGTCCCATCCGGCATTTTATGCAGTATACACGCCTCAACTCCATAGGCGCTCGCGTCACTTGCTACAATTATTTCTAATTTTGGATCGTAGGGTGCCAAAAATAAATCCGAAGTTAACGTCTTAATTATTTTGTCAAACGTTTTCTGGCATTCATCTGTCCACTCCCAAACCTTTTCTTTCTTCAGCAGTTCGTTCAATGGTGCGCGAAGTTTATGCATGTGATGAATGAATTGATGGTAGTAATTCACTAAGCCTAGAAAACTTAATTCTTTTAGGTTCTTTGGTACTGGCATTTTTTTATATTGCCGTTGCCCTTTTAGGGTCAGGTTGTCTTCCATTTCTTGATCGATGATATGGCCCAGGTATTTTATTTCCTTCATAAAAAATCGCACTTGTTTTCTTTTACCTTGAACCCATAGCTTTGTATTCTCCTGAACACCTCTTGTACGTGTTCCCATTGTTGTTCAACACTTTCGCTATTTATCAATACGTCATCCAGGTATGCAATTGTGTACTCTAGTCCGGCGAGCATAGTATCCATTGTCTGTTGGAATATAGCCAGCGCGACCTTAATCCCAAATGGTAATCTTTGGTATTTGTATAATCCTTTCTGTGTGTTTATGCACAGTAAAAATTTTCCGCCGTTTAATTTTGTGAATACTTCTTCTGGACTGGGTAGAGGATAGTGGTACTCTTTTATCGCTGCGTTCAAACCCGTTGAGAAATCAGCGCATACTCGAATCTCCCCCGATTTCTTTTTGACGTAAACCGTAGGTGCGGCCTATTGACTGTATTCTACTTTTGTCAATATGTCAGTGTTTTCGAGTCTAGCCAATTCTTGATCTATTTATTCTATTGAAGCAAACGGTACGTTCCTTTTTTTCTTGAAGATAGGTTGAACGTTTTCTTTTAGTTCTATATTTGCTGACATTTTTTTTACATTTTTCTAGACCTGCTGAAAATACTTCGTGGAAACTCTCTTTTAGTTTCTCTTTTAATTTATCTGCCACGGTCGATAAACTTTTTACATTTTGGCATTACGTACTTATTGGTAAATCCCAAAGTTCGAATTTTTGCATCCAGTCCGTTCCGAATAAGTTTTCTATATTTCTAAACACAGACATTTTTAATTTTTTGGTCATTCCATTAAATGTCACATTTGTAATCACTTCACCCTCAAATTTTATTTTTCTCCCAGTTACCGATCTAGCAATTTTATCGGTTCTTAACATGGTAGGTTTGTTCCGTTTTCTCCATGTTTGAACGTTAATAATAGTTAAGTCCGAGTCGGAATCCAACTGTCGTCTGACTTTTCTGTTTTGCATTTCTACTTGCACGTATTTTCTTATGTTAGTCTCATCCGCTTGGTCAGTCCTCGTGATTCTTATTCTGCTTTTGCTTTCTCTTCTAGTCCAACAATGAGAACTTTTATGTCCTACTTTTTTGCATGATAGACAAGTTTTAAAACGGTATGGACAGTCTTTGTACCAATGACAAGTCCCAGGGCGATAGCATGGACTGGGTGGTAGTTTTTTTCTGATATTGACTTTTTGAAGTAGAAAAATTTGTTTTACCTGTTTTTGAGGAGGGAAAATTGGTTTGGTTTGTTTCTGAGGAGGGGAAAGTTGGTTTGTCTTCGTACTTTACGTATGTGCGCGATGCCAGCTTCTTCTATATCTTTTGAGTCTTTCTTTACACTTATCCATCTCTGACAGTCTTTGGCCAGTTTTTTAAGTGTCAAATCTTGTTCACTCTCCAATTTTGTAAGGATTCTGCGTCTAATTTCCGCGTCTTTGGTTGAAACCTGGCCTTAGACGTATATTAAACATTTGAAATTGTCCGGGATGAGTTCCGATAACTTAAAGTAATCACAATATTTGTTTACAATGGAAGCGAAAGTTATGTAATCTTCGCTGTACTTTATTTGTTAGGTTCAGACATTACCATCTTTTGTGGAATAGTGAGGTATTAGGGCTGAAAAGTTCTGTTAACAGTTTTATGGCTTCTTTGAAAATTAACTCATTTGTTTTCCTCGGTAGGATGTAATCTACGAATTTAGTATATTCGCATGTGCCTAATTTTCTTAGTAACAGTCGTACATTTCTTGCGGCTGACTACTTTCTGCAGTGAAATTCATATAGATCTTCGTACCTTCGGAAGTAAGTTGCAAAGGTTTTGTCTTCGCCGGGTGCATACGTGAAACCTTCGATAGTGCTCCAAAGAGCGTCTTGTGAGAGGACTGTTTTATTTTTGGAATTTTGCCCTTTATTTGACATTTCACGTAGCAATAATTCTTGTTTCTGTTCGTTGTTTTTGTTGCTGTTCAAATTGGATTTTCATAAGTTCCACAATGGTTGACTTAAAATCTTCCATGTTAACGTAATTTTTGTGTGTGTATTTTCCCTTAGTGTAGCCTGATATTCTGGAACCTGTGTACGCCAAAAAAAAAATTCCCTTGTTGCCACAGTAAAATTGATGTCCAAAAAGAAAATTTACTTTTCTTTTGTTTTATATGTTCGCGTAGAACATGTTTTTTTTAGAAATCCCCAAGTAGAACTTGTTTCTTACAGTTTACTCGTCAACACTGTTTTTTTTAGAAGTTTGCTCGTCGCCACTTGTTATGTGCGACGGATAGCAAAAAAGGTATGTCCGCCGCGTAGAGAGTTCGTCTTTTTTGAGTTTCCTCGTCGCCACTTGTTATGGTCCAACTTCCTTGTACCACGGCGATGGTCCAAGGTTAGAACCAATGAAGAAATAACTCGAAAACAGGTATGGAATAACAAAGATATATTATGACAGAAATATAATACAAAGAAGTAGAAGTATTAGTAATGACTATCATATTTGGTTAGAGTGAACTATGTTGTCTCGACAAGTATCACTATTCCAATGTTCTTACAATCATCCATCATCCCTCTTGAGAGGCGCAGTATTTATAATGTCAGGAATAGTACATTATTATTGTTATGGGTAAGTTCCCATAACAATATATATATATGTAAGATTATATATATATATATGAATAATTATATATATATATATATATATAAATATATATATATATATATATATATATATATATGTATATATATATATGAAAGATTATATATATATATATATAAATATATGAAAGATATGAAAGATTATGTATATATATATATATATATATATATATATGAAAGGTTATATATATATATATATTAAAGGTTATATATATATAATTATATATATGAAAGGTTATATATTATATGAGAGGTTACATATACGTATACATATATATATATATATGAGAAGTTATATATATATATATATATATATATATATATATATATATATATATGAGATGTTTTATATATATATATATATATATATATATATATATATATGTGTGAAAGATTATATGAATATATATATATATATATGTGAAAGGTTATATGAATATATATATATATTTATATATATATATATGAAAGGTTACATATATATATATATATATATATATATATATGAAATGTTACATATATATATATATATGAAAGTTTACGTATTTATATATATATATGAAAGGTTACACATATATATATATATATATGAAATGTTACATATATATATATATATTAAACGTTACATATATATATATGAAAGGTTACATATATATATATATATATATATGAAACGTTACATATATATATATATATGAAAGGTTACATATATATATATATATATATATATATATATATATATATGAAATGTTACATATATATATATATATATATATATATATATGAAACGTTACATATATATATATATATATATATATATATATATATATATATATATATTAGAGGTTATATTTGTTCCAACAAGAGAAAAATGTACATTTTAAAGAGAAGAGAGAAGCCGGAAACGTTTTGTGTTTCAATGTGGATTTTTGAAATATTTATTAAACTCTTTATTATATATATATATATATATATATATATATATTTATATGATAGAATAAAAAATAAAAGTTTTTAAGTATGCTATATTTATGGGCTGAAGGGATGAATATTTGGCATAGAGCATATGTAAATATAAAAGTGGACACTGGGGTAAGACTGAGCCGCGACAGTCTGTTTCATGCTTGAAGGCGATCTTCAGGTCATTGAAAAAATATAGTATACTTTAAAACTATTTTATTACCAAATTTTATTTTTGTAAATATATTTGTTAAAATGAAATGTCAGTATTATTTTCATTTTTGCGTAATTGAGACGATAATTTATCCATCGCATCCTCCGTGTGTGTGTGTGTGTGTGTGCGCGTGCGCGCGCGCGCGTGTGTGTGTGTGTGTGTGTGTGTGTGTGTGTATATAGTTCGAGAGAGAATTAGTTGAGTTGGTTATATACACTTCGCGCCAACGCTCACGTGGAAAACAAATCCTAAAAGGTCAGGGTAAGGAAATCTCTTCGTATCATTTATCCGTGTGCAACCTGTTGAAATCTTATCCAGGACATGAAAAAAGATGAGTAGAGTCAAGTGAACGCCATATAGTCAGAGAACCATGACATAAAATTGCTGTGTAGGCTGATAAAAGTAAAATAGATGCCAAAACAATTTAAATATACAGAGACGGATAGCGTCCTTGTTAATTATAAAAAGAAAGAAAAAAAAAGGCTGATGGATACCTAAATATATATCTATATCTATCTATCTATCTATCTATATATCTATATATATCTATATCTATATCTATCTATCTATCTATCTATATATATATATATATATATATATATATATATATATATATATATATATATATGGGCAAACTATTCAGGATTAAGTGATTCATATAGCAAAATGAATTAGAAAGATAGGTCAAGAAATATGGACACACTGATATAGATAGATCGATTTGAACAGATTCTAATATATATATATATATATATATATATATATATATATATATATATATATATATATATGTATGTATATATATATATATATATATCTACAAATGAAAAAATATTAAAGCCCCCATTTAATTAATGAACACTTCCCCAGAAATAATCCACTAAAATAATACACTAAAAAGCTATAGCTGTACAGATAATATTTAAAAAATTATTTAAAAACATAATAATAAATATCTTAAACAAATGCAAAAATCTGAGTAATAGTAGCCATTCCAAAGCAACAAACACTGATAATACCAACAAGTGTAATTGTAGAAATTCTAACGAATACCCATTGCAAAACCGATGTCAAACTGACTCTCTTACTCTCTTGTTTACCTAAGCACTATTTCTACTACTGAAAATCCAACAGTTAAAAAAATATATATTGGGAGTACCAAGAAGTCTTTTAAAACTAGGTGGTATAAACATGTATTATCTTTCACTAATAATGCTTACAAAAGTATGACGTCCTTTTCTAAATATTTTTCGAACTTAAGTTAAAAAAAAACTACGGTAAAATAAAAAATACTAAAAAACGCTAGAATCTGTAGATCTTTAAATGAGTCTTGTATCTTATGCTTACATGAAACAATATATGTAAAATCTCTTAACCAAAGAAGTGAATTAACCATAAACTGCCGACACAGTTTATCTTTTACCTTACAATATGGTTAAATTTTTTTAAACTTAGGTATTTCCATTTTTATGGCCATAATTTATAAGTAAATAATGGTCCACACTCTTATGTTGTTTATTCAGATTTATTATTGCTATTTATTGCCGTCCAGTTAGTATTATATATAGATGTCCCACATTTTTAATTTTATCGACAGATTTCTTTAATAAGCTTCTTGAAACTGAAAATTTAAAAAAAAAATTCTATTGAAATTAACTTTATGTCTGATTATCTTCCTTCTCTTCCCCTCGGCGTTCTTTGAAAAATTGAACTTGTAATATTTGTCTACAATCACAATACATTTCTTGCTTGCATGTTTCCCGTAAATGTCAGTGATTTCCGGTTTATCATGTCATAAAAAGTAACTTCCCCACCTCTACCCTCTGAGTTTAATTTTCTATTTAGCGTAGATCGGAGATGTAATTGGTTGATCAAGACGAACCCATGATTCTATTTTTAATTCTGACCATTTGTTTATATTTCGGAAAAGATATATATATATATATTTATATATATATATATATATATAGATAGATAGATAGATAGATAGATAGATAGATATAAATAGGCGGAGATAGATAGATAGATAGATAGATAGATAGATAGATAGATAGATAGATACATACATACATACATACATATAAATAGGCTGAGATAGATAGATAGATAGATAGATAGATAGATAGATAGATAGATAGATTTGAACAGAATAATATTACTAGTATACTAATTTTTTTCTTTTTTTAAAAAAACTTATTGTTTGAAGAAATGCTCAATAATAATAAAAAAAATTTTTTTCCCTTCTCGGCTGTGGCTGGGGTCCTTCCCGTTTACCAAGCCACTGTCTACGCCGCTTAACATTTCGATAAAAGATCCATTTTTCGTCGCCAGTCACAAGTCTATCCAAAAAAGGTGAAACAAATTGGCGAGAATGGAGAGAAGAGCAGATGTCAACTCGGGATTTGAGGTTGTTTTCAGACAATTCATGAGGCACCCATTTTCCAAGTTTAGGAACTTTTCCAAGTTGTTGAAGATGACGGTGAACAGTGTATGGTTTGAACTGAGAACCACTGCCAATTCCTCAACTGATAAAACAGGATTTTCTTCAAGGGCTGCTTCAAGAAGCTTTTCATCAAACTCAACTGGACGTCCGGTTCGATCTTCATCTTCAAGGGTGAAATCTCCACCTCTGAATTTTGCAAACCATCTTCTGCAAGTTCTTTCATTCACACATTCCTCTCCATAAACTGAGTGAATGTTTTTAGCCCCTTTGGCTGCTGAGTTTCCTTTCTTGAACTCATAAAGCATTATGTGCCTCAAATGATTCTTGGGTACTTCCATGTTAGCAGGGTTTTAATCAAACCAAAATTTAATTTTATTGTTCTCTGAAATAAAATTTGATCAGTTTAAATGCATCTAAACTTAAAAATAATGTTCAGCACTATTAGACATTATAAAATACTCTTTAAATTTTGTTCATTTTAACAAAAAGTTAAAATTCGGACAGAACTTATGGGATGACCTAATAGATAGATAGATAGATAGATAGATAGATAGATAGATATCATAATAATGAACAGATTTACATAGATTTGAACGGACTAACACAGATAGATAGATAGATAGATAGATAGATAGATAGATAGATAGATAGATAGATAGATAGATAGATAGATATGAAAAAACTTAGGTAGATACTAGTCTGGTCAAAGACATTACTTGACTGGCGACACCGATAATAAATTCAGTCCTTAGTTCACAAAAATAATATTGTCGCCATTGATTGAGCTCAATGTAAACAAACCGGGTTAACTCTGAAAATCCTGATTGTTCAACTTCCGCTTCCGAATCCCAGTGGAACATTACCGGAAACAGTTTCAACTGATCACCTACGCTTTGTTATTCATGCGCTGGACTGATCTGAGATTAAATTTACGTTTCACTTCGTTGCTTTTCATTTTTTAAAGTTTCCCTCGATGTAAATATTGTCCCATGTGCGCATGCGCATATGTGAGTCATGGTCTGTGTTGGGGTGGAGGGTGCCGAATCCAGCTGGCGTGATCGTTACAGTCTTAAAACAAGAAATCCACAAGTGGAGATCGAATTCCGGTTGAGGTCGTTGCATTCACTTTCGTGCAAATACCCTTGAGAGGAGTATGAACCCGTCTCTCTCCGCACAAACTATGGGTTAAATAGTAGAGCAGACTAGAATCTCTAGCCGTGTTTGGGAACCAGTCTAGGAGAATGGAATTTCGGAATTCACTCAGCATAGTTGGGGGATTAACACAGGTTGGCGCTGTGTGTTTTGAAGAATGGGACAAATGGGACTGAACAGATGGGCATTGTGGCAAACGAGCAGACATGTTGAAAATGAGAAATCAAACTGATTTACAGCTTGCCTTCAAGTCGAAACAACTCTGATGATGACGACGACGACGATGATGACGATGATGATGATGACGATGAGGACGACGATGATGACGACGATGATGATGATGAGGATGATGATGATGACGATGATGACGACGATGATGATGATGATGACGATGAGGATGATGATGACTATGATGACGACGATGACGATGATGACAATGATGATGACGACGATGATGATGATGATGATGACGACGACGATGATGATGATGACGATGATGACAATGATGATAATGACGATGATGACAATGATGATAATGACGATGATGACGATGATGATGATGATGACGATGACGATGATGATGAGGATGATGACGACGATGACGATGATGACGACGATGATGACGATGATGATGACAATGATGACGATGACGATGACGATGATGACGATGACGATGACGACGACGATGATGATGATGAAGATGATGATGATGACGATGATGACGACGATGATGACTATGACGACGATGATTATGATGATGATGGTGATGTCTTTGTGTGTGTGTGTGTGTGTGTGTGTGTGTGTGTGTGTGTGTGTGTATGTCCGGTAAATTCGCCATAGTAAAGTTCACTGCCATCAAATCACTGCGTATTAAAGATCACCGCGAGAAAAGTTCATCGTAAAAGAATAAAAAACAAATAATTTTGTCATGAATTCTAATTTTATTGATGAACGTATCTAAAATACTTTCACTATAGGGAAAATCGTACTGGACATGACGATAAACTATATCCGGCAGCAAGGCCTCTGGTCGGTCGGTTTTGGGGAGCGTGGAATCATCACTTATTTGCTGCTGTTCCCATGTTCACTCTGTTCCGCGGTGGTAGCTCCTGTTAGGGTCCCAGATATGGGCAAAGCAGTTAACACCCAATCAGGCGTCAACACATTTTGAATGTATAGAAATACATTTACAATGAAAGTGCCAGCCGTACATTTTCATAGTAAAAAAATACCACCAATACATTTTAAGCATAACTTAGCGTAAACAAATGACGTCATATGAAACGGATAAGCCCGCCGCGAGCAGATACGAGCGTCCGAGAGAAATCAAGGGAATTCGTACTTTAAAAGAAGTAATCCGACCTTTCTAACCAGACGCTTCCTCTGTAGCTATATAGTATAGCACGTCAGGCTATATGACAGTTCTGTGCAGGATACAGTTTCGATTCCTGTTTAGACAACAGATATTTTCTATGAAAGTTCTCGGACATTCAGGTCGGCAGATGTTGACGTTTTCATGGCGGTGAACCTTCCTGCAGTTGATTGATGATGAAGAACTTACCTGTAAATCTGTGCGCGGATGTTTGCATGAGTGCTTGTGTATGTATTTGTATCTTATATGGCTTAGCTATGCTCGTCTACCATTTGCAATGCAAATTCTATTTTGCAATTGATATTTTGCTTGAACTTAAACTTAATACGTGTTCTAAATTATTAGGCTGTTCGGAAAATAATGTCCAATTTTAGAATAAACTTTTATACCTGAATTAATCGTATTTAAACAGTGTCTAAATCAGTAAAAAATAGAAATCCTGGACATTAACACGTTTCGGCCAAGATCTCCAAGTTTATTTATGAAAAAAGCTCTCGAGGTTTGGATGCCAAGAAATCTTTGAATGCAGTTTCTGCATCTTCTAGGCAACTGAATATTTTTTGGCTTAAAAAATATTAAAAAGATGTTTGAAAATATTATAAAGATGTTTGAAAATATTATAAAGATGTTTGAAAATATTATAAAGATATTTGAAAATATTATAAAGATGTTTGAAAATATTAAAAAGATGTTTGAAAAAGTGATAATCAATGGTAATCAATGGGCTAAGGATCAGAGCAATATTGTGGATGAGGCGAAGTCTAATATCCCAAGTCGGTAAGCGTCTGTAATGTTATCCTGGCAACATGTACCGAATCACTGCCAGGAAGCTGAATTGAACCTCGCCGTTTAACCAGTTCCGGTTTTGGCTTAACTGAATGTGCACTTCATCCGGTTGTTGTTGGCAGTAAACTTTGGCAGTGATGCTCTGGGGTTAGATTCCAGATAACGCCAACGTTGGTGGAATTTCTGTTGGTGGAATTTCGGTTTTGGAAAAGGTTTGGGTCCTTCGCTGTTATGAAGTCCTTGAGTCGATCGTCTACGATTGTCATAAACGATCGATTTCTCATCAGGATTCAGTTAAGAAATGGATCATTGGAATTTCTCAGATGCAGCATCAAAAGCACTTCAAAACGTTGCACTCTTTTAATTTCACTGAGTTCATACGGTAGGCATTTATAGAGTTTCTTCAGCTTGCCAAATTTTTGAGATGTTCCGATATTGTTGAAATACGGACAAATACTGATTGTCAGTTGCAAATAAACGCCCTTTACCTGCTAGATCTACAGTCGTCGTGTTCGGTACCCGCTCGCATCAGAGCATCGGGGTCATAATTCTCTGTCTTTATTCACTTTTTTTTTCTATATATGCCGGGTGTAACAGCAAAATTGTCCAATTGTTAGATTAAGATTTGAACCATTGTATCTTAGAAATGATTAAATATATCTTACTGGAAATCTTCTAGGTTTTTATAACATTATTATACTCTACTTTGAACCATAAGAATGTATTTAGCTCTAAGTTGAAATGAAGACCCCTCTTGCTGTTGTGACCTCCTGATCCAGGTTTCCTTTCTACTGTTCCCTCTATTTAACACTTATTCATCGTTCTCGTCATGGTTCTTGAATGGTTTTTGAAGATAGAAGCCAGAGTATGAATGTTGCTAACATTGCTGAAATGATCTTTTTCCTCCCACCATTGCTCAGTTGGAAGACATAGTGGGCCTGACACAAAACGATTTTAACCTGTTCTCTTTCTAGCTGAATAACTCAAAGGATTTTTCAGTGATTGCTCTCTTGTCTTTTTATTCAAAATATATATATTCATATATATAGATGTGTGTATGTGTTTGTGTTTCTATATGTAACGAAAAAAAAAATGTCCAAATCGTGTAACAGCAAGGGATAATTGTCCATCCACAAAATGTTTAAAACCTAAAAAAAACACACTGAACTGAGTTTCTTTTTCAGGTTTTCCTATAAGACGTTTAGCCATTTTTATAACCCTATTGGACTCTACTTAGAGCAATAAGAATGTATAATTACTCTCCAAGCTTAACAGAAGAAGCGTCATGAAATCGATCACAAAGATGACATGTTCATCATTAATTAATCATAGCTAAGGTTCGGAAGCTCATGAAATATTGAAATTATGTTCATACATATATAGTTGCGGCCAAAATGTTCAGAACGGCATTGTTTTCAGCAGAAAAGTAGGTATAATTATTTTATCAAAGTTGTTTTATATTCTATAATTTTCACATACAATAAATACGATATTATTTGTTATTGTCTGAGATTTTGGTGTAATTTGAGTGGATAATACAAAAGTTATGGATGATTTATTGATTTACTGCAAAACCCATGGCGGCCAAAATGATCAGAACGGTTGCTTTTACTCCGTGTTTTAGTATATTTAACCGGCGAACTCTAATTTTTTTAAATTTTTTTAAATTCGTTTACTAAACATTAGTAAGAATATCTGCAGTGTACTTTGTTAATATAATGCCACTTACTCCGTTACCAATTCGTCAGCAGATTATTAAGCTTCGAAAGAAGGATAATTTAAGTATTGGGTCTATTGCAAAGACTGTTAACAAGTCAAAAAGTGTTGTTCACCGTATTCTTAAGGTCTACGCTGATTGTGGTTCGTGGGAAGGAAGAAAGTCTACAGGTAGGCCAAGAAAAACGACCAAGAGAGAAGATCGTGCTATGGTAAAGTTGGTTAAAAAGGACTGATTTAAAACTGCTGCCGCTGTTTCACGGGAAATGAGCATTGTACTGAAGAAAACTTTATCTCGAAAAACTGTCTCGTCGTTTAGTTGAACATGACCTACAAGCAAGAGCACCTGCAGTGAAGACACTGATCAGCTCCAAGCATAAAAAGTGTCGTCTTACCTTTGCAACCGAACATGTGTTGTAGTCTCAAGAAAAATGGCAAACGGTGCATTTCAGTGATGAATCTAAGTTTATATTATTTGGCTCAGATGGGAAAAGGTACGTTCGTCGAAAAGTAGGTGAAAAATTGTCGCCTAAATGCCTTAAGACTAGTGTTAAATTCGGTGGAGGAAGTGTCATGGTTTGGGGGATGATATCTGGAGATGGTGTGGGCCCTTTGGTGCGATTACATAGAAAGGTAAATGCAGAAGTTTATAAACAACTTGTAAAAGATCATGCCTTGCCTGTGCTGAGAAATTCAACTAAGCGACCACCCGTATTCATGCAGGACAATGCCCCATGTCACAAAGCTAAGTTGGTCCTAAACTTCCTCAAGGCTGAAAAGGTTATTGATATGAAGCCCAGATCTCAATCCTATTGAAAATGTGTGGAATATTCTAGGATAACGTTCGAAATCCAGAAATCTTAAAACAACCGAACAATTATGGAATGCCCTTCAGGAAGAATGGAATAAGATCACCCAGCAAGAAATTGAAAATTTAATTACCTCATGCAGTCGAAGATGTCAAAGTGTGATTATACCTACTTTTCTGGCGAAAACAATGCTGTTCTGAACATTTTGGCCGCAACTGTATATATATATATATATATATATATATATATATATATATATATATTATTCCAGGATCATTTCCCAACTTATTCTAGATTATCTTGGCTCTCTCTAACTTTCTAACTTTCTGTCCAGGAGTAACAAGGTGTTTCACACGTCTCACGTACGGTTTCATTTTCAAGATTTTTTAAAATTTCTCTTTTGACCGATATAGGTGAAACTTCTCTTTCCCGTGTCAAACGTCTTATGGATTGAGTTGGATCTTATCTAATTGATCTCTTTAGCTCTAAGTTGAAATGAGGACCCCTCTTCCTGTTCTGACCCGCTGATCCAATTTCACTCTCGACTATTCTCTCTTTTTTAAACTTATTCACCGTTCTCTTGATGGTTCTTGAATGAACTTTGAATATGGAAGCCAGAGTATGAATGTCGGTATCACTACTGATGGTCAGAATTATCTTTTTCTTCTCACCATTGCTCAGCTGGGAAAACACAATGGGGCAGACACAAAACAATTTTAACTTGTTCTCTTTCTAGTTGAATAACTCAAAGAGTTTTCCACTGATTCTTACAATAAATGATGGATAAACGACTTATCTGAAAACCTGGAAAAAAGAAACTCAGTTAGTATAGTGTATTTTTTTAGATAGTAAACATTTTGTGGGATGGACAATTATCCTACGCTGTTACACGATGTGGACTGTTTCGCTGTTACACCCGGTATATATAAGATCTGCGAAGGATTGTGAAATGTTGTAGGAATCGGGACGCGAATTTATTCTGCATGGACGAGCGATTAAAGCACTTCCTAAACGTTTTCGCTTTAGTGAATTATTTTCTCTTTTAATTAGAGTAGAATTTTTTACGTCAAAATTGTGGCCAGTCTCGTTACGTTGAAAAAACTAATGCGTGTTTTGTGTTGTTTTCTAAAATGTCTATCACAACTACAATCGAATAGAATTTATCTAAACTCAACATAAAATTTATCACAACTACAGGGTGGCCCAAAAGTTACTGACCAATGAAAAAAATTCATAACTATTTTATTTCTGAATATTTTTATTTTATTTTTTCAGAGCATTTAGAACTGCCCTTCCGACATCACCATGAGCAGATATAGCACCGAGGAACAAACCCTCATTGTACAGTGGAATTTTGAGTCCCATGGGTCAATTTCGGAAACGCAGCTTTCTTACCGTCGACATTTCAATACCAGAGAAGCATCGAGCAAAAACACGGTCGCGGAATAGTTAGCTGTTTCCAGGAGCAGGGTGCAGTTTGTGATCTCCCAAGATCTGGAAGGCCTTGTACGGCAAGAACTGTTGAGAATCAACGAGAATTGGAGCGAAGAATCGAAGAAAATCCATCTGTTTTAACCAGGAGAAGATCGCAACGATTGGGAGTTTCGCGTTCCAATGTATATTGCCGAAAATCTCGGAAGTATCATTTTACCTACTGCTGAAATTTTGTAAGTATAACTTGAGGATTAGAAAAGTTATTAAAGATTTAAAAGGGTCAGTAACTTTTGGGCCACCCTGTATATCTAAAACAATAAAAGACTTAATTAACACGGAACAAAACAAGCGAAAAGTTAAATGAAGAATGCACTCTATCACCTGCAAAGATTATCGCAAAGGATATATTGGAGAAGCTGCAAGAAGTTTAAATAAAAGATTATATGAAGATAAAAAAAAGACATTTTTAAAAGCTACCCTTTAAACGCGTGACTTGCTCATTGCAAGTCTAATTAAAATAGACCAAGACGAAAATATTTAGAAAGTGCTGAAGGAACAGAAAAGGCAATTATCTCCCTTTGGTGCAGGTAAGTCACAAGGGTTATGTGACGGCCGCTTAGTGACCTTACTTAATACACTTCTCACGGTTTGGCTACTGTAAATCGACTGAAATTCACTGGCCACTCTCGTCAGTGTATGAATGGACGCCATGTAACCCATGTGACGTATTGCCACCAAAGGGAGATAATCGCTTTTCTATCCCTACAACGATTTAATCGCTAATTCATCCACAGTAAATTTGCGTACAGGTTTCATACATATATCTATATATATAAGAGAAACACGCACACATGAGGACTTGTCAAAAGGTTATGTCTTTCTAAATTTAATTTTGAAGTTTTAATCAGAATTTCAGTTACGGTACTAATTAGAAATCCCGTTGTTTTGTAACAGCTTTGACGGTAATGATTACCGCGAACCCCGTCTCACCTATATTGTAAATCGAGACAAATTATTGCAGTGTTTGATTGTATCATAAATTGAAAGAAATAATTCCCTAATCTCTACCGCCTTTTCCAATTGTGTGTTGGCATAACCCCCTTCTCTTCTCGTATACGTCTCGTAGGTCCTATTGGTCTCGTCTCGCTTTCTGTCGACGTACAGCCGCTCAGTTCGGACACCGCTTGTTCCGATATCTCAATCATCGCACAGCCATGGGATAAGGAGAGTTATAAAGCTTCCAAACTGGTTTACGGGTTGGTGCCAGTATAAGTCGTCGATCGTCCAGTCTTGATTCTTCAAGTGTTGTGGTTCATACTGACGAAGAAAATTGTTTTTCTTCTTTTAATCAATCAGCCGTGGTAAACTTCTTGTTGGCGACTGGGCTGACTGGAAATAAAGTCAAGCTCTCACCGAAGAAATATTAATGGCAGTTTTGGTTAAATATAGACGAGTTAACGAAGACGAATAACTCGATTGACAATCGAATATATTAGCCATCTATTAACGCAAAAAGATTTAGAAGGCGGCAACTTGGAATCTCGTTCTATGTGTTCAGCAAGGTTCAATCAGAAATTAAAGTCAGGAATATCTGTCACAGAAGACGTTGACCATGTAATTAAAATGTATTAGATTTTTAGCATCCGGCTACCACTATTTTTTTTTTTTTTTATCAATCTCATTTTTTGTACAAATCTGTGCAAAGAGCTTATTCGGCTTCATACATATTTTCAGAAAACCTCAACTTCTAATTGGTCACTTAATATTTAAATCATGTTCTCAACTATGTCCGAATAACATCGACCTAGTTCTTGACCTAACTAAAAAAATACTTCCGCTCAAAATCCATCAATGCCTTTCGAGCCTATCACGTGATTAGGTTGATTATAAATACCAGACACCAATTCGTTCTTTCTCTTCCTTTATTTCTCTTGCTACAAAACTGTAATTGTAAAAAAAAAAAAAGAGATCGCGTCTCGACACTTTGCGGGCGGACGCTATGAAAACATTCACACGCGTACACATACACGTACGTACGAAACTTTCCAAACTACATTACGAACATTACATTACGAATATACAACTACAAGCAATGGAAACTTAATTACAAACATTGCGGAACATTCACTCCTTCAACTCTTCTGAAGCTAAAATTTTACTCAACATATTCTCAGATTTACAGAATTCTTTCAACTCTCTCACGGTGAACATTTTGAGCGGCAAGTTCGTTCAATCTTTTATGAGCTCAGGTGAAAAAGTGATCCATAAGTACATACTTAAAGGGAATTAACTCCTATGCTGTACATCGTTATACAAACATAAATATAAATCTCGTTGTTGTTACAAAACCGTTTTGTATTCCTTCTTGTTGTTTCTTTTGTTCCTTTTGCGTTTGCTTTACACATTTGTAAAGTAAAAAATGTACGGGTTGATTTAGGCCGTCGATACCGCTACAGATCACTGAGTATTAAGTAGCTAAGATAATAGCATCTAGAAACGGAAGTGAGTTACGGAAGCGGAAGTGAAATATAGCCAGGACTTGATCGGCAATCATGAGCCTCTAACATTTTCCTTGTTAATATTAACTCCAGAAAATACCAGAAAATGTTTCTGTAAATAAAAGAAATTACAGGTTTCTTTACATAGGGATATACATTTCTCTTTGGATTAAGGATATCAGTGTGCTTTGACTTGGATCAAAGTGTCGTTGCTTGACCTGTCATGAATTACAGAGTGACTCCACAGCATTTCTGCCGAGGATCAGTGCAATAGATTTTTTAAAAATCGGTCATCGATCCTCGCTCTTCAGAGATAATCGAGGACAAAAATATGTTCAAACGACTAAAAGAAAGAAAAACAAGAAAACAGGTGAGAAAAAATTATTTTTTTGTCTTAGATTGGCTCAGAAGAGCGAAGATCGAGAGTCAGTTAGGACTTTTTTCTCATTTGTTGTCATACTTTAAAAGTAATCCCTATGCTTGTACATCGTTATACAAACATAAATAGAAATCTCGTTGTTGTTACAAAACCGTTTTGTATTCCTTCTTGTTGTTTCTCTTGTTCCTTTTGCGTTTGCTTACACATTATAAAGTAAAAAATGTACGGGTTGATTTAGGCCGTCAATACCGCAACAGGTCACTGAGTATTAAGTAGCTAAGATAATAGCATCTGTCTATATTTCTGAGATGAGATGTTATGTACACTATTTACATTATTCGGACTATTGCCCTCATATTTGTCGCCATATTTATTGCAACGTTTCGGCCTTCTTCAGTATCTGTCTATATTTCTAAGATGTGATGTACACTATTTACATTATTCGGACAATTGCCCTCATCTTTGTCGCCATATTTATTACAACGTTTCGGTCATTGTACGCTTCGGCCTTCTTCAGGTGGTTGTAATGTCGAACTGAACCCTTTATTTCGCTAACTGGGGTAGACAGTTCTAGTTATACGTGCCATTAGGTCTATAATACCCAGAAATTCATACACATATGTCCTCAAGGTCACATGGCACAGTTCATAAAAGCGTTAGTTAGATCCAGTGACAGGACCCAAAGAGTGTGAGTTCAATACCCGGGTAAGGCAGTGGGGGATTAACAGGATAATAACTGATAACTGACATTCATTAAAAACATGGCACGTGGAACTAGAACAGTCTACCCCAGTGAGTGAAATAAAGGGTTCAGTTCGACATTCTAACCACCCGAAGGAGGCCGGAGCGATACGTGGTAATAAATATGGTGACAAAGATGAGGACGATAGTCCGAATAAAGTAAATAGTGTAAGATAATAGCATCTAAAAACGGAAGTGAGTTACGGGAGCGGAAGTGATTTTCAAAAATAACGGATTCGACATAGATATAAAAACTAACCTAAACGGAGTAGATTTTCTAGATGTTAGAAAAGGCACATGAAAATTATCAACAAACCACACGAACAAATTGAACCCACTGCAGAATAAAGAACGAATGTCCCTCAAAAAGTAATTGTTTACAAAACAACGTAATATACCAAGCCACGATAAAATCACCAGATAATGAAGAAAAAGTATGCATAGCAGTAACTGAAATTATGCACACAAAACATCTTTCATAAACAGTAAATATGCGAACAGCACAATGCTTTCTAAGTATATCTGGGAAATTAAAAACAAAACGCACATCACACCAAAAATATCTTGAAAAATAAGGAAAAGATCATCAGTCTACAACAACCAATCAAAAACTTTGCTTGGAGGTAAAAGTAGCTGTCATTACCTTCCCAGATCAAAATAAATTATTAAATAAAAGATCCGAGCTCATCTCAAAATGCAGACATGAAAACAAATTTTTACTACGTTACTTAAAAATCGAAAACGGTAAAAATGAAATAAAATAAAAATAAATAAATAAACAAAATGACAATAAAATAAGCAAAAAAATAAACAAAATAGAATAAAAAAAATAAAAAACAAAATCAATGAACCCAAATAAATAAAGTAAATAATAAACAAATTAGCAAACCATTATGACCAAAATATTAGTTAGACTATAAAAATCAAACCAAAAATCGGACGAAAAAATAGCTATAACTGTTATATAACGATAAAAAAATACTACGTTACTTAAAAATCGAAAACCGAAAAGAGAAAATATACAATATAACAAATAAATAATAAGTAAAATAAATTGATCTAAATTCATCGAAACAAATAAATAAACTAACAAACCGATCCCGATAAACTAACCGTTAGAAAAAACAAATAAAGCTAATCAATCCAAATAAATACATGAAGTAATAAACAAATTAAACTACAACAATCAACCCCAAAATTGAACAAATAGCTTTAATTATCTTCCCAAACCAAAACAAAACTATTAAATAAGTGATATAAACAAATTTTTACTACGTTAATAAAAACACCGATTAAAATAAAAATATAAATAAATAAATATATTAGATAAGAAATAAAAATAAATAAAAACAAGCAAAATAATTTAAACGAAATAAATAAATAAACAAATAAATGACTTCCAGTAAAATAACCGCCAAAATATATATAAAAAACAAGAAAAGAAACTGTTGACATATAACTTACGATTACACCTTGCCTGAGATGCTAGGTTAGGACCAATGACATTGCCGATTCTTCTTTGGATTATATCAATGATCTTCAAATATATAGCGGGAGAACTAGACCATATATGGCAGCAATATTCTTAAAAAAATTATACAGGGTGAGTCAAAAATACTTTTACAACCTTTGGAGGCGAGTTTCTGACACCAAACCAAGGCAAAAGTCCATATAAACACATGTCGGCAAATCCTTTGTTTTTGAGTTATTCAGTTTAAAGTTTACGCTAGACGCTGTTAAACGTACAATCCAGGATACAATCCAAAAATACATATTTCCATAGTCAAGGATCCTGTCTCAGGAACGCGACGATTAACAGCAGCAAAGCTTGGATGACTCGGCTGCCATCAGTCTGGAAATCTGCAATCTGATACAGCCGTGCAGCCTCGCGTCCATTACCATTTGCGCAGCCGTATGTAAAAATCATATCTGCCTGCTCACGATATGAATATCCTGCCATTGTTAAACGGAACACTTCTCAGTTAACTCACTGCTACACACGTAAAACGCTGAAGATTGACTAGCCACAAATATACACGAATGACAAATGTGACCTAGTCCTTATTCAATACAGCGCCATCTGCTGCAAACTTTCTTTAAATTTAATAACTGAAGAACCAACGATTTGCGGACATATGTTTATATGGATTTTTGTCCTTGTTTTGATGTGAGAAAGCCGCCCGAAAAGTTTGTAAAATTACTTTTGATATACCCTGTATATATTAATATAATGCAAAATTTCATGCCTGATTGCGTTGTCACGGTGGAAACTGACATATTTTCGATTTGCCAAAATCGGGTGTTTTTCGTGAATCGAAGTCTATTCAAAAGTCAGTTGAGATCGATTTTCAAACCCTTTATTCTCTATGATAGCAAGCAGAGTATCTTCATCGACGTGAAACCTCTTTTTGGCCGTCCGAAGACCGTAATATGGCGAAAGTACAACATTTCATCCTCCGTTTTTAAGACATTCATTTGGGGACAAAACGTCAACAGACAACAAAGTTTGTCTCGCAACTTATCAATACCAGGTTTTAATCTTGAACACACCAGAAACGACACCAAGACAAACGCCATTGTGAAGTTGCGATCATTTTATATTAACAATAAAAAGCAGGGAGACATTTTTGTAATGATCTGATATATCTGTCTATATTTCTGAGGTGCGGTATTATGTACATTATTTACATTATCCGAACTATTGTCCTCATCTTTGTTGTCATATTTATTACAACGTTTCGGCCGTTGTACGCTCCGGCCTTCTTCTTAACCAACGCCAAGGCGTTGGTTAGATCCAGTGACAGGAGCTAAAAAGTGTGAGTTCAATACACGGTTAAGGCAGTGGAAAACGTGAAGAGGGGAATTAACAGGAGATAACTGATAACTGACATCCATTAAACATGGCACGTGGAACTAAAACAGTCTACACCAGTGAGCGAAATAAAGGGTTCAGTTCACCACCTGAAGAAGGTCGGAGAATACAATGGCCGAAACGTTGTAATAAATATAGCGACAAAGATGAGGACAATAGTTCAAATAATGTAAATAATTTTTATATATATATATATATATATGTGTGTGTGTGTGTATGTGTGTGTGTTTACGTGTGTGTGTGTCTGCGCGTGCCTGTGTGTTTGCGTGTGTTTCTCTGTGTGTGCATGTGTGTTGGTGATAGAATTCCATTATGTTCTTACAAGTCAGACTACGTCAAATAAATTTAACAAAGCCTGTTTGCATTTATTCTTGCTGCTTCTGTGTGTATATATATATATATATATATATATATATATATATATATATATATATATATATATATATATATATATATATATATATATATATATATCATGAAAAATAAGTATGGCAAAGACAAAACAAAATCCGAATATGCAAGTTTACTGTTTTAATGTTGTTTTACTGTTTTAAAACAACATTAAAACAGTAAACTTGCATATTCGGATTTTGATTTGTCTTTTTCATATTTTTCATCATACAGTCGGATTTCCATCCACATATTTGCTTCCATATATACATATATATATATATATATATATATATATATATATATATATATATATATATATATATATATATAGTATTGTCATCTATTTTAGTCTATGCTGTATCTGTATAGGTATGGTCACTTGAGTGAAATATTTGCTGCTTTGTCTTAATAATGAATTCGAATTTAATCCTATAGTAAATAATTTTCAATAAATTTCTATTTATGAATTTTAATCTATTCTGTGTAACTAGCAAAATAATCCTCTGCGTGAATAAAAACCTTGGCGCCTTGTCTCAATAAATCGTCCTCGTTTTATCAGAGGCTGCATGAACTGTTAATTAACTTAGCTTTCGTGGATCATGAAAATAAGCATTTAAATATTAAATTTCGGAAGCCGAAGTGTTAGAAAATGCGTCTGTCTGTGTTTCATTTCTGTTTATATGTATGTGCCGGGTAAAGCCCGATAACCATATCGCTCTTATATTACCTTTTTTTTTTTCGGAGATCTTATTTATTTATTTAATTCTTTCTTTTCGTTGTTTTGTTTTTTTTTTGTTTTGTTTTTTATTTGTTTGTTTGTTTTAGGATCCGTCTTTAAGCCATCCCCGACAGCAGTCGTTTGATGTTTGGAAAATTCTCTGCAAGACGCCACAAGCCACATGTTGTCAGGAGATAAGGAATTTATCATGGAAGGTGCGAAGGTTCTCTGAAAATGGCTGCGAAATATGGGGAGCTGTTGGTGTTAGCATCGCCAGTTACCAGAAGGATGAGAGAGAACTCACTGGGCTGGGGGATATGCGGGATGAAAAAGTGTGGGTGGCAGAATTCTTTTTATCTCTCTACTCCCTATTAGCGAAAATATACACAGACATGATCAAACATTTACTAAGCTTAACGTAGTCAAGCACAAGGCCACAGGAGATGAGTTCTCAGAGCCGATCAAACTTCATTCTACTAACAAGGCTCTTGTTCATCATTTCATTTTGGCCTACTTTTTATTCCGGCATTTACTGGGATTCTTTTCTTACTTCAATGTGCCGGGTCCCTTTAGAAGGCATTTGATCCAAGTTTGGTTTGGTTTATTTTACGGCATATCAACCTCAATGGGTTATTTAATGCCGGCAAAATTTTTAATGTTGGTAATATTTTATCCAAAAATATATCGCTGGTAATATTTGTTCTTCAAAGAGCTATGGATAGTAATATTTTTTTTTTCAAAAATATGTATAGCTGTTAATATTTAAAAATAAAGAAAAGTATAGCTGTTTCTATTGCTGGTAATATTTTGTTAAAAGGATTGCTGGTAATATTTTGTTAAAAGGATTGCTGGTAATAATTTTTAAAAGGATTGCTGGTAATAATTTTTTAAAAGTATTGCTGATAATAATTTTTTAACAGAATTGCTGGTAATATTTTTTTTAAAGGATGCACTTGTCATACATAGAAATAAATCCAACCATAATTTTGATTTTAAAAATGCTACACTCATAAAAAAAGAAAATAACTCACTCAGAAGGAAAATCCTCGAGAGTGCCGCCATTGAATATTACCCAAATATTAATCTATGCCCAGGCTTTTTCCCTATTTCACCTTTCCTAACAGAATTACTACTTCTCCCAAACAAACGTACAGAACAGTATCAAGAAGTCGAAAGAAAATAGTTGAATCCGTCAACACAGCAATAAAAACAATATCTCCACACGTGACAGTAATTGACGCAATTTTCAGTTAACAGTATGAAATTAGCGTTCTCTAAATTCTTCCAGTTTCTAAGGACATTTTGTTTTGTTATTATTAGTTACTTTGTTTAATAAATTCACTTCGTTTCGCCTTGAAAAAGTCCATATTGGACAAAATCCGTCGACAACTATTACAGTTTTCCTATTGTCTTTTACATATATATATATATATATATATATATATATATATATATATATATATATATATATAGTACTGTGATGTATTTTAGTCCACGGAAACATTAACTGAACAAAAAACAATTGTTCCTCATGTGACAATTTTATTCACTCCTTCGTCATTGGGCTAGGATCAAAGTGTAGTATTTGTTTTCCTCATTTGTAATATTAATTACTTGATATATTCCGGCAAACTACACATCTCCTTTAGGGAGAAGCTTTGGGTATAATCAAAAGGTGTAATGCTATCCCTATACCAGTAGAATTTTCTGGTCATTGAAATCGCAGATGTTAATATCGTATTTTTGATTCTTATGCTTTTGAATGCCGAATGTTTCCTTATGAAGAAATGGATAATATTACCATTACTATTAGAAATGAGAACAGATACTAAACTTTGATCTTAGTCCGATGGCCAAGGAGTGAAGAAAAAGCGTCACCGGAGGGACACTGAACAATGAATGCCGAATATTTCCTTATAAGGAAACGGCCATGATTATCATTATAGAACAGATACTACACTTTGATCCTAGTCCGATGGCCAAGAAGTCAAGAAAAACATCACCAATGATCAGTCCATGGTATTCTCAGTATCCTGCTGTAGAAACACGTTTCACTTGCCTCAAGTCTTTTCATCTGTCAGGCGATTGACCAACATTCACTGCCATATAGGTGGACTAATATTAAGTCATTGTTCAGTACTCTTTTTCTTTGTTTTTAACGAAATTGTCTCGTTTCTTAATACTTTACTTAACTTTTGAAAGGCATCTTTCGCTTTCCCAATTCGTCTTCGGATTTCGTTGTTGCATTTTCAGTCTTCTGGTAAAACACTTTCTAGATATTTAAATTTTTGTACTTGATTGAATTTGACGCCTCCAATTCATAGTTCGCATCTTCGGATTGCTCCTTTTGCTGACAACCCTACATTTTGTCTTCTTGCAATTGATGCTTCGTCCTTTCCCTTACTACATTTCCTATTTCTTAATACTTTCCTCAGCTTTTGAAAGGCATCTTTCGCTATCTCAATGCGCTTTCGAATTTCGGTGTTGCATTTTCCGTCTTCTGTTAAAGCGCTTCCTAAATAATTAAATTTTTTCCAAGCCCTATTTCCTCATTATCTCAACTGACACTTTCTTATGATAAGTATAAGTGTCCTTTTTGTTGCTATTTCATCTAAAACTTCCTCGTTGCTCACATGTTCAGTCCAAGGTATTCTCAGTATCCTGCTGTAGAACAATGTTTCAGTCGCTTCAAGTCTCTTCTTCATCTGTCAGGTGATTGAGCATCATTCACTGTTCATATAGGTGGACTAGTATTAAGCCACTGTCAGTACTTATTTTCTTTGTTTTTAACAACATTTTCTCGTTTCCTAATACTTTACTTTACTTTTGAAAAGCATCTCTCGCGATCCCAATTCGCTTTCGGATTTCGTTGTTGCATATTCAGTCTTGTGCTAAAACACTTTCTAGATATTTAATTTTTTCAGTAGAAACGCATTTCTGTTGTTTCAAGTCTCTTCATCCGTGAGAAGATTCTCCAGCATTCATTACCACATAGCAAGACCAATATTACGTAATAGTCCAATATTCTTTTCTTAGTTTCAAAGAAATTTTCCTATTTCTTAATACTTTCCTCAGCTTTTGAAAGGCATCTTTAGCTACCCCAATGCACCTCCGGATTTCAGTGTTGAATTTTCTGTCTTCTGTTAAAACACTTCCTAAATATTTTCATTTTTCCAAGCCCTCTTTCCTCATTATGCGACTTAGAAATCTCAACTGACACTTTTGTATGTTATGTATGTGTCCTTTTTGTTTCTGTTACTCTAAAATTTCGTCGTTGCTCACATTTTCGGTCCATGGTATTCTCAGCATCCTTCTGTAGAACCACGTTACCTCAAATCTCTTCTTCATCTGTCAGGTAAATTAGCCACCATTCCCTGCCATATAGAAGGACTGATATTAAGTTACTGTTCTTTACTCTTTTTGTTTTTAACGAATTTTTTTCTGTTCAATAATACTTTACTTAACTTTTGAAAGGCATCTTTCGCTATCCAAATTCGCCTTCCTTTTCGTACCTGCTTGATTTTGGTGTCTCCAACTCGTTGTTTTCATCTTGGGTTGTTAATTATCTGGCAACTATATATTCTGTTTCCTTACAAATTAATGCTTACTCTTTTCATCTAGCTTTTCACTACTGCCTTCTGTAGGAGTGGCTGTAATTGTCTGCTATCAACACTCAGTCTTTTGCATATCGTATGCTGTTAAGCCGACAGTGAATCCTGAGATGATTTCCAATTATCTCAGGATCGCCTCACTAGATGTTATATTGGTCAGTTTTATACAGTGCTGTTCGATAAAAGTGACTCACCTGATTTTTTTAAAAATAAATATTCTCTTCTCCGATGAAACGAAAGTTGAGCTAAATTCAAAGAATAAGTGATCTAAAATCCGAAGAGGAAGCTTTGAAAGCTCTTTGAATTTAGCAGTAAGTACTGTCAAGCATCCGTTCAGTATAATGTTCTGTGGATGCTTTTCTTTTCATGGAACTGGTTTCTTAAAACCTATTGAAAAGACCCTCAGGAGCGAGCAGTACAAGAGCATTTTAGAGTCTTGTCTGCTCCCTTCTGCTGAAAGAGTGCAAATCGACCCCACAAAGCTCATTTTTATGAAGGATAATGCTCCCTGTCACAAATCAAAATTGATGAAGGAATATTTTGATGAGAAGCAGGTGAGTGTTATAACATGACCGCCCCAATCTCCTGACGTCATCCCCATAGAAAACTTATGGAGCATTATAAAGTACAGGCTCTTGAGAAAGCAGGAAGAGGATTTGATTGTGAATTTCATATCCGAATGAAATTCAATGCTTGGAGATGAGATTTGCTACAACCTAATCAAGTCAATGCCAAAAAGGGTTGAAAAGGTTATTCAAAATAAAGGTGGACCCATAGATTATTAAATATTTCGAACTATATTATCTATTATAAATAAATTATACCTCTATCATTCTTTATTTAAAGCTGTTTGGTTATGTTTCTATTGATTACTAGTTGCAGGGAATAAGTTTTTCCCTAAATCTCATTTATATCCAAAATTATATATCTATCAATAGAATACCTTAGGGTGAGTAAACTTTTTTATTAGGTGATCGGGAAGGGGTCTTTATATTAGTAAGATTAAAAATTAGTTTGACCCCAAAAACAATAAGCGAAAAAATCTTTAAGTAAAAAAAAATCAGGTGAGTCACTTTTATCGAACAGCACTGTATCTTACGTTAACGAGCATGGCCTTCGCGCCGGTTATTGTAGTCCAGTGAGATGGTTATCTTAATTACATCCTTACATTTGTCGGTTATAAATTGATGGTTGCTAAGACTATCACGTAATGGGGTTGTTCGTTTGCTAGATAATTATTAAGCATTCCTTTACGTTTGCCTTGTACCAGAATAGATATCTACAATGAGTTTATTGTAGAGTTGATCTCTCAAGTAATTGAGTGCACGTGTTGATCAACACCGAGTGCCCGAATATGTACGTCCTTGTGCCTGACTAGTTAAAGGTAAGTAAATATTTATATTTCTCTATTCAGTTTAGCTGATGGGCTAATTTGCTTATCAATTAATTTTTTTTTTCATTTTGCCTGTTTATCTGTTTGTCGGCGTCTCTCTTTGTGTCCCCCACCCCCCCCTCTCTCTCTCTCTCTCTCTCTCTCTCTCTTTTTTTCTCTCTATTTCTCTAGACTCATACACACATACGTTTAAAAACACACACGCGCACTTATTGACCCAGGTTTGTGCATGGACCGATTTTCTCGTTCTTTCTTTTCAAATCTTCTCTCTTTGACTTTTAATACCCGCACACACAAACACACACACACACACACACACACACACACGAACAAATACACTCGAACGCACACACACACACACACACACACACGAACACATACACACGAACGAAAACACACACACACACAGAGGTGAACACACACACAAAGACACACGAACACAAACACACACGAATACAAACACACACATACACAAATATGTACCTCAGTTAATGTCCTCACCGATTTCCACACTCTCTTCTTTTAATTTTAACTCCTTGTTCCATCCTTCCCGCTCCATATGCACAGAAGAGAAACGCACATACATATGTAAACACACACACATGTATATATATGGAAACGCGTATTACGCAATACGTGCCTGCCTATTTGTGTTGAGTCCGACCAAAATCTTTCGGTCGAGCGGTTGAACTCTCTGCCTTCGGGCAGAGAGGAACCCGAACGAGGCTATACCGAAGGGCAGAGTCTCGTTCGGGAAGGTAGACCGACCCTGAACCCGTTTATACGGGTTCAAAGGGAATATTTTTGGCCGAGCCTACGGGCTTGGAAATCCCAAGTTAAACCCGGCCTTGTTCCAAATGCAACCCTCGTCGGGGGCGGTGAATATTCCTGCCTATTTGAGTTCTAGTAGTCCATGGCGCGTTAAACGAACCACTCAGGCGGTGCACGACTCTTTCATTGGGCAGCATTTGCTGGACAATCTCGATTGTGTCGCCGATTATAATGACGTATTTTTTCCCCATTTTATATAGTGCTCGCTCGGTTCGCCATCTCTGAGTTCTTGAGGCTGTTTATGTTAAGTTTCATCAGCCGAGCCTGTGTAAACAAAAGGAACATTTTATTCGTTCCTTACGTTTGACTGGGGGATTATGAGCAATATTTTCCATTTTATACTCGCAAATTTTGTTTTTAGTCGTTAATTTATTTATAATAAAAATCTATTTTAATCGTGTTCCAATTTTCCCTCCTCATTTGCTATTTATTAATGCGTCTTGGATTGTTTCCTGCTTTGAAAAGGACTTAAAGGCAAATAATGACGTTCATTTTATATATATATGGTGGACTCTTCCGTCGTATCGACACATGAGGGTCAAGCATCTCAGTTCCTAGGAACCGACAGCCAGATTTTTTTATTATTATTAATAATCAATTCAAATAAATAAATTAAAAACTGTTCCCACCAAAATAATAGTCAGAACAAACCACAACTATCAACCCCAAGATTAGCTTTAATTAACTTCCCAAACAAAAACAAAACTATTAAATAAGCTATATAAACAATTTTTTATTACGTTAATAAAAACACCGATCAAAATAAAATAAAAAAAATAAAAAATAAAAATAAATAAATAAATAATAAATATATAAGATAAAAAATAAAAATAAAAAGGAATAAAAACAAGCAAAACAATTTGACCCAAATAAATAAGCAAATAAACGACTTCCGGTAAAATAACCGCCATAATAGACTACCCACAATAAGCTATATAATTAAATTTTTACTAAGTTAATAAAAACATCGATCAAAATAAAAATAAATAAATAAATAAATAAATAAATAAGATAAAAAATAAAAATAAAATTAAGTAAAAACAAGCAAAATAATTTGACACAAATAAATAAATAAACAAATAAACGACTTCCGGTAAAAATAACCGCCAAAATAGACTACCCACAATGCACCACTGACCCGTATATATAAATAGCCGAGGAAAATAACAGCATTAGTTGCCTGACGATTGCATCTAGCATGAAAGAGACTGTCGCCTCTAAGTGTTGACTTCTATGTTCACTTTTATATTTACATACGCTCTATCTTTGATATTGAGCACTTTATCCCATAAATATAGCACAATTTAAGACTATATTTCTTCATATATATATATAATTATTTATTTAAAAATTATAACATAAATATGATATAAAATCAATACAAAAATAGTAATTGTTGGAAATTGTAATTTATTCCGTATATACCAATCCTATACTTGGGTATATATATATATATATATATATATATATATATATATATATATATATATGTACACATATAGTTTTGTTAGATATATACACCTATATTGTTTTTTTAATTTTTTTAGATAAACTCGTTTTTTTTCCTTTCCGAGGAGGCGGCTGGAGTGTGTGTCTTTCGTTTAACGCGTGTGGCACTCATGCACCGAGTTTTTGGGAACCTTACCCCAAATCGAGTGAAGGTGACGGGTGGGGACAGTGTCATGAGAGCGTCACATCTGCTTTGGTGCAGATCCTCATGGATGATCTCGTTCAATGGCTTCTCATTGAACTGAACAGGTCGGCCGGAACGCGGAGCGGCAGTGAGGTCAACGTTCTCCATTCTTTGAACGCGAAAACCATTTCTGCGCAGTCCTTTCTGTAATGGCTCCTTTCTCCGTACACAGCACAATTGTCTCGGCAGCTTTTGGTGGCTTTGGGGACCTGGACTGAAAGCGAAGACCAAAAGATGTCGAGAAAGTTCGTTTTGTCGACTTGTCACGCTATAATCATGTGCCAATTTGAAGTAAGTGGTAAAAAATCCGACAAGAAACAATAGAGCTACAAGTCAAACACTAAAGGAAAAAAATATAAAACACTACCGTAAAATACACAGGGTGTCCCAAAAAGTTTGCCATCATATCGCAGTCCGATAATTTTGGCAATTCTTGATGAAATAATCTCAATTTTCACAGATTGTATAGAAACAGATCAAGATTTTATATTTAATGTTTTATTTTTGTTCTGTTTTCAGGGTGAGTCATGACGTTCACTCCCAAAGAGAAGTCATTTTGCGTCTTAGAATATGCTCGCACAACAGTCAGCCAAGACTGTGCAGCGTGTCCTCAATGCAAAATTTGGAAAATCTTCACCAACTGGCAAATAAATTTGGACTTGGTACCAAAAAATCAAAGAAGAAGGCTGCTTATGCAGGGCTATAGGATCTGGTAGACCATCATTAACATCAGCATATTTGGCAAGAGCTTAACTAGCGACGTGACATGTGCCGTGTCACAGGCAGTGCACATATTGAACACTTATAAAATCAGTCCCATAATAAACTTGTGATGCTTAACAAATAAACTGTTCAATTTCATTGAGCTAGACTAAGTAGTTTTCAAGATAATTGCTTTTAAAATGATCTCAAATTTTTGGGGACACCCTGTTCTTTATACTATATACTCGCATATCATGCGACCTTTGAAGACCTAATTTTGAGGCTAATTTGACTACAGTAAACGGATATATTGTTTGGTCAACGGCGTAGCCAGGGCCAGCAATACATACGCTAATTTTACATCGTGTATGATTCGACCCCCTTAAAATTAGCTTCAAAATTAGGTCTTCAAAAGTCACATGATACGATATGCGCACTGGATAGTGTTACCAAACACATGCTACAACGTGTTTGGCAAGAGCTTAACTACCGACTTGACATGTGCCGTGTCACAGGCGGTGCACATATGGAACACTTATGAAATCGGTCCCATAATAAAACTTATGATGTTCAACACCTAAACTGCTCAATTTCATTGAGCTAGACTTAGTAGTTTTCAAGATAATTGCTTTTAAAATGATCTCAAAGTTTTGGGGGACACCTAGTATATTGTCGGCTGATAAAAAAAAGAAATTAACAAACAAAAAACGATGGGAAATGTGAAAGCAGGGCGAACCATTTAAGTTAAGGCTCTTCGACCGAGTTTAATATTTAGCAAGTTTGTCGCTCTAGATCAATTACGACTGAATAGTGAGTTTGATCCTCACTGGGAACTTGGCCGAGTGGGTTAGACCGTTCACTTTTCGGATCTTATTGTGGTCGATTTATCAGAAAGGATGAATATACAAGTTCATGTTATCGTCCAGAAATTTTATAGCGTTGTTTCTTAACTTTATTATCGATTGCTTTCTTATTTCTTGTTGATTATCATTAACTTTACTTGCGTTTAGGCGTCCATTCATAGCTTGTTAATTTACTGACATGGATTAATTTATTTGGCTATATATATATATATATATATATATATATATATATATATATATATATATATATAACACACACTTACCAGAGACTAAATAACACACACACACACTAAACTAAATAACACACACACACACACACTTACCATCCCTCTCCAGGTACCAATAAAACTGCTGAACTGACCGAGGGAATTCAAACTAGCATGTATCCATACAGCTCTTATCTCAAATGACAACTTAAAAGAGACTAATTGACCAACACAAGGAATGTTAATAAACTCATGTTAAAAAGATTAAAAAAAAAAACAAATAAAAAAAAATGAAAACTACAGACAAATGTTCATTTTCTCCATCAAGACATTCATTTCTGTAGTTTACTGCTACCAGCAAGCAGAATCATTTTTTTTCTCCCGATGATGGCCATGTTGGCCGAAACTAGTCGAGGGATCTAAATGAAATAATAATAATAAAAACATAAGAATATTAATCTACAACCCAGTATGTCTGAAGATTTTAATGAATTTTTTTTAATAATTTTTATCGTTCAAAAAAAAAAAAAAAATATATATATATATATATATATATATATATATATATATCATTCGTTTATTTTTAAACTTTTTGTTTGTTTTTAGTTTTCAGTTTTTAAGAAACGTAGTAAATATTTATTTTTGAGATGAATTCTGATCGTTTATTTAGTAATTTATGTTGGTTTGGCATGTTAATTATAGCTATTTTCTCCTCCAGACAGAGTTTCCAATATTTGGATTTATTGTTGGGGCCTGGTCCAGTTTCCTTTTTTTCCATATTTTCTGTGTGGTTTGGTTTTGGTTTTAATTTCCCATATGTTTTGTATGCATTGTCCTGTTCGCGTATTTACTATTTGTATGGATAGTTTCTTTGTTTCCAGGGTCCTCTAGGTATTCCTATGTATAGCTTTTCATCGTCATCTGCTGATTTTACAGTAGTTTGATATATTACATTGTTCTATAAGCAATATCCATTTAAGGGACATGGTTCTTTGCTCTGCTGTTACACGTAGGTTTGGGTTGTTTGGGTTATTTTTTGGTTCTGCTTTTTTTTCATTGTCATGTTCTCGGTGCAACAGTAGCTGATTTCTACTGTGCTTTTTTAATATCTTGCAGAGAACGTTTAATTAATATTTCCCTACGTTTGTTTTTACGTAAAAACGTAAAGACAAACGTAGGAAAAATATTCATTAAACTCATACATTGTCAGCATCTGGTGTCCATCGGTTAATGCTCTTTGCAGCACATCCAAACTCAGGCATTCACACGTAACAATTAGAAACGTAACTAACCGAATCACGTTACACGTTTCCAGTCCAGCACGAGCTAACGTCGAGCCTGGTCAGTACCTATATCGGTGACCACTTGGGGATACTAGGTGCTGTATAAGCTTGGACGTGTATGTGATATATTGGGCTTACGGCCATATCACGTTGTAACACCGTTTCCCGTATGATCAGCGAAGTTAAGAAACATCGAGCCTGGTCAGTACCAAGATGGGTGGCCACTTGGCGATATCAAGGGCTACAAGTTAGGATGTGTTGTTGATATATTGGGCTTAGGGCCATATCACTTTGTAAAGCCGGTTCCCGTACAATCCCCGAAGTTAAGCAAAGTTGAGACTGGTCAGTACCTAGATGGTAACTGCTTGGAGATACCAGGTACTATAAGCTTGAAAACGCTGATGGTGTAATGGTATGACGGTGTAATGGCTCGGAATCGTCAAAAAATTGTAGAGCCAAGTTCCAATTGCTATTGAGTTAGTGTTGAGTCTTGACTCATTGTTGAATCTCGCCTATTGCATGGAATAATAATGCAACACAAAATGTACTTAGAACAAGAATGTATTATAACAAGAAAGTGTACACAATAAGTACATATAGTATTTCTGTATATTTCTGGGAAGACGTTCCTGGAGAATGTGTTGACTAGTCGCAGTCGATCAGAGTCTCTAGTTGTATCTCGTGATTCCTCCTCCCCGTCTTCCGGTACCAACCACTATTTATATAGTTGGTAGTCACCTATGCAGATTAGGTGGATCCCACCACAACAGTTAGTTATATTCACTTATGCGCAAATACCCTTGGGGAAGTTATACATTCACCTCTTCTCCCTCCAGCTAAGAGTTAATTAGCAGGATTTATTTCAGTAATATATTTATTGTTACCAAAGAAATTCTTGAATTCTGAAAATATTCTATTATTATCTCCAAAAACATGAAAATAAATTAAAATAAAAAATTTGCTTACAAAATATTTAGATTTCGGTATTAAGTGACCCATGAAGGTTGATATGCCGCTAAACAAAAGCAACCAACCAAACAATCAAAACTCTGAAGAAGGCATCTGTAGACCACTCGACTATCTTTCCCAAGATGTCAGGACAATTGACAAATATTAAAGAAACGGAATTTCTGAAGAACCATGATCAAGAAAGAACACGGCATTACGAACGGATTTGATTGATTCAAAATTCCCCCTCACAATCTCATATATATATATATATATATATATATATATGAGTGGACACTGAAATCAACATTGTGTGGCGGCAGTCTGCTTCATGCTTGAATACAATTTTATCATCAGGCTACGTGTACTGTGTGGTGGCCAAACTATTTATATATGCTTGTCAGTAGCTGCAATCACCTTCCCAGACCAACAGAAATTACTATAAGCAAATCAGACCTTATCTCAAAATGCTATCACGAAAACATTTTTCTTCTTTTTTTTATGTGCGGTAATCTCTCATGACGTAAGCAATCATGGCTGTCCACAATTTCCCTGTCTCCTGTAGGTCTTAATCAGGTCCGTCTTTCTGTTATTTCGCCTAAACCCCGTTCCGCCATCCATTTACTCAAGCTCATTAAGTAAGTTATACCCTCTATCTGTCCCGTGAGTATCAGATTTTCCAAGCCTTCCTTCCTCATTATATGCCCCAGAAACCTCAACTATCTCTTCCTGAAGTTAAGTATTGGTTTCCTTTTTGTTTTCCATTTTCTCTAAAACTTCATCTTTACCCAACGGTGTCCTCAGCATCCTCCTGAAGACCTCATATTTCTGTTACTTCAAGTCTCTTCGTCATCTTTGAAAAGACCGTCCGGCATTCACTGCCATACAGAAAGACAGATATCACATAGCAGTTTAGCACACTTTCCCTTGTTTCAAGCGAATTTTTTCCTATTTCTTAATACTCTGCTTAGCTTTGGGGATCCTTCCTTGGTTATCCCAATATGCCTTCGGATTTCAGTGTCGATCTTTCCGTCCGCTGTTAAAGAACCTTAGCAGATATTTAAATTTCCGCACTTTTTGATTTTGGTACCTCCGATTTGCAATTCACCAACGAGTGAGCAGTTTTGAAACAGTTAAATATCTCCATTGCGTTGTAGTCGATTGGTTCGGACTTCGTGTTGTCATTTGCTTGCTGGGTGCCATTAGAAATTGTTTGGCATGGTATGTGTGGCACGCGTGCCGAGGGTCCCGACCCCTTTCCTAGACAACGTAGTAAAGGAAAACGAGAAGAAGGGAAGGGACTAAGCATAACCTGTAATATATTTGATGTAGTAATATATAGTAGATATAGTGTAGTATATATTAAAATTGAAACAGTTAAATATCTTCTTTGCGTTGTAGTCGATTGGTTCGGAGTTCGTGATGTCATTTTCGGCTGCGTGCTATTAGAAATTGTTTGGCATGGAACATGTGGCACGCGTGCCTTTAGAAATTGTTTGGCATGGAACGTGTGGCACGCGTGCCGTAGGTTGCTGACTCCTATCCTAGACAACGTAATAAAGGTAAACAAAAAGAACGGAGTTCATGGTATCATTTGCGGCTGCGTGCCTTTAGAAATTGTTTGGCATGTAAATTGTGGCTCGCGTGCCGTAAGTTGCCGACCCCTAGACAACGTAATAAAGGTAAACGAAAAGAAGGGACTAATCTTAACCTGTGATATATTTTAGGGACTAATATACGGTAGATATAGTCCAATATATTAAAATTGAAACAGCTAAATATCTTCATTGCGTTGTAGTCGATTGGTTCGGAGTTCGTGTTGTCATTTGCGGCTGCGTGCCATTACAATTTGTTTGGCATTGAACGTGTGGCACGCGTGCCGAAGCTTGCCGACCCCTATCCTAGACAACGTAGTAACGGAAAGCTAGAAGTAGGGACTAACCATAACCTGTGATATATTTTAGAGACTAATACATAGTAGATACAGTCCAGTATATGAAAATTGAAAACAGCTAAAAAACTTCGTTGTGTTTTAGCCGATTGGTTCGGAGTTCGTGATATCATTTGCAGATGCTTGCCATTAGAAATTTTTTGGCATGGAACATGTGGCACGCGTGCCGTAGGTGGCCGACACCATTTCCTAGACATCGTAATAAAGGAAAACGAGAAGAAGGGACTAACCATAAACTCTAATATATTTTATATAGTAATATATATTAATATATACTTTAGTATGTATTAAAATTGAAACAGCGAAATATCTTCTTTGCTTTGTAGTAGTTATTGGTTCAGACTTTGTGATGTCATTTGCGGCTACGTGCCATTGGAAATGTTTTGGCATGTCACGTGTGGCACGTGTGCCGTAGGTCGCCGACCCCTCCTATACAACGCAGACAATGTATCTTGCTTTATACAAATACGCTACTTTAAACTAAACAAATCAGATAACCAACCTCAAAAAAAAAAAAAAAACTGAAGCGAAGGAAACAAACTAATTAAAATGTAATTAAGAAATAAGAAACTAATTAACAAAATACTAATAAAAACTTACAAGTAATTAATAAGGAACAACAAGATAAAACAACATTACACCATAACTATTTTCCAACGTCCAAACTCTCTCTCTCTCTCTCTCTCTCTCTCTCTCTTTCTCGCTCTTTCTCTCTCTCTCTTCCAGGCGGGATATGGTAAGCCTTTCGCCGGTCTATTGCTACTTTCACGTAAACTGCTCAGACGAACCATATTCTTTGGTTCCGCCACGTCTAACCGACACGGCAGCGACTCGCCATGCAACTCAAATTGTTGCAAACCACCCACATTCCCTCTATATTCGATCGACGTGCAGTAATTTCCACTCGAAAAACTTCTTCCCACGAACCGCTCCTCTGTGGAATCGACTCCCAAGAGGGTGTTTCCACAATGACTACAATCTTAACCTGTTCAAGTCTAGAACTAACCGGTATCTTCCACTTTTAGCCGTATAAACTGCCCGTCAACGTAACCCTCGACCTCGAGTGGTCGCCGGGCCTCGTACCGGGTGAAACTTTCTGTGAAAAAACAAAACAACAATAAATGGAATTCTGACCCATAATTATTTCTGCTCAAGAAAGTACAGAATAATTTGAAATATAACCGTTTCTGCCTACTCAATCACTGTTAGGATATTACAATAGACCGGGAATAACTTAATTTCCCATTGACCAGCATATATAAATAGTCGAACCACTACAACAGAACACATGGCCTGAAGATTGCGTTTCGTCATGAAACAAAGTGTCGACCTTAGTGTTTTTTTTTATATTTACAGACACTGTATCCAATGAATATAGCATAGCTGAAAACTATTTTGCTCCCTGTCTATATCTCTGAGATGAGGTATTATGATTACTTGCATTATTTACATTATTCTGACTGTCATCCTCATCTTCATTGCCATATTCACAACGTTTCGGCCTCTATATCTCTGAGATGAGGTATTATGATACTTGCATTGTTTACATTATTCGGGTTGTTATCCTCATCTCCATTGCCATATTCACAACGATTCGGCCGTTGTACGCTCCGGCCTTTTTTCTCATTTGGTCTTTGTTCTCAAGGACACATGGCCCAGTAGATAAAGTTTGGTTCACCACTCCTGTGGCCTGGTATTGAACTCACAACTCATTTGGTCTTTGTTCTCAAGGTCACATGACCCAGTAGATAAAGTTTGGTTCACCACTCCTGTGGCCTGGTATTGAACTCACAACTCATTTGGTCTTTGTTCTCAAGGTCACATGACCCAGTAGATAAAGTTTGGTTCACCACTCCTGTGGCCTGGTATTGAACTCACAACTCATTTGGTCTTTGTTCTCAAGGTCACATGACCCAGTAGATAAAGTTTGGTTCACCACTCCTGTGGCCTGGTATTGAACTCACAAATCATTTGGTCTTTGTTCTCAAGGACACATGGCCCAGTAGATAAAGTTTGGTTCACCACTCCTGTGGCCTGGTATTGAACTCACAACTCATTAGGTCTTTGTTCTCAAGGACACATAGCCCAGTAGATAAAGTTTGGTTCACCACTACTGTGGCCTGGTATTGAACTCACAACTCATTTGGTCTTTGTTCTCAAGGTCACATGACCCAGTAGATAAAGTTTGGTTCACCACTCCTGTGGCCTGGTATTGAACTCACAACTCATTTGGTCTTTGTTCTCAAGGACACATGGCCCAGTAGATAAAGTTTGGTTCACCACTACTGTGGCCTGGTATTGAACTCACAACTCATTTGGTCTTTGTTCTCAAGGACACATGGCCCAGTAGATAAAGTTTGGTTCACCACTACTGTGGCCTGGTATTGAACTCACAACTCATTTGGTCTTTGTTCTCAAGGTCACATGACCCAGTAGATAAAGTTTGGTTCACCACTCCTGTGGCCTGGTATTGAACTCACAACTCATTTGGTCTTTGTTCTCAAGGACACATGGCCCAGTAGATAAAGTTTGGTTCACCACTCCTGTGGCCTGGTATTGAACTCACAACTCATTTGGTCTTTGTTCTCAAGGACACATGGCCCAGTAGATAAAGTTTGGTTCACCACTACTGTGGCCTGGTATTGAACTCACAACTCATTTGGTCTTTGTTCTCAAGGACACATGGCCCAGTAGATAAAGTTTGGTTCACCACTACTGTGGCCTGGTATTGAACTCACAACTCATTTGGTCTTTGTTCTCAAGGTCACATGACCCAGTAGATAAAGTTTGGTTCACCACTCCTGTGGCCTGGTATTGAACTCACAACTCATTTGGTCTTTGTTCTCAAGGACACATGGCCCAGTAGATAAAGTTTGGTTCACCACTACTGTGGCCTGGTATTGAACTCACAACTCATTTGGTCTTTGTTCTCAAGGTCACATGACCCAGTAGATAAAGTTTGGTTCACCACTCCTGTGGCCTGGTATTGAACTCACAACTCATTTGGTCTTTGTTCTCAAGGACACATGGCCCAGTAGATAAAGTTTGGTTCACCACTACTGTGGCCTGGTATTGAACTCACAACTCATTTGGTCTTTGTTCTCAAGGTCACATGACCCAGTAGATAAAGTTTGGTTCACCACTCCTGTGGCCTGGTATTGAACTCACAACTCATTTGGTCTTTGTTCTCAAGGACACATGGCCCAGTAGATAAAGTTTGGTTCACCACTCCTGTGGCCTGGTATTGAACTCACAACTCATTTGGTCTTTGTTCTCAAGGTCACATGACCCAGTAGATAAAGTTTGGTTCACCACTCCTGTGGCCTGGTATTGAACTCACAACTCATTTGGTCTTTGTTCTCAAGGTCACATGACCCAGTAGATAAAGTTTGGTTCACCACTCCTGTGGCCTGGTATTGAACTCACAACTCATTTGGTCTTTGTTCTCAAGGACACATGGCCCAGTAGATAAAGTTTGGTTCACCACTACTGTGGCCTGGTATTGAACTCACAACTCATTTGGTCTTTGTTCTCAAGGACACATGGCCCAGTAGATAAAGTTTGGTTCACCACTACTGTGGCCTGGTATTGAACTCACAACTCATTTGGTCTTTGTTCTCAAGGTCACATGACCCAGTAGATAAAGTTTGGTTCACCACTCCTGTGGCCTGGTATTGAACTCACAACTCATTTGGTCTTTGTTCTCAAGGACACATGGCCCAGTAGATAAAGTTTGGTTCACCACTCCTGTGGCCTGGTATTGAACTCACAACTCATTTGGTCTTTGTTCTCAAGGACACATGGCCCAGTAGATAAAGTTTGGTTCACCACTACTGTGGCCTGGTATTGAACTCACAACTCATTTGGTCTTTGTTCTCAAGGACACATGGCCCAGTAGATAAAGTTTGGTTCACCACTACTGTGGCCTGGTATTGAACTCACAACTCATTTGGTCTTTGTTCTCAAGGTCACATGACCCAGTAGATAAAGTTTGGTTCACCACTCCTGTGGCCTGGTATTGAACTCACAACTCATTTGGTCTTTGTTCTCAAGGACACATGGCCCAGTAGATAAAGTTTGGTTCACCACTACTGTGGCCTGGTATTGAACTCACAACTCATTTGGTCTTTGTTCTCAAGGTCACATGACCCAGTAGATAAAGTTTGGTTCACCACTCCTGTGGCCTGGTATTGAACTCACAACTCATTTGGTCTTTGTTCTCAAGGACACATGGCCCAGTAGATAAAGTTTGGTTCACCACTACTGTGGCCTGGTATTGAACTCACAACTCATTTGGTCTTTGTTCTCAAGGTCACATGACCCAGTAGATAAAGTTTGGTTCACCACTCCTGTGGCCTGGTATTGAACTCACAACTCATTTGGTCTTTGTTCTCAAGGACACATGGCCCAGTAGATAAAGTTTGGTTCACCACTACTGTGGCCTGGTATTGAACTCACAACTCATTTGGTCTTTGTTCTCAAGGTCACATGACCCAGTAGATAAAGTTTGGTTCACCACTCCTGTGGCCTGGTATTGAACTCACAACTCATTTGGTCTTTGTTCTCAAGGACACATGGCCCAGTAGATAAAGTTTGGTTCACCACTACTGTGGCCTGGTATTGAACTCACAACTCATTTGGTCTTTGTTCTCAAGGACACATGGCCCAGTAGATAAAGTTTGGTTCACCACTACTGTGGCCTGGTATTGAACTCACAACTCATTTGGTCTTTGTTCTCAAGGTCACATGACCCAGTAGATAAAGTTTGGTTCACCACTCCTGTGGCCTGGTATTGAACTCACAACTCATTTGGTCTTTGTTCTCAAGGACACATGGCTCAGTAGATAAAGTTTGGTTCACCACTCCTGTGGCCTGGTATTGAACTCACAACTCATTTGGTCTTTGTTCTCAAGGACACATGGCCCAGTAGATAAAGTTTGGTTCACCACTACTGTGGCCTGGTATTGAACTCACAACTCATTTGGTCTTTGTTCTCAAGGACACATGGCCCAGTAGATAAAGTTTGGTTCACCACTACTGTGGCCTGGTATTGAACTCACAACTCATTTGGTCTTTGTTCTCAAGGTCACATGACCCAGTAGATAAAGTTTGGTTCACCACTCCTGTGGCCTGGTATTGAACTCACAACTCATTTGGTCTTTGTTCTCAAGGACACATGGCCCAGTAGATAAAGTTTGGTTCACCACTACTGTGGCCTGGTATTGAACTCACAACTCATTTGGTCTTTGTTCTCAAGGTCACATGACCCAGTAGATAAAGTTTGGTTCACCACTCCTGTGGCCTGGTATTGAACTCACAACTCATTTGGTCTTTGTTCTCAAGGACACATGGCCCAGTAGATAAAGTTTGGTTCACCACTACTGTGGCCTGGTATTGAACTCACAACTCATTTGGTCTTTGTTCTCAAGGTCACATGACCCAGTAGATAAAGTTTGGTTCACCACTCCTGTGGCCTGGTATTGAACTCACAACTCATTTGGTCTTTGTTCTCAAGGACACATGGCCCAGTAGATAAAGTTTGGTTCACCACTACTGTGGCCTGGTATTGAACTCACAACTCATTTGGTCTTTGTTCTCAAGGTCACATGACCCAGTAGATAAAGTTTGGTTCACCACTCCTGTGGCCAGGTATTGAACTCACAACTCATTTGGTCTTTGTTCTCAAGGACACATGGCCCAGTAGATAAAGTTTGGTTCACCACTACTGTGGCCTGGTATTGAACTCACAACTCATTTGGTCTTTGTTCTCAAGGTCACATGACCCAGTAGATAAAGTTTGGTTCACCACTCCTGTGGCCTGGTATTGAACTCACAACTCATTTGGTCTTTGTTCTCAAGGACACATGGCCCAGTAGATAAAGTTTGGTTCACCACTACTGTGGCCTGGTATTGAACTCACAACTCATTTGGTCTTTGTTCTCAAGGTCACATGACCCAGTAGATAAAGTTTGGTTCACCACTCCTGTGGCCTGGTATTGAACTCACAACTCATTTGGTCTTTGTTCTCAAGGACACATGGCCCAGTAGATAAAGTTTGGTTCACCACTACTGTGGCCTGGTATTGAACTCACAACTCATTTGGTCTTTGTTCTCAAGGTCACATGACCCAGTAGATAAAGTTTGGTTCACCACTCCTGTGGCCTGGTATTGAACTCACAACTCATTTGGTCTTTGTTCTCAAGGACACATGGCCCAGTAGATAAAGTTTGGTTCACCACAGCAATTTTTTGCACACACACCCCACTGAAATTTTCCCGCGGTAGGTTGTCATTTCTTTCTGCAGTAAACCAGTTGCCATCCAAGGTTATAGAGCGCGGTCTGTCCTGATATTTACTCATAGATAGGAGGGGGATAAGAAGCGGATTCATACCTTTCCCAACGGTATTAGCATGTAAGTAATGGATTCAACTGGAATTCGAACTCGGCTCACTGATTTCCCAATCCGAGCCGCTATCATTGGTATTTAATTAGGAATATGGTGATCAAAAATTTCTTCTCAGACGTGTGTTAGAGAAATTTGTGAAGAAACTGATCTTACTCTTTCTCTCTCTTTCTTCTTTTTAAATCTTTTCTTTCTTCCTCGTGTCTCTCCCTTCTTCCATTACAATCTTCTCCTCCCTTTTTCCTTCCAACGCCGGCTTAGCCCCAATATCCACACATGGCCAGATATAAAGCTCCAATTGCCTTTGGCCTCCTTCTGACTCTCCACTGGTTATCAAATATGGAAATGTGCAACAGATACCAAGCAAGAGTATCAGGTATCACCCGGGATATCTGATACACACGTGAATTCGGAAGCAGTCGCTGATGAGATTCATTTAAGATTATATTTTCAGAAGATTCAAATATTTATTTTAACTAAAGCATACACTCTAAAAATACAGCTATCGCGGTATCACAAGCGGTATCTTGTATGAAGGTCAGTTCTTGAATTTTGAGCAAAAACTTGCTCGTTATTAATATAAGCCAAGTGCAGTGGCAAATACTTCAATTGTAGCCAAAGATTTGATCGTTTAATATATATATATATATATATATATATATATATATATATATATATATATATATATATTTAAAGACATTTTTATGTTTATACATCTTTTTATAGATACAAATATTTCGCGGACATTCAGGCCGGTAAATGTTATTAATACTGTTTATTATAAACAGAGCATTTACTTAAATATTTGTATCTATAAAAAGAATGTATATACATAAAAATGTCTTAAAATAATTGTCGGACTTTGTCCATTTCATAATGTGTGACGTCGGTTAAAGGCTATATGACAGTTCTGTATAGGATACAGTTTCGATTCCTGTCGGAGGACGAATATTTTCTATGAAAATTTCTTGGACATTCAGGCCGGTAAATGTTATTAATACTGTTTATTATAAACAGAGCATTTACTTAAATATTTGTAACTATAAAAAGAATGTATATACATAAAAATGTCTTAAAATAATTGTCGGACTTTGTCCATTTCATAATGTGTATATATATATATATATATATATATATATGTGTGTGTGTGTGTGTGTGTGTGTGTGTGTGTGTGTGTGTGTGTGTGTGTGTGTATATATATATCGGGTGTAACAGCAAAATTGTTCAAATCATGCACCATCCTAATTGTCCATCCCACACAATGTTTAATATCTAAAAATAACACTGAATTAATTTTCCTTTTCCAGGTTTTCAGATAAGGCGTTGAGCCAACTTGACACCATTTATCTTAAGAATCACTGAAAATCCCTTTTGAGTTATTCAGCTAGAAAGAGAATAGGTTAAAATCGTTTTGTGTCAGCCCCACTAACATTCCAACTGAGCAATGGTGAGAGGAAAATGATCATTCAGGCCTTCAGTAATGATACCAACATTCATACTCTGGCTTTCATTTTCAAAGCCCATTCAAGAACCATCAAGAGAACGGTAAATACGTTTAAAAAAGGAGAGAGTAAAACTGGATTAGGAGGTCACAACAGCAAGATAGATCATCATTTCAACTTACAACTAAATTTCAATTTACAGCTAATGAGATCAATTAGAAAAGATCCAACTCAACCCATAAGACGCTTGTCACGAGAAGAGAGGAGTTTCAGCTATGACAGTTCAAAGAGTTATTCCAGGACAGAAAGTTAGAAGGTTAGAGAGGGCGAAGATCAACTTATTCTGGAATAATATATATATATATTTGAACTTAGTTTCAATCCTTCATGAGCTTCCGATCTTTAGCTATGATTAATTAATGATGAAGTTGTAATTTTCGTTTGTGATCGATTTCATCACGATTCTTCTGTGAAGCTTGGAGAGTAATTATGCATTAAAAAGAGAGAACAGTAGAGAGGGAAACTGGATCAGGCGGTCACAACAGCAAGTGGGATCAGCATTTCAACTTAGAGCTAAATACATTCTTATTGTTCAAAGTTCAGTCCAATAATCTCAGAAAAACTTCGGAGAATTCCACTAAGATATCTTTAATCATTTCTAAGATACAACGATTCAAAGCTTAATCAAATAAATGGACAAATTTGCTGTTACACCCGAAGAAACGTAACGTCGAACAAACTCTCGCATATGTTGCAGCATACAACAAGAACAATCCAGAACTATTTATAGAAATTACAAAAAATTTAGACCTACTTAGCAAGAATGACAAACTTAAAATATATACTAAAAACAACCAAAATAAATAAAAGCAAACGCCAATCTAAAAACCTAAAACACATTCTAACCTCATCCAAATTTAACCAACACACGATACAGGGAGTCACAAAATGAAACAAAAAAGATGTGGGGTTTGTGACATCATTATAGAAGGAAACTCCTACACTTTTGAAAACCCCAGAACGATATTCATCATTAATAAACATTTAAACTGCAACTCCAAAAATGTGATTTATGCACTCAAATGCACAAAATGCAAGAAGTCATATATCGGTATCAGCCAACAACTAAACAACAGGGTCTCCCTGCACAAAAGCAACATAAAATTACCAGACAATAGAAAACTTTTTGTATCACAACACATCTTTAAATGTAACCAGGGTGAATTTAAAATTATGCCAATATGCCAAACAGACAACTATTCTTACCCACAAATACAAGAAAATAACTTCACAAACAAATTTAAACCAGCACTAAATAGATCGTAACCCCACACGCAAAAGCATACAACATGCACACATAATGGCCAAATACAGTGGTCAACCCACTCGCATCCAGTGAAACACACACTCACATGCGGGTATAGGTGGAGCACGAATATGTATATACATATTGGCAAAAACAATAGACTGCTCACAGGGGCGCGAGTAAACCCTACACAACATGGGAAGTGTGTGTGTGTGTGTGTATGTATGCGTGTATGTGTGTATATATGTGTGTGTATGTGTGTATACTAATTCCTTATAATAAGACAGTATGTATGTATAGCGAGGGAGTACACATGTACATGCGCGTAATGATATATATATATATATATATATATATATATATATATATATATATATATATATATATATATACATGTTAACAAGAACAAAACTTCTCACGGGCATACACGCGAACCCTACACAACATAGCAAGTGTGTGTGTGTGTGTGTGTTGGTATGTATGTGTATGTATGTGTGTGTGTATGCATATGTGTGCATACGTGCATACTAATTCCTTATAATAAGACAGTATGTATATATGGAGAGGGAATATACGTAGGCGTACGCATGCTCACAAGAACACAAAAAATGGAAATAAATCTAAGAACACACAGGGGTCATTAAAAGATAAGAATATAGATATCTTCCTCACCCTTTCTCGGACCAGTCTTAATTATTTTATTACCCTTCACGCAGAATTCTTTCACTGCCAATTCAAGAAAGACATTTGGGTCACTAACACACAAAAATTGAATGTCTAGTATCGAGAATATTTAACATTGAAAAACACAAGAAAAATTAATTCCTTTTAATAATATGTGGAAATATTCACTCTTGGCCTGATGAAGGCCTCGAGACCGGAAACACATGTAGCAAAATTATGGAAAATAAAGCATAAATATATTTTTTTTAAAATCCACATTACAATCAAAAATATTTGCGGTTTCTCTCTTCTTTTTAATATATATATATATATATATATATATATATATATATATATATATGCGATAAAAAACAAATACGAAATATTAATCAGTCTAACATGTTTCATTTTTATTAAACCTTCGTGAGAGTCTGAATAATGGAGAGATAGTATTTTTTTTCTTTTGCGTTGTTTTATTTTCATTGGACAGTCACGTATTCAGTCATTCATTGTCGTCAGTCATATCAACGTCTTCCCAAGAACCGCTACTTTGTGGAAGAGACTCTCAAGAGGACGTTTCCCCGATTGTTTCAATCTTCAAGTCTAGGAATAACTGTTATCTTTCCTACATACCCACATAATATGGATTTCTTACCTTCTCCTGCGATCATGCAACAACCTCCTTCAGTAACCCTCTACACTGAGAGGCTCTTGCGCCTTGCATTGAGTAAATATAGAAAACGAAAAGAAAGGTAGAAGGAAGTGAAGATTCTGATAGTAAGGAGGATAGGTAGTGACTGACCGTTTACTTGAAAAGGTTAAGATTGTAGTATTCCGGGAAGCATCCACGCGGGCGTCTGTTCCACACAGTAGTAGTTCTCGGAGGGAAACAAACAGTTTGAATGGAACTTCCTCCTTAATGGAATGCGGGTGAAATGTAAGCAATTTGAATCCAAGAACATGGCTTGGTGTCTCGTAGCGGAAAGATCTGAACGGGTAAAACTAAAATGTGGTCCGGAACATTTGCCATAGATGGAGCGACAGATTAGCGATAGGCTTGCAATATTGTGTCAGTGGGTAAGAGGCTGTAGAATGGAAAAAATGCCATCGCCTACAAGACGGAGAAAATGATTTTGAACTCGACCGTAGCAGAAACGTGAAGAGAAGGCAGCCTGCTTCCTCGCAATTATATTCCCTCTTCTACCAACCATGTAGACAAACTCACAATGTAAGTTACTCGATGTTTCCCCTTACCCATCTTGCTTTCAATATATATCTGTGCGTGTCAAGTTCTACAAGCCTTCTCTCCTCATTCGGCTACTCAAGAATTTCAACTATCGCTTTCTAGTTTTAAGTACAAGAGTCATTTTTGTTCCCATTTTCCTTTAAAACTTCCCCGTTGAACACATGCTCCGTTGACGGCATTCTTAATATACTTCTGTGGAACCATATGTCTGATTCCTCATGTCTATTCTTCATCTCGGAATGAGAGATCGAAGTGCCGAATTAGAATTCCAATCCTGTTCGTTATATTCACTTACGTGCAAATACCCTTGGGAAAGGTATGAATCCAACTATTCCCCCAGCTATGGGTTAAATAGCAAGACTTATATCAGAACATCGTTATTATCTCCCAAAACTTCTTACAATCGAAAAATATGTTTCGGATTTAAATAACATAAAAAAGGTTGATAATCCGTAAAAAAGAAATTCAATAAAAATTTCTTCTTTATCTGTAAGGACATTATTTAGCATTCACTGCAATTTATAAAGATGGATATTATATATTAGGACCTTGAATAAGCTCTCGCTGTTTTTCAACAGATGGCGTTCCCAGAACTGTGTACGTGTATTTTCAGATGGTGACGCATTCATATAATGAAGTCTATAAGCAAGCTTAAAATTTAGTGTATGTCATTTCGCCGAAGTTTAAACAAATTTGTTTTTCATAACGTTAAACATGTTGGATTTCGTGCCAAAGAAAGTGTATTTACGGGGGATTTTACTGCATTACTTTATTCAATTATTATCTGCAATTGAAGCGCACAGAATTCTTGTTGAGACTTACGGCGACTCTGCTCTGCCGAAAACAACATGCAGAGATTGGTTTAGATGCTTCAAAAATAATGATTTTGATGCTGAATGCTCTGACACACTGAAAAGTTTGAAGACGAAGAATTGGAGGCATTACTTCATGAAGACTCATGTCAGGCACAAACTGAATTTGCAGAATCGTTAGGAGTTGGTCACATAAGAGTTTTGAAACATTTGAAAGCATTAGGAATGATTCAAAAGCAAGGGTGCCATATGAGTTGACACTGAGAGACATCGAACGCCGTCATGGCACGTGTGAACAGCTGCTTCCTTTTGCATCGTATCGTGACCGGCGATGAAAAGTGGCCACATTACGATAAACTTAAGATCGTGGGGGTAAGACCGGCCATGCATCAGCATCGTCCGCAAAGCAGAATATCCATGGTTCGAAGCTTCTGCTCGGAAATTGGTGAGATCAACTGAGTTAATTTTATTGTGAGCTGCAGAAACCGACTAATACAGGATATCCCTATTGACTAGAACTGATGCGTTTGGGCCGAGCATTGAAGAAAAAACGGCCACTATACAAACAGAGACAGAACAAAGTGATTTTGCAACATGACAACGCTAAGCCACATGTTGCAAAACGGGTGAAAACCTACTTGGAAACGCTTAAATATGAAGTCCTACTCCACCCGCCGTATTCAGCAGACACTGCCCTGCCCGATTATCACTTGTTCTAATCAATGGCACATACCCTGGCTTAGCAGCAGTTTAATTCTTATGAAGGTGCTAAGAAAATGGATCACTCATGGGTAGCCTCAAAAGATGTGTCCTTTTTCCGATATGGAATTCAAATGCTGATAGAAAGATGGGTAAAAGTAGTGGCTAGTGATGGACAAAACTTTCAGTGACACGTTTCTTACTAAGTTTTATAAATAAAACATTTCTTTTCATGAAACATCGGCGAGAACTTATTCAACGTCCTAATATTTCCAAGAAACAAAATACTTTGCTGTATTTCAAAATCAATTTAAATGAATTGGAATTCTAGACTATTTAAATTATTCGAACTATTGTCCTCATCTTTGCCGCCATATTTATTACAACGTTTCGGTCGTTGTACGCTCAGGCCTTCTTCAGGTGGTTGGAATGTCGAACTGAACCCTTTATTTCACTCACTGGGGTAGACTGTTCTATTTCCACGTGCCATGTTTAATGGATGTCAGTTATCAGTTATCTCCTGTTAATTTCTCTCTGCAAGTTCTCCACTGCCTTAACCGGATATTGAACTCACACTCTTTGAGTCCTGTCACTGGATCTAACCAACGCCTTTATCCACTGTGCCGTGTGTCCTTTTTTTACCACTGCGTATATTGCAATTTTTTGCTGTTATCATAGCATGTTTTTACCAGAGCTCATATGAAGATGTTAAGAAAATGGATCACTCAAAAGATGTGGAATTCAAATGTGGCCAGAAAGATGGGAAAAAGTAGTGGCTAGCAATGGACAATACTTTCAGTGACACGTTTCTTACTAAGTTTTATAAATAAAACATTTCTTTTCATTAAAAAATCAGCGAGAACTTATTCAACGTCCTAATATTTCCAAGAAACAAAATACATGTCGTCGCCGATAAGCCGCGGTAGTTGGGGACCAAAACTTCTATCCGCGGTTTAGATCAAAAGTGAGATGTCAGGATTGCCAACGAAAATGACTAACACAATGGCTAAGCATGCAAAATGCGTATTCAATACTAAGAGTTGAATATTGACAGTTTTGAAAAACATTTATTAAAACTTTTCTTTAATTTCAGGTAAAAATCTGCACCAATGTGAATAAATATGAAAGACGACGGCCTAAAATGATTTCACTTAGAAAACACCATGTCAATAGATCCATCATCGATGACAACAAAAGATGGCGGAAATCTCGTATGCACGAGAGTTTAAAATTTTAACAAGAAAAAAAAATAGAGTTAATTTTTTATAGTTTTATTAAGATTTCGACTAAAAAATATTACAATACATTATATTGTAATATATTAATAAAAATAATATAACAATACAATGTAGTAACATCTAAGTACAAACTCAGGTTTCTACGGCAACGTAATTCAAGGTCATAATACAATTTTCATTAAATGCGACTGACAAGGTTTTACGATTAAGCTTTTTACTCAATTTTCTTCTGTTCGTAAAAGTGTTTACTCTTCTGGGTATAAAGTGTGTGAAAATTGTTCGAATGTTCTATATATCCGAGCGCTTTCGGCCATTATCAAGGATGTTTTTTCATTTGTCTACTGAATGTGTAGATTTTTCTATATGAACCGAGAGTGACAGGATTTTTCAAAACATAGTCAGCTCACAGTAGCCTGTTTATGCAGAGCTGTTCGATAAAAGTTTTTTAAACTAAATGTTCTCTTCTCCGATGAAACGAAAGTTGGGCTAAATTCAAAGGATAAACGATCTAAAATCCGAAGAAGAAGCTTTGAAAGCTCTTTGAATTTAGCAGTAAGTACTGTCAAGCATCCTTTCAGTATAATGTTCTGGTGATGCTTTTCTTTTCATGGAACTGGTTTCTTAAAACCTATTGAAAAGACTCTCAGGAGCGAGCAGTACAAGAGAATTTTAGAGTCTTGTCTGCTCCCTTCTGCTGAAAGAGTGCAAATCGACCCCACAAAGCTCATTTTTATGCAGGATTATGCTCCCTGTCACAAATCAAAATTGATGAAGGAATACTTTGATGAGAAGCAGGTGAGTGTTATGACATGGTCGCCCCGATCTCCTGACCTCAACCCCATAGAAAACTTATGGAGCATTATAAAGTACAGGCTGTCGAGAAAGCAGTTGAGCAACAAAGAGGATTTGATTGTGAATTTCATATCTGAATGGAATTCAATGCTTGGAGATGAGATTTGCCAGAACCTAATCAAGTCAATGCCAAAAAGGGTTGGAAAGGTTATTCAAAATAAAGGAGGACCCATAGATTATTAAATATTTCGAACTATATTACCTATTATAAATAAATTATACCTCTATTATTCTTTATTTAAATCTGTTGATGACACTGAACGTTGCTCTTCTCTTTAAATTATTGTAGCCTTTTTTGCATCACTCTTTTCTTTTTTTCTAACGATATTTTCCAGTTTCTTATTACTTTGTTTAGTTTTTAGAAGACATCTTCGGATTTCGGTGTCACATTCCAGATGTCTAACCTTCTTTACTTCTTTTGGTTCGGATTGGTTTGGTTTGGTTTGTTTTGTTTTATGGCATATCAACCTCAATGGGTCATTTAATGCCGACAACTTTATTTTTCCTGCTAATATTTTTGTTTTGTCAAAAATCTATTTCTGGAAATATTTTTTTTCCTCAAAAATGTATAGCTGGTAATATTATTTTCAAAAACGTATTGCTGGTAATAGTTTTCTTCTTCAAAAATTTATTTCTGGTAATGAATTTTTTACAGAGTATTTCTGGTAATAAAACCTTGTTTTACACTTTCATAATACTTTTTACCTCAGTTTCGGGGTTAACTATTTGCCCATAGCTGGGACCCTAACAGGTGCTATCACCCCGAGTCAGGGTGGACCTGGGAGCACCAGCATTTAAGAGGTGGTTCCACGCTCCGCAAAGCCTCCTGATCAGAGGCTTTGCTGTTGGATGTAGTTTATCGTCTTACCCTGGACGCGGATGTAGTTTAACGTCATACCCAGGACGCTTTTGGTTCTGAGATCTTCAATTTATAACTCGCATCGTGGTCTCTAACCTCTTGCTGACAAACAATGCATTCTGTTTTATCGCAAATTATGGTTTGGTCAACTTTGTCCTATAGATTTCTTGGCTTCCGTCAGTAGGACCTTTCGGTGCCGACTGATTTCTCGTTTATTTTATTTACAAATTTAGAACACGATACGTTTTATCACCAATTTCAAGTGGGGCCACGTGGCCGAGTGGTTAGAACGTTCGCATTCTGATAGTGAGACCTGAGTTCGAATCTCACCGCAGTCGATTTGTCAGGAAGAAGACTTCATGATGTTATCGGAACAGAAGGGTTGACCCCAGCATGTTGCATTTTTGGAAATGTGCCTGAAAACCATGCCACAAGACTTGTGAGTGAAATTAGTAGACGGAACTTGGGTGCCGTCGATAGCTGTGCTAGCACGAAGTCACAAGTCATCATGGCCGAGGGCTTGTGCGCCTTGTTCAAATTGTTGATCACGCTCTTTTCCAGAAATTGTAACTAAGTTCTGCTCAGCATAGTTGCAGTATAAACCACAATTGGGCTCTGTGGGTGTCGAATAAACACAAATGCGCCTGAGCAAGCGTCTGCAATAGGGATTGGCTAGTCGCTCTTGTAGACAGGTATCTTCGGATACTAGTGGCCAGCTATATATATATATATATATATATATATATATATATATTTCTATCAGAATGAACCAACACTGGAAAAGATAAGTAATTATTCTCATCATATTTTTTTTGTTTTCTCAGCGGTTAAAGATCAAATTCAATAAAACCTGAGATAGCTTCGTGTAGATCCGAGCTGGTGCCGGCTGATCCTGTGTATTTTAAGCTGTGAAATTCAAGATGAATTTCACCGAGAACTGAACGCCTTCAATTTAATCACACCGTCTTATGTAATCCGAAGAAGTGTTAGATTGTATTTTGTGCAACCCTTCATGGCGTATGTCGAGCTTTAGAGGTGGAAAGTTGGCTTTAGTTCTCAAGAAAGTGTGCTTTAATTTCCACTGCAATCGGACCATAAATGGGAAGGTTTATACACACAGTTCTAGGGAACCTCGTGGCGGTGTAATGGTTAACAAGCTTTTCTCGCTAGAACAATTACGACTGAGTAGTGAGTTCGGTCCTCACTGGGTGCCCCCATACATTCGGCCTTGTGTCACATCTAAGTTACGCTTAGAAAATAAGGGCACCTCGACGTGGTGTAATGGTTAGCAAGCTCGTCTCGCTTGAACAATTACGACTGAGTAGTGGGTTCGATCCTCACTGGATACCCCATACTTTCAGCCTTGTGTCACATCCGCGCTACGCTTGGACAATCACTATACACACAGTTCAGCAATCCAAGCTCACGCGGAAGTTGTTTTTTTTTTTCTCAACGTTGCAGACAGGTTGTATTATTGCCAGGGACTCTGTGGCGGCGTTATTACGCTGTTGCTTCCAGTTATTTTCCAGACCCCAAAACGATCGCCCATTTCCAACGTTGCCACAATGTTATGCTAACGTTGCGAATTGCTGTAGCTGAAAGGTTCTGCACTGGTCAAGTAACATCAGAAGAATTTTTCTCTACTTAACAATATTGCTAAATCTAGAAAAAAATTCTCGCCAGAATCTATTTTACATATTGATAAGTCTACTATTCGTTCTGGCTTTGAATGCTGCTGCCACATCTGGTCCTGTCCGCCTGCTATATATAGAAAGATTATTAATAAAATCCATTGAAGAATCTGCAATATCATTGGTCCTGACCTGGCATCTAGGCTTCACTTACTTTCTTACCGCCATAACGCAGATTCTCTGTGACTTTTCTATAAACACTTTCATGCGAATTGTTCCGATTAACTTTATTCTATGGTACTTTATGAATTTAAGTGCAGTACTAGATTGGTAGTTAGGTCTCATCATTTTATGATTGAAATGGCAAAGTGTAACTGTAAGTTCTATGCTAACAGTTTCTTCTATCGCACTTCTCGCTTGTGGATCTCTCATCCGGCTTCTTGCTTCCCGGTCAATTTTGATCTTCAAGAAATTTAAAGTCATTGTCAATCATTGGCTTCTGTCTTCTTAATTCTTGTACTTTTATTCTTTTCTCTCCTTAATAGCCTTTTTTTTTCTTATATTCCCTAACATTCGGTAACCCTTTGCGTCTTAGAGGCTTCATTGCCTTGCTTGGGGCGAAATGATTAAACAAAGTGTATAGAAGGAATAAAATTTATTTTCGTGTTTTTTTAAAGAATAACTCCTTTCGGTGATGAATGCATGTTTCAAATATCTTCCCGAAATTAATCATTCATTTTCTGTTAATGTAACATTACTAGGCTGTGTAGTTGCAACGTTACAAATGAATGTTACGAGCATGGAGTCAAAAAAAGACGTTTTTAGCGAGGTCATTTTGTTATCTGTCTATATTTCTGAGATGAGGTATTATCTACACTATTTACATTATTCGGACTATTGTACTCATCTTTGTCGCCATGATATCACAACGTTTCGGCCTTTCAGTATCTGTCTATATTTCTGAGATGAGGTATTATGTACATTATTTACATTATTCGGACTATTGCCCTCATCTTTCTTGCCATATTTATTACAACGTTTCGGCCTTTCAGTATCTGTCTATATTTCTGAGATGAGGTATTATGTACATTATTTACATTATTCGGACTATTGCCCTCATCTTTCTTGCCATATTTATTACAACGTTTCGGTCTTTCAGTATCTGTCTATATTTCTCAGATGAGGTAGTATGTACACTATTTACATTATTCGGACTATTGTCCTCATCTTTGTCGCCATAATTATTAGATTTCGGCCTCTGTACGCTCCGGCCTTCTTCAGTATCTGTCTATATTTCTGAGATGAGGTATTATGTACATTATTTTACATTATTCCGACTATTGTCCTCATCTTTGTCGCCATGTTTATCACAACGTTTCGGCCCTCATAATACCCAGAAATTCATACACAGATGTCGTCAAGGACACATGGCACAGTGGATAAAGCCGTTAGTTAGATCCAGTGACAGGACCCAAAGAGTGTGAGTTCAATACCTGGGTAAGGCAGTGGAGGATTTCAGAGGGGAAATAACAGGAGATAACTGACATCCATTGGACATGGCATGTGGAACTAGAACAATCTACCCCAGTGAGCGAAATAAAGGGTTCAGTTCGGCATAACAACAACCTGAAGAAGGCCGGAGCGTACAATGCCGAAACGTTGTGATAAACATGGCGACAAAGATGAGGACAATAGTTCGAATAATGTAAATAGTATCATTTTGTTAATTGGGACACAACATTCCACTTTTTACAAGGCTCTTGGTGTGTTGATAGTGAAGCTTAGCAAATGTTAATAGTATTTTTATGTAGTTAATGTTTCACCCTTTTATTTAATATGCGTTATTTAGCAATATTCATCAGATAGTTCCCGCAAACACTGTTCTCTTTACAAGTGACGAAGCCCACTTTCCTTCGTCAATAAGCAAAATTCTCGCTAGTGGGCGGCAGACAATTCTAAACAGCTTGATGAAAGACCTCTACACAACAAATTACCTTATGGCGTACTGTTGTATGGGGCGTTTACTTTTTTGATTGTGAGGAAGGTTTCAGTAAATTCCGAACTGTATATGGAGATTCCGTGAAACTTTCTAGAATCCAAACTCACAAACCTTTGGTAATTCGTATGAATGGTTTCTACAGGATAGAACCACCGCACACACAGCGAGAAGATAAAGTGGACGCTTTGAGGGAGCTGTTTACAGAACATTTGATCTCACGATGTCACGTTGGATCACCTGCACACTCACCTGATCTCTCCCCATCTGATCATTTTCTCCGTGGATTTTACCTGAAACCTACAAACATCAGCCAACAACAATTGAAGAATTGAAGGCTGCTATAAGCAAAACAATTACAAAAATACGACTGGAAATGACTCGTCACATAATGAAAAACTTCAGAAATCGTCTATAACTGAATATGGACAATAGAGGCCACCGTTTGGAAAATATCTTTTTCAAAAATTAATTCAAAATAAGCTGTATTCCTTTATAGATTTTAATTAAAAATCTTACATAGGATATACACTGACGTGACAAAAATTATGGGTTAGCAGTATGTAAAGGTAATGGTAGATAGCGCCACCGAAAACTTTAGAAATCAGCCACAACAGTGTATCGAGAATGGCGGCCATCATTTTGGAAAATACCTTTTGCAAAAAGTAAATAAAAACAAACTTTATCAATTTTAATATCATTTTCTAAATAACTTTTTGTCTTTTCAATCTAGAATATGTGGACGGTTTTATTGACGCTTTATGTGGGCTTTATGTACCTGTGGTTTATCCAACCCACAGGTACATAAAGCCCACAGATAGTTATAATCACCCATGATTCATTATCTATTACAAAAATGTTTAAAACTCTTAGTAGCCACTATTAAAACAACATTAAAACCAAATCCGTAATATATGACCAATGTTGTTTACAAATTCACTTATCCTATTTGTGATTGTATCTCCGAGAATAACTTTTAAAAATATTACATAGGATATACACTGAGGTGACAAAAATTATGGGTTGGCAGTATGTAAAGGTAATGGTAGATAGCGCCACCGAAAACTTTAGAAATCGGCCACAATATAGAGAATAGAGCCCATCATTTAGGAAAATACCTTTTTGCAAAAAGTAGATGAAACAAAACGTATGCCTTTATCAATTTTAATATAATTTTCTAAATAAATATTTGTCTTGGTCTTTTTTTTCAATCTAGAATATGTCAGCGGTTTTATTGACGCACCCTGGATAATCCACAGGTACATAAATCCCACAGATATACTCTTAAATGAAAACAAAATGTATACTTCATCAATTTTACAACCTTTTTCTAAATAAATAACTTGGCGTTTTTTTTTTAGTTTTTTTTTATTTCAACGTATAAAGCATGGGAACTTTTTTTTCGCACCATATATGATCGTAAAAATCTGTATTTTTAAAACAGTGTTTGTCGTAAAGCGAGATTTAGTAACTTCAACCAATGTTATTAGGTTCCAGCCTAATTCAATGCATTATTTCACACACCTCCCCGGCCTTTTTACAGGAGTAGAGGTTTATCCCTTGTTTCCTGTTTAGTATTGGATTTCCGGTTCCTTTTAAAGTCGACTTCAACTCTATACGCTTAACACCTCCAGGTGAACTCCGAAATGTTCAATTATTCAATTAAATCTTCACTTATTCAAATCTAGAATTAGTTGTCTCGCTTTCCTGTTATCTTGCTCTTTCTTACAGTAATACACATCCATAGAGTAACCTTCTACCTTGAGTGACTCTTTGGCCTTGTATTGGGTGAACATTAGAAAAAAAGTTATCAAAGCTAAATTCAATAGATGAGGTGGCAAATTTCATCAGTTCAAAGAACACTTTCTCAGGAATATCTGGAGGATTCAAAGAGCTGAGATAAGGAAAATCAAAACAAATATTGTCTCCAAAAGTGGTTTAGTTTGATTTATTTTGTTTTACGTAATATCAATGGGTCATTTAATGCCGACAAGATTTTTAGGATAGGTTCATATGAATAGAATATGTATTCTTTGTAATCACTTTCTATGAGATTTAGTTTGATTTATTTTGTTAATGGGTCAATGGGTTATTTAATGCTGACAACTTTTTTTTTCTGGTAATATTTTTTTGTCAAAAATCTATTTCTGTTAATATTTTTTGCCTCAAAAATGTATAGCTGGTAATATTATTTTTTCAAAAACGAATAGCTGGTAATTGATTTTTTTTTTCAAACATTTATTTATCGTAATAATTTTTAAAAAGTACTTCTGGTATTAAAACCTATTTTTACACTTTTGTAATGCTTTTTACCTCAGTTTCGGGATTAACTATTTGCCCATAGCTGGGATCCTAACAGGTGCTACCACCCCGGGTCAGGGCGGACCTGGAAACATCACCAATTAAGAGGTGGTTCCACGCTTCTCAAAGCCTTCTGATCAGAGGCCTTGCTGTTGGACGTAGTTTATCGTCTTACCCTGGACACGGATGTTCAAAGGAGGAAGACAAGTAAATAAAGAGTACATATCAAATGAACTCACCAGAAGAACAATTCGGGATAGGATCTGTGAAGGAAAAAGTATCTTTATTATCGAAAGAACTATAGTGTAATAAAACAGGCTGCAACACTATATTAATTTTCCAAGTATAGCTTAGATGTGGCACAAGGCCGAAATTATGGAGCACCCAGTGAGGATCGAACTCACTCGCAATTGTTCTAGCGAGACAAGCTTGCTAACCATTACACCACCTCGTGGTGTCCAAACAGGTTGCAACACTATAGCGAATTATTTGGCGACCTTATGTTAAGAAAAACCTATTAAAGAGAGCATGGGTCTTAAAGAGAAACGTATACTTAAGTAATTTTGGAAGGCCATAAATACGAAGTCGGTTTGAGCCTGAAGATCTAATTTCCTCAGAAGTTTTTGGGGAAAGAAATCCCACTTTTTACCCGCCTCGAAAGTTCATTTTTGTCTCGACCTGTTTTTCAACATATAAAGTGTGAGCAAATTTATTGACGCCCGCCATACATGGTACGAAGAGAAAACTCAGGTATTTAATATCCTTAACTGAAGAATGGACAGTCTTTGAGAATAGCTCGATTCATGTCCTGATTTGGAGAAAAACAGGGCAGTGGAAAAAAAGAAGGTGAACACGCATTCAATATTTTTTTGTCGTTTTTCTTTTTCTTTTTTTTTATTTTACTGGTTGATTGAAAAAAAATTAAGCATTTCACCCCAAGCACGGCGGGAGTGCCACTAGCATGCATGGGGTTACGGAGAGTGAGAGCAAGGGCAAAGAGAGGTGTTTGAGGAAAAGATAAAGATAAGAACGGTGATCAAGGTCAGGGCATTAGAAGATGTCGATTGATATTTGAAATTTTGAAGATTATAGCTATCAGAGAAGCGACTTCTGTCGGGAAGTGCGAGAAAAGAAGCTGTTGGTGTAGAAGAGGCGGTTACATTTAACTGTTTCGACAGTGAAAAGGATGGGACCGAGATGCCAACCTAGTAGCACGCTTAAATTTATGCAGTCGGGGCACCAGTGAAAATAGCTTGTTAGAGCAGTTGCCATGAAAATATTTGTAGAAAAGACAGTGAGAAGTCACATCACGTCTGTGAGAAAGTGACTGTAGCCGAGATCCTGGGTCAGGATCTATCACATTGCATATCCGTCTTTGGATTTTGTCGAGGAACGCGAGATGAACAGTATTCAATGCGAGGACAAATGGGAGATTTGTAGATCTGAAGGATGGACTCAGGCAACAAAATCCTTCTGGCGCGACACAGAAGACCAACTTTGCCTGCGGTAGATGAAGCTATTGATTCAATATACTTGTTCTCCCTCAGGCCAGTGGAAAACGTGAAACCAAGAAGGCGCAGAGAGACGCTCTCGTGGAGTTGAGCACCAGCCATGCTGATAGGCGGCAGGGAGGCTTCTCTAGGGTAAGCAGTTTCGTTTTGGAGGTACTAAAGTTTACAAGCCTTTTCCTGCCCCAGTCAACAAATGATTGAATATCCTTTTCGAGACAAACGGGGCTAATTTTGTCAGCAGTGCCGCATTTACTATTGAGACAGAAGTAAATGGGAGTGTCGTCTACGTAGATGCCTAATTAGAGTGATATTTCTTTTCAGTACGTAGGTGATCATGGCTCTCCACATCTTCTATTTTATTATGTTCTGTCATTTGGCACGTCTCCTTGTCAAAAATTATGGAGTTGATTCAGTCATTTATAATTGAAGAAAGAACGGCATTTGAGAAATTCTGACGTTTTTTTATTTGAATTGATTGATTTGTTTGAATCTACCTCTTCTCCCTCAGCTATGGGTTAAATAGTGGAACTTGTATAAGTAAATCATCATTATCTTTGGTTTTAAAAAGTCTTACAATGTAAAAATTTATTTTCCAGCTTTAAATAACCTACAAAAGGTTAATAAGTCATGAAACGTAACAATCAATTATTTATGGCTTAATAAAACAGAAAATCGAACCCCCTCTTTATGACCAACAGAATCATATATATACTGGTTTATCCATGCCGTAAAAATAACGAAATATTTTGTTAAGTTCTTACTGTTATTAGAAACTTTTCATATATGAGACTTTAGACATATTTTAGATTTGTTTGTTTAACGGCATAGCAACTCATTCATGGGTCATTTAATGTCGAAATTTAATTTTCTTGGGAGCTTTGAAGTAATGAAAATATATGTTATTCTGCTTTCACACTTGAATACATGGTAGATGATACTCCGCTTTTGTGCGTATACATGTTTGTGTGGACATAATTACTAGGAGGTGGTGATATGTGTGTTTTATATTGCAGTTTAGTTCTGTCCTGAGTATGACGATAAACTTCATCCTCATCCTGGGTAAGACAATAAACAATGTCCAACAGCAAGGCTTCTGATGAGGAGGTTTTGAGGAGCGTCGAACCACCTTAAGTGCTGGTGTTCACATATCCACCCTGGCTCAGAGTAGCAGCACCTGTTAGGGTCCCAGCTATGGGCAAATAGTTAAATCCCAAACTTGGGTCAAAATACTATGAAAGTGTAAAAATAGATTTTAATACCAGAAATACTTTCTGAAAATTATTACCAGCAATAAAAAATATCAGCAATGCTTTAAAAAATAATATCAACCTATTGAGGTTGATATACCGTAAATCAAAATAAACTAAATCAAAAAATACATATTCTATTCATACGAACCTATCCTAAAAATATTGTCGGCATTAAATAACCCATTGGGGTTGATATGCCGTAAATCAAAATAAACTAAATCAAAGAATACATATTCTGTTCATACGAACCTATCCTAAAAATCTTGTCGGCATTAAATAACGCATTGATGTTGATATGCCGTAAAACAAAACAAACAAAACCAAACCAAAAGCAGTTTTGTTGAAGTTATATTTTGGAATACAGTTTGATTTCTTTAAGAAATTGTAGGATATTATATGCCATGAAAGAGTTATTTCATTCTAGTTGTTTGGCTGGTCGATTTCGTTTAGCGGTATATAAATCTCAATGTGCTATTTAATGCCGTAAAAATAAATATTTTGTACGCAATTTTATGGTCTTAACTACAGATATTTTGTCCATAAATGAAAGTAAATGTATGTTTTTTAGATATATAGTTTGTAGAAAATGGTAACTGGTAATTTTACTACGAAAATGTACTTTTATATTTTATAATGCTGCCTTGATTGTCATTTTTCTATAAAATGTATTGTTGGTCAATTTATTATAAAACTGTACTGTCGATTTTTGTTTGGGGTTGCATATTTGCTCACAGCTGGGAACCTAACAGGTGCTACGACCCCGGGTCAAGTTGGTTTTATTTAGCGTTAAAAGTCTGATGATAAAATACAAAAGCGAACTCGTATTCAATGATGTTTTTAATGGCGAGCGGCCTAGCCTAGAGTGATTATTTTAATGCCATGTCCGAACGTAGGCGATCATGGCTTTCCACGCGTTCTCTTTCTTTGTGAATTCCATTTCTTGGGAATGATAGTGGAATGTTTTTCTGCTAATTTCTCCGCCGTTTTGAATTCTGAGTTGTCTTTCAACGCCTGCGAGAGCATTCAATTATCCTATTTAACCTATAGGTTGGGGAGAAGAAACGAGTTCCTGTTCTTGCATTTCACCAGCGCATTACTGCGAAAATGAACGCGGTAGACAAGGCCAAAAATTGCACCTTTAACCATTAAGCTACCCGAGTATTCAAGAAGGGCTAGGAGAGGAAGTTCGGTCTAAAGGAGAGTTCCAATCTTGTCTATGCTTAAGAGTCAAAGACGCATCAATTTCCATAATGACGTATATTCGGTGCCATCGTAAAAGATTCTGGAAGAACGGTCGGTGCGTTTTATCGTTCCAGTAAATACCTAAATCCCGCTGCTTCGCTCCAATTTTATAAGAGTCAAATCAGAACAAGAATGGACGATTGATGTTATACTTGGGTTGGTGCCGGCTAATCCGCATTGCCCAGCCTTGACAGAGTTCAAATGTGCTTACGCAGCCTTGTGGGTGATGATTATTTTACAATCTGCAACCATTATCTCATAGGCGAAACGTTGCCAGCTATGGCAGTTGTTCGGTCGAGTTATATTCTTTAGCTCATCCAGTTGAGATCTTCAAAACTAGTAAACAAGCTTCTATTACTTTGTACCATTATGTTCATATCTATTATTCTCAGTCTGTTCATATCTATCTATCTATATATCTATCTATCTATCTATTTATGTCGGCATGTTTATATCTATCTATCTATCTATCTATCTATCTATCTATCTATGTTCATATCTATCTATCTCTGTTCATATCTATCTATCTAGGTCGGCCTGTTTATATCTATCTATCTATCTATCTATCTATCTATCTATCTATCTATCTATCTATCTCATTCTGTTCATATCTATCTATCTATATATATATATATATCTATATATCACTGTTCATATATATCTCTGTTCATATCTATCTGGCTATCTATCTATCTATCTATCTATCTATATATATATATATATATATATATATATATATATATATATATATATATATATCATTATGTACATCTATCTATATCACTTCATCTATCTATCTATCTATCATATTCTGTTCATATGTATCTATTGAGCTATCTAAATTTGTTTATTATCTATCTATCTATGTCACATTCTGTCCATATCTGTTTCATTCTGTTCATGTCTGCCTATCTATCTATCTATCTATCTATCTATCTATCTATCTATCTATGTCAGCCTGTTAATATCTATCTATCTATCTATCTATCTCAGTCTGTTCATATTTATGTATCTATCTCTGTTCATATCCATCTATCTCTGTTCATATCTATATCTGTATGTTCATATCTATCTATCTATCTATCTATCTATCTATCTATCTATCTATCTATCTATCTATCTATCTATCTATCTCATTCTGTACATCTATCTTGCTAGCTAAGGTAACTCAGTCGTTTCATATCTATGTATCCAAAAATTTCCCGTAGACCCCGTATAAAACGGGTTTGGGAAGCTGTTTCTCGAGATGAGACTCCGCCCTTCGCCATAGCCTCGTCTGGGGATCCTCTCTGCCCGGAAGCAGAGTGTTTGACCAGCACAGCTGGAGACAAATCTCCAACTGCAGACAAACATACAGTATTTACTATATTTATGTGAATGGGGACACTATGGCAGATGTTCGGACGAATTACATTAGTTAGTGCCACCAGGTTCAGACCTTCATATCTAGGTATATTTAACCGGCCTCCCCACCAAGGTTGGATGTGACACAAGGCTGTTTTAACGTGGGTAGCGCTATACACATGCTTATCCATATGTGCCAAGGACAAAAATTGATTTTTGCCCAGCCCACACGACCAATATCATATCACGCTGTCATCGGTATTACACCGACCCAACGTCTTTAGTGCCATTAGGAAGGTGCTGCCACAGGGTTGGAATCCCCGGGGCTGAGCAACTTTTTCCATCTAAAGTGAGGAGAAACATAGTTCCACTTACAGCACGGGGGTCGGGCGTTAACCACGCCTCACTAAACCCTCATCCTCGCTATTGGTTTCACATATCGCTATTGGTATGGCAGATGTTCGGGTGAATTAGATTCATTAGTGCCACAAGCCCGGGCCTTCATAGAAAAGGCCGAGTTCACGGTGGTAAAACTATCCCCATGCTTTTCGTGTTCCTGTGATAAAAATCTAATTACACTCAGGCAGCATCTTCCCCGGAATTGTTACTTTGTAGAAAAAAAGCTCCCGAGAGAATGCTTCCCAGAAAACTACAACCTTGATCTATCCTACTCGTACTCATACTCATAGATGATACTCCGTACTCGTACTCATACTCATAGATGATACTCCGCTTTTGTGCGTATACATGTTTGTGTGGACATAATTACTAGGAGGTGGTGATATGTGTGTTTTATATTGCAGTTTAGTTCTGTCCTGAGTATGACGATAAACTTCATCCTCATCCTGGGTAAGACAATAAACAATGTCCAACAGCAAGGCTTCTGATGAGGAGGTTTTGAGGAGCGTCGAACCACCTTAAGTGCTGGTGTTCACATATCCACCCTGGCTCAGAGTAGCAGCACCTGTTAGGGTCCCAGCTATGGGCAAATAGTTAAATCCCAAACTTGGGTCAAAATACTATGAAAGTGTAAAAATAGATTTTAATACCAGAAATACTTTCTGAAAATTATTACCAGCAATAAAAAATATCAGCAATGCTTTAAAAAATAATATCAACCTATTGAGGTTGATATACCGTAAATCAAAATAAACTAAATCAAAAAATACATATTCTATTCATACGAACCTATCCTAAAAATATTGTCGGCATTAAATAACCCATTGGGGTTGATATGCCGTAAATCAAAATAAACTAAATCAAAGAATACATATTCTGTTCATACGAACCTATCCTAAAAATCTTGTCGGCATTAAATAACGCATTGATGTTGATATGCCGTAAAACAAAACAAACAAAACCAAACCAAAAGCAGTTTTGTTGAAGTTATATTTTGGAATACAGTTTGATTTCTTTAAGAAATTGTAGGATATTATATGCCATGAAAGAGTTATTTCATTCTAGTTGTTTGGCTGGTCGATTTCGTTTAGCGGTATATAAATCTCAATGTGCTATTTAATGCCGTAAAAATAAATATTTTGTACGCAATTTTATGGTCTTAACTACAGATATTTTGTCCATAAATGAAAGTAAATGTATGTTTTTTAGATATATAGTTTGTAGAAAATGGTAACTGGTAATTTTACTACGAAAATGTACTTTTATATTTTATAATGCTGCCTTGATTGTCATTTTTCTATAAAATGTATTGTTGGTCAATTTATTATAAAACTGTACTGTCGATTTTTGTTTGGGGTTGCATATTTGCTCACAGCTGGGAACCTAACAGGTGCTACGACCCCGGGTCAAGTTGGTTTTATTTAGCGTTAAAAGTCTGATGATAAAATACAAAAGCGAACTCGTATTCAATGATGTTTTTAATGGCGAGCGGCCTAGCCTAGAGTGATTATTTTAATGCCATGTCCGAACGTAGGCGATCATGGCTTTCCACGCGTTCTCTTTCTTTGTGAATTCCATTTCTTGGGAATGATAGTGGAATGTTTTTCTGCTAATTTCTCCGCCGTTTTGAATTCTGAGTTGTCTTTCAACGCCTGCGAGAGCATTCAATTATCCTATTTAACCTATAGGTTGGGGAGAAGAAACGAGTTCCTGTTCTTGCATTTCACCAGCGCATTACTGCGAAAATGAACGCGGTAGACAAGGCCAAAAATTGCACCTTTAACCATTAAGCTACCCGAGTATTCAAGAAGGGCTAGGAGAGGAAGTTCGGTCTAAAGGAGAGTTCCAATCTTGTCTATGCTTAAGAGTCAAAGACGCATCAATTTCCATAATGACGTATATTCGGTGCCATCGTAAAAGATTCTGGAAGAACGGTCGGTGCGTTTTATCGTTCCAGTAAATACCTAAATCCCGCTGCTTCGCTCCAATTTTATAAGAGTCAAATCAGAACAAGAATGGACGATTGATGTTATACTTGGGTTGGTGCCGGCTAATCCGCATTGCCCAGCCTTGACAGAGTTCAAATGTGCTTACGCAGCCTTGTGGGTGATGATTATTTTACAATCTGCAACCATTATCTCATAGGCGAAACGTTGCCAGCTATGGCAGTTGTTCGGTCGAGTTATATTCTTTAGCTCATCCAGTTGAGATCTTCAAAACTAGTAAACAAGCTTCTATTACTTTGTACCATTATGTTCATATCTATTATTCTCAGTCTGTTCATATCTATCTATCTATATATCTATCTATCTATCTATTTATGTCGGCATGTTTATATCTATCTATCTATCTATCTATCTATCTATCTATCTATGTTCATATCTATCTATCTCTGTTCATATCTATCTATCTAGGTCGGCCTGTTTATATCTATCTATCTATCTATCTATCTATCTATCTATCTATCTATCTATCTATCTATCTATCTATCTCATTCTGTTCATATCTATCTATCTATATATATATATATATCTATATATCACTGTTCATATATATCTCTGTTCATATCTATCTGGCTATCTATCTATCTATCTATCTATCTATATATATATATATATATATATATATATATATATATATATATATATATATATATCATTATGTACATCTATCTATATCACTTCATCTATCTATCTATCTATCATATTCTGTTCATATGTATCTATTGAGCTATCTAAATTTGTTTATTATCTATCTATCTATGTCACATTCTGTCCATATCTGTTTCATTCTGTTCATGTCTGCCTATCTATCTATCTATCTATCTATCTATCTATCTATCTATCTATGTCAGCCTGTTAATATCTATCTATCTATCTATCTATCTCAGTCTGTTCATATTTATGTATCTATCTCTGTTCATATCCATCTATCTCTGTTCATATCTATATCTGTATGTTCATATCTATCTATCTATCTATCTATCTATCTATCTATCTATCTATCTATCTATCTATCTATCTATCTCATTCTGTACATCTATCTTGCTAGCTAAGGTAACTCAGTCGTTTCATATCTATGTATCCAAAAATTTCCCGTAGACCCCGTATAAAACGGGTTTGGGAAGCTGTTTCTCGAGATGAGACTCCGCCCTTCGCCATAGCCTCGTCTGGGGATCCTCTCTGCCCGGAAGCAGAGTGTTTGACCAGCACAGCTGGAGACAAATCTCCAACTGCAGACAAACATACAGTATTTACTATATTTATGTGAATGGGGACACTATGGCAGATGTTCGGACGAATTACATTAGTTAGTGCCACCAGGTTCAGACCTTCATATCTAGGTATATTTAACCGGCCTCCCCACCAAGGTTGGATGTGACACAAGGCTGTTTTAACGTGGGTAGCGCTATACACATGCTTATCCATATGTGCCAAGGACAAAAATTGATTTTTGCCCAGCCCACACGACCAATATCATATCACGCTGTCATCGGTATTACACCGACCCAACGTCTTTAGTGCCATTAGGAAGGTGCTGCCACAGGGTTGGAATCCCCGGGGCTGAGCAACTTTTTCCATCTAAAGTGAGGAGAAACATAGTTCCACTTACAGCACGGGGGTCGGGCGTTAACCACGCCTCACTAAACCCTCATCCTCGCTATTGGTTTCACATATCGCTATTGGTATGGCAGATGTTCGGGTGAATTAGATTCATTAGTGCCACAAGCCCGGGCCTTCATAGAAAAGGCCGAGTTCACGGTGGTAAAACTATCCCCATGCTTTTCGTGTTCCTGTGATAAAAATCTAATTACACTCAGGCAGCATCTTCCCCGGAATTGTTACTTTGTAGAAAAAAAGCTCCCGAGAGAATGCTTCCCAGAAAACTACAACCTTGATCTATCCTACTCGTACTCATACTACAGTCTTACTTTCCCTCTCTTGCACTCTTACTCAGTGATTTTCTACCTTGAGTGGCCCTTGGGCCTTATATTTGGTGAAGAATCAATTTAAAAAAATTGAACACGCAGACCATTATTACAGAATTGTTAGATCCTCACTGAGTGACTTAGTATGTTATTCTTCCAGAATAAATTCAGATAAATAAATATCGTTACTTCACACAAGGAGAGGCATAGCTCAGTGTTATGGTTCAGGAGACCAATAAATAATGCAGCATCCCTCCGCCCACACACAGCCAGTAAAGGACCTTGAATCAAGCGAGAGCAAATGAATTCTACTCAATGAGGCGGAAATAATATTTATTTACGACCAGGTTTTATCGTACTTCGCAACAGCTATGGACATTAAAATCTATCCCGTTTAATTTAGTATAGGCAAAGAGTTTGCCACTTCATTTGTGTGGGAGAAATTCATTCAATTTCTTTTCTTTTTATGCATGTTTTTGCGGTGAAGTATGTCTGTTAGATAGATAGATAGATAGATAGATAGATAGATAGATAGATAGATAGATAGATAGATAGATAGATAGATAGATATGAATAGACTGGGATAGATAGATGTGAATAAACTGGGATAGATAGATAGATAGATAGATAGATAGATAGATAGATAGATAGATAGATAGATAGATAGATATGAATAGACTGGGATAGATAGATGTGAATAAACTGGGATAGATAGATAGATAGATAGATAGATAGATAGATAGATAGATAGATAGATAGATAGATAGATAGATAGATGAATAGACTGGGATAGATAGATGTGAATAAACTGGGATAGATAGATAGATAGATAGATAGATAGATAGATAGATAGATAGATAGATAGATAGATAGATAGATAGATAGATATGAATAGACTGGGATAGATAGATGTGAATAGATAGATAGATAGATAGATAGATAGATAGATAGATAGATAGATAGATAGATAGATAGATATGAATAGACTGGGATAGATAGATGTGAATAAACTGGGATAGATAGATAGATAGATAGATAGATAGATAGATAGATAAATAGATAGATAGATATATAGATAGATATGAATAGACTGGGATAGATAGATGTGAATAAACTGGGATAGATAGATAGATAGATAGATAGATAGATAGATAGATAGATAGATATGAACAGCTCCTAATAGATGGAAGAATTAAAAAGGATGGAGCGAGAGTGTCAGAGAGAGAGAGAGAGAGAGAGAAAGGCAAGGAAAGTGAGTCTGCGAGAAATGTTATGATCAACGAAGAATCGGGAAAGATATTTAGAAGAGAAAGAAGACAAAAATGGGCGATAAATAATAGGCTCATATGGAAGACGAAAGAAGAAGAAGAAGAAGAAGAAGAAGAAGAAGAAGAAGACGAAGACGAAGAAATCTTGAAGGGAAAGAATAAGAAATGTGAGAAAAAAAAGGAAGAAAGAAAGAAGAGTAGGAAAAAGAATAAGAATAAGAAGGAAGAAGAACGTAAAAGAGAACGAAAGTAAGAAACACTAATCCGGACTTTAGATAAGTTGGACCGGATATCAGTTCCCAGAAGCATCAACTTGCTTTTTTGCGTAGATCGGATGACTTTATAGAGGAAATTTCCTTAATGGTTGGCAGCGTTTGTATAAGGAGGCAGGATTTCAAACCAACTCAAATACCTGACATTCTTCGATAATCCTGCTTAATCCCTTGTTTCATTGAATGACGTCTCTTACCGTCTTAATCCACCACGTCTTTCTCATGTAGTTTTTATTTATTTGTCTTTCCGCCCTCTTCTCCATCCTTCACCATTCGCTCTTTTCCCCTTTCACCATTCGCACTTTCCGCTTATTTATCTATCTATCTATCTATCTATCTATCTATCTATCTATCTATCTATCTATCTGTCTGACTGTTTATTATCTATCTATCTATCTATCTATCTGTCTGACTCTATCTATCTATCTATCTATCTATCTATCTATCTATCTATCTATCTATCTATCTATCTGACTCTGTTTATTATCTATCTATCTATCTATCTATCTATCTATCTATCTATCTATCTCTCTATCTATCTCAGTCTGTCCATATCATAGTCTGTTCATATCTATCTATCTATCTCTGTTCATATCTATCTATCTATCTATTTATTGTTCATATCTATCTCTGTTCATATCTATCTATCTATCTATCTATCTATCTATCTATGTCGGCCTGTTTATATGTATCTATCTATCTATCTATCTATCTATTTTTTCCACTTTCTTGCTTCTTTGGTTTGGTTTCATTTTGAAATGTAACCTTATATTTCTATCTCTCTCCCACTTTCTTTCCTTTTCAAGATAGATCGATATAAACAAGAATCAGATTGAAACAGACATACGTATAAATATATAATTCAATGCCAATATATATATATATTTGTATGTCTGCCTGCCGTTCGACGTGGTGTATTGGTTAGCAAGCTTGTCTCGCGAGATCAATTACAATCCTCACTCCGGTACTCCATACACTCAGCCTTGTGCCACACTTAAGCTACGCTTAGGCACTTCGACGTGGGGTGTAATGATTAACAAATTTGTCTCGCTAGATCTGTTACGACTGAATAGTAAATTTGATCCTTGCTAACTGATCCATACTTTCGTTCTTGTACCACATCTAAGCTACGCCTAGTAAATCAATATATATATATATATATATATATATATATATATATATATATATATATATAGATAATATTAGTGGTCAATATACATATATATATATATATATATATATATATATATATATACGCGAAAGAAGAAGACGACAGAAGAAGAAGGCGTAAAAAGAAGACGAAAGAAGACAGAAGCAGAAGAAGGCGAATAAAGATGACGAAAGAAGACGAAAGAAGAAGAAGACAGGAGAAGAAGACGAAAGATGAAGACGAAAGAAGAAGATTACGAAAGAAGACGAAGACGAAAGAGGAATAATTCGAAAGAAAAAGACGAATAAAGAAGAAGACGAAAGAAGAAGACGAAAGAAGAATACGAAAGAAGAGGAAGACGAAAGAAGAAGAAGATGAAAGAAGAAGAATACGAAAGAAGAAGACAGAAGAAGACGTTGGAAGAAGACGAAAGAAGATGAGGAAAGAAGAAGTCGAAAGAAGAGGAAGACGAAAGAAGAAGACGAAAGAAGAGGAAGACGAAAGAAGAAGAAAGAAGAGAAAAACGAAAGAAGAAGAATACGGAAGAAGGAGACGGAAGAAGGAGACGAAAGAAGAAATAGAAAGTAGAAGAAAGAAGACGAAAGAAGAAGAATACGAAAGAAGAATACGAAAAAAGAAGTCGAAAGAAGAGGAAAACGAAAGAAGAAGAAGACGAAAAAAGAAGACGAAAGAAGAAGAATACGAAAGAAGAAGAATACTAAAGAAATCGAAAGAAGAAGAATACGAAAGGTGAAGAATATGAAAGAAGAAGACGAAAGAAAAAGAAGACGAAAGAAGAAGACAAAAGACGAAGACGAAAGAAGAGGAAGACGAAAGAAGAGGAAGACGAAAGATGAATACGAAAAATAAGACGAAAGAAGAAGAAAACGAAAGAAGAAGAAGACGAAAGAAGACGAAAGAAGAAGACGAAAGAAGAAGACAGAAGAAGAAGACGTTAGAAGAAGACGAAAAAAGAAGTCGAAGGAGAAGACGAAAGAAGAAGAAGCCGAAAGAAGTATACGAAAGAAGAAGAAGACGAATAAAGAAGAAGACGAAAGAAGAATACGGAAGAAGACGAAAGAAGAAGACATAAGAAGAAGACGTTAGAAGAAAACGAAAGAAGACAAAAGAAGAAGAATACGAAAGAAGAAGACGGAAGCAGAAGACGAAAGAGGATTACGAAAGAAGAAGACGAAAGAAGAAGACAAAAGAAGCTGAAGACAGAAAAAGAAGTCGTTAGAAGAAGACGAAAGAACAAGAATACGAAATTTGAGGAAGACGACAGAAGAAGAAGACGAAAGAAGAAGAATACGAAAGGTGAGGAAGACGACAGAAGAAGAAGACGAAAGAAGAAAAAGACAAAAGAAGACGACAGAAGAAGACGAAAGAAGAAGAAGACGAAAGAAGAAGAAGACGAAAGAAGAAGAAGACGAAAGAAGAAGAAGACGAAAGAACAGGAAGACGAAAGAAGAAGACGAAAAAAAACGACGAAAGAAGAAGAATACGAAAGAATTAGACGTAAGGAGAGGAAGACGAAATAAGAAGGAGACAGAAGAAGATGACGTTAGAAGAAGACGACAGAAGAAAACGAAAGAAGAGGAAGACAAAAAAAGAAGAATGCCAAAGAAGAAGAATAAGTAGGAAGATGAGGAATGAAGAGGAAGACGGAAGAAGAAGACGAAAGAAGAAGACAAAAGAAGACGAAAGAAGAAGACGAAAGAAGAAGACAGAAGAAGAAGACGTTAGAATAAGACAAAAGAAGAAGTCGAAACAAGAAGAAGACGAAAAAAGACGAAAGAAAAAGAAGACGAAAGAAGAAGATGAATGAAGATGACGAAAGAAGACGAAAGAAGAATACGAAAGGTGAAGAATACGAAAGAAGAAAACGAAAGAAGAGGTAGACGAAAGAAGAAGACAAAAGACGAAGACGAAAGAAGAGGAAGACGAAAGATGAATACGAAAGAAGAAGAATACGAAAGAAGAAAACGAAAAAAGAAGACGAAAGAAGAAGACGAAAGAAGACGAAAGAAGAGGAAGACGAAAGAATAAGAAAACGAAAGAAGAAGACGAAAGAAGAGGAAGACGAAAGAATAAGAATACGAAAGAAGAAGACGAATGAAGAGGAAGACAAAAAAGTAGAATGCGAAAGAAGAAGAATGCGAAAGAAGAAGACGAAAGAAGAAGACGAAAGAAGAAGACGAAAGAAGAGGAAGACGAAAGAAGAAGAAGACGAAAGAAGAAGAAGACGAAAGAAGAAGACGAAAGAAGAAGACGAAAGAAGAAGAAGACGAAAGAAGAAGACGAAAGAAGAAGACAGAAGAAGAAGACGTTAGAATAAGACAAAAGAAGAAGACGAAAGAAGAAGAATACGAAAGAAGAGGAATACGAAGGAAGACGAAAGAAAAAGAAGACGAAAGAAGAAGATGAAAGAAGATGACGAAAGAAGAAGACAGAGGAAGAAGAAGAAGACGAAAGAAGAAGAAGACGAAAGAAGACGAAGACGAAAAAAGAAGACGAAAGAAGAGGAAGACGAAAGAAGACGAAAGAAGAAGACGAGAGAAGAATATAATATTGTCAAGGAAAGGTATAAGAAATGAAAAAAAAAAGAAAAATGTTTTCTCTCCTCCTTATTCTGATAATTCTCACTTCCTACTTCCTTCTCATTCTTCTTAATAGTAACCCTTAACCAATTGAAAATACAGAACCTTACCAAGAACGCACAAAACCTGTGAATAGTTCTTTTCCACTAAGATTAATCAGGAAAAATATAATTCTTCTTCTCAAGTGTTTAAGTGGTTGGTGTGCCACTGATTCGAATCCTAGTATGATCAATTTGTCAAGGAGGCCTCTTCTTGATAATATTGACCCGTGGGGTGTAGGGGGCGATGTCAGGGGAAATCTATGCCACGGTTTGATCCAAGCCATATTATGAAAAGTGGGTAAACAAAACAATTTAGAAGCTCTAGGTGGATGTATTAACACGAAGTACTAAGTCATCGTGACCGAGAATTTGAGCGCACTGACCTTGCTCAAATATTGATCCCTCGCAAAAGCTATAGCTAATGTCTGCTCAGCGTAGCTGCGGTATAAAACATAGCCTGACTCTGTGGGCATTGAGAAAGGAATAGTGTATATTTTGCTTTCTTGGAGCCAACTTCATGATTCCATCCTCACAGAACTTGCCGTCTTTCTAAGTGAGGAACAGGTTTCTAGAGAAATTGAAGGTTCGCTCCATTGAAATAACTTTATCGAGATCTAAGTAAGCGGTAATCCGACAATTTCAAGTTACAAGATCACATGGGTGTAGAAGAAGAACGAACTGTACCGATAATCATCCGGGTCTGCAAATAGACGTTAGAAGAAGACGAAAGAAGAAGTCGAAGAAGAAGACGAAAGAAGAAGAAGACGAAAGAAGAAGACGAAAGAAGTATACGAAAGAAGAAGAAGGCGAATGAAGAAGAAGACGAAAGAAGAATACGGAAGAAGACGAAAGAAGAAGAAGATGAAAGAAGACATAAGAAGAAGACGTTAGAAGAAAACGAAAGAAGAAGACGAAAGAAGAAGAAGACGGAAGAAGAAAAAGACAAAAGAAGACGACAGAAGAAGACGAAAGAAGAAGAATACGAAGGAAGAAAACCAAAGAACCAGAAGACAAAAGAACAGGAAGACGAAAGAAGACGGAAGAAAACGACGAAATCCGACAATTTCAAGTTACAAGATCACATGGGTGTAGAAGGAGAACGAACTGTACCGATAATCATCCGGGTCTGCAAAGAGACGTGTCTGTCATTGTTCTGGTGGAAAATGGCGTTTTCCCGATTGGCCAAATACGGGGGTGGGGGCTTTCATCGACTCTTGCCATTAAACGGCCCAACTGAGAAAAGTTCCTGTGTGAATTCAACGTTTGTCTTTGCGCAAGGAGATCATCATCCACATAATCTTTATCCTTCTAATCCCACCTGATAGACAGCATCAACTTATTCGGATCATTTCTTTCTTTTTTTTTTACCAGGACGTTTTACGCTCTGCATTGTTGTAAATCATCCATTTTTCATCGTCTATGGTTGTTCTTTGTTGCAATTTAAACAGAGAATCGTATATGCCAATAGAGTCCATTAATTTGTTTGTTAAATCGTGAGGCACTCCGACATCGTATCGATTAACGTATCCGAGTGTTTTGAATGACTTTTAAATCACTCTTGAATGTCTGGTAACGTGTAACCTGGATTATAAATATATTAGTGTACCCGTGCCATCAAAATTGGCAGCAAGAAGGAATGTATTATAAGTAATATGTATTATATTGTAAGTAATGTGTACAACTTATAAAGACCTAAGTTAAGATATTCGTATATATCCTCATAAATGTTATATATTTACAACCAAAGTTATGCTTACTGAAAAAGTTCCCAAAGCACAATATTTTTGTGTAAACTTTGCAAGGTCTGAGTAATCATTGACAGTCCGTAGATTCAATCTATAATTTCAAAGTCTGCTTATTTCTCGTCCTACTAAGAGCAATGTATCATTTAACAATTTTGAGAGTGAAAGGGTGGGACCGAGATGCAAACCTGGTAGCACGTTAAAGTTCACGGAGTCCCGGAACCAGTGACAGTTGCCATGAAAATATTTGTAGAAGAGACAGAGGGAGGCCACAGCACCTCTGTGGGATAGCGATTGTAGATTAGATGCCAGGTCAGGACCTATCATCTCGCGTATTCTTCTGTGGATTTTGTCAAGGACCTCGACATGTACAGGTTTGGTTTGGTTTATTTTGCCTTACGGCCTATCAACTTCAATGGGTTATTTAATGCCCACATTTTTTATTGCTGGTAATATTTTGATCTGTTTCTGGTAATATTTTTCCTTCAAAATGATATTGCTGGTAATAATTTCTTTAAAAAAGTATTGCTGGTAATAGTTAACTATTTGCCCATAGCTGGGACCCTAGAGGTGCTACCACCCTGGTCAGGGTGGACCTGGGAACACCAGCAATTACAACTACGCTCCTCAAAACCTCCTGCTCAGAGGCCTTGCTGCTCCATATAGTTTATCGTCTTACTCCGGACGCGGATGTAGTTTAACGTCTTACTCAGGACTCGAGATGTACAGCAGGAGCACCAGGCCATATATGACAGCAATATTCCATGCAAGGGCGGATGGTTGATTTATAGATTTGAAAGATGGACTCAGACGAGAAAAACTTTCTAGCTCGACCCAGAGGGCCAACTTTCCTTGCGGTAGATGAAGCTATTGATTCAATGGATTTATTCCACCTCATGTCAGTGGACATCATGAGACCAAGCAGGTGTAACGAGACGCTCTCAAGGATTTGGTAATCAGTCATTCTTATCGGGGGAGGTAGGGATCTCTGTGGTGGGTAAAGGAGAGACAACTTCATATATGGCTTGAAGGGTTGACGTTGCTTTTTTTTAATTGAGTTTACTTCAAGCAAGCCAGTAAAGCCACTGATGCACAGAGGGTTATTGTGTATGGAAGAAATCGAAACAGGAACATTGCTAAGGAGCGAGAACAGAAGAAAAGTATTCAGGGGGACAGATTACAGTTGACTGGAAAGCATGGACCCGGAAAAGGGTC
>OZ038502.1:80707439-80712439 GCA_964036315.1 Acanthosepion esculentum
TTATATATCTTATATATGTTTTATATATATATATTATATATATATGTTTTATGTATTCATATATATATATATAAATATTATATATATGTATTTTATATATATATATTATATCTTATATATGTTTTATATATATATAATATATATCTTAAAAATGTTTTTATATATATATATAAATATATATATATGTTTTATATATATATATTATATATCTTATATATGTTTTATATATTTATTATATATATTTTTTATATATATATTATATATTTTTTATATATATTATAGATAATATATGTATATATGTATATAAATATTATATGTTTTATATATATATATATTATATATCTTATATGTTTTATATATATATATTATATATATGTCTTATATATATATTATATATGTTTTATATATATATATTATATATCTTATATATGTTTTATATATATATATTATATGTATTTTATATATATATATTATATATATATGTTTATATATATATATTATATATATATATATGTTATATATATATATATATTTATATATATTTATATATATATATATATATATATATATATATATATATATATATATATATATATATATAAAACTTTCTCGTTGCATTCATTCATAATTTTGACCCATAAAATTATGAATGAACGCTTCAGATTTGAAATAGCTTACATACATTTCGACATATGATCATCAGATCCGGTCAGTGTGATTGCTTTCTTTTCTTTTCTCTATCTTTCTCTCTCTCTTTCTCTCTCTCTCTCTCTCTCTCTCTCTCTATCTCTCTCTAATACCCCCCACCCTACTGTGTCTCGGAAGTTATGGTCAGTTAGTCATTGTTACTAGTTGTTCAAGTGTTCGACTTTTATTCAAATGAGGTGTGGTCGGGGCTTGTGTGCATAAAGTATGGCAGTTACTTCACGCTCGCATAGAAGGAACAAATACGTACGTTTACCTTTTTTCTTTATCCAGTGCAAAAGACGCAATATTTGATGAATTTTCACTGAAATCAAAGAGCGTCTCTGATATGTCTTTTCCGTCGTTCCTCGCGATCAATACGGAACACCCCATTATTTATTAGGTATTTGCAGGACGTTTCTTCCTTTCGTTCTTTCTTTCATTCATTGATTCTTTCTTTTTATCGAGGAAATCAAATAGCATCGCTGATATATCTTCCCCGTCTTCTCTCGCGATCAAAACGGAGCAGTCCATTATTTATGAGGTATTAACAAGTTTCATCAGGTAACCTATAGGGAATTACAAATTAAACCCTTTATTAAACCTATGGTAGTAGATTGTTCTCATTCCACTGCACATGTCTATGGATATCTCGTCTCGTTCTTATATTTAGTAACGCTCAGTTATTGCTCGTCTTGTTTCCACTAAATCCAAGAAGTGTAAATGTCCAACGGGATTAAAAAGTTATATTCGTAAATTTGGTGACATAGTTATTGTAAGTTCAATCCCTGTGCCGGGTAGTGTGTACTTGTGAATCAAAGTGAGCAATTATTTAACTTACAATTTCTATATCACCAAATTCGCGAATCAACGTTTTAATCCATGAAGTCATTTAACATAAATAATGAGCGGGAAGAGAAAAGAGTAATCAGGAGGGCAGTAGAGACAGATTGACATTGCATTTAAATTTTTGAAGATTAAAGTTGGCTGGAAAGCATGGAACCGGAAGGAGGTTCCACATGCGAGAAGTGCAACAAAAGAAACTGTTAGCATAGAATTTACGGCTACATCTCGCCAGCTCAACTGTAACTTGATGAGATCTTGACACCAGTATAGTATCGCCCTTAAATTCATAGACACCATAGCGAAAAGCTCATCTGAGCAATTACCATGAAAGTAATTATAGATGCGACACAGAGAGACAATTTTTCGGCGATGGACAAATGACTGAAGCCGAGCTGCAAGGTCAGGACCGGTAATATTGCTGATTCTTCTTTGCATTTTATCAAGAAGCTCAAGATAACGGACCATATGTGGCAGCAATATTTTAAGCATGGACGAATGGTAGACTTATAGATATGTATGATAGATTATGAAGAGAAAAAATTGTCTCACTCGACACAGAGAACCAACTTTCTTAGCAGCTGACCTATTAATGAATTCAATATACATCCTTGTGCAAATTAATTGAAACAAAACGAATAATTCCGTTATTATTCCCTTTTTTCATATTTTTCCAAGGAAATATGGCCCAGTGCACATTTTAGTACTTCGTATGTCCATTCCACGAAGTCGTTCCTTGCATATTAAATTAGATTCTTGATTGCATTTAAATCAGGAGAGTTTCCGTGCCAGTCTATAGTACTTTGATTTGCTCACTGGTAAGGCTTGCCAGTGTGTTCACGCAGCGTTACACTTTTCGTACACTTCCTTGGAGTAACGTCCATCGCAGACAATGGCCGTAAGACAACTAATCGACAGTCGAGACAATAGTGTCTGGGTGTGACAAAAATCTGATGCAATCACGGATGTCGCAATATTTTTAAGGACAAACAAATTTCATCATATACCTCGAAAGTAGATTCGTATTGCTGCACCCCACTGCAAATGACCTAATCCGAGGAAAAAATAGAAATAGATTACACCCTGTCAATCCAGTGGGTCTAAAACTGACCGTATGGTGAAAGAAAAGAAACTAAAGCGTTTGTTTCAGTTAATTTGCACAAGGGTGTAGTCTTTCTCTTTCATGTTAGCCGAGAACTTTAGCCCGAGAAAGTGCAACGATTCGCTTTCCTGGAGGTTAACATAAGATTTTTGTCAATACGTGGATCAGCGGAGCACTAACTGAGCAATAATATAATATGAACTAGACGAGATATCCTTAGATATAGACAGAGGAACGAGAATAGTCTAGTCCCATGTATTAAATAAGGGATTCAATTCTGTATTCCATTTAGGTTACATCGCTCGATATATAACTAATGAGATGTAGTTTTAAATAATAACGCCCCATTCCAAAAATTCAGATAAAAATATCTAATATAGTATTTAAGATTAAGAAGAAGAGGATACGTCGACTCATCGACATATTTGTCACCATCGAAAGAAACTCTTCCTTGAAAACTACAGAAAATCTCTCCAAATATAAATATCTAGAAAAATTGAAAGACGAGACATAAAGATCACAAGAATACCAGTCATGTCTTGCGGTATGCGACCATCATTCATTCGATGTATATAACCCAGCCATCGAAGACAACGTAAACAGGTGAAATGCATGCTATCGGAGTCGGCTTACTCCAGTGGATCAGTGTTGATAACTCTCTCCACATAGTATCGAGGATACAACGTAGATAGCGGAGATGGAAGCTTTCTCGGCTATTTTTTTTTTGCAGTCGCACGTCTTCTCTAGTGTAAGGAATCAGTAAAAATGAGAACACAATTAATAATAATAAAGTACATTTATGTTCATGAGCGGGAGTATCATAGCCAGATGTTCAAAAGAGTTGCTTTTCATTTTTCTTTTAAGGATGAGGCAGCTGAGGCTACTTGGGAGTCACATAATTGGGAAAGCCCTCAATCGGTGACCGTCTGAGTGGACTGGGTTACACGACTTGGAGATATGCTTAACTGGGCCTACCTGTAAGATTATGCGTTCTTTTAATCAAAACCTGTCACCGTATAGCGCACATTAAGCTGTAATATACGTACCTGATATACTCTTATCAGACTGGTTTCCTTTGAGGAAGAATTGGAACGAACCATCAAAACTGGCAAGAGTCTTGCTGATAGGCCACGTCAAGGTGCCTTATAGTACCGCCTATGAGTTCGAGTCCCGTGCCCTTGGGACCGTCGAGGGAGGCGATGTACTAGTCCAATTTCGTGTCCAATGAGATATGCTGAAAGACCAACCAGCCGAGAACCGCTCTCACGTCGTGTTCGCTGGCTCGATTACGTCCGCCCATACCAGAATCATCGACCCGGCATCTGCAAACTGGCAACGGCTACGACCTCGTGATAGACCACACAGACTCTGGAAGGACATCGTCCGCCAAGAAACTCCAGTTCACTTCATTGCGTGGGATTCTCTTTGTAATGATGATCAGTGACTGAGAAATAAAAAAAAATGCTCAAAGAAACTGTATATGAAGGAAGCGTTATAACTTTCCCCCAAATATGGCGCTGGAAGATGTTCCGACGCTTTATAAAAGCCTTAAGAGCCGGCGAGACAAGGTAGCTCTTATGGGCTCAACACGCCTTTATGGCAGCTTGGATATTTAGCATGTGTTTCTAAGCAGACGATAGCATTACTAAAATCCACAAGAATACTGGAATGTTAATTGGAGACTTGCTGCCTCTTGATCTCCTGTGAAAACCACCAAATATAAGGAACACGGGCACTATTTAAATAAACTCGTCAACTCGTGAAAATTGGGGAACTAAAATTATAAATTAGCATTCATTAGACATTCCTCAAGCCACGGAATTTGATAGAATAGTAAAATAGTAAGTTCTCGATTCGGAGGTGGTGGGGACCTGTTCTTAATATCAATACAGTGTAATATCGATCTCTGGATTTTTTTACAGAGTTATTGAACTTAACTGCTATTTGAAATGTCAAGTTAGAAACTGGGTTTAAACTGTGCAAGTATGAGAATGTCGAGCGTCTCTGACGAGAAGAATTTTGCTTAAAGGCACTATTCAGCCTAATTTGAGAGGCAAAGATCTTCGTAACTCAGTCGGTCTAGAGCACATCGGATCTAACTAAGGTATCTAATTTCCAGTGGAGACAGGGTTGAATCCCGCCGGAGAATCCATTTTTTTTTTTAAATAAAAATTCTCGAAAATTCAGGCCGGCAGACGAAAAAAAAATATAATGTTTAATAAATAAACGGAGCTTCTTACTACAATACGAATATCCACTATTTTTGTATCCCAGTTTGTTGGAATGAACAAAAACGAATGAAAATAAAAGACAAGTGTATTTTAATATATAATAAAATAATTTTCATTCATTTACTGCCTGAGAAGAGAAA
>OZ038502.1:80717439-80732439 GCA_964036315.1 Acanthosepion esculentum
CAGAACAATTTTTTGTATCTCTTTGAGGCATGGACATCCAGGAATCCCTTCAATTAGCCTACTGGAATCTTTTCCAGCCATTCCTAGGGCTCCAACTACAACAGGGATTGTTGATGTTCCCATGTGCCACATTTTTAAGATTTCGATTTCATTATTATTATTATTATTATTATTATTATTATTATTATTATTTCCTTGGATTTCTGGTGCATACTAATTTCCTGCCTGGTCCCAACCAGAGACTTAAGGTCAGAAATGTCATCATGACATTTTGCCCTGACCATTTTTTCAAAAGAAATAAAAATGAAACACCCTAAGATGACATAGACATTTTACATAGATAAAGCCCTTCGTAAGGCGTGAGCTGTACTTGTGAGAACAGATATTTTTGTATTTCTTTAAGGTAGTGGCTGCCATATGAGTCTATCGGAACCATTTACAAGAAAACCCAGTGTCCTAACCTCAACTAGAATCATTCATGTGACACATTTTTGAGATTTTCACTTAAAGTTCCTTGCGCTCTGAACATTATTATTATTATTATTTATTTATTTATTTATTTATTGCAAAAGTCGTAGAGCTATAAAGTAATACTAGGGTGCAAATGTACAATGCCCAAGACGCTCATCATGACACCCAGGCTCATAAGGGTATACCAATTAAATGCATCCCAGCCAAATGTGCTCTGTAAAGTAACAGGTTTCGATAAAAGGAGCAAATATATTTTCAGGTGGGGCCCAGTTAGAAATACCGTTAGTTCAGACTACACAGACGGTCTCTGATTGAAGCTGTTCCATATGATATTCTTCCACAACTACCGCGCTCATCATGAATGGAGTGGCACAGTGCTAGGGAACATGCCCAACTGACCAGCAAATATTATTATTATTATTATTTCCTTTGATTCATGGTGTGTACACATTTCTTTCCGGGTCCCAACCAGAGACCTAAGGTTAGAAATGGCATCATGACATTTTCCACTGACCAATCAAAACACACACACACACTCACACACACATATTTTACATAAATAAAGCCCTTCGTAAGGTGTGGGCTGGACTCGAGAGAACAACTTTTTGTATTTTTCTTATTGTTATCGTATCCTCCCTCTAATGAGTCTACTGTGGACTCTTCCACTTACTATAAAATTAGTACGAAAGTAAGCCTCGGGGTAAGAGTAGTATTGATTGAACGCTGGTCAACCGACACACACACCCAAGTCGTGTAATACTCTTCTGTTGCATTTACTGTTCAATACACGATTTATCTGCAACCTCTTGTTTTGTTATTTCTTAAACATTTACTTGGTTACTACTATTATTATTATTATTATTACACTTTTCTTCTTTTACCATTGTTTCAGCCTGTATGAAGGGAAATGGCTAGTCGTCTGATCCTGTGGAATGAAGTGAAAATACTGGACAAGGAAGAACATTGCAGAGTTCGACCTTTGAAAGAATCAGCGCATATGCTAGGCTATGAGGACCTCCTTAGTAGGCCTAGCGTGGGAATAAATACAACATAGTTGACGTCAATAAAGAAAGACAAAGGACAAATGGTAATTAAAACATGAGCAGCAGCAGCATTAAAAACCTGACACACAGCAGCAGTCAAATCAGCTGCTGCAACCTAATCAGCAGGCGGATTGAGTTTAAAACTCCAAGTTCAAGAGACAATTGCTTAGTGGATAAAAGTGTTGGTTTGTGAATTTCGTGGACTAGCGGTCGTGAGTTCAATCCCTGCCCTCAGTGGAAACGTGCGAGCGATAACGGAACAGCACTAAAGAAAAATAGGAACTAGATGATATCGCTAGACATTAGAAGTGTAACAATTTACCCACCCCCCGCAGATAAAATAAATGATCAGTTCAGAATGCTCTTTAGGTTATCCAGGTCGATATACACATGAGGTAGGCTAGGTTACTTAACGGCTAAAACGTTGTGATAACAACAACAAAAATGAGGACAATAGTCCGAGTATAAATTGTGTAAACAATTTTACCAATTTGTTCGTCCATTTGTATCCGTTTTTTTCTTTTGCGAAAGAAAATTAATAGAAAATACGAGAGAATTCTTCGTCTAAAAGACAGGAAACTGAGCGAATAATGGCCATCCCTGTTGTCTGAAACAGAGAAATTAAAAAAGAAGAAGGGGCAGACATCCAATGCTGCTTCCTTCTTCCTATTTTCTTAGCACTTCACGCCTTCTGGATCTGCTCGAAGTACCAAATGTCGGTAGCCAGACCTGTTCGCGCCGGTGAAGAGATTACAGGTTGCCCTCTGTGGCGTTGTCCTCTGTGCTTTGTTCAATGGACGAACAAGAAACAAGTTTGTTAAGTTTTTGTCTTACTTTTATCTCCAGTAGGATGTCGGAAAGGAGAGGCCAGTTTCACGGCACCGAAAAATTGAGGATATTTTTAGAAATTTCCGTTTATTTTTTTTCCCTTCTGAGCGTACACGTAAATACAAAAATACAGTGTATAGAAAGAAAGAAAAATATATCGGTATATGCTTTGTATCGATATAACTTTCCTTTTCGATACTTCACAAATGTAAACGCAGTACTAGATTGGCAGTTAGGTCTCATCATTTTACAGTTGAAATTATTAGGTTGGTGCAAAAATAATGTCGCTTTCTCACATATGTTAGAACGTCAAAAAACGATATTATTTTTGCACCAACCTAATACTAATAGTAACCGCAAGTTCTATTCTAACAGTTCCTTTTCTCATCTTTAGAACTCTTTTTCGGCTTCTTGCTTTCCTGTCAATTAAGATCTTCAAACATGTAAGTGCAATTTCACTCGCCATCTTCTGCCTCCTTCAATCCAGTTTATTTTATTGTCTTCTTTCCCCAATGACGTTTCCTTAGTTTCTTTCACTCTAGACTAACCCTATGCGTCTTAGTGGCTTTATCACCTTGCTTGAGGTGAAATTATTAGAATCAACACTGCATGGTGCCTCTCAGTTTCACATATCAATCAATCTTCTGACCGATGTCCAAAACGACCTCGGGATCGTTTTTAACTGAGGCAAAAGATAGCTTGTTAATTTAACTCTTGTTAATTTCCGCCTTCCATCATCATGGCTGATGCTAACCTCCAGAAAAATGAATCGTTGTGCCTTCTCGGTATAACGTTCTCAGCTGATATGAAGTGCAAAGACTATATTGAATACATTGCTAGGTCAGCTGCTAAATTTTGTTTGCCTCGTGCGAGACAACTTTTCTATCCAGAATCTATGATAGATGTCTATAATTATACCATTCATCCTTGATTAGAATATTGCTGGCACATATAGTCCGGTGACCCTGCTATTTACCTTGAGGTCCTTAATATAATCCAAAGAAGAATCTGCAATATTATTTATCCTGATCTGGTGACTCGGCTCCAGTCACTTTCCCACCGCCGTAAAGTTGACTCTCCGCGTTTTTTCTTTAAATACTTTCATGGTAATTGTTCGAATAAGCTCCTCGCTTCTTTAATTTAAACGAAGTTCTAGACTGGCGTTAAGATCTCATTAATTCATGAATTGGGCTGGCTGGATGTAACCATACATTCTAGGCTAACAGTTTCTTTTCTCGCACTTCTCGTTTGTGGAACACACTTCCAGCTCCAAGCTTTCCAACTCCAAGCTTTCCAGCTCTAAGCTTTCCAGACAACTTTAATCTGAAAAAATTGAAATGCAATTTCAATCTCTATGTACTCTCCTGTTGATTAATCTTTTCTCTTCCCGAAATATTATCAATGTTTCTGTTCCTAATTCTTCCACGCCCAGTAACCTCTTATGTCTTAGTGGCTTTACTGCCTTTCTTGGGATGAAATCGATTTAAAAAAATGTCCCACTACTAATTTCTGGATCTCTATATATCGGTTGCTGGGGGGGATTTAGGAAGTTCGGCGATGGAGAAAACCGGTGATTACCAGTTTATTTTAGTTTAGGGTTAATTTTTGTTGTTATTTAGCGTTATTAAGTTTAGATTGCTATTTTTTTCTTTTTGTTTACAAATATTTTAAATTTAATATTATATTTATTTATTTATTTCATTTATTTGTTACTTTTGCATATTTTGTTTGCACTTAAATTTGAATTGAAAATTTAGATTTAGATCATGCGATTTTATCTTACTTTTGGGTGGTTTTAGGTAGCGCAGTCGGAATTTCGTATTGTGCCTACATTTAATGAGAAAAATATGTCAGATGCAATCCAAATGTTTAGGCAAGAAAAGACGAGAAGTAAGTTCTTCTAAGAAGGGAAAATACATTTAAGAGCATTTTAAAGTAATGTATTCGAACAGGGCCATAATGTTCTGACCGTATTCGGAATCTAAACAAAACTGACGCAAAGAAAAATTACTGGTGAAAATGTCTCTCACACATCAGGCTCTAGAAAACAAAATATATTATTAATCCTCGTTAGCACAGAAAATTAACCCCGTGCTTGAAAATTGCTTAAGTATTATTTAGTCAAAAGCTCTAGAAAAATCAATATTATGGTCAATTTCTTCACACATTCAGTCGTAAAAGAACTTATGACACACAAAACAAAAAAAAATAACAAGATATTCTTTTTCCGTCGTTTGTAATTTAATATGCATAAACGAAGGATTGCTACCGAAACTTATATATAGGTGTTTTTTTATATTACGGACGTACACATATACACATGTATATATAATTGTTTCTTTGACATATATATATATATATATATATATATATATATATATATATATATATATATATATATATGTGTGTGTGTGTGTGTGTGTGTGTGTGTGTGTGTGAGTATGTATATATATATATATATATATATATATATATATATATAATTATTTATTCGAAAATTATAACAAGACACCAGAAGTGTTGAAACAAAATGGCTATATTTGTAGTGATTTTATAACATATTTATGTTATAATTTTCGAATAAATAATTATATTTGCTCTACTCTGTATTGAGCACTCTTTTAAGAATAGTATTTGTTGGTTATTGGAATTTATTCCGTATACAAGAATTCTATACTTGTATATATATATATATATATATATATATATATATATATATATATATATATATATATATATATATTGTGTCTCAATAAATGGATACACATTTAGAAGCTTTCTCATCTGATCCATCTGTTTGGCAAGAATTAAGTCAGGTCCGATTGTAGTAATCCATATATACAGTCTGAGGAAGGGGGTATTCTAATAAATATTTCTTCTTCTTCTTCTTCTTCTTCTTCTTCTTCTTCTTCTTCTTCTTCTTCTTCTTCTTTGTCCATGTGCCGTGTTCCGTCAGTACGTAGGCGATCATCGCTTTCTGAAACTTCTATACTAACTGGTAGCTGTAAGTATGGTTTGTCTTTTTGCTATGCCTCCTAGCTCCTGTTCTGCCAACCATTTACACGGGTATATTTAGAGAATTTAAAATCTCCCCAATGTATATTTAAAATGTAGAAAATACAAGATGTCTAAAATAATGTATACACATTTTGAAACTTTCTCACGAAATTCAAGCAACTCGAATCAACTATGTCTAATTTTTTAAAAAATGCTTATAAAGATAGTATTTATTATAAAATTTTTGTCATCGCATGTTCGCAAATTGTTTTCCGTAATCATCCAGACATTGCTGACAAGGCGATGAAATGGAATCACAAGCAGCAATCAACATTTAGATAGGTATTTGGCTGCATTCTTGCTCTATGGTAACTTTCATTTCAGCAACTGTTGCTGGCTTTGATTTTTAATGTATATATATATATATATATATATATATATATATATATATATATATATATATATATATATATAAGGAAGGGATTCTGTAATAGGCATTGCAACGAGAAGTAATTTGTTTCTTAATACTTATTCATGTCTCTATAGAAAGGTAGACAATGAAAGTTAGTGAGTCGTGTCCCTTTAATTGTTTAATAGAAACCAAGATGGGGGAATCCGAAAACAATCGCAGTAATGAAAACTTTGGAATCCAAAATTTCTGGATTTCGGATCTGGATCTGGCCCGGAATGTTTTTAATTTGTTCACGGAGATGGTCTGATTCAAAAATGGTGTGACATGTTGGGCTACGGTCTCTAGGAGCAAAGTTGAAAACACGGTAAATTTTATTTTGAAACGCTATAATTTGAAAACATTAGTTTTTTTTTTATTTGAACATTTCTAATATATATATATATATATATATATATATATATATATATATATATATATATATATATATATATATATATATATATATATATATATATATGGTGTCTCAGTAAATGGATACACTATAGGGAGCTTTCTCAAGAAATAATTCAAGCAACTGAAATAATGCATATGAAAGCAGTATTTACTATAAGTGCATGTTCTTCGGATTTTATCATCACATGTTCGCAAATTGATGTCAGTTATGATCCAGACATTGTTGACAACGCGATGAAATGGAATCACAAGCAGCAATCAACATTTAGATTGAACCGCTATAATTTGAAAACATTAGTTTTTTTTTATTTGAACATGAGCTATTGAAAGTTAGTGAGTCGTGTCCCTTTAATTGTTTTTATAAGCCAAGACCGATTGGGCCACAGACGAGCATTCGGTTAGCAAGATCGATTTTACTGCATTTAAACTTTAAAGCACGTCAGGCTTATATGACGCTTCCCTATAGGATAAAGGTTCGATTCCTGTCGGAGGACGAATGTTTCCTATGAAAATTTCTCGGACATTCAGGCCGGTAAATGTTGTTTAATACTGTTTATTATAAACAGAGCATTTACTTAAATATTTGTATCTATAAAAAGAATGTATAAACATAAAAATTGACTCAAAATAATTGTAGGACTTTGTCTATGTCCTAATGTAAGACGTCATATATATATATATATATATGTGTGTGTGTGTGTGTGTGTGTGTGTGTGTGTGTGCGTGGTGTTTGTGTGTGTGTGTGTGTGTGTGTGAGTGTCTGTGGTGTTTGTGTGTGTGTGTGCGTGCTTCTGAGTCCGAGATCCAGAACGAATCCTGAAACATTATCAATGACCTGTGAGATTAGATCGCTGAATATAACATTATGTTGGTTAAAGTTGGAAGATAGTGAGATGGTAAAAACTAACTTAAGTGACCGATGTGGAGAAATAGAAAACAAAAGTAATAGTGTAGAATGAATGAAGAGAAATTATGAGAGAAAGAAAGAAAAAAAGAACGATAGAGAGAGAGAGAGAGAGAGAGAGAGAGAGAGAAAGAAAGAAAGAAAGACAGAAAGAAAGAAAGAAAGAAAGAAAGAAAAGGAGAGATAACAGAGAAGCCCAATGACTGGATGTTATGCCCAGCGCATGTTGAGCTATTTTCATTGATTTCTTAAGTCTTTTATAGCCTCAGGCAGTCTTTGAAGTTTATGAAATGCCTGAGTGATCCCTTTCGTTTGGCATATGCCAGAGCGGGCATAAAACCCTCGAGTGAATTTCATGGACCATTTCTGACAAAAAACAAACGCTTTTGTTTTATTTTATTCTCTTGATTTTATTCTACACCAAATTCCCTCAATTCCGCCCATAACATTTCAGTATGAATCTTAATATAATGAAGCAAGTGTTCTTCCAGTTACTTTGTTTGAAATCTAAAATTTTGGTAGCAATATATTCACAATAACACGTCCCTCATTATTTTGTTATTTATTTAATTTTCTTAATGTTTTTTTTCTAAATATATCTTTCCAATTCCGCCTCATGCATTCTAAACTTCTTTTTTTATATACCATGTCCCGTCAGGACGTAGGCGATTATGGCTCTCAACAATTTTCTGTCCATCGTAGCTCTTAGTAAATTTTATCTTTTTGTTATTTCTCCTAAACCTTGTTCCGACATTCATTTACTCAATCTTGCTAAATTGGTTATGCGTTGTTTTCCCTTCTTCTTTTTGCTTTAATATGGATCTTAATATAATGGAGCAAGTGTTCATCCATTTACTTGGTTCGAAATCTACACGTTTTCTTGTAATATATTCACATAATCCCACCTTTAAATATTTTTTTTATTAATTTCCTACCCATGAAGGATTTCTAACAATATTTTTTTCCAATTCATCCTATGTATTCCTATATAGATCTTAATAAAAAAATAGAGCAAGTTTGCCTCCATTAAGTTTGTTTCGAATCTACAATTTTTTTGCAGCAAGACACATTCACATACAACTTTTCTCCATATTTTATTATTTATTTCCTTCCCTTTAAAATTTTATAACAATATTTTTTTTCACTTAAACACAAACACGGCAATAAAGCAACTAAGACCCAAGGGCGTTTCTGAATGTTAGAGAATAGGAAGAAAAACTCTATTAAGGAGAGAGAACAATAAAAGAACAAGAATTAAGGAGACAAAAGATAACGATTGACATTGCATTTATATTTTTGAAGTTCAATATTGACTGGAAAACAAGAAGCCGGAAGAGAGTACAACAAGGGAGGAATGCTAAAGAAAAAAAAGTTAGCATAGAACTTAACCTATTTCAATTGTAAGACAATGAGACCTTAGCACCAATCTAGTACTGCGCTTAAGTTCATCAAGTCTAGGTAGCAGCAAAAAAAGCTCACCAGAGTAATTAACATGAAAATAAAAATGGAAAATGGCACAAAAGTTAGATAGATTACGGCGGTGGAGAAAACCAAATCCATATATACTAATCCCGCCTTATCTGTCTATATTTCTGAGATGAGGCATTATGTACATTATTTACATTGCTCGGACTGTCATACTGTGTGTACTCCATCCCGTGCAGCTGCGGAAAGAAATATAAAGGGGGACAGGCTGCCTCCTTATGGTAAGAATTTAAGAACATCAAAAGGCTGTAACACGAGGGGAAGTGGAAAAATCAGGCGTGGCTGACCACATATGGAGAGAAAAGGGAAATCACCGCCCTCTGTGGGATTGGGTTGAAATCATAGACATAGAATATCATTGGAAAATTTGTAAACTTCAGGAATCAGCACATATGCTAGGCCACACAAATCTCCTGAGCCGACCAAGCACAGAAATGAATACAATATGGGAACCAGTAATAAGGAGTGCTAGAGAAAAGCGATAATAACAACGGAAATTGCAATATGAGCTCTGGTAAAAAACATGCAATGATAACAGCAAAAATTGCAATATGAGCACTGTTAAAAATGATGCTGAAGACATTAGGTTTATAATACCCAGAAATTCTTATACAATTATCGTCAATGGCACACTAGATAAAGGCGTTAGTTAGATCCAATGACAGGACCCAAAGACTGTGAGTTCAATACCTGGTTAAGGCAGGGGAGAACTTTCAGAGGGGAATTAACAGGAGTTAACTGATAACTGACATCCATTACACATGGCACGTGGAACTAGAACAGTTCACTCCAGCGAGCGAAAAAAAAAGGGTTCAATTCGACATTCCAACCACCTGAAGAAAGCCGGAGCGTACAACAGCCGAAACGTTGTGATAAATATGGCAACAAAGATGAGGATGATAGTCCGAGCAAAGTACATAGAGTAATCCTGTCTTATTGGTGATTTAAAACTACCAATACCCGAGATATTTTAGTAGTTTTGCAACTTTATTGACTATATTTTCTGCATGTATAATCTAATATTTTAACTCTATTGTCACGGACAAGAAAGAATGTTTCCTTTTAAAAGTATTTAGAACTTAAACTATCAAAAGAAAGTCAACAAAAGAATAAATGAAAAGGAATGAATTAACCGCTCGATGCGCTGATAACACTAGGTATGTATTGTCATCGCATAATGTATTCAGTTATAGTCAGTTATCATAATACCTGAATATGCCATTAGTGAGTAGAGTAGATCAGGCAGCGTAACTGATTAATATATAAAAACACAGAGAGTAAATAAACGGAACTTGTAGAATACTTTTACTGGTCATTTTATTCGTAATTTTTTATTCTGTTTTTTTATTTTTACCTTCAGAAAAAATGATTGGGTCAAATGTAACATTTCGATCGGAAATAGTTTAATGTTGCTGAAATGGTGGTACTATTGGTATTACTATTGATCGATTGAGTGATCGATTCGTTGATTGAGAGAACAGTACATTAAAAAAAATGATGATGTCCAATATATCTCCCAAGACGACCGGTCTGATCAATCTATGAAATCTCTTCCTCGACTATGCCCTGTGCATATAGAAGGACAGATATGTAGAGATGGGAAGAAATCCATACAAATTCCCAAACTAATCAGAAGACAGTCATCTTGCTAGCACCACCCCCACCCCGCGCCAACTGCAGTCCGAGGACAATCTACTAATGATGAGAGGGAATATGCTGACGGCATAGGTATACATTCCTGGAATAACCACAATCTTGGACAAAAAAATCAACTTCCTCTACCAATTGTCCTCATCATTGTCGCCATATTTATTACAACGTTTCGGCAGTTGTACGCTCCGGCCTTCTTCGGGTGGTTGGAATGTCGAACTGAACCATTTATTTCGCTCACTGGGGTAGACAGGTCCCAAAGAGTGTGAGTTCAATACCCGGTTAAGGCAGTGGAGAACTTGCAGAGAGGAATTAACAGGAGATAACTGACATGCATTAAACATGGCACGTGGAACTAGAACAGTCTACCCCAGTGAGCGAAATAAAGGGTTCAGTTCGACATTCCAACCACCTGAAGAAGGCCGGGGCGTACAACGGCCGAAACGTCGTAATAAATATGGCGACAAAGATGAGGACAATAGTCCAAATAATGTAAATAGTGTACATAATACCTTATCTCAGAAATATAGACAGATTCCTCTACCAAGTATTCCAAGATATAGGACTCAAGATAAACCTTTCCAAAAACGGAAAAAAATGATCTGGAATTGGAATGAAAACAGTGATAATCTACCTACCCTGTGTTGTGATGGATAATATTTCCCTACAAGTTCGGTCTCGGCCATCGGGCGAAAGACTTAAAAATACTCCTACATCAAGAGGAGTAGCAGCAGTATCCTTTGCTGAAAACAGTCATTCACAGCTAAACATTCTCTTCCGTAGTTATATATTTCTCTGTACCAAAATTTCGATTTTCTACTGTTGTTTTTGAATAACTCAATGAAACACCCAGAATCCACCATGAAAATTCAGGGTGTGGAATTAGTAAACACTAAACACGTCTAATAACTCGGTATATGGATCACTTGAAATAAATTTAGTCTCGAGAATAAGAAAATTGAACAAAGAATGTGCTGCGCCAAATGTAGTTTCGCCAACATCGCGAACTGATACAAGCAAAAACATTAGCATAAAATCTCGAGTCATGCTTTTTAAATAGCATCGTCGGATTGATATTTGCATATGCATGTCACGCATACCGCCGAAACCCTTCGGAAATAACTAAAGTGTCAGCTGTATACAATCGCTTCCTAAGATCAATGTGCAAAAATAGCTTTAAGTGAATGGAAACTGACGTATCAGCGAGGACCATACTGCTTTGAGCCTCGTAGACTGGCGCTACATAAAGAACTGTACCAAATAACAGAAACTTCAAAACTTGAGGACTTCAAAAACTAAAATGGATAAAGAGAAAATAATGACATTATTAAATTGTTGACATTACGCAATACTCGGAAAAAAGGTGGGAAGGAAATTACCATAAATACTGGACATGAGAAGCCTATATTTTATACTATATATTTTAATATGTTTTTTAGATTTCAACAGGCAGTGGAACTGGCTGCTCGGTCAATATATGCCAAATGTTTCCTTATAAAGAAACAGCTAATATTAATTTGAAATGAGAACAGATACTACAATTTGATAATAACCCGATAACCAAGGAGTGAAGAAAAGCGTCACTCGAGGAACACTTGCTGGTCGGTTAATGAATGCCAAATGTTTCCTTATAAAGAAACGGCTAATATTGCCATTAGTATTTGAAATGAGGAGAACAGATACTACACGTTAATCCTAGTATCAAACTTGGTATCTACTTGATCCCCCACTGAGTCAGGTTGTGACACAAGGTCGGTTTTTAACGTGGGGAGGGAGGGGGTTGACCCGAGTGTTTCCACCCGGGCCGCTGGACTTTGCTGGTCATAGCTGTTCTTGGCTGGTCTTAGCTGGTCCTAGCTTGTCCAAGCTGGTCAGAGCTGGTCAAAGCTGGTCGTAGCTAGACGTAGCCGCGATACTACCAGCGCAGGGACGAATCCCTGTGCCAGGCATGTATCAGTAATCGATTTTCAGCCAAAAGGCGATCATTAAGCGAGCGATCTGAGAACAGATACTACACTTTGATCCTAGCCCGATGGCAAAGGAGTGAAGAAAAGCGTCACTCGAGGAACACTTGCTGCTCGGTTAATGAATGCCGAAAGTTTCCTTATAAAGAAACGGCTAATATTACCATTAGTATTAGAAATGAGGAGAACAGATACTACACGTTGATCCTAGCCCGATGGCAGAGGAATGAAGAAAAGCGTCACTCGAGGAACACTTGCTGCTCGGTTAATGAATGCCGAAAGTTTCCTTATAAAGAAACGGCTAATATTACCATTAGTATTAGAAATGAGGAGAACCGATACTACATTTTGATCCTATCCCGATGGCAAAGGAGTGAAGAAAAGCGTCACTCGAGGAACACTTGCTGCTCGTTCAATGAATGCCGAATGTTTCCTTATAAAGAAACGGTTAATATTACTATTACTATACCTGGAACAGGATTTAGATGCTTTCATTCCTTCTCAGAAACACCAGTGAAACTTCAATCTTCTTAATGGTTCACACCAACATGTTCTGCCGCTATAGCCCACAGAAACCACTATTTCTGGCTATACCAGCATCTAACAACTTTCTCTCTCGTGATTACTGGCGGCTCTGTCATAGCGTAAGAGTAAGTTTTCTATTCCACCTCTCTTCAATTAATTTGAGGTTTTAATATCTTCTGTTGATAAAAGTAAATGCTTCGCTTGTAAATTCTCCCCAAACTCTACTCTGTTCTGTGTGTAGTATAAATACCCATAATATCGTTTCAGATCTTATCTCTGTCGCCGGGATGTTCATACCAATTTCTTAAGGTTTCTCTCCCGTGAAGTTTCATATTTTCCAATGCAGATGTTGGTCCACCCTATCTGCCGTGTTTTATATTCAGTGGCTGCTAACACTGTACAACCTGATATAAGATGGACAATTGTTCAGGACATTTATCACAGAATCTGCATTTCGCTTTGACGCAATTTTTCGGTATGTGTGCTTGGTAATTTCTAGTCCCGTGCCGCAAGAACAAAACTTTCCTTTTCAGCTTTTAACCCTGCACTACGTAGCTACTGATGGGTATGGAGTTTGTATAAATCAGCTGGTTTGCTACGGGCAGAGTTTTGACCATGAAAAAGACTTATCTTGTCATCGTTTTTACATTTGATACATTGCATTTTCTTTTGCTTTCTTTTTTAGATTCTTTATCGCTGCAGTAGGTGCATTATGGTTTACACTCACTTGAAATTCCCTTTTGAATTTGTTGACTTCTTTTATTACTGAATAAAGTTTCTTATTTCTTTCATCTTCGTTGATACTGGTCATCATCCAATCTTCTGTAGTTTACAGGTATCTTTGAAGACCGATTGTTGTGGGTTTTGAAGAGGATTAGTTCTAGTTGAACTAATCCTCTGCCTCCTTCGGATCTGGGCGCATACAGACGAACAACATCAGCCTCAGAGGGATGCATGCCGTGGCAAATGAGAATCTTTCACGTTTTGATATCCGTACCCTTAATGTTAGTTATAGTCCAATTAAAGATATTGAAACTCTATTGCACCACAAAGACATCCATAATTCTCTCTCTCTCTCTCTCTCTCTCTCTATATATATATATATATATATATATATATATATATATATATATATATATATATATATAACATTTGCGGGAAACATATATATATGTAAAAACTTCTGATAGTGAATATGTGTAAAAGGACAATATGTATAAAGATAAAATAAATTTTCCTTTTGTCTTTATATATATATATGTGTGTAGAGAGAGAGAGAGAGAGACAGACAGACAGACAGAGACAGTGACAGAGAGAGAGAAACTCTATTGCACCACAACGACATCCAAAGTGTTTATAGATGATATTCTGTTTTGTGAATTCAACTCTTTATTCAACACCAGGTGCACACGCCTGTATTATTCTTTTCTTCCTTTCTCCTTCATTTGTCTATGCTGTATTCCATCTCGTTCGCTGACTCCTAGGTATTTATAGACTTCTTCTTGTTCCAGTTCCTTAATCTTTGTGACAAAATCTAGATCTACTGAGTGTGTTTCTGTAATTATCCCTTTCTTGAATGTTATTTTCACACATTTATTTAATCTGAAATCCATACCTATATCGTCATTGAAACATTTTACAGTATTGAGGAGGCTCTTCAACTCATTATCACCCTTGACAAAGAGTTTGATATCATCCATATAGAATAGGTGAGGAAATACTTTCTAGTTTACTTTATATCCATAGCTATTAGTGTTTAGTTCATGCATAAGGGGGGTTAAAGAGAGACGGAACAGAAGGGCCGGCAGGGAATCTCTTTGGTAGATTCCTCGTCGGATATTTAAACAATTGGAAATGGAAGTACGTTTAGTGTGATTTATTGTTATATAGGAATAAAGTGTTGCTGCCGACATTTGAGTTTGAACATAGATCGCCAGCGAGCAAACACAGGCGATCTCATGACTGAATTAACTAGACCACGTGACCATAGAGGAAACGCATATATGGGAGGTAGCGTGTGTCTAATTGATCTGCATTTCTAGTCTATCCTCTATTACTATTCTGATCGCTATTTCTATGTTATCCTCTATTACTATACGGAGCGCTATTCTCTACTCTATTCACTGTACTATTCCTCTATACGGATCTCTATACAGATTACTATTCAAGCGAGTATTATCGAGCAAGTACTATTAGTGCGAGTGTTATTCGAAGGCGTCTGACATCGGTATTGTTCAACGGCGTTACTATAGTTGTATCTGCAATTAC
>OZ038502.1:80739939-80759939 GCA_964036315.1 Acanthosepion esculentum
GGATCGGATTGAGGAATATGAGAGTCGAGTTCGAATCCCAGTATAATCCGTTACATTCACTTACGTGCTTAATACCTTTGGGAAAGTTATGTATCCGCTTCTTCTCCGTCCAGCTATGAGTAAATAGCAGAACAAACTGTGGTTGGTTCTGCACAAAGCCTTCACCACTATAATCAAATCATATGTGCTAGTGTCTGGGCTGTTGGTTCCTAGGAACTGAGCTGATTGACTCTCATACGTCGAATATAACGGGAGAGTTCACCATATATATATATATATATATATATATATATATATATATGAGGGTCATTCAATAAATAAGGTGAATTTTTCGGTATAAGGACTTCTAATACAGATAGAAGCTTACTTTTTTTTTTAATTTTTCAACGTAGTCTCCCAGCACTGACACACACTTTTCCCATCTGTACAGAAGCTTCCGTATTCCCTCAGCGTAGAAATCTTTGGACTGATGTCTCAGCCAGTCGCTCACAACACTTTTGACTTCATTGTCAATTTTAAACTTCGTGCCTCTCGTGAACGCTTTCAAGGGACTATACAGGTGAAAGTCTGAAGGAGCAAGGTCTGGGCTGTAAGGGGGATGAGGGAGCAGTTCCCAGCCGAGCTCGTTGATGGTCTGCACCGTTTGGGCTGCTGTGTGAGGCCTTGCGTTGTCATGATGCAAGATGACTCCTTCTGACTGATGACCTTTGCGTTTGTCCAAACAGATAAGCTCAAAGTCCTTGCAATGTCATCCACTGTCACCCTTCTGTCAGACTAAATGAGGTCATTGACTGATTCGATCACCTCAGGAGACCTCACTTCTGTAGGCCTCCCAGGCCTGTCTTCATCCTCAACACTGCTCCGTCCTTCTTTAAACAATTTAGCCCACTTGTAGACATTTATTTTGGCTGAAACATGTGTCACCATACACAGTTGACGTTCTCCTATGAATTTCAACTGGTTTGCACCCTTCAGCAACCAAAAACTTGATAACTGACCGCTGTTCAATCCTGGAGCATGCTTCTTGGTCGGCCATCTTTGTTAATCGCCAAAACTCTCAAAGTTTTTTTAAATCTGCAAAAGAAATTAAATCCATGTGAAAAAGAAGTAAAACAAAAAAAAAAAAAGAGTAAGCTTCTATCTGTATTAGAAGTCCTTATACCGAAAAATTCAACTTATTTATTGAATGACCCTCGTATGTATGTATGCATAGAGAGGGAGAGGGAGAGAGGGAGAGATAAACCAAATAGCCAGTCTTGGTTCACGCCAGATTGTGCTGCAGCCATAGCTCACCATAATCACAACAACCATCTCCTCCACAAAGAACGTTGTAGTAGGACCATTTTCGTAGAGAAGACTGCCCGAAACCATTGCAACAGTATTTCAGAAAATGCAAAGGAAAGCGATGACCAGTTAGTCTAAGTCCAATGTTGAACACAAATGACTTTGTCCCTGTGAATTCTGGAAAGTCAAAAAAAAGATTTTCCCCATTGAGGCAAAGCGGTAGTCCCTACAATCATAAATGGCCCTGATGTTATTTCATCGTCTTCAGACAAGTCAAGGCACTTTTAGTGAACTTTGCCACTTATTCCACGGACACACGCTACCTGACTTTCTCCCTTCTCAAACTGCGCAAACTTTATATCTATCATCGCACGAGAAGTTACTAGACTTATTAAAAGCCTTGAATCTAAAATCTTAACCACCGTGGGCCGCACTGTGGATTTCATTCACGGCACCTATCATTACTCTTTTTCACCTGACCACATTCAAAATGCTCGCTATCTCCGAGTCGTTGTAGTTGGCAGCCTTAGCTAGGAATACGACGTACCTTTTCATTTCCTGTAGTAGAGTGTAAGCTTCTTTGTTAATACACTCGATATGTCTGAAAGAGGAATGCGAATGTAAAAATTTGGCATATGTCGCGCAACATTAATTTCGGTCGTCTTCCAATATATGTCCCGTTAACGATATGCTCTCAAATACCTGGCACACACACACACACACAATATATATATATATATATATATATATATATATATATATATATATATATATATAGAGAGAGAGAGAGAGAGAGAGAGAGAGAGAGAGATATACATAAATATATATATATATACGTAAATATATATATATATATATATACAAAAAAATATATATATATATACATAAATATATATATATATATATATATATATATATATATATATACATGTGTGGGCGTTTTTGTGTGTGTGCGCGCGTATGTGTGTATGTGTTCATTAAAAAGAATGTAGACATAGCAAGAACGCTTATAAAATCAAATCCCCACTTGACTGCTATAAAAATGGCGGTCGAAAACAAACGTTATTCTTTGCCGGGGCGTCTCGTTTTCGGTTGCGAGATTTCAATGAGATATCACGTCTCTCGTTGTTGACATGGCGCCCAGAGATTACCGCCAAAGTGTGAGTGTGGGTTGTTCGCCAGCCAAGAAAAATAAAAAAAATAAATAAAAACGCGAAAATACAAATAAGTAATTAAAAAGAAAAGAAGTGAAACGATACGAAAGAAAGAAAGAAAGAAAAGAAAAAAAGAAAGGGCAAATAGCCAAGGAGGTGAAAAGACGTATTTATACAACGGAGTAAAAGAAAAGAAAAGTAACCTCGAAGAAAATAAAGGAGAAGGAAAGATAAAAACAGAGTGAAAGAATAAAAATGAAGAGAAGAATGTGAAAGAAAAGAATATAAAGAAATATGAATAAAAATTGAAGAAAGAAATCTAAATGGAAACGAAAAAGAAAGAAATATGAATAAAAATGAAAAAAAGTACAGTGAAGTTCGATAAAAGTGACTCACCTGATTTTTTTTACTTAAAAATGTTTTCGCCTATTATTTTGGCGGGTCAAACTAATTTTTAATCTTACTAATATAAAGACCCCTTCCCGATCACCTAGTAAAAAAGTTTACTCACCCTAAGGTATTCTATTGATAGATATATACTTTTAGATAGAAATGAGATTTAGGGAAAAACTCTTGTGCAAAAAAAGTGACTCAGTTATTTCCTGCAGCTAGTAATCAATAGAAACATAACCGAACAGCTTTAAATAAAGAATAATAGAGGTATAATTGATTTATAATAGGTAATATAGTTCGAAATATTTAATAATCAATGGGTCCTCCTTTATTTTGAATAACCTTTTCAACCCTTTTTGGCATTTACTTGATTAGGTTCTGGCAAATCTCTTCTCCAATCATTGAATTCACAATCAAATACTCTTTGTTGCTCAACTGCTTTCTCGAGAGCCTGTACTTTATAATGCTCCATAAGTTTTCTATGAGGTTGAGGTCAGGAGATTGGGGCGGCTATGTCATAACACTCATCTTCTTCTCATCAAAGTATTCCTTCATCAATTTTGATTTGGGATAGGGAGCATTATCCTGCAAAAATGAGCTTGGTGGGGTCGATTTGCACCCTTTCAGCAGAAGGGAGCAGACAAGACTCTAAAATTCTCTTGTACTGCTCGCTTTTGAGGGTCTTTTGAATAGTAGGTACTAAGAAACCAGTTCCATGAAAAGAAAAGCATGCCCAGAACATTATACTGAACGAATGCTTGACAGTACTTACTGCTAAATTCAAAGAGCTTTCTAGGCTTCTTGTTCGGATTTTAGATCGCTTATCCTTTGAATTTAGCTCAACATTTAGTAAAAAAAATCAGTCACTTTTATCGAACAGCACTGTAGAATAAAAATAAGGGAAGAAGTTTGAATCAAATTAATGAAAAAAATGAAATATAATATGAATAAAAATGAGGAGTAGAAAGAAAGAAAGAAAGAAGAAAGAAAGAAAGAAAGAAAGAAAAAGAAAGAAAGAAAGAAGAAAGAAAGAAAGAAAGAAAGAAAGAAGAAAGAAAAAGAAAGAAAATAAGAAAGAAAGAAAAAAGAAAGAAAATAAGAAAGAAAGAAAAAAGAAAGAAAGAAAGAAAGAAAAAGAAAGAAAGAAAAAAATAAAGAAATAAAAAAGAAAAAAGAAAGAAAGAAAGTGACGAGAAATGAGAAGAATGTGAAAGAGAAAGGAAAGAAAAATAAATATTAATAAAATGAAGAGAAGATTAAAAAAGAAGGAACCACGAACAAAAAATGTAGAGAAGAAGGAAAAAAAAGAGAAAAAAAGAAATATGAATGAAAAGAAAGGAAGAAAGAATGAAGGAAGCAAACAAGGGATATATTTGGGGTCAGGAAGGACAGAAATGAAACTTTAAATTTATGAAAGAAATTCCACTCGTTCCAAAGAGAAACAAGTGGAAAGAGACAGCTTAGACAGAATGAAAACAATAGAAAGTCGTTTTACTTAACGTAAAATGATACTGGGCAATTAAAAAAAGGAAAAAAGATACTAATGCGATTTTTATATTTATCTCGAAAGAGCGAGAGAGAGAGAGAGAGAGAGAGAGAGAAATATGAGATTCAAGTAACCTGTTTGAAGAAAGCGGGAATATATTGATTTAAACAAAAAAAAAACGTATAATTTGGATTACTCATAAAAAAAAAGACAAAAAAAACATGTAAATTAAAAAAAGACTTTTATTGCAAAAAAAAAAAAAAAAAAAAAATGGACGTTATCGTCTGTTAAAGAAGAAATTCAACCCGGAACTGTATAAAGCTGTAATGTCCACGTGCAATGCTGGTTGAACAGTGACTACACGCTTAAAGCAACCCCTTTTTAAAAAAAAATCTATGAATAAATATATGAATAAATATATGAATAAATAAATAACACTCATCAACAGGAACCGGAGTTAAGCTAATGGCGTCTGGCGTCCTGATACGTCTCCTTTCGAGTATATCCCAGCAAAATTTGAATAGATTAATTTCCCCGTCCCCTATGGCGACATTTTTTCTCTCTCTCTCTCTCTCTCTCTCTCTCTCTCTCTCTCTCTCTCTCTCTCTCTCTCTCTCTCTCTCTCTCTCTCTCTCTCTCTCTCACACACACACACAAACACACACACACACACACACACACAGAGAATTGACGACTCTGGATCAAATTTATTAATTAATTTTAACCCCTCCAAAAAGAAACCTGTCACTTTTAGGCAACTGAGAAAACACTTTTTAACTTCCATCAGCATGGTTGATGCTAACCTCCAGCATAATAACTCATTGCGCCTTCTGGCGCTAACGTTTTCAGCTGACATGAAGTGGAGAGATGACATTGAATCAATTGCTATGTCTGCTGCTAGGAAGCTACGTTCATTGTGTTGTGCGAGACATTTTTTCTCGCGAGAATCTATCTCACACATTTATAAGTCTACCGTGCATTGAATACTGTTGTCACATCGGGTTTGGTGCTCTTGCTATGTATTTAGAGATTCTTGATAAAATCCTAAGAATAATCAGTAATGTTATTAGCCCTGACCTGGCATATCAACTTCAGTCCCTTCTCCACTGACGTAATGTAGTTATTCTTTTTATTTTCTCTTTTTATTTTGATAACTTTCATCGTAATTGTTCGGATGAACTTGCCTCTGCAACAACTAGACTTTAAGAATTTAAGAGCAGTAATAAATTGGCGGCTAGATCTCATGATTTTACAATTTAAATCGCTGGCTGTAACCGTAAGTTCTATGCCAACAGTTTCTTCTCTCGCACTTCTCGCTTGTGGAACTCTCTTCCGGGTTTTTACCTTCCCAGTCAACTTTCGTCTTCAAATATTTAAATGCATTGTCAATCGTTATCTCCTGTTTTCTTAATATCTGTTCTTTTATTGTCCTCTCACTTCTGTATATCTTCATATATTCTCTAACATTCAGTAAACCCATTGCGTCTTAATGAGCTTACATGGGGCGAGGAATTCCTTGGAAAGGCATTAATCTACATACATACGTCACTATGTTACGAGTCTTATAAGGCGTTGTTGTGGTAGGCTTACGGAACCCAATCCTCTTCAGTCTGTTGGTTTGGTTTGGTTTACGGCATATCAACCTCAATGGGTAATATTTTTGTTTTGTCAAAAATCTGCTTCTGTTAATATTTTTTTCCTCAAAAATGTATCGCTGGTAATATTATTTTTTCAAAGTCAGAGGCCTTGCTGTTGGACGTAGTTTATCGTCTTACCCAGGACACGGATGTAGTTTATTTTCATACCCAGGACGCGGATGTAGTTTATCGTCATACCCAGGACGATCTTCAGTCTGCATTTTAATTCAGAGATTTCCTTCTCAGAGACAGATTGCCGCCTCATGACAAGAGATCCTAAAAAAGCCCTGCTATTTAATCAATACCTGGTGGGATACATGAAGTTGGATTTTTTTCCCTTCTTTTTCAAGCCTTAATCGTGTCAAACAACTATCCCCAATCTACATGCGGAACCCCCAAATCCAACTTTATTTTTTATATTTCGTTGAGAAACGCGACCGATTTGGCATCAACCAGAGATCCTACCCCTAGTTAATAAAAGGGAACACAGGAATAGAGTTTCTCAATCGGTCCAGGAGTTTGATGAACAACCAGGACCGTGCCTCTGCTTATCAGGACACTTGGTTTTCTGTCCTGCACAGCGTCCAAACCGAATTTCATTTACGTGTTTTGGTAGCTGTATATTTAAAATTACATCGCCCAAATTTATGCAGGCAGAAAGACCATTTCATAAGATTATTAAAACTCTTGGAAGGATTGGAAGTTAAAAATTTTTCCCTTTTATTAACTCTTTCTGAGCTGAGATTTCCCCCCCCCCCCTTACGTTTTAATTATATTTTCAATAAATTTAATTTTAAACGAGCTCGGACTCTTCTTCCATTTTAGTAAACATTTCAATATATGTGTCCTCTTTATAATAATAAATAATGTACCAACGCGTTACCTATGAATAAGTGTTGGCTGAAAGATATCTCAGGTGTTTATGTCTATAAAAAAAAAATATTAAAAAAAAAAGAAAAGAGAAAAAAAGAAAAGGAAAAAGAAGGAAGGTTTGATTAATAAAATAGCGTCCCTGTTTTATATATATATATATATATATATATATATATATATATATATATATATATATATATGTAATTTAATTTCTTCTTTTCGCTTCATATTTGATGATAACGTTGATGACTAAATGCGCCGTCAACGTGCAGGTTCTGGACTAGATGCTTCTAGTTGCAACAAAAACCTGCTCTCGTCATCCATTCCTTATCGCCGTTTGGCTTTGCAAGAGTTGGTTGGAAAAGAAAGAAAGTCAGAGTAGGAGAAAGTGCCAATGGCGTGAATTTGTTTAAGATGGCACTCAGTTTGCCAGGAAGTGACCCACACACTTGATTTCATGACCTTTCTCTGTGGCACATATGGAATGAGACATGCAAAATCCGATTATGAAACTGCAACGGACTGGCGCTGACTCTCTTATAATTTCGAACGGCGCCTTCTGTAGCATGTCCATCATGCGTAGCCCTCTTCACCCGCTGATTCAGCCGTTCAGATCTGTTGTAATCGTTATCCTCTTGTTCCGTCGTTGGGGTCTTTGGGGTTGGTCGCGCCCTACCAGGATTTTAGAACACCCGACAGCATCATTCGCATTGGTCCTTCCACCACGTCAAATTGTGGCAACGATGACATATGTTTTGAGGTAATAGGTTAGCCGGGAGTTTTTCTTCTCGACTGGATATCCTACCATGGCTAAAGTGGCAAGTTCCCCATAACTGTAAGAAAATGTAAATTTTACGCCTTTTTCAAGAGCATTTGTGCGGTCAGTCTCTCGCTCTCCCTCCCCCTGCGGGTGTATGTGTGTCTCACATTATTTCTTTTTTTCTTTTTATGTGCCGTGTCCCATCAGGACGTAGGCGTTCATGGTTCTCCACTTCCCCCTATTCCTTGTAGCTCTCAATAAGTTTCGTCCCTCTGCCACCTCCCCCAGACCACCTTCTGCCATCCACTTGCTTCAAGACCGTATGTCACGCGTTACTTTCCCTTGTCTCTCTTTCCCTCTATTCGCCCTGTGTGTATGAGATTCTCCAGGCCTTCCTTTCTCATTACGTGTCCCAGACATTTCAGCTGCCTCTTTCTAATGTTAAGTTTAAGCTTCATTTCTTGTTTGCATCCTCTCCAGAAACCTCATCTTTGCCCCACACACTCAGTCTATGATATCCTCAGCATCTTTCTGTAGAACCACATCTCTGTTGCCTCAAGTCTCTTCATCTTTGAGGAAGTCGTCCAACATTCGCTGCCGTAAAGAAGGACAGATGCCACGTAGCAGCTCAGTACTTTTTTCTTTGTTACCAAAGAAAACCTCCTGTCTAGTAATACTCTGCCCAGCTTTTGGAATGCGTCTTTGGCCATCCAATAGGTCTTCGGATCTCACTTGCCGTCCTCTCTCAGAACACTCCCCAGATATTTAAATTTCCGCATCTGCTTGATTTTAGTGTCCTTCGACCTGTAAATCGCATTTTGTGCTCATCCTTTTACTGATGACCATGCATTCTGTACATACTTGCCATTTAACAAAAATATTCTCTGGATTAACCTCTTCCGGTGCAATCAAATATTCTACGCATTAATGCTTGCATTCTCCCGAAAGAAACCTTATCAGCCTCATTCATATTATATATCATATAGGATTCGTTTATCGTTGTAAATCATTTTTTTAAATTATAGGAACTAAATAAAACAGATATTCATTTAAAGTTTTATCTCTTGTTTTTATGGCTTTTAGCTTATTATTATTTATTTCTTTTATTTATTTATTTTTCCTTCCCTTTTCAGTAAAATGCGTGGCCAGGCTCGCGTCTTTTACAAGTTAAACCGGAAGCGGAAGTGTTCTCTGCTGGACGGAAGTTGTTATCAAAACATCAATGATATACTTGTTTCGTCAAACACAGTGAGAATCTCAGGAAATTTGGTGAACTTTTTCTCCGGCGTCAGTTGCACTTGATAAGCAAAGATCCCGTCCATTTGGAAGCAAGAATTCAGCGATAGCTGTAATATTAGCACATTTCTTGACGTTTAGTCCTTGTGTATAATACGCACAGCGCACCTTTATTGCTAAACCAAATCTCATGACATAATAAAAGCAGATCCTTAAAACGTTTTAAGAAATGAAGCAAAACGTGATTTATATAATAGTATTATATATTAATTATAAGAAGGAGGAAACCACGGTTGTCAGCAAAAGGGGCAAACCAAGTTGCATCTTACATATCGGGGACGTGAAAATCAAAGAGTTGAGGAAATTTGGCGTAGTTATGCAATAAGTACTGATACCAGAAATAACCGGGTTTTTTTTTAAGTTTTTCTCTTCATATTACTATAGATGCACTCCAGATCATGAATATTAACTTTTTTTTAAAATTAAATGTCATAAAAAAGTAATAGGGGTCTCGTTAGTTATGGACATTTATTGTGCTTTGGTCAACTACCTTAAGCGAAAACAAATTGGCTCATACGACTTGATTTATTAAAATTAAAGGTAGAATTGGAATTGGTGATCTGGAATTCTTTTTCCACATATTGCGATCTATTAAGCACTCTCGACAACACATTCTTTTCTTTTCTTTTGTTATTTAAGAATTCATGTCTTATGAGCATATTTTGTTTTGGCTACCGTAGGGGGGGTCAATTTACAATGAATTTAACTAGCAAACTGTATCTTCACTTATGAACATTTATAAAGCGTAATGAAGAAAATCAAACATTCATGATTTGGGGTGCTTAATCTGTAGTAATATAAAAGAAAATTGAAAAAGGGATTATTTATGCTTATTTTACAATTCCCTCGGCAATTTAACTATGTATGTAGAACCATAAAATAAAGTTGTAGTAGTATTAGTATTAGTATTAGTAGTAGTAGTAGTAGTAGTAGTAGTAGTAGTAGTAATAATAATAATAATAATAATAATAATGATGATAAACGAAATACAAAGACATGGGGATGGAAATAAAAAAAGGCACTTCAAAACTGAAACTTTTCTTGTTGTGGTTGGAGCTTTGGGTCTGATAAATAAAGGAACTCAACAACAAATTCCTGTGGCACCATTTCTCCAAGAAATAAAAAAAATATCAATAGTTCTAACAAACACAGCCGATATCCTACGAAGAACTTTGGCCAAGTCATTGTTTTTAATAGCTGTTATTTGTTTAATTAAGTCGAAACAACAAAAGTTCACATCCTTCGCTTGTCCTAAGTCATTGGTTATGGCCAGTCATTCGATTATGAAACAAATGCAGGCCAAAAAGAATTTTCTTTTTAATAATAATAATAATAATAATAATGAGGAAACTGAACGAAATTGGCATGCACACCATCCAAACCCGGTTTCGAAGATAGGACCTGTTACAATTTAATGGGGCTACACAATATACACAGAGAGAACAATCAAAGCTAATCGCATTGTTATTAGAGATCACAAACAAAAAGATTGAATCCTTATTGATATGACAGTCCCTGAAGACTGCAATGTATCTTTGAAGAACTTCACAAAGCTATCAAAATACAAGGACCTTGAAGTCGAAATCTCAAAAATGTGGTACATGGAACATGAACACTCCCTGTTGTAGCTAGAGCTCTCGGATTGGTTGGGAGAAATTCCAGTAGACTCATTGAAGAGATTCCTGGAAACCCATGCCTTAGAAAGTAATAGAAAAATTGTTCTCACAAGTACAGCCCACGGGTTAAGAAGGGCTGTATCCATGTAAAATATGTGTTTATTCTTTTTGCTTGATTTTTTTTTTTTAATTGCTCTGTGAAAAATGTCATGTTGCCAATTCTGACCTTAGGTCTCTGGTCTGGACCCGGAAAGAAATGAGTACATACCAGAAATCAAAGGAAATAAAGTAATAATAATAGTGTATTGCGCAATGAGACTTTGTGGTTGTAGATAAAGAAGAAACAACTTTCATTATCACAGATACGGCATCCCGCAGAAATAGGAGAGAAGGGAAAATAGGAAAGCTATGATAGTTTAAAATGGGATGTGTACAAATTATGGTCAATGGAAAGAATGGCAAATCATTTCCTATTTTAGCGGTGCTTTCGGCATCCTAACTAATGACCTTCCGAAATGACTGGAGAAAATTGGGATCAATGTCAAGATTAGATACAAATAAGACTGAATATCTTGGCATTGTTAGTATACGCCGAAGGGTTCTCGAATTATGATGCAAATTTCCCACACCTAAGTCCATTGGTTGTAGAGAGTCGCTACTTTGGTTCCATCTCCAGGAAAATTTACTGTGTTTGCAGATCACCTGTCAACTGTGTAACTTACTCTTTTTGAGTAGTTACACGTCTACTTATCATCTCTCAGTTACGTCTCTGTCTTTGGACAGAGTGAGCTCAGGGGCTTCTGTGTCAAAGGACTGAGGGACAACTGAGGAAAATAATACTGAAGAGATGCCCAGCCCTGGGGAACAGCTGCCCGAGGCCGTGCCCTCCCATTGCACCAGAGGGAGGGGTCGGTGCTCGCACCGAGGCCAGAGCAACCGTCGGTTGCGGGGACTGAAGGGAAATTTTGTTATGTCCCGCGCGTACGCGCTCCGGTCCCCAACTAATAATAAACCTTGTGTCACATCTCGTCCTAGTGGGGGGGGGGGGACAGAGTAAATACCGAGTAAATACCGTGTTTGCAGATCCCATAATAATAATAATTACATTACATAATGATAATGTTTAACCACACAAATCGCTACATGGGCGTTTTCAGTGTGGGAGGCTCTCCGGATAAGGACGATCCCACTCTCTAGAGCACCAATGTCTTTTTTCCAGTTGTATAATTTCAATAATCTCAATAATGCTTCTAGGACAGTTGCGTACTGGACATTTGCGCAGCAGACAATTGTTTCCCTAGACAAATGCGTCCCTAGACAAATGCGTCCCTGGACAAATTAGTCCTTAGACAAATGCGTCCCTAGACAATTGTGTCCCTAGACAAATGCGTCCTTGGACAAATTCGTCCCTAGACAAATAAGTCCATGGATAATTGCGTACCTCCTATAATTTTTGAAGCTTTTAAAGGCATTTAACATACATTTTGAAAAAAGCTTAGGTAGTAATCATGAATTTAAAAATAAGAATAAAAGGAATAAAATTTTTTAAAAAGTTTATTTTTGTTTAAAATGCAATGACAGATTAACAATGTTGCAAGATCTCTCTACACATCGCCAATATGTTTTGGCATCATCGGCGTTTTTCTCATGAGAATGGCAGCTGTAATTTTCCTCGTCCACAAATATTTTCCACTAGGCTTTGATTTTTGGAACTTAGCCATTGTTTTAAAATAAAGATACAATCTATAAAATCTAGAATCTATTAGATGTTCGCGGTAGACACTGCTGGGGTAAACTGAAACTGCTTGCTTAATTTTCTCTTGCTTCAAAAAAGAAATGTTTTTCTCTTTTTTTTAAATTTATGGTAACTACCTTTCTGCTTGTTTAGAGTTATTAAAGGCATTGGTGTGCAATTTTTTATATTAAACAACCCTTTAAAAAAACAAATGTTAACTTAACAAAAAATTATCAGAGGTACGCAATTATCCAGGGCCGCATTTGTCTAGGGACGCAAATGTCCAGGGCCGCATTTATCTGGTATGCAATTGTCTAGGACGCAAATGTCTAGTACACAACTGTCCGTCCACCCATAATAATATATAGAAACTGTTTAACATTTTCATAGGCAAACCACATTAAGTTCACACAACCAATACTGTTTACACGAGGATGAATGTTTAGTTTTAATAAAGACTAGCAGCATGACCCGGCGTTGCCCGGGCTTGATTCAAAAATCGTACGACTCATACAGCAATCGCTATCACTTGACTTAAAATATTTTTGCCCTTCCTTGCCTTTAAAGGAGTGCCCTTTGCCGTGCTGATGTTGCTACATGCCTTACTTCTTGCCTAACTTACACTGCGAAATTTTTCTAAGCTCTATACTAAACATAAATCTGTTACGAAAAAAGAACTAAACAAAATGAACACAAAACGATCAGCTTTAAAAAGGACTCGTAACTGGAAAAACCGAATGAAAAAAGAATGTTAACAACAAATACTCTTTCACACCCAAGCAGTTCTGCGGAATCAGAATCAACGTTCATTTTAAGCAAGCGAATGAGCCAATTGGAGTAAAGTGCCATGCAGATTTAAATTTTTCCCACTTGTGACGAATGCAGCTATCGATTTTTTTTTTTGCATGCTAGCATGCTAGTTAACATTCGTGTCAGTCAGCTGTTGGCTCTCACGCTGGCCAATAGAATCTTCCTATCTATTCGATGATGCTATAGGCTCTGACTCTGGCCAGTAGAAAATGGCCGCAAACTACATGAAAACTGCCGTAGAATCATGAAAAAATCGATTATTTCCACTATCGATGGGAGTTGGGAAATATAAAGTCGGTCTTAGCCTCCCCGCTAACTTGTAGCATGTGCATGTAAATTTTGATGCAAATCCGTCCAAAAATTGCGGCCGTGCATTCGTTACACACACACACACACACACACACACACACACACACACACACACACACACTGCCTTTTATAGAGAGAGATTGTTTTTAGGTCTTTCAGATGGAAATAGGAATGAAAATATGTCCATACTGAAGGATGCGGTACAAACTCGATTTGTTCACCGATTTCAGATCCAGAAGTGTCAGTCTACCTCTGCAGATGCTTAAGTTGACCCTCCATAATAAATGAGGGTAAATGTTAATTCTCTTCACCAAAAGCTCAGCCGTCCGATCTATTTACTCAGCATCGCACTGACATTTAAATTCATATGTAACGGAATTAGTCTGACAGATAGCTATGACATGTTTTTGAATTGATCTCAGTATGGATCGAGAAGAGAATATGATACGTGAATAAGCCGAGACAATTTGCGTTCTTCGCCGCAAACAAGCTTTATAATTATAATTATTATTTGATTTGAGATCCGCTTCAAATCTTAGATGTTTCCGCTGGGAGGTAATAGTCGCGTATCTCAGCTCCTAATCGCAGTTGAGAGACGCAACACTTTTCTCGGCGCATGAGCTGTTCCAAGCAGCGCAGCCAACAGCGTACCCACCTCCCCCCACAAATGAAGAAGAAGAAGAAAAAAATAAACAAGATAATGTGGCATAAAAATAAAAAGGATGTGGAAATAAAATGATTGGTAAATTTAGCAGAAGAAGAAGAAGAAGAAGAAGAAGAAGAAGAAGAAGAAGAAGAAGAAGAAGAAGATGATGATGATGATGATGATGATGATGATGAAGAAAAAGAGGACGAAGATGAAGAAGAAGAGGAAGAAGACGAAGAAGAAGAGGAAGAAGACGAAGAAGCGGAAGAGAAAGAGACAAGATGATATGGTATGAAAATTTAGAATAAAAAGTAAGGAAAGAAAATGAATGGAAAATTTGGAAGAAGAAGAAGAAGAAGAAGAAGAAAAAGAAGAAGAAGAAGAAGTGAAGATGATGATGGTGAGGAGGAGGAGGAAAAAGAAAAAGAACAAGAACAAGAAGAAAAAGATAATGAAGAAGAAGAAGAAGAAGAAGAAGAAGAAGAAGAAGAAAAAGAAGACGAAGAAGAAGAAGAAGAAGAAGAAGAAGAAGAAGAAGAAGAAGAAGAAGAAGAAGAAGAAGAAGAAGAAGATGAAGATGAAGAAGAAGAGGAAGAAGACAAAGTAGGGGCGGAAAAAAAACAAGATGAGATGGTATGAAAATTAAGGATAATAAAGTGGGTAAAGAGATTAATTGGGAAATTTAGAAGAAGAAGAAGAAGAAGAAGAAGAAGAAGAAGATGATGATGATGATGAAGAAGAAGAAGAAGAAGAAGAAGAAGAAGAAGAAGAAGAAGAAGAAGAAGAAGAAGAAAAGGAAAAAGAAGAAAAAGAAGAAGCGGAAGAGAAAGAGACAAGATGCGATGGTATGAAAATTAAAAATAAAAAGTAAGGATAGAATATGAATGGAAAATTTGGAAGAAGAAGAAGAAGAAGAAGAAGAAGAAGAAGAAGAAGAAGAAGAAGAAGAAGAAGATGATGATGATGATGATGATGATGATGATGAAGAAGAAGAAGAAGAGCAAGAAGAAGAAGAAGAAGAAATGAAGAAGATGATGATGAGGAGGAGGAGGAAAAAGAAAAAGAACAAGGACAAGTAGGAAAAGATAATGAAGAAGAAGAAGAAGAAGAAAAAGAAGACGAAGATGAAGAAGAAGAGGAAGAAGACAAAGAAGAGGCGAAAAAAACAAGATGAGATGGTATGAAAATTAAGAATAATAAAGTAAGTAAAGAGATTAATTGGGAAATTTAGAAGAAGAAGAAGAAGAAGAAGAAGAAGAAGAAGAAGAAGAAGAAGAAGAAGAAGAAGAAAATGTACAAGGTGATGTGGAATTAAAATTAAACATAAAAAAGGAAGAAAGAAAATAAATTGAAACTTAGCAACAAGAGGAAGAAAAAGGAAAAAGACAATATGGCGAGGAATGAAAATAAAAAAAAATTAAAGACAGATGAAGAATAATTGGTAATATTAGAAAATATATTCCTATTGGCAGGACTTCGTCGGTCACGAGGATACTCCTAATGAACAGGTTATGCCATCAGTTCGGTGAAGGTGACTCGTCAGATTGATTGAAAGAAACATTAATGCAACATTTATTGGGAAAAACAAAAAAACGGTAAGCAAGTTTTGATAAGTGGGTCACAAGATTTGGGTTCAACGAGGAAAGGAGATGTGACGATATTCTGAAACAGTGCTTTAAAGAAGATAAGAAAGTTGGACGTGGGGGATAAGAAGATGAAATTTAGCAGCGAGTTCCGGGTTTAATATTGCGTGAACTTAAGTTAAACGTCTTCATCCCAGGAAACTGGGTCCAGTTATCTCACAGATTAGGATCAGCCTGTGAGTGAAACTTGAAGGTAACTGTCCTCAATGGCACGTGGGTGGCAATAAATCTGGTGGATATATTTCCAAAACAGATTAAATAAAACAGATTTTAGGTCATCGAAAAGGAGGGTAAGTCCGGTAAGGATTTAAAAAAATATATATATAAGCCATAAACACGGATGTAGAGTTAGAATATCTTAAGACAGACTTACTGGAATTTAATTATTGACTGATTTTGAAAGAAACTAAAAAGAAAACACTGCTGTATTGCTATGTAACGAGTGCGCGGGTAGAGTAACAATTATCAGGGCTGAAAGTGGTACCGGCGAGCCGGGTTCAAATCCCAGACTAGTCAGTTGAGTTCACTTTCGCTCAAAGGCTCATGGGAAAGAAATGAATCTATTTCTTATCTTTCCAGTTATAGGTTAAATAGTCAGCTAGATTGTTTTCTCATGATATGGGTGGCAATCAGAAGGACATCTCTGAAGTACAAATCGCGAAGAAGGCATCGGGAAACATTCACAGATAATAAAGAAAAGGAATGCATGGCGAGCCATGATCCCCTACCCCCTGAAGAGACATAGCATTAAAAAGAAAAAGAAGTTATTTAATGTCAGAATACTGTGAAATTTCTTCAACAATGGACGTACGGTAGAGTAATGGTTAGCGACTCGGACTGTGGAATCGGAGAGCCGAGTTCGAATTCCAGTTGAGTCAGTTACATTCACTTATGTTCTAATATTCTTCGGAAAGGTATGAATCAATCAATGGGAAAATAGTAGGGCTGACTGTGCTCTTCAGCCTTGGGTGGCAAGCAGTCTAGGAGAAGGAAAACTCTGAATTCGAAACCTCCAATTATAGGTAAATAGGAAGGGTAGACTGGAATCTTCAGCCTTGTGTCGTAACCAGTGTATGAGGACAACTCTGAATTCGAAATCACCAAATATTGGTAAATAGTAGGGCAGACTGGGTCTTCAGCATTGAGTGTTAACTCGTCTATGAGAAGGACAATTCTGAATTCGAAACATACAACTGTGGATAAGTAGTAGGGTAGACGGACCTATTCAGCCTTGGTTGTTAGCCAGTCTATAAGAAGAACAACTCTGAATTCGAAACCTCCAACTGTGAATAAATAGTAGAGAAAACTCGGCTCTTCAGCCTTGAGTGTTAACCCATCTAAGAGAAAGACAATCCTGAATTGGAAAGGTATAATTGTGGATAAGTAGTAGAGCAGACTGAGCTCTTCAGCCTTGAGTGGTAGTCTCGGAAAAGGACAACTATGAATTCAATACCGCATGTAATCCCGATGAAGCACATACTCTGCAGCTAATGAACGGATTATGGAGTTTACAATGAGTCTATATTTCCGATTGGTTCTTCATAGATGGAGAAAAGACTCGAGGCGACATAACAGATGTGCGGACAACAGAAAAGTTATCGTCGATGAACGTGAAAACAGCGAGCTGAGTTCAAATTCCTGCTGAGGCAGTTGCATTCACTTTCGCAGAAATACCTATATGAATCGCATGAATCCATCTATTCTACTCGCAGCTATGGGTAAAATAGCGGGTTAGACTGAATTCCCTAGAATTGTGTGACAAAGTAGTCTAAGAGAAGGTAAAACTGTGAATTTCAAACCATAGAGAAGGCATCAGGAAACCGCTGTAATTAGCAGGTTATAAACAAAAGGAATGTGTGGAGAGTCATAATCGCTTGCGTCCTATGCCTCATAGGATGTTTTTTTAAAACTACTGTTTAATGTCTATTCTTGTATTTAGGAAGATAATTAGAGGACAATTTCTCCATAGATAACGAAAAGGCGTATTGAAATGGGATGGTTCTACCGATAAATATTATTATAATGGGTAGTTATGTAACAGTTATGTAAGAGTTCGGAATCGGGGTGCCGAGTTCAAATTCCCATCTAGTCAGTTGATTTGCTCCAATACCTATAGGAACCATAACTTTTCTTTCCACCTATGGGTTAAATATCAGAGTAGAGTGAACTCCCTAAAAAAGGGTGGCAAACAGCTTAGGAGAAGGTAACACTGTGAACTGTAAACCGCGAAAGGCATCGGATATCATATTTACTCAAGACTGTATGGCAATTCGCAGTTAATAAAGAGAAGGAATCTGTACGGAGTAAGAATCGACTTTTGTCCTGAAACAGCTATTTAATATCTAATCTACTACAAGACATGGATAATAAACCTAAGGGCAAATGGTTCTTCTCACAAAACTATGGACAAAATATGGGAGTCATTAGGAATTTCTCAGGAAAATAAGAATAACAGTCAAAAACAGCCGAAATTTATGGACCAGATTATGAGGAAAGAAGGTTGGAGAATCTAATACTTATCAGGCGTATCAAAGGAAGCAGAAGAAAACATTAAAGTTTGAACAAACGGAAGTACAACAAAAAAGAAGAATCGAAAGGGAGTATTACTGAAAGTAATAAAAGCCAGAAAGCTGTGGAGAGCCATGACCCTTTCCAATTTAACGAAAGAGAGACTATTCTCAGCTTGCTTTCCTGCAATTGATGTAGTCAGGATTTGAATGTTTCTCTCTTTCATTCTCTATCTCCCATTATTGCTAGAAGAGAAAATAATGTCAGTTAATTATGTGCCATGCGTGATACACTCTTAGGCGATCATGTATCTTTCGATACATGACTGACGAGGCAGATTTTTTTCCCGCAGTAGGTTGCCATTTCTTTCTGTGGTAGACCAGTTGCCATCCAAAGCTATAGAAGCCGGGCTGTCCTGCTATTTACCCATAGTTGGGGGGAGAGATGAAGAGGATTCATACCTTTCCCAAGGGTATTAGCACGTAAGTGAATTTCAGTCAGTTATCTGCCATGCGTGATACACGCTTAGGTGATCATGTATCGAAAGATACATGACTGGCAAGGTAGATTTTTTCCTGCACTAGGTTGCCATTTGTTTCGGCGGTAGACCAGTTGCCATCCCAGGCTATAAAAGGCTATTTACCAATAGCTATGAGAAGAAAAGGCTTCATACCTTTCCGAAGGGTATTAGCATGTAAGTGAGTATAAGGAATTCGACTGGAATTCGAACTCGGATCTCCGATTCCTCAATCAGAGGTTTCGAAATGTTGACATTCCACACCACTTCAAATAAAAGGTTAGGAAGGAAACCCACATGGAAAGAGCGATAACAGCTACTGGACTTGAGAAACCTTTTTTTCCAAAAAAATCGATTTCAGAGAAAGATTTTATAAATTTCAAACGACAGCAGCACTGGCTGCTCGGTCGATGAATTTTCAAATGTTTCCTTGTAGGGGGACGGTTTATATTACCAGTACCATTATTTTTATAAAAGCATTTCACCTTAAGCAAGTTGGGAGTGCCACTAGCACGCAAGGGGTTACAGATAGTGAAAGTAAGAGTAGAGAGCGGTGTTTGAAGAAAGGATAAAGATATGGACAGGGTATCAAGCTTAGGACATCGGAAGATGTCGATTGACATTACATTTACATTTTTGAAGATTATAGCTATCAGCGAACCTCGAAATGGTGTAATGGTTAACAAGTTTGTTTCGCTAGAACAATTACGACTGAGTTGTGAGTTCGATCTTCAGTGGGTGCCCTATACATTCGGCCTTGTACCACACCTAAGATACGCTTAGAAAATCATCATTTCGGAACCTTGACACGGTGTAATATTTAGCAAGCTTGTCTCGCTAGACCAATTACGACTGAGTAGTGAGTTCGATCCTCAGTAAGTGCCCCATATTGTCGGCCTTGTGCCACATTGAAGCTCTATTTTAAGTAGAATCTTTTGAGTTGAACATCACCTGCAATACATTCTAAATATTATACATTTGATTTCTACTTATGGGTATCTTTACTTTGCTTCTTATAGCTTCGGCCGTTGTACTCTTCAGCCTTCTCCAGGTGTCTGTTGTATTTTTTCGCCTTCTGGGAATTTCGAATCGAGCCATTTTCAAACCTTATGGGTGGAATTCTTCTCATTTCTCTGTCGGCTTATGGCCACACTTAAACCCTCGATCACCGAAGTTAAGCAATGTTGTGTCTGTTCATTACTTAGAATGGTGACCGCTTGGGTGTACCAAATACTGTAAGCTTGGATGTGTAGTTTGTGTACGGGATAACGGTTAGGAATCATTAATCGAAAAGCCGGGTTCCAATTCTCCTTGGATTTGTTATATTCACTTA
>OZ038502.1:80764939-80779939 GCA_964036315.1 Acanthosepion esculentum
GGAGGAGTAGATGCGACAGGCACCAATAAAACTACAGAACTCAAAATTGATCGCTGCATTTAAGTATTGCATTAATATTTAAGCTTACTTTTTAAAAATTTCAGCGATAATTCTTATGTCGCCACTTAATTTAAAGAAAAATTGATGTACGTAGATCCTTACTTTAACACAAAGAGTTATTTTTAATTTACGGCTGACTTTCATTGGATTTCGCGATTAATTTCAAATATTCCCAAATTTAATTCCAAGTTAGAAAAATTGTTATCACACCAAAAAAGGTTCGCCTCAAAAAAATCACGTCAAAAATTGCTGAAAACATTTAGCATAATGAAAAATTGCGAATCCAAAATTTCAGGATAGCGGGTCCGGATCCAGCCCGGAATGTTTTTAATTTGCTCACAGATTTGGCCAGATTCGAAAATGATATGTTACAATCGTCAGCAATTGCATCGAGCATGAAACAATTGGGATAAAAAGAACTCAGTTTAATTGTTTTTTTGTTTTTTTTAGATATTAAACATTTTGTGGGATGGCTCTGATTATTGACTCCAATGTTCACTTTTATATTTATATTACATCGACTCTATCTCTCATATTGAGCACTTTATCCCATAAATATAGCACACATTGAAACTATATTTCTTCATATATATATATATATAATTCATTGAGCCTGAAAGAAACCTAAAAAGAATGCAGAAAGCACTGGACGGCCGTTTCGTCCTATATTTGGGACTCATCAGCAGCGCTCATCCACTACCGAGAATTGAAGCCCTGGCAGTTACGTTATCAAGCAAACGTCATACCAACTGTTCCAACGGGCCTCGGTGAAGAAGAGGCAGAAAATCAGACTCAATATAGCATCGCTTGCTCACATATCCGCGGTGGAACTCAACTGAAATTCACTGTAACCATAGGACAGTGCCCCATATATATATATATATATATATATATATATATATATATAACGTAAATCATTCAAACGAAAAACAAATACTGAAGCTAATTATATGGCAAGAATCACTCTCGCAAACAATATTTAATAATAAAATACAATCAACTTCGAATCCGTTAATGAATGGTACGATTCTTGCCATATAATTAGCTTCAGTATTTGTTTTTCGTTTGAATGATTTACGTTACATAAATTGAATACGCACTACATAATTGATATATATATATATATATATATATATATATATATATATATATATATATATATATATCAATTCTATATATATATATCGTTCTATCGTTCGGCATCCGTCCGTCTCGGGTGACTGTGTAGTCCCACACTGAAGCGGCAGTCTCTCAGGCATTTGGTGCAGATGAAGCTGGATGACACTGAGACGGAGACTGTCCTTGCTTTTCTCCTGGCTGGGTTTGCTGCCTGCTGATCTTTCCTCGCGGCTTCTGCAGTTGTGACGACGTCTTTGACTGTGGCTCTCCAAAGCTGACGGTTGTCAGCCGCGGCTTCCCAGGTATTGGGGTCGATGTCGGTCAGCTTCATGTCACGTTTACAGACATCCTTGAAGCGGAGCTGAGGTCTTCCAGTTGGGCGGGACCCCTCACACATCTCTCTGTACACACACACACACACACATATATATATATATATATATATATATATATATATATATATATATATATATACATACACACATATATATATGTATATATATATATATATATATATATATATATATATACATATATATATATATATATATATATATATATATATATATATATATATATATATATATATACAGAGGCTGCGATAGATATATATTGGCGTCTAAATTACGCAAAAAATGAAACTAATACTGTCATACTTTGTTAACTGATATACTGAACAAATTTACGAAAGAATATCTTGAAATACTACTAAAGAGTAAATGTATTCAATAAAATCCCCATTGGCTTCAACCATGGCCTCCAGACAACTTTTGAATATCCTGATACTCTTCTGGACGGTCTAAAATTGATCATGTGAAAAATTCCACTAGATTGAATAGGAGTAGGACGGTTTGCCTATCGCCCGGTTCATTCTCCTCCTCTGCCTTTTGAGTAGAAGTAGAGGTTTATTCTTTGTTTCCTGTTGGGTTTTTGGTTCTTTCTAACGTCTACTTCAACTCTATACTTCTAGCGTCCCCGCTTAAACTCTGAAATTTTATTTACTATTTATTGATTTTTCCTCAGTAGGAGTAGATAGGTTTGCCTATTGTCCGGTTCACGCCCCTCCCCTGTCTTTTGAACAGGAATAGAAGTTTATCCGTTGTTTCCTATTCAAGATTGTGTTTCAGGTTACTTGTTAGATCTCATTCTCTTTTAATTCCACTAACCCCGTTGAATTTTAGTGGCGTTATTGCCTTCCTTAAGACGAATTGATTTAAAAACAAAAAAAGAAAAGAAGCGTTCCAACGTTGTTACGGTGTCTTGTATATTTTGTTTTATTAATATATTTAATTGCTCTGAGGAGTTGCTTTCGCTTGTCCATAAGCCTCGTGAATTTAAGCGTCCTACGAGGCTGGCATCCCGTTCCCACCCCTTCACCGTTGAAACTGTTAGGTGTAGACGTCTTTTCTACTCCAATAGCTTCATGTCTCGCACATCTCGCCTATGGAACTCCCTTCCCTATTACTGTTTCCCTGACAAATACAATCTCCAACGGTTTAAGTGTAGCGTCAATCGTCATCTCCAGTTGCCTTGATCTATCCACTTCCTGACATCTTTCATTCCTATCTGCACTCGCTCTATATCTTCCGTAACCCCCCTGCCTTGATCGACCCTCCGTCCTTCTCTTTCTCCACATCCCTTCCTTTACCACTCCTATCTGCTCTTCCTCCAACCCTTCTGTAACCCCATGCGTGATAGTGGCCACCGGCCTTGCTTGGGGTGATACGCTTAAAAAAAAAAAAAAAATGTGGCGTTAGACATGGAAGAAAACATTTACAATTTCGCAGATATTAATTGCCGCATTTAGATAGAAATATTTTTAAGTTCATACGGGCTGCTGAAATATTCTCGGCCCGTTCCGTTTCGAAATGGCCAACCATCAGATTCTGCAAAGAAAGTTCATCTTGAAAAAGTTGAACACTTTTTAACACTACGTTGTCTAAATCTCCCCACTAATATCTTGTCCAGACATGACTCTCATCGATTAGAGTTACAAGATCTGTGCAAGAAAGTACTAATGACCACATGTGAGTAGGAGTACACACACACACGCACACACACACACACACACACACACACACACACACACACACACACACACATATATATATATATATATATATTTATATTTGTGTATTTAGGCAGCAATCCTTCTTTCAACACTAATATAATAGTATCATCCACTTGCAAAAAAGGCTAAAAATAATGGAAGCCTTACTTATAAAATTAAACAAACCAACCCTTAATAATATTAACTTTGAACATGGACATAATATCTTGACCGTGTTTTGAAACAAAAAAAATGAATCACTTTATAAAACACACACAAACTATTTCTAATTCTAACAGTTGAAATACAATCCTTGATAATGGCTAAAAGTATAGCCGAAAGCGCTCGGAAAAGAACATTCGGACAATTTTTATATAATTTATCCTCTGAAAAGAAAAACTTTATTAGATCGCACGAGAAATTATATAAAAAACTAAATAAAAGCACCTTGTCAGTCGTTTTTAATGAAATATATTTATATGTAGATAGATAGATAAATGTGAACACAATGTGATAGATAGATGTGAGCACAATGTGATAGATAGATGTGAACACAACGTGATAGATAGATAGATAGATAGATAGATAGATAGATAGATTTCTGCAGAATACACAGATACTAAACTGAGCCAACGTAAAAGCCTTGGAAGCGATATTTCAATTGTATATTGAGTGAATATATACTACACTGATCTGGCAAGTGATATTTCCATCCTCTGCAGAATGCACAGATACTAAACTGATCCTACGTAAAGGGCTTGGAAGCTATATCTCAATTCTATATTGAATGAATATATAATACACTGATCTCGGAAGTGATATTTCCAGTCTACGCAGAATGCACAGATACTAAACTGATCCTACGTAATGTGCTTGGAAAAGATATTTCAATTCTATATTGAATGAATATATAATACACTGATCTGGGGAGTGATATTTCCATTCTATGCAGAATGCACAGATACTAAACTCATCCTACTTTAATGGCTTAGAAGCGATATTTCAATTCTATATTGAGTGTATATATACTGCATTCATCTGGGAAGTGATATTTCCATTCTATGCAGAGTGCACAGATACTAAATTGATCTTAGTAAAACGGCTGTGAGTCGTTATTTAAATCCTTGTCAGAATGCACAGGTGCTATACAGATCTTAGACAGAGGTTTAGAAAACTATATTTCCATCGTATACTGCTCACACTACACTGATCCTAGACAGAGGGCCTGGAAGCGATAATTTGAGCCAAACTATTCCCGTCCAAATGTCAATCTGTATCTAAATATCACTTTATTTTTTACTGGTACTATGCTAATAGTTATAATACTAACAAAGCAAATAGTTTTTGTTCGCTATGGGTGGTCAGTGACATGATTAGTTGTCAGGAAAAGAGTACCTGACTGACTAAAAGCTTTCTATTTGATCACCAAATAGAACTAAACTAATCGAATAGTCAATCAAAATGTCCATCATATTTTTTCTGCTTTTTTAATATTTTTTTTCTAATGTCTTATTTAATCTTTAATTCATACGCATCGTTGGACAGACTTCAGGGTAGATCTCAATGAGCGTGCTCTAACATGTACATGTGAATGTAAAAAGGAAGGAAGCGTATATTACGGTTTGTCAAAAGTCTGTTGAACCCAATTTTATCACATTATTTGGCTGGCTGCAGGCATCTCGGCGTGGTGTTATGGTTAGCTACCTTGTCTTGCTAAAACAATTACGAGTGAATAGTGAGTTCGTTCCTCACTGGGTATCCCACACTTTCGGCCATAGTATCACATCTAAGCTACGCTTAGAAGATCATCTGGGCACCTCGAGGTAGTGTAATGGTTAGCAAGCCTGTCTCGCTAGTACAATTACGACTGAGTAGTGAGTTTAATTCTCACTGGGTGCCCCTTACTTTCGACCTTGTGCCACATCTAAGCTACGCTGGGAAAATCTCTATATTTGGGTGTGTGGGCAGTGTCACAGTTTATCAGCACGCTCTATAGAGGCGCAAGAATGAATACGGAAGCCATACCAAGTGTCAAGTTATATACTTTTGGGTATCCACTAAAAATAACGTTTAAATTATATATATATATATATATATATATATATATATATATATATATATATATATATATATATATATTTAAAGACATTTTTATGTTTAACATTGTTTTTATAGATACAAGTATTTAAGTAAATGCTCTGTTTATAAAAAACAGTATTAAATAACATTTACCGGCCTGAATGTTGGAGAAATTTCAGAGAAAATATTCGTCCTCCGACAGGATTCGAACATGTTTCAGGCTGTTTCATGCTGGACACAATCGTCAAGCCACGAATGGTGGATTTTTCTTCGGCTATTTATATATATAGGTCAGTGGTGCATTGTGGGAATCTATTCTGGCGGTTATTGTTTCGGGAGTGGCTTGTTTATTTATTTATTTGGGTTAATTTTTTCACTGTCGCCTCTGAGTGTTGACTTCAATGTTCACTTTTATTTTTATATTTACATACGCTCTATCTCTGATATTGAGCACTTTATCCCATAAATATAGCACACCTTAAAACTATATTTATTCATATATATATATATATATATATATATATATATATATATATATATATATATATATATATATATATACACCTTTGTGCAAATTAACTGAAACAAATCGAATAATTCCGTTAGTACTTCGTATGTCCATTCCACCAAGTCGTTCCTTGCTGATTGACCACAGATTCTCGACTGGATTTAAATCAGGAAAGTTTCCGCGGCAGTCTATAGTACTTTGATTTGCACACTGGTAAGGCTTGTCAGTGTGTTCGTGCAGCATTATATTTTTCGTACTCTTCATTGGAGTAACAACAATCGCAGACAATGGCCGTAGAATAACTAATCGACAGTCGAGACAATAGTGTCTGGACGTTACAAAAATCTGAGATATCGTAGAAATGTTCGACATAACAAATCGCTTTCGGTTATTCTTTTACCTATTATCGAGGATAATTTTTATTTTTCATTGAATGTCTGGATTTTTTTGTATATATCTAGAGTTACAGAAATGTTTTATTTTCCTATATAAATCTCGTTTTGCGTCAACCCCACTATTGCTTCTTAACTGAGCAATGGTGAGAGGAAAAATATCAGTCAGGGCTTCAGTAATTGCATCAACAGTTATACACTCGCTTCCATCTTCAAAGTCTAATCAAAAACCATCAAGAGAACCGTGAATCAGGTCACAACAGCAAGAGGGATCATCATTTCAACTTAGAATTAAATACATTCTTATTGCTCAAAGTAGAGTCTAATTGTGTTATAAAAACCTTCCATTTAGAGAATTCCAGTAAGATCTCTTTAATCATTTATAAGATAAAGCTTAATCTAAGAATTGGACAATTTTGCTGGTACACAATTTGGTCAATTTTGCTGTTACACCCGGTATATATATATATATATATATATATATATATATATATATATATATATATATATATATAGTGTGTGTGTGTGTGTGTGTGTGTGTGTGTGTGTGTGTGTGTGTGTGTGTGTTTGTGTGTACAGGTGGAGTAATAAGAATTCTTCGAATTCTTCACGAGTTTGTTATTTTCACATTCGTACAAATAAAGCTGTGAAAAATATGAATCCGTCTCTTCTCCACCAGCTCCATAATTATATAAAAATTAGGGCAGATTCTGCTCTTTAGCTATGGCCAGCAACCAGTCTAAGAATAGGAAAGCTCCGAATTCAGACGGTATGCATCGAATGAAAATGATCGTGGATTTCGCAATGATACGATTATCCCAACTGGTCGATCTGATGAACGAATGGATAGATACGTTCTGTATACGAGGCCTGATCAATACGTACAGGGGGAATGATGCTATAAAAAGAAAACTACAACACATATCAATTCTGGAGCCACACATTTTATCCAGCGTCGTTTCCATTAATGGAAGCATTCCTGGAAATCTTTGTAGGGGTAGCGATCAGGCTGCCATATTGCATTCTCTTGGATTTCTTCGGTTTGAAACTTTGTTTCTTTCAAATGGGGGTTGGTTTTTGCAGAAGAAAATGTCGCAATGGGCAAGATCTGGGGAATATTGTAGTTGCCGGACCTGTTATCCTTGACCCCATTCTTTTATGACACAAAAATATAGACCTACAAAAAAATCATGAGCCTAAAATGATTTTATAAGCATAGCTTAGATGTGTCAACAGGCCGAACGTAACGGACACCCAGGTAGGATCAAACCCATTAGTCGTAATTGATCTATCGAGACAATTACGTATATACCGAAGAACCCTAATAATTTTAAGCGTAGCGTAGATGTGGCACAAGGCGGAAAGTGTTGGGCATTCTGTCAGAATCGAACTCACTAATCAGTCGTAATTGATTTAGAGAGTCAAGCTTGCTAACCATTACACCACGTCGAAGTTGTTGGACTTAATCCATATATATATATATTAAGTCCAAAAATTATTTAGTATATGTTCTGTTTATTCCTTATTTATATAGATACAATTCATTGAAGTAAATACTCTGTTTTTAATTAAACAGTATTAATTACATTTACCGGCTTGAATGTTCGAGAAATTTCCTCGGAAATATGCGTTCTCCGACAGGAATCGAACCTGAATTCCTATACATAAACCGTCATTTGATCTGACGTGATATACCATTTAGCTACAGAGAACCGTCAGGTTAGCAAAGTTGAAATTACTGTTTATAAACACACAATCTTCGATGATTTTTCTCAATCGATCATATCTGTTCGCAAAACGTATCTTAACGTAAACATTGACAACATATCATGAAATGGATTAAATCCGGCAATTATAAATGTAATTAATAATGATTAATTAAAAACAGAGCAATTACGTAAGTAAATTGTATCTATAAAAATAACGCAATAAAGAGAAAATATATTAATTAATTATCGGACTTAATCCAATTTATTATATAACATCGGGAAGTCGCCTTCCTGACAAATCGACCATGGTGAGATCCGAATATATAAAAAATATTTTCTGTTTATACGTTATTTTTATAGATACAATTTATTTAAGTAAATGCTCTGTTCTTTAATTTAAAAGTATTAATTACATTTACCGGCTTGAATGTTCGAGACATTTCGTAGAAATATATGCGTTCTCCGACAGGAATCGAACCCGAATTCCTATACAGAAACCGTCATTTGATCTGACGTGATATACCATTTAGCTACAGAGAAGCGCCTGGTTAGCAAAGTTGGAATTACTATTTATAAATACACAATCTTCGATGATTTTTCTCAGTCGGTCATGTCTGTTCGCAAAACGTATCTTAACGTAATGACAACATACCATGAAATGGATTAAATTAGCCAATTCTTTATATACGTTATATTAATAGAAACAATTTATTTAAGTAAATGCCCTTTTTTTTAATTAAATGGGTATTAATTACATTTACCGGCCTGAATGTTCGAGAAATTTTCTAGAAAATATACGTTCTCCAACATATATCGAACCTGTATTCCTATACGTAAACCGTCATTTGATCTGACGTGATATACTACTATTTGCAGAGCATTTACTTAAATAAATTGTATATATATAAATAAAGCATGAACTGAATATATATATATATATATATATATATATATATATATATATATATATCGAGAGAGCGTGAGAGAGATAATGATAAATTAATACGCACGCATATATATATATATATATATATATATATATATATATATATATGCAATTTTACATATATACACATCATTATCGCGTTCACAGTCTTGTGGAGTTGAGAGTTAATATAACCATAGAATTTATGTATTTCCGTTTCTATGGGCGATGGGAAAATATTTTTACACGACAAATGCAGCGTTACGCAATCAATATACGATTATACGAGGCCCCAACTATATATATAGGCATGACCACGAGAGGTTTGATACTACTCAAAAGCCCGTAGCTGCCCAGCCCTCCATTTCCAGTCTTTATATAGTTCGAAAGGGTCTACGCGACACTGTGGGTGATTAATTAATTTCCACCCTACGACCCATTTCCCCACAGACGAAACGACACCAATAATAAATTTTGGTAGAAAAGTCTATTAACTTCCTCGGGATCGCCCTCTTATAAAGGTTGAATAAGTCCGGCGAGAAGACGTATCTTTGTCTTTCGCTCCTTTCTATTTTTCTGTATTTACTGAATTCCTTTTCTATCCGCATGCAGGCGGTTTTCACGCTCTCCAGAATTATTCTAATATATTCCCAAAATAAATAGTTTTCCTCGCACATTAACAATTTTATTTGTGTCAGATATTCTGAAATACTTTTGCATAATCTACGAAACATAGGTATAGATCCTTTTGCATTTTTATTGGGTTTTATTATAATAATATAGGGTGGCCCAAAAAAACGGGAATTTTTGACGTGCGTATTGCCAGACATGAGCAAGTGGCAACACTGCGAGACAGTGACCTTGAGCAAGTAAACATTTCGCCATTTTAGTAACGAGAATGAAATTGACACTATCCCAGCTGAGATGTTGCATCAGTCAATGAGGAATCTCAACAGCAGATTTCAAGAATGCATTCGTTACAGGAGGACGCCATCTATAGGACGAAATTTTGAAAAAATGAAAATTCCATCATTGTTTCTTAAATGGCATGTTTTAAGGTTTCAATTACTATGAATTAAATATTTTTCTTCCACCACTCTTGGTTTTATTGGATTGTTAAAAAGTTCCCGTTTTTTGGGGACACCCTATATTTTTCTCTACTTTGTATTGAGCGCTTTTTTAAAAGGTAAATGCTATAAACTCCATCTGTTCTTTCTTTCATTTGTATACACACACACACACACACACACATATATATATATATATATATATATATATAATATTTTATATATACGCTTTTTTTAGCTACGCTAATTGATAATTGATGGTTTCCTTTTAACAAGCTTTAAGCATCGGGTGTGACTGCAGTGAGTGGGTGTTAATCAAAATCAGAAAGAAAGAAAATAATAAAACAAGATACAAAATAGTTGGCGAATTATGAGAATTTATTGAACGCGTCATCTGTCCTTTCTGGAAATTTCCTCTCATAATGGTTGTCCGATGATCGAGATCGGAAAACAAAAACCGGTCGACTAACTTCGCTCCACATAATTTCAAATGTCGCCCTCCCTTTAGAGCTTTTGTTTTTATAATGAAAGGACGAACTTGTTCGCGAAAAAATATTCGTCAGAAAAATCTACAATAACCGACTAACTATCGTTTCACGACAGGCTCCTGTTTTCTTTATTTTTATACTTCCCTGGATTTTTCGGGGAAAATTGACATTAAAATTACCTGAAGCTCCAGTGGGTGCCCCCCCCCCCCCCCCCCAGGCAGTAATCTCATTCGGGAGTGGGCTGGGTTTATTGTCCGGCGCCTGAAACGTCCCCAAAAAGGGAAGTGCCGAGCGAGCTTGGGCAATTTTTGCACAGTATTATTGCCGTTTTAAATCCACTTTAAACTTCGACCTTGTGTCACATTCGGTAGCGACGTGAGCGCGCTGAAAAATACCTATAAATTCGTTTAGGGACAAGTGAAAGTCTATCTCGATTATTTTAATTAGCGTGGTGCTTAGAAAAATTATTTTTTGTTTGTTTTCAGTTAAATTATTTTTAAAATTTAAATTTATTTAAATTATTTTTGTTTGCTTTCAGATTTGTTTGACCACAGAGTTCATGTGATTAGACTCGTCTCCAATGGCTATTATTATTCCTAAATGCACTGCCCACGTAAAGAAAAAGTCTTGCAATTTTTTTCTAGCACATGCAGGGAAAGTGTCAAAAATATTAAGCCAAAGCCCCAAGAGGTCTTCCCCCGCCACCCCAGGCAGTACCTCTCCTTCGGGAGTGGGCTGGATTTTTTGTCCGGCGTCTGAAACGTCCCCAAAAAGGGAAGTGCCGAGTGGGCTTGGGCAATTTTTGCACGCTATTATTGCCGTTTTAAACCCACTTTAAACTTCGACCTCGTGTCACGTTCGGCAGCGACGTGGGCGCGCTGAAAAATACAATGATTTCCGTCTTATAGTTATTTACCAAATCTAGGTACATCTGGCAGAAGGCCATAGAAATTGAGCACCATCGTGAATATAGACATCCGAAACTTTGAGCCGCAATAAACTTTTCTCTTTCTCATTGTATTGTGAGCAATATCGTTTTAAAAAAATATTTTTAATCCCATCTCCTTTCAGGACATATGTGGTCATGGCACTCCACAACTTCCTTTTATCTATTTTCTGCGAATTTACTTTTCCTTATACATGGTTTTGTATTAATACTATTCATTCTCTTAGACTGGCAATCACTCAAGAAGTGGGGAGAGCATTGTCTAAGTCTATCATGTTATTCAAGTTATATCTGGCAAAAAATATCTGCAAAAATAGTTTGGTTCAATCCCTTTGCAAGGCAATTAACCACATCTGAACGCAACAAACTCAGCTGGAATTTGGGCTTTTGAAATTTGAAATCAGCGATTTCCTTTTCCGTGCAATTATGTTGCGAACTGTGGTTTTTTAGTTTAAGAATTGTGACGGGGAGGTTGAAAACTTCCAGAATAATTGAATTCAACATATTACATGGCTTTTGGCTTTTAAGTATATTGTTCAATCAATTCACCCCCAAATAAGGCGATAATGTCACTAAGATGCAAGAGAGTTCTGTGTGTTAAAGAGAATGAGAAAAATTTAGGCGAAACCGGAAGCACAAATATAAACAGAAAACAAGGAATAAACCTCTACTTTTGTTCAAATGACCAGGGAGGTGTGTGAACCGGGCAATAGTTAATATCAAAAAACATCATTGCTCAGAAAAACAAATGTAAAATAAAATTATATTCACGCGTATACTGATAGATAAAAAAAAGAAATGCTTTGACTGTTGTGGGTGCGCCTGTGTATTTGTAATGCGCCACGTGGCTCTGCCAAATTAAGAAGTTGGTTTGCCTATGGAAAGTAATCTTCCACGTCGATGACTACTGGACACGTTTTCTACCAACTGCATCTTAGAGCATTTTTTTATCTACTTCATTTTATTTTATTGAATACACCTACGAGGCTGGCATCCCGCTCCCACCCTTTCACTGTTGAAACTGTTAAATGTAGCCGTTTCTTCTACTCCAATAGCTTCATTTCTCGCACCTCTCTCCTGTGGAACTCCCTTATTCCTGTTTCTCTGACAACTATAATCTCCAACTATTCAAATGTAACATCAATCGACATCTCCAATAGCCTTGATCTATCCACTATCCTTCTCCACATCCTTTCCTTTAACACTCCTATCTGCTCTCGCTCCAATTCTTCTGTAACCCCTTACCTTGATCTATCCACTATCCTTCTCCACATCCTTTCCTCTTTCACTCCTATCTGCTCTCGCTCCAAATCTTCTGTAACCCCTTGCCTTGATCTATCCACTATCCTTCTCCACATTCTTTCCTCTAACACTCCTATCTGATCTCGCTCCAAATCTTCTGTAACCCCTTGCGTGCTAGTGACTTCCAGCCTTGCTTGGGGTGAAAAGCTTAACCCCCCCCCCAAAAAAAAGAACTAGCAAGTTTTCTAGAAGATGGGGTTGAGTAATCCCACAGATACTTTCTCTGGCTTTGGCGTCTCTTAATATATTAGTTTCATTGAGTGAAAATCTGGGTATTTTCTGAGTTTGCAGACGTCGATCTGGCAATAAAACCCTGGTATCCAACTTCCATCGGAAATATATTCGTTGTCTAGCCATTTCTTTGGTGAAATTGACTGACCAGCTATTAAATTCAATGTATCTAAATACAAATTAGAAACATGTCATAATAGATCATTCCATCTTAAATAAATCAACAATTTTTAACATCAATTTGAGTTTTTTTTTCTTGTTAAAAGTTGAAGAATCTTAACATTCAACATTACAGATAAAAAATAGTGAATTATTTTTTGAGACGAAGCATAAGAAAAAATAAAATTCGCGGATTTGGACGGAAAAAAAGACCCCAGAATGACGTGAAAATCTGCGAAAAATTGTCATCATGTCATCATGCTTAGTTTAATTTTTAATCATATATATATATATATATATATATATATATATATATATATATATATATATATATTATGAAATGGACAAAGTCCGACAATTATATTAAGATATTTATATTTTCTATAAAAAAAGAAAGTATAAACATAAAAATGTCTTTAAATAATTGTCGGACTTTCATAATGTACGACAGCATTTGTTTACACTTGGATACGCATCGAGCAGATATGAATGTAAGAGAGAAAATCATGTTTAAAAACAATAAAATCAACCTTGCTAACCCAAACGCTCCTCTGTGGCTAAATCGGTAAAGCACGTCAGGCTATGTGACGGTTCCGTGTAGGATAGAGGTTCGATTCCTGTCGGAAGACGCATATTTTCTATGAAAATTTCTCGGACATTCAGGCTAGTCAGTCTCGTTAATACTGTTTATTATAAACAGAGCATTTACTTAAATATTTGTATCTATACAAAAGAACGTATAAACATAAAAAATGTCTTATACGAGGGTCATTCAATAAATAAGGTGAATTTTTTGGTATAAGGACTTCTCATACAATTAGAAGCTTACTTTTTTTCAATGTAGTCTCCCAGCACTGTCACACACTTTTCCCATCTGTGCACAAGCTTCCGTATTCCCTCAGCGTAAAAATCTTTGGACTGATGTCTCAGCCAGTCGCTCACAACACTTTTGACTTCATCGTCACTTTTAAACTTCGTGCCTCTCGTGGACGCTTTCAAGGGACCAAACAGGTGAAAGTCTGAAGGGGCAAGGTCTGGGTTGTAAGGGGGATGAGGGAGCAGTTCCCAGCCCAGCTCGTTGATGGTCTGCACCGTTTGGGCTGCTGTCTGAGGCCTTGCGTTGTCATGATGCAAGATGACTCCTTCTGACTGATGACCCCTGCGTTTGTTCTTTACGTCTTTCAAAGTCCTTTCAATGTCATCCACTGTCACCCTTCTGTCAGACTGAATGAGGTCATTGACTGATTCGATCATCTCAGGATACCTCACTTCTGTAGGCCTCCCAGGCCTGTCTTCATCCTCAACACTGCTCCGTCCTTCTTTAAACAATTTAGCCCATTATAGACATTTGTTTGGATGAAACATGTGGCACCATACACAGTTGACATTCTCCTATGAATTTCAACTGGTTTGCACCCTTCAGCAACCAAAAACTTGATAACTGACCGCTATTCAATCCTGGAGCATGCTTCTTGGTCGGCCATCTTTGTTAATCGCCAAAACTCTAAAGTTTTTTTAATCTGCAAAATAAATTAAATCCATATGAAAAAGAAGAAAAACAAAATAAAATAAAAAAGAGTAAGCTTCTATCTGTATTAGAAGTCCATATACCGAAAAATTCACCTTATTTATTTAATGACCCTCCTATATATATATATAGTTAAATATAACAGACAACGAACGAATGTCTATTATGTTTGATCACGAGCCGTTCTAAGCTTCGTGTAGTTGCTATAATTTCGGAGAAAATGAAGGCAAAAGCTGTCCAACATTTGGATATAATTTTTTATTATGCTGTTCCTTGATCTAAGCTTTCGGCTCACATGAGCCATCTTCAGAGTGGTGGGTTATATAGACATTTAAACAAAGATATTCACCATCAAGGATGAGATCGTGTTATGTTTACATAGAAGTTTTCTATGCAACTCTCACGGTCGCGGAAGAGTAGACGCAAGTCGTAAATTC
>OZ038502.1:80782439-80807439 GCA_964036315.1 Acanthosepion esculentum
TTGTTTTACGGCATATCAACATCAATGTGGTATTTAATGCCAAGAAAGTTTTTATTGCTGGTAATATTTTGACAAAAATCTATTTCTGGTAATAATTTTTTCCTTCAAATATGTATTTCTGGTAATATTTCTTTTCCTCAAAAATGCATTGCTGGTAATAGTTTTTTCAAAAACGTATTGTTGGTAATTTTTTTTTTCAAAAATGTATTGCTGGTAATAGTTTTTTTTCTTCAAAAAGTCATTGCTGATGATATATTTTTTTACTAAGTATTCCTGGTATTAAAACCCATTTTTTACTCCAGTTTCGGGGTTAACTATTTGCCCAAAGCTGGGACCCTAACAGGGTGCTACCACCCCGGGTCAGGGTGGACCTGGGAACACCAGCAATTAAGAGGTGGTTCCACGCTCCTCAAAACCTCCTGATCAGAGGCCTTGCTGCTGGACGTAGTTTATCGTCTTACCTAGGACGCAGATGTAGTTTATCGTCTTACCCAGGACGCGGATGTACTTTATCGTCTTACCCAGGACACGGATGTAGTTTAACGTCATACCCAGGACGCGAATGTAATTTATCGTCTTACACAGGACGCGGATGTAGTTTATCGTCTTACCCAGGACGCGGATGTAGTTTATCGTCTTACCTAGGACACGGATGTAGTTTATCGTCTTACCCAGGACGCGGATGTAGTTTAACGTCATACCCAGGACGCGAATGTAATTTATCGTCTTACCCAGGACGCGGATGTAGTTTATCGTCTTACCCAGGACGCGGATGTAGTTTATCGTCTTACCCAGGACACGGATGTAGTTTAACGTCATACCCAGGACGCGAATGTAATTTATCGTCTTACCCAGGACGCGGATGTAGTTTATCGTCTTACCCAGGATGCTGATGTAGTTTATCGTCTTACCCAGGACGCGAATGTAATTTATCGTCTTACCCAGGACGCGGATGTAGTTTATCGTCATACCCAGGACGCGAAAAGTTGCCTGGGATACAATGAATCATAGTTTGGCTGGTACTAACTGGCATATCTTCGAAGATATCTTTCAGCAGTTTTACATACATGTTGACTAATGAAACAAGTAAAATTAACTGCCGAATTGTGTTACATGCAAAAGTTTCTGGCTGGATGCCGACAGCCTGATGAATTCTCATGTCACGTTTTAGACCACACCCAAACTTTTGACAGTCTTACCAAATTCTGGAAATGGATAACAGTTTGCAACATTATTTTAAGCATTTCACCCTGAGCAAGACGGGAGTGCCACTAACACGCAGGGGGTTATAGAGAGTGAAAGAAAAAGAAAAGACTGGATATAGGGGGTGTCGAGTAAAGGATAGAAGATGAACAGAGTTTAAGTCAAAAGAAGATGGCGGTTGACGTTGCATTTTAATTTTTAATTAATGAAGTTTGTAGAAGCAAGTAAGCGGAAGGAAGTTACACTGTCGGGAAGTGCGTGAAAAGAAACTGTTGGAGTAGAAGTGACGGTTACATTTAACTATTTCAACAGTAAAACGGTGGGAGCCAGATGCTAATCTTGTAGCACACTTAAATTCGCGTAGACGGAGCACCAGGGGAAAAAAGCAGAGGGAAATATTTGTAGAAAAGACAGAGGGAAGCCATATCACATCTGTCGAATAAATTGAAGGAAATGCTTGATAGAAAATACTACACGAGTATTATCTGCAAAGTAACAATGTCCAAACGCTAAAGAAACCCTCTTAGCATATCTATCACTGATATTACACACCCAAGGAAGCCGCAGGTACACAGGAGATCTTATAATTGTCCCCTGTTTTAACAACTACTTTTCCCATTTATCACTTATACCAGTTTAGCTACAATGTCCATATATATTAAGTACCACTCCTATATATATATATATATATATATATATATATATATATATATATATATGTATATATATATATATATATATATATATATATATATATATATATATATATGTGGACACTGAATTCAACACTCAGCGGTGACAGTCTGTTTCAGCCTGAATATTGCGTATATCATGAAACAGCCCATCGTCACAGGTTGTTGAATTCAATGGCAACATTTATATATAAATAAGAAAGATCCTGTTGCAAATTATTTTTTTTTTTAAAAAGCCAAACTTCTGAGCAATCATAGTAATATCCGCAACCTTTATTAATAAGAAAAGTTAGCTATAATAACATTTCCAGACCCCCCACCACCAAACAAAAAAAATCTTTTGAATGAGAGATTCAAAATTATGACCCGTTGCATATATAACAAAAAGTTCCTTTTGAGTTTTTATAAACCAGGATGAAAAGAAAGCATGTACATTTCATTTAACCCCCGACCGATAAATTTTGAAGACCCTGACTTTCCTCCTCTTGATTCTCCTTTTCTATCACACTTCACGCCACTTCATACTCAGATTGCCCAGCCAAGGAAGCCGCAGGTACACAGGAGATCTTTGTACTGTAGCCGGTTTAAATTTATTGAATTCCGAAATTTTGTTCTTAATTACTGATTGAATAATGCCCGACGGTTAGGCATTGTTACAGGGAGTGTAAATAAATGAATAAATGCACAAAATTTGGGGCAAATTCTGAGTCAGAAGAGTTCCTTATTTTTCTGGGCCAAAATGTCTCTTCATACCTTTAACATTATATGCTCTGGTGCGAATAACCCGTCGACACACTGAGGTGTGGTAGAAGGTGAGGAGGAGGAAGGTGAGAGAAAAATCATGTGTATTGGAAATGTATCGGCGATATGAAAATTTTCTAAAAAGTTCCTTTTGTGTTCATTTGAAGTGGGATGAAAAGAACGTATGTGTATTTCATTTAATCCCTTACTCCCAACACACTTGATATTTTCCTCCTCCTGTTCCTCCTGTTCCTCCTCCTCCTCCTCCCCCTCCACACCTTCAACCCAAGCTGATTTCCTGCAATTATTCATTTACTTATTTACTCATTTAAAAAAAAAGATATAGCGATCATAATTTTTTTTTATTTAAAAAAAAATAAAGTGTTAGGAAATCGATTGACCGAAATTGTCTGAAAATACCGAAAGGTTGAAACCGAAGTAACGGAATCGGCTGATTTCCTAATTTTTATACTAATATATATATATATATATATATATATATATATATATATATATATATATATATATATATATATATATTAGTATAAAAATTAAAAGGATTTTAACGTTTATTTAGTTTGTAATAAATGTAGCAACATGATTACGCTACAAGTCAATTGGCAAATGTTTTTCAAAAAATTTTGACTAAAAAAATTTTGCCCCTGAAGATGAACAATGATACGAAAGTACTAGGTTATCGTACGGACAATATTTATTTCGATATCATTTTCAAATAAAAAGTCTCATTCGAAAATATGAGAAAATTCAAAAGAAAATATGCAGGACGATGTTGTCTTTAACATTCAACACAACATATTTAAAATATATATATATATATATATATATATATATATATATATATATATATATATATATAGCCTTGGATGGCAACTGGTCTAGGAGAAGGAAAACTCTGAATTCAAAACCATCGGAGGGTCGTTTGGGGACCCTGTGGCACGTAGCGCACCAAGTCTCTGTATTCGGCCCTTCAAAAAGTGTAGTTGGTTCAAAGCCTTTACCACTATAATCAAATCATTTGTATTGGTGTCTGGGCTGTCAGGTCCAAGAACTGAGCTGCTTGACCCTCATACATCGAATATGACTGGGGAGTCCACCATATATATATATATATATATATATATATATATAGATAGATAGATAGATAGATAGATAGATAGATAATTAAGAAAACTAATGACAAAGTGGAAAAGAATTATGTGATGAGTTTCATTCTTTAGGACTTAATCGGACTAAATAATTTTTTTTGCTGAAGGAATTATAAATGTGTACGAAAGGGTGGTTGGATATAATAATTGTTTTATTTACACTATTTACATTCGGACAATTGTCCTTATCGTTTTTATCTCAATGTTTCGGCCGTTGTTCCTTCTGGCCTTCATCAGGCGTATATCGATCTTCACTGAAGCTTTTTTCTGCTTCAGCAGCGGAAGACCGGTTGTCAATTGTCTTTCTTCCTTTATCAACGTCTCCCATATTGTACTTATTTCTATGTTAGTTCTACTAACGAGGTCCTCGTCGCCTAGCATATTGGCAGACTTTTTCAGACGTCTAACCCTCCAGTGTTCTTCCTTATCCAGTATTTTCACTTCATTCCACAGGGGTTAATCTTGGAGTTTTTGGGTACCCCGGTATACTAGTGAGTCAGCCCAAATGGGCTGACTCATTTTATAGTTCACCAATAGAAGAGTTAACCAATCAGAAGGCTAAAAAATATTCAATATGACGTGTATAAAGGCGGCCATGGTAAACATGGTCAACAGTTAATGAATACATTTTTCCCGCCATTACTTATTATTTCAATGTCTCATCCGTCACAACGAATTTTCGATGTTCCTCTGGTCTAACCTTTAGGTGGTGTATTGTTTCACTAAAAAAGACCTGAAGAAAATCGAAAATTCATAGTGAGGGGTGAGACATTGAGAAATAAGGAGGAGTCTTATACTTAACATCAGGAAGAGGCAGCTGAAATTTCTGGGAAACATAATGATGGAGGAGGGCATGGAGAATCTGATACTCACGGGTCGAATAGAGGGAAAGAGGGGCAAGGGAAAACAACGCGTTCTGGCAAGTAGATGACAGAACGTGGTCTGGGGGAGGAAGCAGAGGGAAGGAACTTGTTGAGAGCTGCCAGGGATAAAGGGTAGTGGAGAGCCATGATCGCCTACGTCCAGAAAGGACAGGGCACATAAAAAGAAAGTATTGTTTAGCTTTTATACTCTTTGCCACAACTGCAAGGGATTGGAGCAGCAACAAGGCCCACCACGTTTCGGTAAGAGCAGTCATCAGTAACAGCAATCGGCATTTGAGTGCCATTGAGTAATCGGTCTCTATTTTGCCACCCTCATCTGGCGGGTTCCATATTTAGACATGATAGTTTCAATGGAGGTGATTGCCTTTAAGCGAGCTATGATGGAAATTGAGCCAAGCAATAGAAAAGGCCACGCTACTTAAATCAAATCACAAGTGAATAAGAATTGGCAATCACTACCTTAGTGAATGGCAAGAGTATCATCATACTATCAAATGACAAAGGCAACGCTTCAATAGCGATGGACAAGGAGGAATACTCCGAAAAAATAGATAATCTGATGGAAATACTAACGTTATGTAAACATTCTTGTAAATAAGGTCTGATATATACCAACAGAAGAAAAGCTTGGCTATGGGCTCACCGTTGTTACCAGTGATGGCGAACAAATACATGGAATACTTCGAAGAAATTGCTTTAGGAACGGTGCCACAAAAGCCAACAATATGGTTGAGATTCGTAGATGACTCCTTAGCAGGACGCTGTACAAATACTGCTGAACCAGGGAACTCCTTCGATCCAGTTCACAATGGAAGAAGAAAATAATAATCACATAGCCTTCCTGGATCTTCTAATATATCGCAAGATTCAGTTTGGAATTCTCTGTAGGTTACCCGGATTGACATACACCTGATGAAAGTCGGAGAGGACAACGGTCGTAACTTTGTGAGAAAAACAAAAAAATTGAGGAGAATATTTCGCTTGTAAATAAAATGTAAATGAAAGTTTAATTCCGTTCGATGATGTTTTGGGGTTATTTTCGCTCAAGGGGGACTGGAAAATTAATTACAATAAGAGGAATAATGCAATCTGCAGACTATATCAAAATTCTGAATGAAAATCTACAAGTATCGGCGCAAAACCTTCATCTACGCCGGCGATTTACTTTCCAGCAAGATAACGATCACAAACATACGTCTAAATCGGTGACTGCGTGGCTTCAGAAAAAGATTACAGTTCTGACATGGCCGTCAATGAGTCCTGACTTGATTTCTATTGAAAATCTATGGCAAGAATTGAAAGTTCGAATGAATCGTCGGTCACCAAAAAACCTTCAAGAATTAAAACGTATAACCATTTAAGAATGGTGGAAAATCCCAAAGACGTGTTCAAATCTCATCAAAAACTTTAGAAAACGATTGCATCAAGTTATAAAGATGAGAGGCCATGCTATTTACTATTAATATTGTGAAAATTGTTCCATTTTTTCTGTTTTTCATACTGTATGAATAATTTTGTCTTTTCCTATTTTGCATAATTCACCTGTCAAATTTGTCGCATTTAACCTATTGGTCTGAAAATTGAGTTTTATATTCATTTCTCAGTGGTTATTAACATATAAATATCTTAGCATCATACGGGCATTAAATTCTGAGAAATGGATAAAAATATTTAGAATTGATAGGTGTAAGAATAATTTCGTTGTTGGCTGTATGTGATAAAAAATTTTATCAAGTGTAATTAAATAACATAGATTACAAGATTTTAAAAAAATGATTAAACCTCAATAAATAATTTACTAGGCCAATAATTATCAGATAGATATTGTACGTATTCAGGAAGATAGATTTAATCCTGATGATGCAGATATCAAATAACTGGCAACAAGTTCAGCATATAAGTTCAAACATTAGGACATTTTAGGTTGATAGAAACGTTTCTGGTCGGGCTGAGAACCTTTCAGGACCGCCTTCGTATAATCTTAGTGCGAATGTGGCTTACCTTTTCTACCTAGACGTCACGTGCTTATCTATAGTGTGTGTGTGTGTGTGTGTGTGTGTGTGTGTGTGTGTGTGTGTGTGTGTGTGTGCCTAAATTTAGAAACACTAGCGGAATGAAATGGGTATCAACACACATAGACACCAAGAGATAAACACTCTATAACTAGAATCAAAACACACAAACATACATACATACATACATAATGGTTAGTCACGCGTAACCGAGGATGTCCGTCTACTAGGGCGGCTAGCTAATCCCTATTGCAGACGGCTCGTTCAGGCACATTTGTGTTTGTTCAACACCCACAGGGCCCACCTGTGGTTTATACTGCAACTATGCTAAGCAGACCTTAGTTACGATTTCGGAGGGAGAACGCGTTATCTAGCGCGATTACCAGTATGAACAAGGCTAGCACGCTCGAACCCTCGGTCACGATGACTTGGGACTTTGTGCTACCATAGCTATCGACGGCCCCCCAAGAGTTCCGTTTAACCAATTTCACTTGTCATTAGAACTAACGTGCCTTGACCTCTCGGCTACGTAGGACCGAATAGTGCTAATGTAAACAAAGACAATTTTTCTTAGGAAATGGATTAAATTCTTTAAAATATTTTTCTGATTTAATCCATTTCCTAAAAAGTGTCTTTGTTTGTTAGGATATGAAACAGAGCAGATATGTATACTTCAAGAATGGGAAAAATATATCTGTTAAAAAGCAATATATATATATATATATATATATATATATATATATATGACAACAGACATTTTTGTTGATTATTTTTATTAATCAACATTTACGAATTTCGAATAATTCTTCTCAGTTAAGCAGGAAATTTCGTCAGAAATTACCCAAAATTTGTTTCGGGAGAAGCTTTCGACATTCTTAAGTCATCGTCAGGGTATGTAGAAACAAATGGTGAGTTTCATAGAACTTTGAGTATAGTGATATAGCCAAGTAGTGTGTTTGATTGTAGTTTCGAAACATATAATAGAGAACTGAAAGGCAGAAATATAAAATATTTGAATGAAAGCTTATTCCGTAATATAGTTTTGATCATTTATATATATATATATTACAAAGAGTCAATCATACCTTGAATCAATCTGCAATATGAAACCGATTATTGGCGAAATCACTTCGCTAGCAGACATAAACATTATTATTATTTCACCAATAATCGCATTCATATTGTAGGTATGATTGACTCTTTGTAATGTAAATATCTGATGCCTATTTTATTATGTTCATATATATATATATATATATATATATATATAGCCTTGGATGGCAACAGATGTAGGAGAAGGACAACTCTGAATTCAAAACTTGCGGAGGGTCGTTTGGGGACCCTGTGGCACGTAGTGCACAAAGTCTCTGTATTGGGTCCTTCAAAAAGTGTGGATGATCCTGCGCAAAACGTACACCACTATAATCAAATAATCAAATCTCATGTGCTACTGTCGGGCTGTCAGTTTCCTAGGAACTGATCTGCTTCACCCTCATACGTCGAATATCGACAGGAGAGTATATATATACTAGCCTAAAAACCGCCCTTCGGACAAACTTTAAGCTACCAGCTGAGACGGTCTTTTGGGCCTTCAGCTTTTTAACTTCAGCGTTCGTGTGCGTCAAATTTATAAGAATTTAGAAATAATAAAATTATTTTATCTTTATTCGACACTTTAATTCGGCATAACCCTCATTTTTTTGCATTTATTTTGCGCGCAAATTTTCTTTTCTTTTAAAATCGGCATTCTTTATAATCACTTCACATAAATTCACACTTAAAAGTCATTAGGGGACACGAACTATGTAATATTTCGAATATGGCACAGTACGCGTTCTAGAAAAACGGAAAAATATATGAGCATCGTAATGTGTCCCGTCTTTGTTTTAATTACGGTTTAATTAGACGATATCAATTGCAATATATATATATATATATACATATATATATATATATATATATATATATATATTGGTGTATGTTTCATTAATAATATAGACAAGTTTTGTCTATTTGTTTTAAGTAAGTTCCTTTCATATTGTCTGATAAACTTAATAACATTATCATTGAAAGACGAAAGGAAATCACCATATTGATACATGTTTAAATCCAATCTATGCTTTTGGCTTACATAAGATTTTATAAAAGATGACAATTACTTTTCAATATATCAAAGAATACACGGACTAAACAATAATGATAGTCTGATTTTTTTGCATGAAACATTTCAATGCAACAACAAATTCGTGTATACTATACGCGTAAGCGAAAATCGCGTCACGGTTCGTGACATCACATATGACCACGCGAGAGTGAAAACGAGAATTATTAATTATCGGAAGCCGTTGGTATAAACCAATGGCTTCTGTTATCAATTGTAGCCATTTAAGAATACTTGTGTAGATTTTGTAGGTTATTTTGTTCCGGTTAGGTTTCTACTATTTTTTATATATATATATATATATATATATATATATATATATATATATATATATATATATATATATATATATATATTCAAACTGTTTTATACATACATATATATATATATATATATATATATATATATATATATATATATATATATATGTATGTCCTCAATTGTAACAGAAATAATACGGGCATTTGTGTGCATAGTGATGTAAAGTTATTGAAACTTTAAGAGGTGGCTGGAGGACAATACTTCTCAACAAGCCATTTTATATATAACTAACGATTATCCAGTGCCATCTTTTATATAAAAAGTCTTTACACTCTTCCATAATGCTTGTGCAATCAATTAACAGCAGTTCGCCATTTACAAGCCAGAGACAAAATTCTGAAGTAGTTCCGGGAATGATCACTTGATTCTCTTCTTGGACAATAAAATAATTCATGCCCGGACAAGATAGTCAGCTGGTACGGGTAAAATAGATTGATGGCGAAAATTCTAATCAAACAAAATCGTTGCGTGTCCCAGGATGGTATATAGATGCTACAGACTGTCGAAAAAATGTTTTATTTGGTGGTATTCAACTAGAATACGTTATTACGAATTGCTAGAAATTGAACCACTGTAATAGCAGTGGCGCATCGGATCATTCCGGAACAATCTTTCCACTTAATTTCCCACCAGACTAAAAAGAAGGCCAGAAGTAGGATGGACCTAAGGTCAATATACACGATTAGCGACATGTGAACACCATTGGGCAAGTCTCATTTTATTAAAGTCTCACGTAAGATTACAGTCTCGTGCTATTAAGATTAAATTTCGTGTTATTAAGTCTCGAGTAAGATTATTAAAGTCTCATGGTATTGAAGTTTCGCGTAAGATTAAAGTCTCGTGGTATTGAAATCTCGAGTAAAATTAAAGACTCGTAGTATTAAAGTCTCGTATAAGTAGAACTGACCTAAGGTGAACCCCAGCCGGAGGTGAATATCCACGATTCGCTCGTTGATAAACGCGACATGTGGACACCACTGGGCAAGTCTCGTACTATTAAAGTCTTACCTAAGATTAAATCTCGTGTTATTAAGTCTCGCGTAAGCTTATTAACGTCTCATGGTATTAAAGTTTCGCGTAAGATTAAAGTCTCGTTGTATTGAAATCTCGTAATATAAAGTCTCGTGTAAGATTAAAGTCTCGAATTCTTAGTCTCAAAGAAGACTAAAGTCTCGTAGTATTAAAGTTTCGCGTAAGATTAAAGTCCCGTGTTTTTAAAGTCTCAAGTACGATTAAAGTCTCGTGTTATTGAAGTCTCACGTAATATTAAAGTTTCATATTTTTAAAAACTCGTAAGATTCGCATAAGTCTCACTTACTCGCGTAAATCTCACATAAGATTAAAGTCTCGTATTATTAAAGTCTCGTGTAAGATTAAAGTCTCGTATTATTAAAGTTTCACGTAATAATAAAGTTTCGTATTTTTATAGACGCGTACGATTAAAGTCTCGCAGAAGATTTAAGTCAGGTATTGTTAAAGTCTCGCGTAAGATTAAAGTCTAGTGTTATTAAAGTCTCACGTAACATTTATGTCTCGTAGCATTAAAGTATCGCGTAAGATTAAAATCTCGTGTTTTTAATATCTCAAGTAAGGTTAAAGTTTCATGTTATTAAGATCTCGTATGATTAATGTCGCGTGTTATTACAGTTTTCCGTAATATTTTATTTTTAAACTCTCACGTAGAATAATGTCTCGTGTTATTAAAGTCTCATCTAAGATGAAAGTCTCGTGTTATTAAAGTCTCACGTAAGATTAAAGTCTCGTACTATCAAAGTATCACGTAGGATTAAACCAGCTATCATTTTGCTGGCAAACGCCTCTTCATTATATCAACAGAACTCATCTTCACAAAAGAAGTTACTTTCTTGTCCTTACTCATTCTTCTTCATCTTTGTAAGTCTAGTACTTACTATCAACCAACTAATGGCCACAACATATACAAATAAATATGGTATAAGAATCACAATTGGAAAATTCTTAGTTTTTGCCGATGCCTTTCGTCTTCCGACTTTATCAAGGCAAAAATGAAAGCGAAATGTTTTTGTTTTCATAGTTACATTAAATCCAAAATTTAAAAAGATGGAGACACTTTACGTAAGCCTCTTTCTGGCTAATGTTAACTTCCTTTATACTAAGAATTTTTTTTTCCATATCGACAATATAGTAAATTTCGCAGAACAATTCAAATAAATATATAAATTCAAATTTTGAACACAACCAGTTCAGAGGTTTAAAATCACAGAAACAGATGGCGCTACATTTTACTGCACAGCGCCATCTTAAAAAGCAGCGTCCTAGTTTTATACCTGATTTGCAAAATATCCCAGTTCGATTTTCTTGTGAGGTTAAAAATTTTTGGCAAAAGGAATTCTTTACTTAAATGTTTCTGCTTTCTTAGATTTTTCAAAAACGTATGATACTATAATTAGAAATTCGTCTTTAAGTCTTTGGTTGAGTGATAAGCGGTAGTAATGTGAATGGTTCAGACTGAGTGGCAAGACTTCAGAATGTGCAGACTGGTATCCAGGCATAGTGACGGGCTGAAAACAAGTTTTGTTGGCGGGAAAAGACTCCAGTGAAGAAAGGTACAAATATTTATAAAAACCGAGAGTGAAATTAGTTTCGTGTGAAAAATAATATTTTTGTCTGCATAAGCCTTAAGCGTCATCAGTAGCAGCAAGCGAGTTAGGAAGAAATTATACCCAGTAACGATATAAATACATTTATTATTACATAATTCAGAACATTCAGACACAGACACTAAAAATTTCAAACGTTTGTAATTTGGGGATCACCTGAATTACATACTTCAGGACATCAGGAACCATTTTATCATGTTTGTAATTTCGAGCGATCCTGAATTATGAATTCCTTCCGCTAACAGGAAGTGGAATGATTATATTGAATCAACTGCTAGGTATGCTGCTAGGAAAGTTCCTTCACTGTGTCGTGCTAGACACTCTTTCGCGCCAGAATCTACCTTACACATTTATAAATCCGCCATTCAACAATTGCACTGAATATTGCTGCCACATTTGTTTTGGTGCTTCTGTTATGTATTCAGAGATTCTTGACAAAATCAAAAGAAAAATCTGCAATGTTATTGGTCCTGACCTGGCATTTCGGCTTCAGTCCATTTCTGACCGCCGTAATGAAACTTCACTATGCCTTTCTATAAATATTTTCAAGAGTATTGTTCTGGTCTCATCATTTTATAGTTAAAATGGATAGTTAAAATGGTTAGATGTAATCGTAAGTTCTATGCTATACAATTCATAGTAATTCAATAATTCATATCTATCTATCTAGCTAGCTAGCTATATATATATATATAATAGTAAACAATAAAATCCAAATTTACCGCATAAGAGGAACAGCAAATAGTAAAATATTCCCCATATGAGGTAATTTTAGATTTTATTGTGTACTAATTATTTGCTTTTTAATAATAAATACATTTAGCTCTTTTTGTAGATCAATTTTAATATTTTATATTACTAGGATCCACTTGAATTATATACCAATGGATTTATTACCTTTACTATATATATATATATATATATATATATATATATGTATGATAAAATATAGTTTAAAGGTATACTATATTTATCGGTTAAAGTGCTCAATATCAGGGATTGAGTGTATGTAAATAGAAAAGTAGACAGAGGTGACAGTCTCTTTCATGCTTAAATGCTATCTTCAGGCCATATATATATATATATATATATATATATATATATATATATATATATATATATATATATTAACGAAAAGATTCCAGCATTCGCATGCATAGCTTTGGTTTTTACATCCGGTATAATCTTCTGATGGCCAGGCAATTGTCTCTCGAGACCCCAGACAACTCCTTCGTGTGCTTCCGTCTTTTATTAGTAAACTCTGTCAGCTGTCGCTTTTTCCTTTGTCGCTCCCCGTCTTCTCAGGACTTCAATATATTATACGCAATCACTAACAGTATAGAAAAGCCTCTCTCTCTCTCTCTCTCTCTCTCTCTCTCTCTCTCTTTGTGTCATTTAGACGACAATTTATCCATCGCACCTTGTATATCTGTTAAAATGAGATGTCAGTGTTATTTTCATATTTGTGTCATTTAGATGACGACTTACCAGTCACACTATATATATATATATATATATATATATATATATATATATATATATATATATATATATATATATATATATATCTGTCTGTGTGAGTGAGAGAGAAAGAGCGTGTTTGTTTCTATGGGCAAACGTATCTGCCTTCGCATTGTGGGCGTTAGCATTGTTCTCTCCAACGATCCTGACAAGTCAATATCTTTCGACAATGATCGATGTCCAGCGCGTGATTGCTGTTCATTAACCCTTTACGCGCCGGATCGATAAGCCTCGCCTGAAATCGAGAACAAAGAAATGTCAGAACTCGATATATCTATATTTTATTACTTCCCAAATACGCGAGCAATAAATCATGTGATCAATGACGTTTTCAGCGAAACGCTTCATATTATCACAGCCCAGAATTGCGGTTCTCAAACAATTTTGTCTCGGAAAATAAAAATATACTTCTAAAATTTGCATGACAAGCTTAGAGTATAGGTATCTAGGATTTTTCTTTATCGATGTATTCCATTAGAAATTATCATCGGCAACACTTTTTAATAAACTAGATGACACATGCTGTCAAATATGACCAAAGAGTTTTAATAATGAAACTATATATCCATTCTAGAATATTATCATTAATGTCTTTATTTCCTTTCATTTCTGGTGTCTACACATTTCTTTCCGGGTCCCGCCCAGAGACCTAACGTTAGAAATGTCATCATGACATTTTCCACTGACAAAAAAAAAAAAAAAAAACATTTTTACATAGATAAAGCCCTTCGTAAGGTGTAGGCTGTACTCGTGACAATAATGTTTTGCATTTCTTTAGAGTATGGACTTCCTGGAATGCCTTCAATTAGTCTACTGGAATCTTTTTCAACGAATCCGAGGGCTCCAACTTCAACAGGCATTGTTGATGTTCACATGTGGCACATTTTTAAGATTTCGATTTCACAGTCCTTGTATTTTATTATTATTATTATTATTATTATTATTATTATTATTATTATTATTATTATTATACCATATTAAAAGTATTTTCATTTTATATACAGAATCTTTTTTATACGGTTGAGCTAGATCGAACATTCATGAGTCTATCACGACAACCGTCATAGTCCTGCATCAAGGTCAGAAGATCATTAGGGTACCAAGCAATGTCCTGATATTACTGGTCAATCAAGGTGGTTACAGGGCGACCCATCTATCTTGTGCCATGGCTACGTGACCCGAGCAGTAGATCATTCGCGAGTTCTTGTTTTGCTCACCAACAATGTCCTTGCAAAGCACATTCTGCGTTCACGTAACAATGTAGGCATAACGGAGATGGATTCATAGAGCTGTGATTTAGTTGGATGCTGTCTCCAAGAGATGTTAAGTATACCTCTCAGTATCCAAATAACGGTTCCATCAAGTTTTACTATAGGTTTTTAGTTAATATCCAGGCAGTGACACCATACATTAACACCGCCACGGAGTTCCTTGAGAAAGCTAAAAGCTACGCCCATCTTGTTACAAAAGATGGGCTCTTGACAAATCTTGAGGAACTACAGAAGGTTGAAAAAAGAATTGTGTCGGTCTTTGTGATGGATAAGCGTTCGCGGAAAAATTTGTCGATCCACTAAAGACACCGTGATAAAGTCATTGACGTCCCTGGGGATTAAACCACAGACCGTCATTAAAGGCAAAGGCTTCTTTATGTGGGACATGCTCTTACCCACGCCTGTCGACTGTGAAGCAGTGATGTCTCGGAACCTAATTACAAAAGATCTAATACTAAGGACCGAATATCAAGACAGGCGTAGGACCAACGTTTCAGTTTATGAGGTCCCTCCTCAGATTGTCGGCGAGCATTTGGCAGCCTATCTGTGCCAATTTGGCCAGATAGTGCGACGACCTGACTGGGGGATGGAGCTTTGAATTGATGGTGGATCGAAAGGCCTTCGTCTCCATCCCCAACTGCCTGGATATTGAGGGCCAGAAGATGCCGATCATAGTAACAGGTCGAAGACCGGCTTGCTGGAAATGTGGACAGACTCGTCACCTCTCCTCTTCCTGCCTAGAGATGAAGGCTTCTGGTGTTCTGGCTCCCACCGACCCAAATCCCCCTCGGGCTGAGTCTGTTGTTTTCGTCTCGCCTGTAATAGGAATGCCAACAGCCGGGACCGGTGTGGTAATACCCCCGGTTGGGCCCGTCTCACGGCCCCCACTCCCCGGAAAGCCTTCGCCCTCCGTTAATGCGGCTGTGGAGGAGGAAAGGGGGGATTCGCAGGTTGTTGGTAAAGCTAGAGGGAAGCTCTCGGCAGCGGGTCCTCGTCCCAATGAAGCCACAACGGGAAAAGAGACAAACAGTACCACTCCCTCAAACAGTACGAAGGGTGTCTCCCCGACCAGCTATTCAGAAAACTTACGGCAACAAAAGCAAAAATATGAGCCGTCATTCGAGAAAGCCGAAAAACTGCAACAACTCAAAGAGTCACTTAAACTAAGCAAAGAAAGAAAATCTGGCACCAACTCCTAGGCACCGTCTTTCCCGTCAGCCAAACAACACATAATGACCCCTCTTCCAGTCCTCTGATCCTCATCTTCATCTCCCACAAAAATGACATTAAAGAAAGGCCCCCATCAGAGATTCACCTGTCAAAGACCAAATTTCAACTATTAGCTCCAAACCATTCCCTGTCAAAACTCCTGCAACAACACCAAAAACGACTGAGAATTCTAAAAGGCAAATAAGCACTTCACCTGAAAATATAGAACATATTTAACAGAGGGGAAGACGTGTGCCGAGTCTCTAAACAACTAGAGGACAAGGCCTTGCAATACTCCAAGAAAATGAGAAATATAAAATCCCTAGTAAATTTCAGAAAAATCAACAATTTAAACATTGAAGAAACCAGAAACTTCCTGAACGCTAAAAGGGTCTTAACTGTCATCAGAGGGGGTGAAGCCAGTCAACAAATTTGGGCCATGGTTGCAGAGGCAAATGAAGTCTTTGGCATGTTTCCGCCCATGGCCTGCTTTGATAATGACATTGTGAAAAAAATTGCAACAATTATGTTCAGGGAGGTTCCCTCTTTTTGTTTACCCCTCCCTGTATAGAGCATTAAAACTGACTTTCCCTCTAGACATTGGCGGCCTGTCTCCCGACGGTACCATCAAAACTGAGATGGGAGACGCTGTTGGTGTCCTTTCCCCGTCCGTGTTTAATACAGTAGAGCAACACTAATCGGTTTCATTATGGCTCTCTGGTTAGCTAGTCTGAATGTCCGAGGCCTGAGGGCGGAGTCTCGCAGGGAGAGGTTCCTTCGTGACTATCAGCATCTCGGAGTGAATGTTTGTTGTGTACAAGAGTCTCGTTTTTCTACTCATGACTATGAGGACATTCTGTCTAGAGGGTTCTCCCTCTATTCAGCATGTTTTGATGGTCGTTCGAGAGGTGTCTCTTGGCTAGTGTACTCTTGTCTTCGCAGATCCGGCGGGCAGGTTTTGCGTGCTGGATGTTACCATAAAGGATAAGGCTCTGCGTTTCTTTGGGGTTTATGCGCCCAATAACCATTCTGAGTGGCTTGCTTTATTTCGGCAGATCGAGCCGTTTTTGATGACATCTTGTCGGGTAGTTTTAGCGGGGGATTGGAATGCCGTCCTTGACCCCGATATAGATCGTATAGGGCCAAATTCGGGTTCTAACAACCGGGACGTGAAACCATTTCGGGACTTGATCGACAGGTTTGATCTTGTCGATAAGTACCGGAATGCGCACCCTCGGGAGGTAGTTTGGACTTGGACAAATAGTAGCGACTCGTATGCTGGGGCTATTTCTAGCTACCTCGAACGAGTCTTAGTTAGGAGAGTCGATGTAGGACTCTTAGAGTGTCCAAGTTTTCATTATATAGTTTATACGGGCCATAGGCTTGTTCGGGTCCGTGTAAACTTAGATAAGCCTAATGTTAGGTTGGCTGGATACTGGAAATTAAACTGCTCACTATTTGGTGAGCAGGATTTCCGGGACCAGCTGCTACTCATGATACAAACGGAATTGACGAGGATGGTTGTTGGGTATGCCTGGTGGGACAATTTAAAATCCAAAATTAGAACGTTTACTGCTGATTTTAGCCGTCGAATCAATCTAGATAGATTAGCGGCGCAAACGGCTTTGGAGCAAAAAGTAGATCGGGCTGTGAAATCCCGTGATGGTGGGGAAATAGCTTTAGCTAAGGCAGAGTTGTCCTCCTTGCTTATCAAGAAGGATCAAGCTCTGGTAGTTAGGGATAGGTTAAAAAGAAGGTCCTCTGAGGCGACAAATATGGCCGCTGAATTGCGTGCAGAGGAGTCTCGGAATGCATCTCGGCGACATATCGCACGCGTCACATTGCCGGATAAGCGGACCGTGACTTCAAACGCGGGCATATGTGAGGCTTTTCGTGATTACTTTCAGGAACATTTCACCAGGGAGCCCGGTCTGAGCCCTGCTTAGTTCGACGCCTATTTAGCCAACTTCCCCTGTCTTGAGGCAGCTGAAGCGGCTGGGTGCGAGGGTCCCATCACAGTGTCGGAAATCTGGGAAGCGTTGAAACAGGTCGGCTGGGATAAATCTCCGGGATTAGATGGTCTTCCCTACGAAGTTTACTTGAGGCAGTCGCCCGTTTTTGTTCCTTTGCTGGAACTGATTTTCAACAACTGGATGAAGCAGGGGTCTATACCTCAGCGCTTCACCAGGAGTCTATACCTCAACGCTTCACCAGGGGTCTATACCTCAGCGCTTCACCAGGGGTGTGATCAAGTTGCTACGCAAGGACAAGAACGGTGGGGATGGGTTAGTTAATTATCATCTCTAACTATGTTGAATACAGAGTTAAAGATTTTGGCAAAGTTCTTAGCCAACCGTTTGCAGGCTGTCCTGTCTAGTCTGATTGGCTCCGAACAGACTTGTGCCGTGAAGGGTAGGACTATTCAGGACAACCTTCATATGGTACGCTTGATCATTGAGAAACTCGACAGTGAAGCCGCGCTGATCAATTTAGATCAGTCCAAGGTCTTCGATAGGGGTGACCATCGATTCCTGGAGGCTGTCCTTTCGGCGGCCGGTTTCGGGTCTTACTTTCGTGCCTGGATCAGACTTCTGTATGCGACTCCCGGTGCGCTGGTGGAGGTGAATGGGGTACGATCGGAGCCTTTCGTATTGTCTCGCTCCATTCGTCATGGTTGTCCACTTTCGCCTTTGCTTTATGTTCTTGCGTTGGAACCTTTCCTTCGCAAGTTAAAGGCGAATCCGGTCCTGCGCGGAATTTCCCTGCATGGGGCTACCACCTCGGCCAGGTATTCTGCCTATGCTGATGACGTTTCGGTTTTCAGAGCCGAGATTGACGAAGTCAGCAAAGAGATCAGTGGTTATAAGATGGTAACAGGGGCTAAGATCAACCGCGACAAGTCTGTTGGCTTGCGGTTGGGTGCGTGGAAGGGAGTTTCTCTTCCCGGACCTTTCCTCTGGACGGATGAGCCGGTCAAAACATTCGGCGTCTGGTTCGGTCCTGATCTCCAGTTGGAAATGAATTGGTCGGAAGTGCAAGGCCGAAATCGCCATTAATTTGTGGTCTCGGAGGGATCTTTCCTTGAAGGGGAGGGCGGAAGTATGTGTTTCACACATCTACCCGATTCTCCTTTACCGACTCTCTGTACTTCTACTTCCGTATACCACACTAATGTCATTAGTAAGACTTTTGTTCTCTTTCTTGAGAAGAGGCAAAGCCGCTATGGTATCTCGGGAGATCTGTTGCCTTCATCCATCTGAAGGCGGTCTGGGTATGCCTAGCATTGAGATTCGTCAATATATGCTTTGCATCGGGTTCCTAGATCGAATGTGTCGCGATTCGAATGAGGAGGGCGCCTTCTGTAAGGAAGACGCCTGCAAACTTTCCCATCCCTGAGAAGTGTGCACTCGAGTGAGGAGGAGGCCCATCGTTGGTCTCTCGCTAAACTACTCCCCACACATAATAATCAATGGGTTTGCTCTCTGAGCAGTTAGGTGGCCAGATGTATGTGGTGGTTTGGTCGCAGAAATTGTCTGACAGCCGTGACTGGGTTCTTCTGTTTGTATGACATGGTACAGAGTCCTGTTGCCAGAGATCGTCCCGCAGACAACCTCTTGACCCAGGGCAGTACTACTTCCTCAAGGAACTTGATGTAGGCCTCCGTGTTGAGTCTGAAGCCCCGAGGGAAGACTAGTGATCACTCCATACACCTTCGTAATCAACATTAGACTCATCCAACTCTTTCCAAATCCACTGCACTGTCCTCAGATTGACAACCAAACACTCTGAAATATTTGTATTTGAGCTTCCGGTGCGAATGCCAAGCAGTACAGCATGTCGTTTCCAAATTTCGTCTTGGTGCACTTTTTGTCATAGATGCTGCCCAGCTGCCCCTACTCTACTGTGCAGTGAAGAAAGTCAAAAACAAACAACGCGCAAGCGCGAAATTAAAAATATAAAAAGGCGTCAATTTATCTATCGCACGCTGTATATCCGAGGCTCCGCTTGATTGGCTCGTTATGTCGTCAAATGACTATGACGTGTATAATTGGAAAAGAGTAGGAAGTGTTTTCTTAACAAAAGAAACAACCTGAAAAAAAGGCATCAAAAGAACGAATTAACTTCTTACGCCATCTTGGGCAAACGTTTTCCGATGACATGAAGTGGAAAGAATCTATTGAATCTGTTGCTATGTCTGCTGCTAGGAAAATCGTTTCAATGTCTTGTTCTAGACAGTTTTTTTTTCTCGCCAGAAACTTACACATTCATAAGTATTACGTACTTCAGAACATTATCCCCTGACATGAAACGGAAGGATAATATATTGAATCTCTTGCTAGAACGACTTCTAGGTATGATGGTTCACTGTATCATACGACAATTTTTCTCGCCAGAATCTATCTTATAGATTTATAAATCTACCATTCGTCTATGCTATGAATATTCTGACATATCTGGTCTGGTGCTTCTGCTGTGATCCTTGATAAAAGAAGAACATGCAGTTATTGATCTTGACCTGGCATCTCGCCTTCAGTCACCTTCCCAGGGCCATAACGTAGTTTCCCTGTGTCTTTCTATAACTACTTTCATGGGAATTGTTCTAATGAACTTTCCGCTATGGTACCTCAACTTTGTGAATTTAAGCGTACTGGTGATAAGGTTTCATCGTCTTACAGTTGAAATCGCTAGATGTAACCGTAAGTTCTATGCTAACAGCTTCTTCACTCGCATTTCTAACTTGTGAAACTCTCTTCCGCCTTCTTGTTTTTCAGTCAAATTTGATCTTGAAAAATGTAAATGTCAGTCGTTATCTTCCGTCTTCTTAATTCCTGTTCTTTTATTGTTCTCTCTCCTTAATAATGTTTTCTTTTTCTAATAATATTTTACACTCTCTAACCCTTTACGTCTCAGTGGCTTTATTGTCTTTCATGGGGTGAAATTTCTAATAAAAAAAGAATTAAATAATCTAAGATATATACTCTTGCATGTCAAAGGTAAATTTGAACATTGTACGTGCGTGAATTGAATAAAAATTTCGATGGTTCGATTTTACGAGAATGTTACAGACACCTGAAGAAATCTGGTGGTTATAACGGTCTAAACATTGCCACCAGGGCCGGGCGAACTCGCTCAGTGCTTTTCTCATGATAACTTGAGATTTATATCTATATACCGTTATTTTTTTTCTTCTTTCAGAGATGTTTGACAGCAAAACGTCTCTCTACAAAATTTGCCGATAGAATTTATCTCAGTCGTTTGTAGTTCAAAGGTTTTAACTTAAAAACAAAAGAAAAGGCAAGCGCAAAAATATTGCTGTATTTTATATTTTTATTCTTTCTTTTTTAATTTTTTTTCTTCTTGGTTTCCCACAAAATAATATAAACAAAACAATTAAACACGAAATTATTTCTTTATCTTCTGAAAAATTATCCAGCTTCGAAAAATTACCCAGCTTCGAAAAATTACCCAGCTTCGAAAAATTGTTTTAAGAAAAAGAAATAGACTCGTTAAATTAATTAATTTTACAAAAGAAGATTTATAAACAAAAAGAATTATGGCCTGATTAGTTGCAAGCTAATTTTGGCGGTAAAAAAATGTAAGATGCAGACGACGTCACATAAAATAAAAAATCATCTATTTCACTTCATAAATTTAAATGCAAGCTCGTTCGTCATCTTCTGTAAGCTTAATTCTTGTTCTTACATTGTTGTCTCTCCGTAATATTTTTTCTCAGATTTTTTTCACACTCAGTAAGCCCTTGAGTCTTAGTAGCTTTATCGCCTTGCTTGGAGATAAATGATTAAAAGGAAAGAAAAACTTCAGTCAGTCGCTGAAGATTTTGTCAAACGGTGTAGACATCTTGATCGTTTTAATCATTTCACTCTAAGCAAAGCGATAAAGCTAATAAGAATTAAGGGAGTTATTGAGTGTGAAAGAATCTAAGACAAATTTATTACGGAGAGAAAACAAGAATTAAGCTGAGAGAAGATGTCGATCGGTCTCACATTTAAATTTTTGAAGATTAAAGTTGACTTGTTGGGTAAGAAACGGGAAGAGAGTTCCACAAGCGAGAAGTGCGAGAGAAGAAATTCCTTATGTTACTATCGTCTGCATCTTACAATATTTTACCGCCTAAATTAGCTTAGTAATCGATCAGACTACAGTCCTTTCTGCTTATACCTTTTGTAAAATCAATGAATTTAATGACCCTATTTCTTTATTTTAAATCAACATTTTTTTTTAAATGTATAAGATATCTTTAAAAATCAAACGGAGATAAATTTTTGCTTAGAAAAAAATGAGTTTTTTTTTTTCATTATTGAATGTCAGGCTCGGAGTGTGATATTTTAAATTTAGTAATACAATATATTCACCAGTTAAAATATCTTCAGAAGCCAAAAACCTTTATTGCCACCTTCGTTGTTGGTACGACTTTCTTTTTCAATACCCTCTTCTCTTTTGATAACCTTTTCTCTCTTAATAACCCCTTTACTTTTCCTAAACCTTTCTTTTTGGTAAAATTTTTCTTTCAAGACCCTTTTCTCTTTCGGTAACCGTTTCTCTTTCATTATCTCTTTCTCCCTTTTAGCAACCCTTTATCTTTCAAGACACTTTTCTCTTTCGGTAACTGTTTCTGTCTGTCTCTCTCTCTCTCTCTCTCTCTCTCTCTCTCTCTCTCTCTCTATATATATATATATATATATCTCTCTTTTAGTAACTCTTTCTCTTTCAAGACACATTTCTCCTTCGGTAACCGTTTCTCTTTCACTCACTCTCTAACTCTCTCTCTCTGTCTCTGTCTCTTTCTCTCTCTCTCTGTCTGTCTCTCTCTCTCTCTCTTAGCAACCCTTTCTCTTTTAAGACACTTTTCTCTTTTGGTAACCGTTTCTCTTTCACTATCTGTCTCCCTCTCTCTTTTAGCAAACCTTTCTCTTTCAAGGCCCTTTTCTCTTTCTGTAACCATCTCACTTTCATTCTCTCTCTCTCTCTCTCTCTCTCTCTCTCTCTCTCTTAGCAAACCTTTCTCTTTCAATACCCTTTTCTTTTCGGTAACCGTCTCACTTTCACTCTCTCTCTCTCTCTCTCTCACTCTCTCTCTTTTAGCAAACCTTTCTCTTTCAAGACCCTTTTCTCTTTCTGTAACTGTTTCTCTCTCTCTCTCTCTCTCTCTCTCACTCACTCTCTCTCTTTTAAAATCCACTTTCTCTCTGGTATGAATTTTTCTTTCGATACCCACTTCTTTTTTTGGTAACCCTTTCTCTTTGGTACCCTTTTTCTTTCACTACCCTTTTCTCTTATGAGCACGTGGCCGAGTGGTTAGAATGTTCCCATCCTGTTCATGAGACCCGGGTTCGGAAAATTCCTAATGCTATTGTATCGGAGGGGTCGTTCCCAGCGTGCGGCACCTTTGGAATGTGCCTGAAAACCACACCACTGATTGACCCAAGCCTTGTGAATGAAATTGGGTAGACAGAACCTTTGGAGGCCGTCGACAGCTGTGCTAGCACGAAGTCATCATGGTCGAGAGCTTCAGCGAGCGTGCTGGCCTCGTTCAAACTGTTGATCACCCTAGATAACACGGCCCTTTCCCAGAAAGTGTAACTAAGGTCTGCTCAGCATAGTTGCAGTATAAACCACAGGTGGGCTCTGTGGATGTTGAACAAACACAAATGTGCCTGAGCGAGAGTCTGTAATAGGGATTCCGCCCTAGTAGACGGGTATCCTCGAATACGAGTGGCCAGCTATATTACCCCCTTTTTAGTAACCTTTTCTTTTTCGATACCACTTTTGTTAATGCAACAAGAGCTGATTTTCTATATGATTAACAGGGTCTCGTTGGACTCAATCAGTTGACATTAAATATTCAATTGCATTGTAATTTCTTATTTCATCTTAATTAATACATTTAATTTGATACCTAATGAAATCGTATTATGTCTGTCGAACCGGGAATATAGCAGAATGATTTTTTGGCCGGTACCGACGTAACCGCCTTGACTACTGAACATTTATATCCAACTTTAAACATTCCTTTATTCTTAACCTTCTAGAGAAGTCAAAACCAAAAGTGGACGGACAAAAACTAAGAAGGAATATTGCCATTTTTCAACATCGCTGCAAATAGCTGACACCGAAATAATTCTTTAAGTAACTCCTATTTATGCAAAATTCCTGTCTTAAGACCAAGGATTTGTCTCAAGTTGCAGAAACACAGCATCCTTAAAATATCTGTGCTTTTTATATCTGGCACCAAATATATTTGTGAATATCTTCACGGCTCATAAGGCTTACGGCCGTATCACTTTGAAACACGTGTTCTCGGACGATCAGCGAAGTTAAGCATCAGTGAGGTTGGCTAGTACCTATCTGGGTAACCGCTTGGAAATCCCAGGTGCTGTAAGATTAAAGATGCAGCTTGTTTAATACATAACGGCTCGGAATTGTACATCGGAGAGTCGGGTTCAATTCCAGTCGTGGTCGTTAAATTTTTTTACGGGCAAATATAATTAAGAAATAAGAAACCGATTCTTTCCCAGTGGTATTTGCCTGTAAGAGAATATAATAATAATATTCTTCGAATCCACATCTTCTCCTCCATCTATGAGTTAATTAGTAGAAATTAATTCATTAAAAATCACTATTATCTCCAAAATATTATTACAATTTTAAAATACTTTCTGCATTGAAATAACCTACAAAAGGTTGATAAACCGTAACAAACAAATCAATCAATTACGGTTGTTAGAACCAAGTTTTAATTCAAACACAGTAACTGATTACGGTGAATATTTACTCTTAAACAAAATACTCCAATTATAATATTTTAAAGTCACTCACAGTAAAAGAATTTGGGGGAACGTTTAGGTGGTGTAATGGTTAGCAAGCTTGTCTCGCTAAATCAATTACAAATGAGTAGTGCGTTCGAACCTCGCTATGTGTACCAAACTTTCGGTTTTTTGCCACATCTAAGCTATGCTGACAAAACTGTTTGGCCACTTCAACGTGGTATACTGGTTATCGATCTTGCCGCGCTAGATCAATTACGCCCGAGTAATGAGTTCGATCCTCACTGGGTGACCCATACTTTCGGCCTAGTGCCACATCTAAGCTACGCTTAGAATATCATAGGACACTCCGACGTAGTGTAATCGTTAGCAAGCTTTTCTCCCTAGAGCACTG
>OZ038502.1:80812439-80822439 GCA_964036315.1 Acanthosepion esculentum
TGTGTAATTTTATTAAATAGATCTGTTATTAAAATGAATATCAGTGTTATTTTCATTTTGCATAATTTAGGCGGCAATTTAGGCATCGCACTTTGAAAAATATATATATATATATATATGCCTGTATCATATATATAGATAGATAGATAGATAGATAGATAGATATCATCAGTAGATATTCTCCAAAAAGATATGTTGTAATATCCGTACTCAGACACGAGTTGACAAACACCATATATATATATATATATATATATATATATATATATATATATATATATATATATATATATATATACCTTAAAGTGGTCTGTTTTTATTTAAATTATTAGCTCTGATTTACATTGAGCTCTCTGGATTTTATCCTCCTTGGCTCTACCCATACGGATTACCTAGTTTTTTGTAAACTATATATATATATATATATACTTTATTTATAAACTATATATATATATATATATACTTTACTTAGTGCTTTCCGTTATTTTCAACACATTGTTCACTCTCTTATTGACAATGTATCATATTCACACATTGTGATGAAACCTGGAATGAAATTGAAAAAGCTTTTGAAAAGTACATTATTTACATTGTTCGGACTATGATACTCATCTTTGTCACAAGGTTTTGGTCGTTGTACGCTCCAACCTTCTTCAGGTGGTTGGAATGTCGAACTGAACCCTTTATTTCGTTCACTGGGGTAGACTGTTCTAGTTACACGTGCTATGTTTAATGGGTGTCCTTTATCAGTTATCTCCTGTTAATGCTTGTCTCCAAGTTCTCCACCGCCTTAACCGGGTATTGAACTCACACTATTTGGTTCCTGTCACTGGATCTAACTAACGCTTTTATCTACTGTGCCATGTGTCAATCCATTACTCCACCGTTCCTCCTCCCCAATCTGGTACTGCGCTTAAATTCATAAAGTTTAGGTACCATAGCGGAAATTTCATCCGAACTTTATCCGAACAATTACCATGAATGTATTTATAGAAAATGTACAGGGGAGCTATGTTACGGTGATGGGAAGTCAGAATAATCTAATCATACACGTGAAGGATGCAAAGTGAAAGTGAAAGTAACAAAGAGGTCAATAAAAAAACAAGATTCAATGAGAACAGATGGTGACAATGATATTGCAGTTAGTTTGGAAAATAATGTCCGATTTTTTAATGTATTTAAACAGTATTTAAATCAGTGAAAATAGGAAACCTGAACATTTAGACATTTCTACTATCGAGTTTCCAGGTGTCTTGTATACTTTGTAACTGTTGAGCACTTTATTCAATTCATGGGGTTTGGTTGTTCCCATTTCTCACCGCCGTAACATAGCTCCCCTCTGCCTTTTCTATAAATACTTCCATGGTAATTGTTTTGGTTAACTTTCCTCCGTGGTACCTCATCATCATCATTATAATCACCATTATCAGGTCGAGAATTCTTCTCGGATTCTCCTGAATCGTTCCTTCCAACCATCTCTGTCAGACATCGCTGTCGGCAGGTCCTCTAGATGGCATCCACAGTCATCTACAAGTTGGTCCATGTAGGTGCGATGAGGTCTTCCTACCGATCAATGGTTTTCATAGGAGTCTCACTCACAAGTTCTCGCCTACAGACGAAACGGAGCAAGTTTCTCGCTATTCTATCGCTATTTCCATGGAAAGTGTTTCGACTAACTATATTCCTTAGTTCCACCAGTTCTAACATTCACAGCACAGACCCCGCATGCCACGCCCATTGTAGCGAGCCACCCTTCGTATTCCATTGGTGAGATGCAAGCTTCAATCAAACAATTTCTTTCCACCAACCGCTGATTTATGGAAGCGACTCCCAAGAGGATGGTTCCCCGGTCACTACAATCTTAACTAGTTCAAGTCTTGGGTTCATCACCATCGTCAGGTCGAGAATTCTTCTCGGATTCTCCTGACTCGTTCCTTCCAACACCGCTGTCTGCAGGTCCTCCAGATGGCATCCACAGTCATCCGCAAGTATTTGTCCAGTAGTGTGTAGTTTCGCGTAAATCCAATGTTTTCGGAGATTCGTCATTTGGCCCGTCCTGCGTGTTTTCCAATGTTTCCGGAGATTGTTCATTTTTTTCAGTGCCGCGTATTTTCCAGTGATTCTGGTGATTAAACATTTGGCATGTTTCATGTATTTTCCAATGTTTCCGAGTCTTTTCCGCGTATTTGTCATATGGTATGGGGATTAGTCACTGTTTTCGATTGTTTTCAGCGGTATTTTCATTGGCCTTTCAAGTGAAATTTTTAAATTTGAAAAATTTGCTGTCAAAATATGCGAAACACCAAACCCCGAAGAAAATAAAAATAGACAAATTAAGTACCTATAAATATAGCATACTTTAAAACTATAAATTTTACAATACATACATACATATATATATATATATATATATATATATATATATATATATATATATATATGTGTGTGTGTGTGTGTGTGTGTGTGTGTGTGTGTGTGTGTGTGTGTGTGTGTGAACAATCTCCAGAACCAAATAATTTCCACATATTATTTAAAGGAATTAATGTTTAGTTGTGAAGAGGTCTTCAAACCGATATTTTGCCGCGCAATGGGTTCCATAGCCGGGCGTCACTCACAAGTTCTGACTTACTTCTCCAGGAGGGACCAGCTAGCCGAAACCTTCTCTCTCTTAGCGAAACTGAGATAGGAGGAAGTGTCCATACAAGCGTTTCTTTGATGGATGTTTCTTCCAGCTGATGTCCAATGCAACTCGTAACACCCTTGTGTATGTCCCGTCAAGAGATGCTTCTTGGTGTTTTGTTAGCGTCTATGTGCTCAGATCATCAAGGATACCCCAGGTCTTGCCTTTGCACATTTGATGTCTCTCTCAGTTGATTGGATGTTGTTGCCGAGATAAACAAGTTCCTGAACGGACTTGATGTTGTTGCCATTTTTCAACTTAATTCTCCTTCATGGTTGTAGCTGATAAATTCTGTTTTGCCAGCATTAATGTCGAGAGCAATTCCCGCTGGCCGCTTCTTCGATGAGATGGAGAAGTTTGGTAGCCTTATCAATCGTATCTGACAACAAGGCATGGTCATCTGTGTAATCTACGTCTGTTATTGTTTTTGCTGGTACCTAGACTTTAAATTTAAGAGCAGTACTAGATTGGCAACAAGGACTCCTCAATCTACAGTTTATTTATGCCTTTACGATAAATCTCTAAAGGTTTGGAAGCCAAGAAATTCTTGAATGCCTTTGCCTCATCTCCTTTGCAACGGTATGTCTTTTGGCTTAAAAACTTTTCAAGATGCTTGAAAAGGTGTTAATCAGTGGGCGATGGATCAGGGGGATATGGTGGGTGTGGTAAAGTCTTGTATCCTACGTAGGTGAACGTCTGCAGTGTTATCCAGGCAAAATTTGGCCGGGAATTCTCAGGAAGCCTAATTGGACCTCATCGATTATCCAATGCCGGTCGCATTTTGCTTAACTGAATGTGCATTTCATCCAGTTTCTGGCAATAAACATCGGCAGTGATGCCATGCTTAGATTTCAGAATGTCATAATTCACAACGCCAATGGCTGACCACCAGACACAATAATATTCTGTTGGTGGAATTTCGGTTTTGGAAAGTTTTCGGTTCTTAGTCATGGCCAAAGCATGGAGCTGTTCGTTAACTATTGTCATAAAGGACTAATTTCTAACCACAAGTCACTATTCGATCCAGAAATGGATCATTCGAATTACACAGATGCAGCATTGTACGCATTTCAAAATTTCGAATTCTGACTTTTACTTTCACTTTCACTTTCACTTTCATGTGGAACCCATTTATCGAGTCTGTCACCTTGACAATTTTCTTGAGACGGTCCGATATTTTTGAAATGCTGGCACTCATTATATGAAACATTTCCCTGGCACTTTGACGTCGGTTCTGTTCGACTAGTGTTTTCAAATGCGGATTGTCATTTACAGATGGGCGCCCTCTGCGATCTTGATCTTCGAGGCTCTTCACTGCGGAGCTTCAGAAACCAGGGACGTACTGTCCGATCACAAGTGGATCATTCACCCTATACTCTGCTAATGTTGGCAGCAGTTTGCAAAGCATTATGCGCAGGTTTGAAAGTAAACACATCTCTTCTTTTTTTAATCATAAAGTTATATAACGTTTTAAATTAAGTTCTGCAAGAAATTGATATAGAATTAACAAAGAGAGCACTTTAATCATTAGGATTATGTAATATATTTTTGTGAAACTATTATAATGATGTACTGGAATACAATTAAATGGCTTATTCTAAAATCGGACATTATTTTCGAAAAAAAATGAATAGCAGAAAAATGTTTTATGATTTTCAATCATCTGAATATAAAATAATAAAATATACATGGAAATTATTATCGAAACAAGTAATTTTTTTTCTCTGATTGTGTCTGTATGTATTATTGGATTAAGTATTTCTGAAAATGTTTTAGTTGAGTGTCGAAACGCCATAAACAGGTAAGTCAATAATGTAATGTTTCCATATTGACTTCATATTCACATAAAAGCTTAAGCTGTGGATGTAGATTCTCTGAAATATATTAAGCTAAGGAAATCTTGAAAAGCCACCATTTCGTATTTGCAGTGAAACTTTGATGCATATGACTATTTAAATAGGTAACCTCTTATCTAAAAGATCAAAGATAGTCAACAATTCTGTCGCTATATCTCTAGCATTCAACCATGACGGTAATCCGAAAGTAAAGCTTTTATAATTTCGCTTATGCAAATAAGTGTCCTTTGTAGCTTGTCGTAATGAAAATAAAAACAAAGTTATTTGTTAAGATGCGGGGCTGATATTTCAGGATACTTCTCGTGCTCAATAAAATGCTTGATATAACCGACTGACTGAAGTGGCCATTTTCCAAGATGGCGGATCTTTTCCAAAATCGCCGACTGAACAGAAAAAGGAAAAAGCCTGGAAAAAAATAGAGAAATATTGAAAGAAAACACATAAAAGAATGATGAGAAAATTACTGATAAATCAGGTTGCAATAATAAATCTTCACCTAAGAAAAAAATTAATTAAAATCTATCGTGACATATTTTACAAGATTTTTTTACAAGTTATTTTAAAGGATTTATAAACGTTAATAATTGATAATAATTGCACAAAATTCTTTTCATATTTATAATATTTTTTGATGAATGATTGATGTTTTTAATATTCGAATGATGCATAAATATAGATTTTAATTTATTTTACCATAATTCCCCAGGTATAATACGCCTTCATCCATAATACACACTCCTAAAATTGTGCTAAAGTGTGTGAAAATGCTTCTATTCACGCTTAATACGCACCCCTTATTTGGTAATCAAACCCTATAAATTTTACCTCTCCAATTTCATTATGGCCTGTGTTACTTACTCTTATTTAAAAAATTGTTTTAAACATAGAATAATATTCTAATTTAGTTTTATGATACTTCTTATTTTATTTTACATTTGTAAGTATTATTAGTGTTGTAAACTAGGGAAGGTTACTTAATAGAATGATCAAACAAAGGTTGGTAATGAACGATAATACTTAGGACAAGAACAACACATATAAGATTCGCCAGCGGCGCGTAGAAGAAGTAGTCAGCTGCTAGAAGTGAGTCAAATGAATTCCACAATGAATCCCCAACTGCAGACCAACATACAGTATTTACTACTGTATTTATGTGAAGGGGAACATGCCCATTATTGTCTGTTGGTATGCTACAACATTTAGGTACATGTGATTGTATCTGACATCCTTATGGGGTCGCAATCGCCGAATGTTAGTGTCAAATTGTGTATGTTTGTGGTGAGTAGTCATTTCACACCTGAAATCGACCTATGAAACGGCAATTTTTAAAAGATTTTTTGTAGCTGTGCATAATACGCACCCCTATTTAGCTTAGTATATTTTAGAAAAAAATGCGTATTATACATGGGGAATTACGGTAAATATTCTAAAGGCTTTATGCACTTTATTCCGTTTAAACGTTTTCAGATAAAAAGTTTTGGTATCAGAGATTGCTCATTTGGTATATCCTCTGTGTATTTCAATGGCTCCAGATGTTTTGGGGCATGTACCGTGTATTTTCCATTGGTGCTAGAGATTTTTCATTTAGCCTATCCCAGCGTATTTTTCCAAATAGTTCCGCGGATTGTTCACTTAGCTTATCCAGCGTATTTTCCAACGGTTCGAGGGATTCTTCATTTAGCCTGTTCTGTATTTTTTCAAAATGGTTCCGGAGATTCTTCATTTAGTTGATCCTGCATATTTTCCAATGGTTTGGGTGATTTTTTATTTGCCCTAATCCGTTTATTTTTCCAATGCTTCCAGAGATTGTTCATTTGTCCAGTGCCGCTTAGTTTCCACTGATTCCGAAGAATAAAAAATTGGCTTGTTCCATTTAACTTGCAATGTTTCTGGAGATTCGTTGTTTGGAAAGTACCGCGTATTTTCCACTCGTTCCAGAGACTGTTCTTTTGAGATTATTCATTTAGATTATTTTCCGTACCTTCCAGTCTTTTAGAAATTGTTCATTTGTCCAATTCAGCGTATTTTCTAATGGTTTGGGAGGTTGTTCATTTAGTCTGTTCTGTTTTTTTATCCAATGGTTCCGGAGATTATTAATTTGTCCAGTATCGCTTATTTTCCATTGATTCCAAAGAATAAACATTTTGCCTGTTCCATATATCTTCCAATGATTCTGCATATTCGTTATTTGAGAAGTACCGAGTATTTTCCTCTGGTTCCTCTGGTTACTCTGGGTCACTGTCGCGTATTTTCCAAATGGTACCGATTCCATTGTATTTTTCCAGTGGTTCTATAGATTGCTCATTTGTCCAGTGGTGTGTAGTTTTGCGTGATTCCAATGTTTCCGGAGATTGTTCATTTTTTTCAGTAATACCGCGTATTTTCCAGTGATTGTGGAGATTAAACATTTGGCATGTTTCATGTATTTTCCAATGTTTCCGAGTCTGTTCCGCGTATTTCTCATGTGGTATGGGGATTAGTCACTGTTTTCGATTTTTTCAGCGGTATTTTCATTGGCCTTTCAAGTGAAATTTGAAAAATTTACTGTCAAAATATCCGAAACATCAAACCCCGAAGAAAATAAAAATAGACAAAATAAGTACCTATAAATATAGCATACTTTAAAACTATATTTTTTACAATATATATATATATTAGGTCATCCCATAAGTTCTGTCCGAATTTTAACATTTTGTTAAAATGAACGAAATTTAAAGAGTATTTTATAATGTCTAATGGAGCTGAACATTATTTTTCTGTTTAGATGCATTTAAACTGATCAAATTTTATTTCGGAGAACGATAAATTAAATTTTGTTTGATTAAAATCGTGCTAACATGGAAGTACCCAAGAATCATTTGAGGCACATAATGCTTTATGAGTTCAAGAAAGGAAACTCAGAAGCCGAAGCGGCTAGAAATATTCACTCAGTTTATGGAGAGGAATGTGTGAATGAAAGAACTTGCAGAAGATGGTTTGCAAAATTCAGAGGTGGAGATTTCACCCTTGAAGATGAAGATCGAACCGGACGTCCAGTTGAGTTTGATGCAAAGCTTCTTGAAGCAGCCCTTGAAGAAAATCCAGCTTTATCAGTTGAGGAATTGGCAGTGGTTCTCAGTTCAAACCATACAACTGTTCATCGTCATCTTCAACAACTTGGAAAAGTTCCTAAACTTGGAAAATGGGTGCCTCATGAATTGTCTGAAAACAACCTCAAATCCCGAGTTGACATCTGCTCTTCTCTCCATTCTCGCCAACTTGTTTCCCCTTTTTTCGATAGACTTGTGACTGGCGACGAAAAATGGATCTTTTATCGAAATGTTAAGCGTCATAGACAGTGGCTTGGTAATGGGGAAGGACCCCAGCCACAGCCGAGAAGGGAACTTCATGGGCAAAAGGTTCTTCTTTCAATCTGGTGGGATTGCCAAGGAATAATCCACTTTGAATTCTTACCACCTAATGCAACAATTAATGCTCAAATATACTGTCAGCAATTAGAGCGTTGGAACCAAGCTTTGAGGAAAAAAAGACCTGCTCTAGTGAATCGAAAACGGGTGATGTTTCATCAGGACAATGCGCGACCACACACAGCAAGAATCACGTCACAAAAGATCGAAGAACTTGGTTGGGAGAAAATTCCTCATCCACCTTATTCTCCCGACCTTGCTCCTTCAGACTACCATTTGTTTCGTAGCTTACAGAATCATTTGGAAGAAACAGATTTTGTAACACAGGAAGACGTTAAAACTGACATTTGTGAGTTCTTCGAATCAAAGCCAAAAGAATTTTACAGTAATGGAATTAGTAAGCTTGTTAATAGATGGAAGGAAGTCATAGATAATCAGGGAAAATACATTGTTGATTGAATCTGTAATTAAATGTAACATTTAGTCACTTATTTCAAAATTCAAAATTCGGACAGAACTTATGGGATGACCTGATATATATATGTGTATGTGTGTGTGTGTGTGTATGTTTTTGTGTGTGTGTGTGTGTGTGTGTGTGTGTGTGTGTGTGTGTGTGTGTGTGTGTGAACAATATCCATAACCAAATAATTTCCACATTAATTTTCCTTATGTTTACCGGTGTTTAGCCATTGTCTTTTGTGTGTAGTGGTAATTGAATTTTTCCTTGGACTCGTAAAAATATTCTTCTGCTTAAGGGGTAATAAAACAATAAGGTTTGTTCAGAGAAAGGATGAGGAAGGAGGTCTTTGTTCTTATCTTTTTATGACCCCTGTATCTTTTTAAACCTATCTCCATTTTTGTGTATTGTGTGTGTGTGTGTGTGTGTTGCTGGTATGTGTATACATATTCCTCCTCCATACATTAGAACAAAGTCGAATCAACTAGAACTCAAGGGGTTACTGAGAGCGAAAGAAAATGAGAAAACTTTAATGAGGAGAAAGGACAATAAAAGAACAGATTTCATGGCGATTGGCGTTGCATTTAAATTTTTGAAGATTTTAGGTGGCAGAGAAGCAAGAAATCGGAAAGGAGTTCCACAGGTGAGAAGTGCGAGAAAAGAAACTGTTAGAATATAACACGCAGTTGAATCGAGCTAGTTCAACGGTAAAGCGGTGAGACCTAGTTGCCAATCTAGTAGAGCGCTTAAATCCATGCAATCGAGGCACAAAGGAAGAAAGCACATCAGAACAACTGTCATAAAAATATCTATGGAAAGTCACGTGACGTCGGTAAGAAAGAGAGTGAGGTCGAGATGCCAGGTCGGGATCGATTACATCACAGACTATTCTTTGAATTTTGTCAAGAATCTACAGCTATATAGTCGGAGCACCAGACAAAATATAAAATCAAAATTCAACAAATAATTGCCTGTCAGTATCCGGATTTATTGATCTAACTTCATAGATTGGATCTCTTGACTGGAATCGGGTGATCATTTAAATTTCAAAGAACTGATAGAATTAACGTTTTTTTTTCTTGAACAGTTTCAAAGAACTGATAGAATTAACTATTATTCTTGGGAGGTTTCAAAGAACTGATAGAATTAACTCTTTTTTTTCCTTGGACAGTTTCACAGAACTGGTAGAATTAACTTTTCTTGAACATTTTCAAAGAACTAATAGAATTAACTTTTTTTTTTACCAATTTCAAAGAACTGATAGAATTATTTTTTTCCTGGACAGTTTCAAAGAACTAATATAATTAATGTTTTTCTCATGAATATATATATATATATATATATATATATATATATATATATATATATATATATATATATATATATATATATATATAAAAGTGAACATAGAAGTCAACACTTAGAGGCGACAGTCTGTTTCATGTTAGATGCAATCGTCAGGACACCAAATTTTCTGGCCTGACGATTGCATCAAGCATGAAACAGACTACCGTCTCTAAGTGTTGACTTCTATGTTCACTTTTATATTTACACATGTTCTATCTCTGAGCACTTTATCCCATAAATATAGCACATCTTA